>CM060916.1:600558825-601758825 GCA_030737875.1 Allium sativum | reverse complement strand
TTTTTCGAACTATGTTTGGAGAAAATTACAGCAGAGAGGTGGGTTTCCTGCTCCTTGCTTTGTTAGCAAGAAGGAATGGCTAAGGATTTACAAAGCAACTAGATGGAAAATTAATAGCTCTTATGAGTTGCTGATCATGCTCAGAGTAGTTATAAGTGAAGTTTAGAATGGAGAAATGCTCGGGTTTTCAACCGAAAAGGAAGAAGCAGGATGGAAGTTTATTATGCAGCAATGAGGCGAATTAGAAATGAAATCAATATGTCTTCCTTTGATTTTGATACATCTATCAAAAACAAGTGGAAATGACCCTCTTCCCTCCTTCTTATATTACTAGTATTATGTATTGCTCAGTTTATGTAACGACCCGGATTTTCAAACAGTTTATTTTAAATATTTAATACGGTTTTAAATATTGAATTGATAATGTAAATGGATATTTATAAAGAATTTATCGATTTATAATCAAATATAATTTAATTCGTGTATATCGAATTATCATAAACCGTAAATAATTGAAACCGAAGTTAAAAACTGAATCGAAACAATTCAGATGATCAACATTAATTGTATTTGAATATAGGCGATAATAAAAATAATTTACTACCAGCGAATTAATTAGTTCTGAATTTAAATTAATATATAGGTTGAAACTAAATTTTAGAATACATACGATTCAGTTCAGAATAGCGTTATAACATTTAAACGACTGTGGTTACGTTAAAATAGCGGTCCGTGTGTGAACCCTGAGATATTTTAATGGATAAGATCAAAATCGAATCGAAGATCAAATCAGAATCTGTTTAAAAGAAATAAAAATCTTTTTGTTTCAAATCAGATTAAATCAAAGATAAAATCGCAGTTCAATCAAAGTCAGATAAAAATTAATTATGTTGTACCTTAACCTAACCTATCTCCTATGATGTAACAACGTAGAGCTAAATTCCTTAGCTCCCAAGCTTCTTCATCTATAAATCAAGACATAATCCTCCCTCTTTTCTATTTATTTTCCTTAGTAAAAATAAATTTTGAGAGCTTCACAAAGCATAAATGGCCACTGGCATATGATAACACCACACCAGAAACATATTTTCACAACGTTTAAAAAATGCTGTAACAAGCTATAACAGCGTTATTAGAAACGCTGTATAACGACATGCTGTTGTTGATGCATTATTTCTAACAACAAAATAAAAACGCTATCAAAAACAGTTTTATACAGCGTTGTTTTTTTGCTGTAAATTTCACTTCTACAACGTCTATATTTTGCTGTTTTAAACTTAAAATAGCGTTTATATGTTGCTGTGAAAACATGTTTTGGTTATTTTTCAAGTTATGACAACGTTCATTATACGCTATATATAGTTTTTTCCATTAGTTTTCAACAGCAACTTAGAAACACTGTTATTACTTGTTCCATCAGCGGTTCCTAAACGCTGTTGTATCTGTATTCTTTAATTTTTCAAAAATCTCACAGCAAGGCATAAATGTTGTCGCTTAAGACATATTGTGTCATTAAAATATTCACATACTATTAATCTAATTTCTAATTATATTCTAATTGATTAAAATACAAATCAATCTAAAAACAATAAAATAAAAGCATAACAATTAATTATTTTCATAAAATATGTTGGGCACAATATCCATTAAAAAAGTTTACACACAAACAACCATGAAATTTATAAATAATCTTCATACAACATTAGAAAAAGACATGTACAGAATTTGCATCAAATATTAATGACAAAATATGTAAACAAAAACTGTTCATATGCTAACTAAGCCGAACCTCCAAAAATCAAAAGAGTGTCTTATACATTTCTTGCATCTAAAAACTTCCACTTACCTGTAAAGGTAGATACCCAGTGCCAAAGGCTCCCGTACTCAAGCGCAAGGACTTCCCAGGTCAGTCTCCCGTCCTGGTACTATTCTCACGGCTTTCCGGCTTCTGGGGTGGTCGATTAGCACGTGCAACCTTTCCTCACCTACCTGTAATAATGAAATTAAAAATTCAGTGATGAAAAACACATTTAAAATAATATGTTTAATTTGCAACTACTAAAAAATTGCAAAATAGATTTACACTAGCATAAACAAATTTTTTATCACTATTACAATTCATTAACGCTTAGTTTTGAAACAAAATCGAGCAAGAGCTCTCAGTTTTGATACAAAACTGAGCATTAGCTCTGCTCAGTTTTGAAGTAATACAAAAAATATTTCCTTACTGGTAGCAATTATAAAATAAATTCTTCTTTTTTTAATAATAAATCTAATATATACAATACTTAGCAGTATTCCTTTATATCAATATTAATGTGCACTCCACTTAAGCCCATCTAAAACATACACAAGCATGTTAAACTAATATATTTCAGGACAATTAAACATACAGGTACAGGGTTAGAAAACCAAAGAATGCAACATATTTGGTATTTTCATCCACTGGAACAAAAAAAAAATTAGTTTGTATGTGAATAATGTTGACATGGCAAAATGTAAATTGCAAGTTCCACCTTATAAATCATCAAATTCAAGTTTTTTGAAAGAGCTTTCCAGTTCAAATCTACAAAGATTGGTCTCAATTATAATCCTACGGAAAAAAACAAAAAGCAAGAAGTAACAAAACTGATTTTTTGTCCCAGATAATAATCAAGAAAGTGTTGCGCATGATATGCTTATTGGAATATTTCATCAATTGGGTCACATATGTAAAATAAAATGTGTTGTGTTATTTTGGTGTAAAGCCTAATTAAAGTGATCTAGTTTTGAATTAGAATTAATAGGCTTAAAGTTTAAGTTATCATGGGCCTAATGTGTAGATACCGAGGCATTTTATAATTTGTTGAAAGGCCAAATTACAAAATGCCAACTCTATAAATAAAGGGTTATGGTCCCCGAATTACACAAGCCTTAGCAACTCTCTAACCTCTTCTACGGAGAGATGATTACAAATCTAGGGTTTGTGTCAATTTGGAAGACCGAACCAAATTCATCTTCTCCTTGGCCATCGATTATGGAATTCAGGTAGTGCAATAATTAACTACGGATTCAGGTACGCTTCCACTAATCAAGCTAATCTATTTCTGATTTGTTCTCAATTAAATCAATATGGGTTACATATTTGAATCTAGGGTTTCATGATTGGATATTGTTAAAATATACTAAAATCCTAACAAGTGGTATCAGAGCCATCCATATTTGATTTGTTGAGATTTTCCCGTTTTGTTTTAGGTTAAATTAATAGATTTGTTCACTCTAAATATTTCCGATCATGCTGGGCATGGCATGATCTGTGAGATATTCGGCTAGACATCTTCATCATGTTTATTGGATAGACTTTTTATGTAAGCCAAAAGGAATTGCATATATGACATTCTAAACCATCATCATCATTATTAGGTGGTCTGATCTAATAAATTTGATAAAGTAATTAAGTCTGCTGTATATTTGATGGGGCCCGTAGTTGTAGGAATCAGGATATATGTAATGCAGTAATTTAAATCGGTAGGTATTTGGTTGGGCCGTTGTTGTAGGCATTTGGATATGTATTGCTTACCACTTCAAAGCTAGTATCTTTCACCTCTTCCCAGTAAGAAAAATTAAATATGATATTACTGATGTATATTGCGGCATTTGGATGTATACTGCATGTATTAAATATGACATCCCACTACGTGTATAATACCCACATAAATATGAGTGGAGTTTCTACACATAATTAAAGCTTTCGCCTCTTCCTTGACAGCAACGTCGGCATGTAACAATTTAATAAAAAAAGTGATTTTTTTTTATTTGAAGGTTCCGTCATTTTTTGATATACCATGTGGCTGAAAAAATCAAACGCGTCATCACTTTGGACTGTTTTGTACATGAGAGCCATTACGTGATAGGACTATTTCGGTATTTACTTAGTTTCTAATTTGTGGCTGTAAGCTTTTTCTGTTGTTATTTATGAATTATAATATTGGAGACAGTGGTAACATTGAAGACGGTGGTTGTGATGGAATTTATTTCATTTTTAAATGAATGCTTCTGTAGTCTTTCTTTATGCGGATGACAGTAGGAATGTTTTGTAATGCTATTCTCGTTTCATCCTAAATTGTTGAATTGGTAAAATTATTCAGTGGATTTAATTATGTATAACAAAACAGGGCCATATTTTTTTTATATAAATGAACCTGGCAACCGAGACAGAGAATGAATTCGGTTGAAATTTAGATGGACAGGCCTTGTTGTATTTTATTTCAGCACTTAATACTTTAGTTCTGTAATTAGTTGGATAATCTTACCGACTAGTGATTAGCTGCAGTTTAATCATTGCTAAGTTTCCTGTGGAATATAATGCCAATTAACTTAATTGATTGGGTCCAGATGCGTTCATTCATAATGAAAATGCATCATAGTACTAGTGTATTATGCTTATTTTGCATCGTTTTCTATGGGATTCGGTTATGTACAATGCAACTTTGAGTATAAATTAGGTAAAGTGAAACAATTTTATATGCAGCTATATTACAGTTCAAATATATATTATAGCTCCTTACTTATGTTATTCAGTGTGACATTCATTATGTTATTTATATAATTTTATTTTATGTGACACTTAATTTTGATATTCATTAATGACATTTGTTATGTGATAAAGAATTTTGATATCTTGCATCATATTTGTTTAAGAAATGTCATGAATATAACTATGGATTTAAAGAAAAGAATTATTGTAGCTATGGTTAAAGCATATTGTGTCACTGTTATAATTCTAAGATCTTCAAGTGTCATATAGAACTAAAGTTCTTTTTTTTTTGATTGTTTATAGCACTCAAAAATATTGTATATTTATTAAGAAAAAAATTCAAATATTTTTTTGGCGTCTCTTTACAGCTGTAAATATTTTACATTAGTAGTGAATTAACTTTAAAATAATATGTCACCAAAGTGACCTCTATATTTTGGTGGTTCATGAAAATGTTTGATATTTGTGTGTAGTTATTCATGCGAATATTAGTCGGCCCAAAGAAAGACTAATATTTGGCCGAATCGTTTACACATGTGTGATGATAAATATGTGACAATTATAAAGTTTTTTTTTTCAAGTGAATAATTAATCGGCCCAAAGGAAGGTTGTTATTTGACTTGAATTTATTCTCAGTATTTGATCATTACAACAAGAGTACCACTTACAGTTAATATTACTGTCCAAAGACTTGATATTAATGTGTATTAGGTATCTTGAAAAGAGACTTACCAATTATTTGAGTTTACTATGGTTGATATTTGGCTATGAGCATATACGGTCAATCTTCATTTTATTTTTGTTCATTTTCAGCTAATTTAACTGAATTATCTGCCAATTTAAAGAATATTCCCATCTTGTTTTGGGATAAATATAAGGATTTGTATGAGAGCATGTTATTTGTTCTTGACTTTATAGATTTAACTCTTGTAACTAAGTGGGTTACAGCCAACCCTACTACGGTTAGATATTCTTATAATGTTATGAAGAATATTGAAAGGTGATATAATTCAAAGGCAAGAGTTAAATGATCATTAAGTAAATACTTCAGAAGTTTTCAAGGATGTGCTATTTGTAACGATAACTAATTTTGTATTAGTTATCTACTGAGAATGAAAACGGTTTTTGTGAAAACAATAAGGGAAATCAAGCACTCTTTGTGGTGCTCGATTACATAAAGTCAAAGTAAAAGAAATATAAATGAGTACTATACGGAAAAAGATATTGCTTCAAAAGTTAAAGACGCTCAAGTTATCATTATTTTTGGTGCTATCTTCAGTATATTCATTTAAAGATTAAAATTATTTTAAGAATAATATGTTTTTTTATTGGGCTAATTTAGCGCTTTGGTAATTAAAATAGAGATTGAAGTTCTTATGATTGAAAAGTACTCATTTGATATACATTGTAAATAAATGTATGAATAAGGATTAAGAAGTCGCTAAATATCTCAAAGAAAAGAAATAACATACAGATATTTTTTTATAGTTGTTTCTTTAATGAGATATACAGACATATAAAGTAAAATATACTTGATATTTTATAATTATTATTGAGATTTAAGTCAAAATTTTTGGATTTATTTGATATATTATTTATGTTGTCATTTAGGAAGATTTCAGTTTTATATTTCTAAGGTGAACATATTAGGTTATTATTGTTCATCAAGATATAGTAATGCCAATTTATAAATAAATTCAAAATCTTTTGTAATTGAAGCTCATATAAGTTATGGTTACTTATGCTAAATAACTTATGTAATGATATCTCAAATTTTGTTTTGGTGATTAATATAATTTTTGTTTCAATTTACTGAGGAATTATAGATTGAGATATCATAAAGATAGAAAATTCTTAATTGATATTCTAAGGAATTTAAAGTATGAACCCACACTAAGGAAAAGTTTTAAAGCGGGAATTGCAATAGTTATTTTTGAGGAAGTCGAGTTTGGGGGGAGAAATAAAGTAATATCATTGTCTTTAAAGAGAATCATTATCTTAGATTCAACCGCGGTTGCTTCTTCGCTTAAAGTTTAAGATTTATTAGGAAGAAGTAAATTAAGAACTATAATAAGACGATGTTGAAAATAATTTTTTCTATAAGCTAAGGTTACTGTTTCAAGAAAACAAACTCAACAACCTCAAAATGCAAAGATCACTATGGAAATCCACCTAAATGGGAAGAAATGCTATTTTAGATTATTGTGCAGTATTTCTTCATAAAGAAAATTAATGGATTGATAAAGATGATGCTATGGACTTACATCAATCCATGTAAGGTACTAATTTAAAATGTGGATTTAGGAAATGAACATATAGCATAAATCTATATGGATAATAAAGTTTGAAATCTCCCTCTAACTTAAGTAATAAGATCATTGGTTATGAATAACCATTCAAAGTCAAAAGGGATCAAGTGGGTAATATTGAATTTTATAAGGCACTTTTATTGAAGATTATCTGATGGAGATTAAAGTTATGTTTCTTAATGGAGACATTGGTGAAACTACTTAAAAAACTCATTTATGGATTAGTCTTTTGTATTTGGGATTCAAATACACCATTATTGTTCATGGGGTAATATTTGGATTATTACAAAAGAATTATGAAGATAAATGCTTAAAAGATTTGGTATGTAAACTGCGATTTAGTTGTTTTTCTTTTACCAAACAGATAAATGCTAACATCCTTGAAATTAAAGAGATGCAAAAGATTTCTCATGCATTTGCAGTGTGAATTCTAATGCATACTAATGTATATACACATATGAATATGCGTGTATTATTTGGCAGATACCTTACTGATATTTAAAGTGGATCAATGATTTAGTAGCCAAAATGGTTATGATATATATGATATATCTTTAAAAGACAAAATAAAAGATTATATGCTCATAAATAAAAGATCGGATCGGGTGGAGATCATAAAAAATTACGATCCGGATATTTTGGATGTCATTACTGTAAAAGATCCACTTCTAGCAATGATAATATATTTTATGGGTGAAACTATATAAGGGAAAAGTGTCATTTAGGCACTTATAGTTTTTGCCATTTTGAAAATATCGTCTTTGGTTAATTATAAGACATCCAAATATGGAAAATAATAATGAAATTTTGTCACAAGACTCCAGTTATAGATAAAGAATTGAAAGACCAAGTAATATTGTGACAGTAAAGAAAATATTATTTTCCAATAAGGGAAGAGTGCAAAATTTATTGTAATTCATAGAGCACACTTAGACAAACCCCATTATGGCGGATCCGCTTACCAAAAGGTTATCACCTAAGGTCTTTCATGAGCATGTAGCTCAATTGGTGTAACTTTTATGTAAGGATATTTTGGTTCAGGGGGAGTTTGTATTTGGTATTGTCATATGACTCATTGCTCTATACTTCAGTTATATATATATATATATATATATATATATATATATATATATGCATATCAAGTTCTTTTTCTGATCAGAAATAAAGTAATGAATTTTTCTTTGCACTCAGGTTGTTTAAATATTAAACATTTGATCTCACTAAAGAAGGACCGGTTGGAAATAGACATGTATAGATCACATTTCATGTAATTTCCATGCTACGCATCCATGATTGATCTATGTCGTTTGATTGTATTGATATATGTGACCATTGATGGGTTTAGTTACGATAAATGTAATGAATGTCTCTTTGATCCTTTGTCAACCCAATTAATGGACGAGATTGTTTCAGATACACCATATGTTATAAATAGCAAATTTTGGAGCTCATAAAGTTAAACACATTTTAAGGTTATTTTATATGTGACCCAGGGGGAGATTGTTGGAATATTTCGTCAACTGGGTCACATATGTAAAATAAAAATGTGTTGTGCTATTTTGGTGTAAAGCCTAATTAAAGTGATCTAATTTTGAATTAGAATTAATAGGCTTAAAGTTTAAGTTATCATGGGCCTAATGTGTAGATACCGGGGCATTTTATAATTTGTTGAAGGGCCGAATTACAAAATGCCAACTCTATAAATAAAGGGTTATGGCCCCTGAATTACACAAGCATTAGCAACTCTCTAACCTCTTCTACGGAGAGCTGATTACAAATCTAGGGTTTGTGTCAATTTGGAAGACCGAACCAAATTCATCTTCTCCTTGGCCATCGATTATGGAATTCAGTTAGTGCAATAATTAACTACGGATTCAGGTACGCTTCCGCTAATCAAGCTAATCTATTTCTGATTTGTTCTCAATTAAATCAATATGAGTTACATATTTGAATCTAGGGTTTCACGATTGGATATTGTTAAAATATACTGAAATCCTAACAATGCTGAATATCTTCTTGGTTATTATTTATTCTTAAGAGCTCTGCTGAGTTGTGAGAAGTGCCTTATGGATTGTTTCACAACTGAATATGCCATGACCCATAAGTGGATACACACACACATATTCATATTCTATAATTCTGCAATATATTGCTACATGTAGTATACAGTTTCATCACGAATTTGTACCTATATTTATACTGATTAAACATTTAGTAAGAAGATATTTCATTTTATTGAATACGAACTTGGTTTGTGATACCATGTGCTTTCTGCTCTCTTAGACATTTGCAGGCAAAATAAACACAAAAGTATAGACTGTTTAATATTTACCAATATACTGTTTAATATTTACCCAAAATTTACAAATAACAAGAGAAAATGCTTTATTTTTTGAAATCTAAAAGCGTAATCAGTATGTTTGCAAAATCTAAGGTCAACATCTGACTGTCAATTTTTGCATTAGACAATATAAGTCAAGTGAATTTTAAAAAATAGGTAATCTATGAACTCTATCTGATAACAAACAATGATTTTAAATTAAACTGAAAGCAAAGGTAAAAAGGTGCTCACCAGTTTTTTTTTAGTTCTTCGTCAAATGCAGGGTAAGCGCAGGTAGGTCGAAGCGGATATAAAATCCATGGAGTTTAGGGCAAACTATAGGCAGGGAAATCAAAGATGAAAGCGAAACCGTCGAGATTAGCTGGCGAAAGAGAAATCGATGCGGAGGATGAGGGATTAAAATCAAAATCAAAGTCAGAGAAAGTAGAAATTGAGGAAAAGGGAAATGAATGCTGCGTGAAAAGACATAAAAATGGATTTTTTTTTTTTAATTCCAACTTATGGAGGAAATGAAACTATGCTAAGGCGGAAAACTAAAATAATTTCGTCGGCATTAGAACCCAAAAAACAAAGCATTTTGCACAGCTTTCAACCCTAGAACGCTGAGAATAAATGCAGTCAGAACTTACTTTTGTTGTAGAGTAACCAAAAATCGTATGCAACCTTATCCTTTATACTAAACGCAAGCATCCCCTCCATTTTTTTTCAGTTCATTCCCTTTCAAATTGAAATTTGTGAGAATCGATCCTTCAAACCAAAACCCAATTCCTCCATGTAAAAGAAAAAAGGAATCAGACCCATTTAAATCTCGAATTCAAATCCGAGGCAGAGGACCGTGAGTAACAAAGTGGTGAACGACAAGTAGGGTGCGCAACAATGGAATGAGGGGCAAATCGAACTTAGTATCGCAATTGGAATCGCAGCCTGGAGCTCGACGATGAATTGGAGCGTTGCGTTAGAGGAGTACGAATGGGTTAAGGCACATCGATTTCAGGAAAGCCGATGTTGGTATTGCGACAAAATTGGATGGCGCGATATGATGAGTTCGGTATCTGTTGTTTTGGGATGGTGCGACTGATGAGTTCGCTTCAGATTTTAAGAAGGTCGGAGAAAGTTGTAATGTAAAACTAAGTGGTGTGAACGATCTGATGTCAAACTAGGAGGGTCTTTGATGGCAAGGGGGATAGCGTGCAATTTTTGTTAAGGGCGGTGGTGGCCTATAAAACGAACTGTGTAATTTCAGAGAGCTCGACAGTAGGGTATTAGGAAGATCGATATATGGTTTTTTGAGAGTGGATTGCGTGTTCCATTTGCAATGATGGGACATGCTGTTTTGGGCAGTTCAGAAATTGGATGCTGAATGCCATAGGTAGTAAGGGGTAAATTTGTTTTTTTGGGAATAACTTGATACTGGTGATCGGAGAAATGGTTGTTGAAAGTAGGAGTTTGGCCTATTCTAAGCTGATCGAATGGGACAGTCAATTGAATTTTGAGACAGTGAAGGACTGATGGAGTGTTCAAGAGAATGCAGAAATGAAGATTTGCATTTTTGTTTGATGCAGTTTTTGAGTTGTTCGGGAATATGCTTCATGGAGCTGATCGACAAGCCGTTTCCTCGATTGGTCGAGATTTGCATAGGAATAAGGTATACGTTTTACGATTATAAAATACCTAGAATAATTTATTTATTCGTGTTAGTAAGTTATTTTAAATAAATGTTTGATCGATAAATATAAACATAAGTAATCATAGGTGCAAGAATAAATTCATTCGTGTAAAGGAGTAGCCGAGATGATACATGTAAGAACCCGTAACTTCCCCGTGGAGGAAAGCGCAGATACTTTGAGAACAACACACATCAGAACACAGACAGAAGAATATTTCATTGTTATTACAACAATTCCATCAGATACAAGAATATACAGAGTATAAATGAATAAATTACATTCAACGAATATCAGAGATTTAAATTACATTTAAATACATCGCAGCGGAAAATAATACAAAAGCACAACTGAAAGTGATACACGGATACAGAGCTTTCCAAGCATCGTTCCAGCTGTAAATCAGGATCCTATGAATATAAATCTGCAAAACCAAAACTACAAGCTGCCCGTGTGGAAAATAGGGGCACCCAGAGTTTAGGTTAAAATAATAAACTCCAGGTCAGTCATGTGACTGGTGTGAGAACTAAAACAGTTATTAATCTTTATTTTTAAAGTTTGGTAAATCAAGGGACCACGCCGTATAACACGGAACGGGTTTCCTCCCAAGAATAGCAGTGCATAGAACAAACAGCGCAATGCTAAATAAAGGAAAATGAAGCTGTTATAAGACCCAGGTCCCATCACACAATGCAACGCAAGCCGAAGGATAGGGTTTTTACCTTATAACAGCCAAAGCATGCTTGATACGTTTAAAACACATTATTTGATACTATTATAGGTGTATAGTGTCAAAACAATTCAATCATAAATATCAGTCATAGGCAGCATGGGTACCATCTATAATGTCGCCATACTAGTTCTACAATTAAAACCGCAGTATCACGTATTGGAAATTGGATTTTCGTCATGAGTCGAGGCAAGGGGCAAGCTCCTCTCCGCGTTTGAGACACACTAGAAAATGTCTCAGGACCCCACTTTGATCCTTGGAATCGGCTGGGCTGGTCCTTTCTTACTTTTGAGGATTAGTTATTCCTGAACACACGTTTCCCGGTCCTTACAGACCTATATCCGAGGTGCCTCGCATTCCAACAACCACACAGGTGAAAAGTATATAAGTGTCAGGGCTGGTAGGTCACTGACACCACCCTAGCTAGAAAGAAACGTCATGCTCTCCCAGCGGTCCGTCTCCCCTTTTTGACTCATACCGACGTGTGAGGCTCGCGAATTCACGTTATACACAAAGTTACGCCACACAGGCCGTGCTTTGATCATCAACCACAAGACTTTTCTTTTCAACAGAAGCCTTGATCAATTGCCACTTACGCGTGCCACACTAGCAATTCACTCCATGCGACTGATGTCCATCGATATACAACCTCTGAGCTCGTACGTCTCAGAGAAGGGCGTTAAGCAAGGGAATAAATTATCCGCCGCCGAACAGATGTATATTTAATAGAGATCAATCAACACAGAATAAAATCCAATGTCAGACACACAATCCATTTACAAGTTCGCTCTGGGTCTGAACGAAACCGGAGGCACTTTCCTCGCATATCCATCCATCTCCAAGTACGTCTGGACGATCACCAACTGTTTCCCTCATCTTGGGTGTACAGCCTAATCAAGATCATCAGTAATCACCCAAACGATGTGAAGACTTCTGGTCTTCGATCACCGTCTTCATTTTCGACATCTCGTTGAATCGGTCATTCAGAATGGGTATAACCTCGGCCTTTCTGAATAACCCACGTATATGATAAACAATGTTACACAACCACAACAAACACCTCATTCCAATTTAGAATGTTCTTTTATTCACAAAATCACATTCTTAGGGAAAGGTTCCCATTAATTTTATCCAAGATAAATTCTTCTAAATTTATTATTTAATCATCCTTTGGATATCATTTCAAACCATGTTATGGTTTTCCAAACTAGTCGGGATTAGCGGACCACACCGAAGTAATTATTTATTTTATTTCCCAATCCCAACCTATTCATCCCCTGGAGCAAAACTGGTAATATTCCATATCTAACACCACAGTATTATCGGTAAAATTAATTACCATTTCACGTTTAAATCTAATTAAAGATTTAACCATCGCTTTGGAGCAAAACTGGTGGTACTCCACTCTCGATCACCTTTCGGATTTGATAATTTAAATTATCAATTCACGTTTCAATCTAATTAAAGATTCATTAAAGCTCCACTTAGTTTTAATCTTTTCAAAAATCAATATCCTGTCTTTAACTGGGTTAAAGAACCAATGTCATTTAAAACACGATTCACGATAAACCCAAAATCACACTCTATTGTTAATCGGGGTAAAGAAAAGGTGTTGTTCAAAACACCGCTCACGATAAACCCAAAAACCAATTCAAATTCAATTCCAATTAAATATTATTTAATTGATACACTTCATTAAATCTAAATAGAAAGATTTAATCTTTTCTCTATTGGGCTTAAGAACAGTGTTAATGTAGACACCATTCACGACAAACCCAAATCACATTTGATATTAAATACAAGGCTCTGAATAGAAAATATACCGGCTTATATTCAATATCAAATTCTGAAACCAACAAATATCGTATTGGAAATAACGATATAAAATATATCTTTCAAATTCCAATAACAATATATGTATAGTCACGAAATCCAACATCGAGATATTCCGAAGATAATTTCGATTCAACTCCAGTCCAATTCACGTATTGGGAATATTGATTATTTTCAAAATCACTTTCAAATTCAATTTATTTATTTCAAAAATAAATTGATTTTAATTCTAGTTCAAAATTAGTTCATTTCGACAAAAATCTATTTTTATCCTTTCAAATGTGGAATTCTTCAGTCCAATTTTTCCCAAATCATTTCTTATGATTTTACACAAATTATAGATATTTTTAATAATTTTATCAAGGCCCGTACAGTCGATTTCCATCAAATGCCATCGAACTGCACTTACAACGACCTTTTCTAAATTTGATTTGGACATAATTCCAAATCCAACCGTTAGATTTCAAATTTCTAGCATTCATTGGAAAGCTCTTTTCGATACGAACCCAACGGTTCCGGTTTTAGGAGAATCCGATGGTCGGATCTCCCGCAACGTCAATTCGAAGTCAATGGTCGAAATTCGCGAACTGCCGCAGCGCGGCGCGTTCTATTCATGCCATTATATATATATATATATAATATATATATATATATTATATTTCTTCGATTTCCTTTTTAAAACGTATTTTATAAATCGTTTTAAATTCGTTTTCAAACCATTTCAACTCTATATTCAATTTCAAACCAAAATTGAATATTTCATATCATTACTATATAAATGATAATATTTTCAAAACGTTATAGTTTGAAATCACTTCCTTTTCAATATTCATTATAAAAACGAATATAATCGATATAAATATCGTTTACGTCAAAATAGCGTAACTCTAATCAACACGGCTTTATATCTTTCAATAAATTCGTTATTCTATTCAACAAATGAATATATTCTATTCAACACATGAATCTATATTTCTTTCAACACACGACTAATCTCAACACACGAGTACTGTCAACACATCACTATTTTTGTTATGTAAAATATTTTATAAAACTATGGTATCTATCGTTTGATTTTAATTAGACTCCACCGTGAAGTAGATTCTAATTGTAAATATGATAAAGATGTAAATTTTATTATTTAAAATATTTTACTCAACATATGAACATCGTCAACACATGACTATTTTTATATTCAACAAATGAATTTTCCTTTATAATATTCATTATTTTCCCGATTGGAATGAGGCCCAATCAATCACCATATAATGTTAATTATATGGATTCCATACAACACATGTATATAATAGCAATGATAAACAATCAACCATCATCCAAGGTGCACCACACAACTGCATAAGCATCAAATATAAATAATCAACGCTTACACAGTCTGTCGACCCATCGATCGACATGCAATTAAATAATTGGGATTAGTGTATCCAAATATCATCCCAACACCCGTGTGGGGTTTCAAATCAACAAACACGGATTTTTATTTGTGCAGTTGGGCGATGTGTAAAATTTATCGACCCAATCAATATCAGTCAAATCAGTGTATATAAACAAATCGGCCGATTTGTTTATAATTATTTATTTATTCACATTCACGTTAAAAATTATATTTTTAACGATAATTAATTTATTTCAACACATGAATATATTTCATTATCTACTTCACATCAACATCACAAACAATTTTCACAACACATCAATCAAACAAACAAGCCGTCCATGGTCTGTGGACGACGGGTGTCGGGTGCTGCTAAGCACCGTCTGCATCCTAGTATATATATATAACTAGAAAAAGAAATTTAGAGTGAGAAGTTCTCACTAATAGCTAATCCAATCATCTCGACTCTTCTTTTGTAGAAGTCTTCGTCGTTCTCGCCTTTCTTCACTTTCGTTGCCCGTATTCACTACATATGTAAAAATCAAATTTTTACTTCGCTATTCAATATATAAAAATCGAATTTTGACTTCGCTATTCAATATATAAAAATCGAATTTTTACTTCGCTATTCAATATATAAAAATTGAATTTTTACTTCGCTACGATATATAAAAATCGAATTTTTACTTCGCTATTCAATATATAAAAATCGAATTTTTACTTCGCTACTATATATAAAAATCGAATTTTTACTTCGCTTTTCAATATATAAAAATCAAATTTTTACTTCATTACTATATAGATAAAAATTCTATTTTTACACCGGTACTATATAGATGAAAGTTCTATTTTTACATCGTTACTATTTAGATAAAAATTCTATTTTTACACCGGTGTTCATATAATAAAGATTATATTTTTATCACGCTATTCTTTATAAAAAGATTATATTTTTATCACGTTATTCTTCATATAAAGATTATATTTTTATCACGCTATTCTTCATATAAAGATTATATTTTTATCACCTATATAATATGAAAATTATATTTTCAACCTTTACATGCGATAAAAATTATATTTTTAACCTCTACATATAATAAAAATTATGTTTTGAACTCTCTATAATATAAAAGATTATATTTTTATCCTTCTACAATATAAAAATTCAGATTTTTAATTGCTAAAATTAATTAAACAAAACAAAATAAATGAAAGGGCTTACATTGCTTTAAGGAGGAGCGGAGGGGGGGGTTCTTGTTCGCTGGTGGTGGTGGGCCCTCTAGCAGGCGGCGGAGGTGGCAGAAGAAGAAGCAGTAGAGGCGGCAGCAGGAGGAGGAGGAAGGAAGAAGAGGGGGCGATGCGGTTTTATGCAGAAGAAGGAGGAGATGAAGGCGAGAGAGAAGGAGGGGGGAAGGGGGAGACTGCCGCGCCTGCTGCGCGGTGGCGCGCTCGTCGGAGGAGCGGCGACGCTCCTCCCGTTTCTTCCTCTTTTTTTTCTTTTTAATTTGAATGAACGAAGGAAGGGGGGCCAAAATGAATAAAGGAAGAGGAGAGAGAATTTTATATTTAGTAATTTAATTATTTTAATTTCAAAAAGTTGACTTTTTATTTCGACCTCTTTAAACGATGCCCACCGCCTGTCGTCTATAGCTAATTACCCCCATTCCAAACACAATGGGATATGTATCGTAGGCTGATTCGATCGTTTCGATCAGTTTTTGTCAAAATCAACATATAACTCTATATATTGAATTTGAACACGCATTTCAATTTACCGGGGTCACAGACGAACTCTATAAATTCTCGAAAAATATTTTCTAGCTTCGTATTGACGATACGGTCCTAACAAAACTAGTTTCGTCGAATTCTGAGACCGTTGGAAAAATGGCCATTTTCCAGTCGATTAAGTTCAACTGAAATTGGTCAAACGCGTTTTCCTTTTCCACGCTCATATATTGATTCGAAAAATTATGAAATTCGAAACCTAGCAATAATTTGACATCACGGATCCAACAAAAGTGGTTTCGTCGAAATCCGAGGTCGTTTGCAAAATTCCCATTTTTAAGGGCCCGAATTCCATAGCGACTATTCAGAATTTTCAACTGGACATATCTTTTGATTCCCGCTATGAAATTTTTATTTTCTAGATTTGTTGGAAAGATATAATCAAATAGATCCTATTATTTTTGGTTTTACTAAAATCTGGTTTGTTTTGCACCCGGTATATCCAATTGAAGTTTGAAATCGAATTATCGAACTACCACGCCATTTTCAATTCTATTTATAATTATTTATATTCTAACGACGACGTATATAATATATACGTTCTAATTAGATTCAAAATAAATTTCTCGTTGATATTATTTAAAATAATTCATTTTAATTATTCAAAATTCGCTAAAATTGCCAAAATAAAAATTTTAAACTGGCCCAGATTTTCGGGTTGTTACAATCTCCTCCACTTAAAACTTTTCATCCCCGAAAAGGAACAAAGTTGAAAGTGGTTTGATTAATCAACTCTACGTTCGATCTGGCTTCCATTCTCTAACTTTTCAGTTTCTGAGAATTTTCAAATTCTTCAAAAATTTGGCTAACACCCGGAATTTTCGAAAAATTTCGTCATAACCTCCCTTGTACGGGGAGAGGTTTGGAAATTTATTGGGCCGTATTAGGTACCCAATAAATCCTAATAAGCATACACATATTTATAGTGATATATTCTGGTGTTTACAGGGGAGCGTGTATTGATAATAACTCCAGAGAATAAATTCTCATCACCCTGTCAAAACCTGAGGGAGTGTGTATTTTAAATGCTCCAGAGGATAAATCCTCGTCACCTCGTCCCGTGTGGGGAATAAATAGTCCATGTGCCATATCTAATAACTAGAGAGACGTGATTATTGTCAACTCTAGACCCGTGTGGGGTTTTTATTAATCTGGCAATTTTATCATTATAATTTAAATAGTCCATATTAGTCATCAGTTCAACCTGTAAAATATAGTCATCGCCATACAAGCCTCTCGCTCGTATGGAAAATCTTCCACCTCGTCACACAAGCTCCAAATGCTTATGTGGTATATGATGAAGTATGCCTATCTTCCAGAAGTATGCCATGTAATGTAGTTCAAAATTAATTGTTGCTATCCTATGGCGATGTTTATTATTTACACATAGAATAACCAGCACTCCGCATCTAATGGCACTCACAGGAATTGATATAATAATAAAAGTGCGCATCCAACTCATTAAGGTTTACCTATTTGTCGGGCACGCAAATAAAATCTTTACTCAACAGCTATCCAATTTCCTGTTCAAATATATATAATGCACAAGTATATATTTCTAACTATTTTCTAATCAGTTCAATGTGTGATTTAATTGAATAAATTTGTTCTGGTTTTTATTTATGATATTCTAATCTTCTCTAAATCAAAGGCCGAAAAGGAACGAAGCCAAAAGTTGTTTAACAATTCAACTCAACTTCCATTATTTTGACTACGGCTTAAGTTCTTCAACTTTTTAGTTTCTAAGAACTTTTCAAAATTTTCAAAAATTTGGCTAACACCCTAAATTTTCGAAAAATTTCGCCATAACCTCCCCTGGACCGGGAGCTACGGGAAAATCCCGAAATTGCCATATAGGCCTTCTGATCTCAAAAAGAAAAAGAAAAAGCCAAGCGGCTAGCCAATCGGCTCATAAAATCATCATCACCCAAACAAAACAGTAAATTATTGTAAATATGTACCTATTTGTCGGGCAAACAAATTTTATTCTCTGCTCTAGCCTCCTTGCTATGACCTGTTCAAAGTAAGTACATGTATATGCAAGCAAATGCGACCAATTTTCAATACAATTCAATATTTGGTTCTATTAGGCTAAATAGTTCAAAATTATCAAACAAATAAACAAACAACACAAACATCAATCAATTAGCGAATTGGAGTTTCAAATTCATAATTTTGATATATATACAAAAATCATGTTTTTGATGCCAATTCACAACAATAAATCTATCAATATTAGTTTTGGTTCTCACACCAGTCTAATGGAAATATATAGAAATCACACCTTCGAAACACGAACATAAATACTGATGATGTGGCCACATCACCAGAATTATCCCCGGGTGTCTAGAATGTGACTCTATATCCATCCAGTATATTAAAACTTCGACTATACGTTCATGACGCGTATACGCGAAATCTATATATACTCGATTGTCTAAATTCAAAATAAATAAATAATCAAATACGTATAAAACGATTTAAATTTCAAAACAAAATTGTTTTCATTTGAAAAATATACTCTTCACACTCGTTCTAGGATACTACTGATCCTATCTCTAACGAGTCATTCTAATTAGATATTACTAATCCAATATCTGATGAATTCTTTCGTATGGTTCTAATGTGTCTTGTTCTCGAGCTCTGTAAACCAAAGCTCTGATACCACTGTAAGAACCCGTAACTTCCCCGTGGAGGAAAGCGCGGATACTTTGAGAACAACACACATCAGAACATAGACAGAAGAACATTTCATTGTTATTACGACAATTCCATCAGATACAAGAATATACAGAGTATAAATGAATAAATTACATTCAACAAATATCAGAGATTTAAATTACATTTAAATACATCGCAGCGGAAAATAATACAAAAGCACAACTGAAAGTGATACACGGATACAGAGCTTTCCGAGCATCGTTCCAGCTGTAAATCAGGACCTTGTGAATATAAATCTGCAAAACCAAAACTACTAGCTGCCCGTGTGGAAAATAGGGGCACCCAGAGTTTAGGTTAAAACAATAAACTCCAGGTCAGTCATGTGATTGGTGTGAGAACTAAAACAGTTATTAATCTTTATTTTTAAAGTTTGGTAAATCAAGGGACCACGCCGTATAACACGGAACGGGTTTACTCCCAAGAATACCAGTGCATAGAACAAACAGCGCAATGCTAAATAAAGGAAAATGAAGCTGTTATAAGACCCAGGTCCCATCACACAATGCAACGCAAGCCGGAGGATAGGGTTTTTACCTTTTAACAGCCAAAGCATGCTTGATATGTTTAAAACACATTATTTGATACTATTATAGGTGTATAGTGCCAAAACAATTCAATCATAAATATTAATCATAGGCGGCATGGGTACCATCTATCATGTCGCCATACTAGTTCTACAATTAAAACCGCAATATCACGTATTGGAAATTGGATTTCCGTCATGAGTCGAGGCAAGGGGCAAGCTCCTCTCCGCGTTCGAGACACTCTAGCAAATGTCTTAGGACCCCACTTTGATCCTTGGAATCGGCTGGGCCGGTCCTCTCTTACTTTTGAGGATTAGTTATTCCTGAACACACGTTTCCCGATCCTTACAGACCTATATCCGAGGCACCTCGCATTCCAACAACCACACAGGTGAAAAGTATATAAATGTCAGGGCTGGTAGGTCACTGACACCACCCTACATAGAAAGAAACGTCGTGCTCTCCCAGCGGTCCGTCTCCCGTTTTTGACTCATACCGAGGTGTGAGGCTTGCGAATTCACGTTATACACAAAGCTACGCCACACAGGCCATGCTTTGATAATCAACCACAAGACTTTGCTTTTCGACAGAAGCCTTGATCAATTGCCACTTACGCGTGCCACACTGGCAATTCACTCCATGCGACTGATGTCCATCGATATACAACCTCTGAGCTCGTACATCTCAGAAAAAGGCGTTAAGCAAGAGAATAAATTCTCCACTGCCAAACAGATGTATATTTAATAGAGATCAATCAACACAGAATAAAATCCAGTGTCAGACACACAATCCATTTACAAGTTGGCTTTGGGTCTGAACGAAACTGGAGGAACTTTCCTCGCATATCCATCCATCTCCAAGTACGTCTGGACGATCACCAACTGTTTCCCTCATCTTGGGTGTACAGCCCAATCAAGATCATCAGTAATCACCCAAACGATGTGAAGACTTCCGGTCTTCGATCACCGTCTTCATCTTCGACATCTCGTCGAATCGGTCATTCAGAATAGGTATAACCTCGGCCTTTCTGAATAACCCACGTATATGATAAACAATGTTACACAACTACAACAAACGCCTCATTCCAATTTAGAATGTTCTTTTATTCACAAAATCACATTCTTAGGGAAAGGTTCCCATTAATTTTATCCAAGATAAATTCTTCTAAATTTATTTTTTGATCATCCTTTGGATATCATTTCAAACCATGTTATGGTTTTCCAAACTAGTCGGGATTAGCGGACCACACCGAAGTAATTATTTATTTTATTTTCCAATCCCAACCTGTTCATCCCCTAGAGCAAAACTGGTAATATTCCATATCTAACACCACAGTATTATCGGTAAAATTAATTACCATTTCACGTTTAAATCTAATTAAAGATTTAACCATCGCTTTGGAGCAAAACTGGTGGTACTCCACTCTCGATCACCTTTCAGATTTGATAATTTAAATTATCAATTCACATTTCAATCTAATTAAAGATTTATTAAAGCTCCACTTAGTTTTAATCTTTTCAAAAATCAATATCCTGTCTTTAACTGGGTTAAAGAACCAATGTCATTTAAAACACGATTCACGATAAACCCAAAATCACACTCTATTGTTAATCGGGTTAAAGAACAGGTGTTGTGCAAAACATCGCTCACGATAAACCCAAAAACCAATTCAAATTCAATTCCAATTAAATATTATTTAATTGATACACTTCATTAAATCTAAATAGAAAGATTTAATCTTTTCTCTATTGGGCTTAAGAACAGTGTTAATGAAGACACCATTCACGACAAACCCAAATCACATTTGATATTAAATACAAGGCTCTGAATAGAAAATATACCGGCTTATATTCAATATCAAATTCTGAAACCAACAAATATTGTATTGGAAATAACGATATAAAATATATCTTTCAAATTCCCATAACAATATCTGTATAGTCAAGAA
Source organism: Allium sativum (assembly GCA_030737875.1). Lineage (NCBI taxonomy): Eukaryota > Viridiplantae > Streptophyta > Magnoliopsida > Asparagales > Amaryllidaceae > Allium > Allium sativum. Next base: position 601,737,058 of record CM060916.1, on the reverse strand, counting down.
ATCCAACATCGAGATATTCCGAAGATAATTTCGATTCAACTCCAGTCCAATTCACTTATTGGGAATATTGATTATTTTCAAAATCACTTTCAAATTCAATTTATTTATTTCAAAAATAAATTGATTTTAATTCTAGTTCAAAACAAGTTCATTTCGACAAAAATCTATTTTTATCCTTTCAAATGTGGAATTCTTCAGCCCAATTTTTCCTAAATCATTTCTTATGATTTCACACAAATTATAGATATTTTTAATAATTTTATCAAGGCCCGTACTGTCGATTTCCATCAACGGCCATCGAACTGCACTTACAATGACCTTTTCTAAATTTGATTTGGACATAATTCCAAATCCAACCGTTAGATTTCAAATTTCTAGCATTCATTGGAAATCTATTTTCGATACGAACCCAACAGTTCCTGTTTTAGGAGAATCCGACGGTCGGATCTCCCGCAACGTCAATTCGAAGTCAATGGTCGAAATTCGCGAACTACCGCGGCGCGGCGCGTTCTATTCAGGCCATTATATAATATATATATATATATATATATATTATATATATATATTTCATCGATTTCCTTTTTAAAACGTATTTTATAAATCGTTTTAAATTCGTTTTCAAAACGATTTCAACTCTATATTTAATTTCAAACCAAAATTGAATATTTCATATCATTACTATATAAATGATAATATTTTCAAAACGTTATAGTTTGAAATCACTTCCTTTTCAGTATTCATTATAAAAACGAATATAATCGATATAAATATCGTTCACGTCAAAATAGCGTAACTCTAATCAACACGGCTTTATATCTTTCAATAAATTCATTATTCTATTCAACAAATGAATATACTCTATTCAACACATGAATCTATATTTCTTTCAACACACGACTAATCTCAACACACGAGTACTGTCAACACATCACTATTTTTGTTATGTAAAATATTTTATAAAACTATGGTATCTATCGTTTGATTTTAATTAGACTCCACCGTGAAGTAGATTCTAATTGTAAATATGATAAAGATGTAAATTTTATTATTTAAAATATTTTACTCAACACATGAACATCGTCAACACATGACTATTTTTATATTCAACAAATGAATTTTCCTTTATAATATTCATTATTTTCCCGATTGGAATAAGGCCCAATCAATCACCATATAATGTTAATTATATGGATTCCATACAACACATGTATATAATAGCAATGATAAACAATCAATCATCATCCAAGGTGCACCACACAACTGCATAAGCATCAAATATAAATATTCAACGCTTACACAGTCTGTCGACCCATCGATCGACGTGCAATTAAATAATTGCGATTAGTGTACTGTAACAACCCGCAAATTCTGAAGCAATTTCAAAATTTTATTTTAGAAAATTTTAATGAATTTTGAGAATATAAATTGATTTATTTAAATAATAATGGCTAAAAATTTATTTTAATTGAAGTTAAAACGAATAAATTTAATTTAATTATAAAACGAGCCTGAAATAGCGCGGTAGTTTGGAAATTTTAATTTTAAACTTTGTCTGAATGTACAAGATTCAAAATAAATCAGAATTGAGTGAAACAAGAAATATTTAAATTTTTTTAATCATATCTTTCTAAGAATCTGAAAAATTGAAATTTCGTTTTAAAAATCAAAAGTTATGGCCAATTCAATTTTTAGAAGAGTCGTTGTGGAATTTAATTATATATAATATATATGGCCCAAAAGGCTACTTTTCACATACGAAGAAATTTGGACTCGAGACCACTTCCATTGAGTCCGGAATGATGTTTCTACATTTACAAAGAATAAACACTTATATATTTCGAGTTTCGGAAATTATTCGTTTAAAAATATATTTTTAATATTAAATATATAGCCCTTGAAAATAGTCATTTTTCAAACGACCTCCGTTTTCGACGAAACTACTTTTGTTGGATCCGGAATGTCAAAATATTGTTAAGTTTAATTTTTCATAATTTTTGGAATTAATTTGTGGCCGTGGCAAAAAGATTTCTGTTTTGTCAATTTACAGTAAAAATTAAACGACTTGAAAAAGGCCATTTTTCAAACAGTCTCGGAATTCAACAAAATTAGTCTCGTTAGAACCGTATCGTCATAAGAAAACCAAAAATATTTTTTTTAAGAATTTTCGGAGTCCGTATGTGGCCCCGGCATATTTAAATGTACGGTAGAAATTAAATTATTTATTAATATTGTATTTTTAAATTAAAAATAAAAAACGCTGTAGATTTCGGAATTGGAGCCCGGGACATAGCCCATCGCGTTCAGAAGGTGTCAAAACCCTAAGAACGACAGTAAGCAGGCCCAAATCGGAGAAAGTCCAGATTTTTCACTTTATTACACGTAAAAAGAGATTAAGGATTAAAATATTATTAAAATATTCCGAAACCCTAATTTTAATGGCAGCAGCCGCCGTTTTATGTGAATGGCTGAAAGTCACCGAATTTCAAACGTTAAGATCTCTCAATCCATTCAACGAAAATCGACGTATGATATACCAAATTGAAGAGAATTCAGAGAGCTTTCTATCCATACGGTCAAGATCGGGTTTTGGTTCACGGATTTCGCGAATTCAAGGCTAGAAGGTGGCGTTTTTGGGTGCATTTTTCCATGTAGTGGGCCCACCGAGCTCGGCCTCGGTCCTGGCGCAACAAGGTGGTGGTGCGGGCTTCGGGACGGCGGAGTTTGATCGGCCTCTGGTGGCCTCGGGTTGCGTGCATTCGGAAGGAGGAAGGAGCGTGAATGGGTTCGGCGGTTTCGCGATGGTGGTGGAAGAAAGGGTCCGGTTCTTTTTATTATTTTATTATTTTAATATTTAAATTTTCCAATGTTTGAAATGTGATAACTCTCTCAAACGAGGTCCGTTTTACGAACCGTTTGTTGCGTTGGACTCGTCTTTCCGAGAGCTTCGCGATGGCGTAGACCAGACCTAAAACGGAGCACTTTGAATTTCAGCCAAAAATCAATGTGAGAATTCTAATTTTTTATTTTTTAATTAATTATAAATTGTTTTTCTCACGTTAAAATGATTGTATTATCATATTTATTCAGTTCTGAAATATTCTGTGTTGTATGAATTATTGATTGTGCTTGTGATATGATTTGTTGTGTACGGTGTGTTAGATTCGCATTGAAAATTGCAGATATTATTAGATTTATTTGCAGTTAGAGAATTAGATCTAAAATTAGATCTAACACATAGTTATTTCAGATTTAATCGTATTTATTCAGATCTAGATGTTGAAATTTATTTTATATTAATAAAATATTATTTTATTTGTTGATTTTACGATAGAATTTGAATGACAAATAAAATCTTATTTTTATTTGTTTGCATTACAACTGGAATTTGAACGACAAAGAAAATTTATTCTTATTTGTTTATTTACAATAGAATTTGAACAACGAATAAAATATATTTTTATTTTTTTACATTAAAAAGGATATATTTTTAATGTGAGTTGGTTATATTAAGCAGAGGAGACAAAAAGCATATATTTTAAATAAGAAATTGTTTCATAACAAAAAGGTACATTTTCATATGCTGTTCAGATATAAATTTGAACGTTAAATAAAAACCACATTTTAATATGTTGTTCCGATATGAATTTGAACGTTAAATAAAAATAACTTCTTTATATGTTGTTTATATATGAATTTACACTGCAAGAATGAGATTACATTTTATTATGTAATTTATATATGAATTTACACCGCATGAATAAAGTTTCATTTTTATATGTACTTTATATATGAATTTGCATTGTATGATAAAAATTACATCTTTCAATGTAATTAGAATATGAATTTGTATTGCATTATAACAATTACATCTCTTTATGTAATTGGGACATGAATTTACAATGTAAAATAAAATTTACATTTTTATATGTAGTAAGAAATTGAGATTTCGCATTGATATTAAAATAACACTTTTGTTAAAGACATTGCATTAGAATAAAAAGATAATTTTTGTCGCTTTTTCTTTTTAGAATAAAAAAACATATTTTGTCACCTTTTCTTTTTAGTATGAAAAGGGTCATTTTTGTCGCTTCTTCTTTTTTACATTAAAAGAACATTTTTATGCCATGTTTCTTTTTAGCATTAAAAGAAGCATTTTTATTGTTTTTCTTTTTAGAAATAAAAAGAACATTTTGCTTTCGTTCCTTTATGTTGAATATTTTATCGTCATTATTGAATGTGGTAAAAATAGAATTGTTAATGTTGAATATTTTATTGTCATTTTGAATGCGGTGAAAATAAAATGGTTAATGTTGTCATTTTTATCGACATTTTTAGGGCGATAAAAATAGACAATGTTAGTGATTCATTTTTATCGACATTTTAGTGCGATAAAAATAGACAATGTTAGTGATTCATTTTTATCGACATTTTAGTGTGATAAAAATAGACAATGTTAGTGATGCATTTTATCGACATTTTTGGTGCGATAAAAAGAATATATTTTTGTGTAACATTTTATTTGTCTTTCTAGAGACAATAAAAGAATAAAATTAAAGAATTACATTTTTATGTAAAATTGCTTTCATTGAAAAGAATAAATATAGAAGATGAGATTTTTTTTTATTTGTTAATAACAAACAATGAAAAAGGGGACATTTACATTTTGATGTAAATAAACAATAATAAAAAAATTTACATTCAAAATATAAATTATAAATAAAAGGATTGTTTGCATTCTACGATGCAAACGAAATGTAGAAAATAGAAAATACATTTTTATTTGCATCCTATCATGCAAACAAAATAAAGAGATAAAATTTCATTTGTTGTTTGCAACTTTAGTTGCAAACAAACAAGAAGAATAAAAATTACATTTTGTTTGCGAATTTAGATGCAAACAAATTTATTAAAAACAAAAGATACATTTTTGTTGCATGTTTTAAATGCGAACAAAGCATTAAAATAAAAGTTACATTTTTATTTATTTATTTACATCACTTGATGTAAATAAACATAAAATAAAGAGTTGTTCTTTTATTTACATTTCTTGATGTAAATAAAACTAGAAATTTAATATTACACTTTTATTTGCTTTACTCAACGCAAATAAAATAGTAGATAAAATAAATATTTTCATTTGCAATCCTTAATGCAAATAAATTATGAAATGAAAAGTTACAATTTTTATTTACATTCTTCTATGTAAATAAACGTCAAAGTAAAAAGCTGAATCTTTATTTGCATTCTCTATTGCAAATAAAGAATAAAATGAAAAGTTATATTTTTGTTATTATTTGTATTCCCTATTACAAGTGGAATTAAAGATTATATCTTTCTTCTCATTTATTTATAATGAAAGGAATTGAAATAAAAGATTATATTTTTATCGACATTTTACATGCGATAAAGGAATAGAAATAAAGAATTCATTCTTATTGACATTTTACAGGCAATGAAAGGAATATAAATAAAAGAGACATTTTTATCATCGTTTTATATATTGTGTATTACACTGCCATAGGCAAGTTACCTGACTTGTTTATGTGATTGGGTCGATTATTTTTACACATCGCCCAAGTGCACAAAAAATTTATTATTTGTTTATTGGTTGAAACCCCACACGGGTGTTGGGATGAAAATTGACGTACACTAATCCCAATATTTAGTTGTATGTTGATCGTTAGATCAACAGGCTGCGATGAGCGTTATTATTAAATTTTAACGCTTACACAGTTGGAATTTACGCTTTGGATGTAAATGGATGACTTGATGATTATACTGTTATTGATATGTGTGAAATCCATATAGTCCAAATTATATGGTAAATGGTTGAGTCGCATTTCGATTCAGGTGTTCTTTTAAATAAGAATATTCTTACATTAGAAATTCTTTTATATAAAGGATATATTTCCATAAAAGAAATGTTTTAATTAAGTATATGTTGAATAAAGAATATTTGTAAAAGATAAAAATCGATTATATGAAGAATATTTTTAATGATTACTTTAACATATGTTTTAAAAAAAATTAATATTTAAAGAGAAATCCTTTAATTAAGATTATTAGGATTTGCAATTATATTTTGTGATATGAAATAAATTGAGATGTGAAGTGGATTTACCATGGACGGTGTTTTTAAACGACATTTGTCTTTTAACCCAATTTACAGCGAAATTATTATTTGGAATTTATAAATCTATTTTATAGATTTAAAAAGGAATTTTCTAAAAATCAAGTTTTCCAATTTAATAAAATAAATTGGAATTAAGTGGAAATTCGATTGGTAATAATCGAGATGGACTTCTGTAATAGAAGACCGATATTATATATGGAATTTAAGAGGCTTTGCCGTTATTCCATGTATATTGTTAGTCCGATACAGAAATTTATATCGATTATGTATTGATTGATTTCTGTTGAATTTCATATTTTGAAAATTGTTTTGTGGGTTTATCGTGAACTGTGTTTTAAACGACACTAGTTCTTTAACCCGTTTAAAACAAGATTTATTCCTTAAATAAATGATCTTGTAATAATGATTTTTGATATTAAATCAAAATTAGAGTTTTGATAATTCTTTTAAGGAAGATTTAAGATTTAATTTATTAATTTATCTTTGATAAAATTAATGAGAAGCTTTTAATATGAATATCTTATTAAAAGAATATTCTGAGTTGGAATGTGGCGTAGTGTGTGATTTTCCAATATTTGATTTTTAATCACCAATTACGCGAGTTATTCAGAAAGACCGGGTTTAACCCATTCTGAATAATCGTCACGACGATCACGAGTCGAAGATGAAGACGGTGACTGAAGACCGGAGAGCTTCACATCGTTTGGTTGATAATGACTGATATCTTGAATTGGGACTGATCCCCCAAGGCAAGGTAATAAGTGATGATCTTCCAGACGTACTGGAGATCGACGGATACGTTGTTTCGTTCAGACCCAGAGCGGACTTGTAAATGGATTGCGTGTCTGACATTGTATTCTTTTCTACTGTATTTGTTGAACGCTACTGATTATATATTTCTGTTTGGTGGTGAGAATTTATTCTTCACTTAACACCCTTCTCTAAGACGTATGAGCTTAGAGGTTATATATATATATATATATATATATATATTGGTAGATGATCAATGATATGGTAGGGTCTGACAATGTGGCATGGTAAGATGCAATTAATCAAGGCTTTGTTGAAAAGCAGGCCTTGTGGTTGATGATCAAAGCACAGTCTATTTAGGCATAGCTTTGTGTATATCGTGACTTCGCGAGCCTCACAGCCCGGTAGAGTCTAAAACGGGAGAAGGGAACGCAGGGATTGCACACGTTTCTTTCTAGCTAGAAATGGTGTCATGGTATGGAGCCCAGACATTTACTTATGTGGTTGTTGGATTTTTAGAGGCCTCGGATTTATGCGGTCGCCCTCGGCCGTATTATAGGTTCAATAGGACCGGGGAGCGTGTGTTTAGGAATAACTAATCCACTAAAGGAGTTGTAGACCGGCCCTGCAGGATCCAAGGGTTCGCCAGCGTCCGAATCCTGGGACATTGCTAGAGTGTCTTGAATCGGTAAGGACTTCCTCCCTAGCCTTGACTCATGATGGAAACCCAATTTCCAATACACCCCTTTACGGTTTTGATTGTATTACTAGTACGGCGACATAGTAGATGGTAGCTATGCCGTCTAGGATTGATATTATGATTGAAATGTTTTAATTAAAATATATACACACTAATAATAATCTCGTATTTTGCGTATTTATCATTTCTTGACATTATAAGGTAAAACCCTATCCTCTGGTGTGCGTTGCATTGTGTGATGGGACCTGGGTCTTATAATGGTTTCATTTTTCTAAAAAGCATTGCGTTATTTGACGATTTACTTTAGTTATACACTGACAATCCAATGGAGTAAACTCGTTCCGCGTTAGCGGCGTGGTCCTGGGATTAGCCTTCTATTTAGATAATTTAGGTTAAGAATTCTCACACCAGTCCCACGACTGACCTGTAGTTTGTTTCACTTTGCAAACTCGGGTGCTCTCTTTCCACATGGGTAGTCGAGTAGCTCAATTGGCAGATATATTAAGCAAAGATCCTGGATTGAAGACTGAAGCTGTGGCCAGAATGTTGATAGCCTTCCACTGAGATTAGTTCCGCTGAAATGTATTAATTTTTGTAATTTATCTTCAGCTGTAATATTATCCAATGTACTCTGATATATATTCTGTACTCTGATGTAACATTTATTATGATGTTATAAAAGTCTTTTGCATTTGTTCTGATGTGTTGTATGTCCAAAGTTGATGTATCCGCAGATTTCCATTCTTTGGTTCAGACCTGTGTGGTTTATGGTCAATCCAGAGGGTGGGAATTTCCAGGGTATCACAGTTAGTATCAGAGCTCTGGTTAGCTCAAATCTTTGGGTACAACTCGTTAGAACTGAACAGAAGAATCATCAGAGGTAGGGTTACTAATATCCTATAAAACATAATACTCATTAGAGATAGGATCAGCAGTATCCTAGAATGAGTAAACTCATTAAAGATGGGGTTAGTAATGCCCTAGAATGAGTTCAGAGTGAAAAGTCTATAATTAACGTACTTGTAATTATATACATAATTCGATTTTAGAAAATATGATTTTTGAATACATGAAAGTTATATATTTTGAAAATATAATCAACTAATTGATTAGAAATTGTATTGTGTGAATTTAAATTCATCTAATTAAATTATTAAACAAACAAAGAATGAAAATTTAAATTAGTTAAATAATCAACTTTTAGTTCATTTCCTTTTCGAAGACGAAAAGATTTTAAGTGGGGGAGATTGTAACAACCCGCAAATTCTGAAGCAATTTAAAAATTTTATTTTAGAAAATTTTAATGAATTTTGAGAATATAAATTGATTTATTTAAATAATAATGGCTAAAAATTTATTTTAATTGAAGTTAAAACGAATAAATTTAATTTAATTATAAAACGAGCCTGAAATAGCGCGGTAGTTTGGAAATTTTAATTTTAAACTTTGACTGAATGTACAGGATTCAAAATAAATCAGAATTGAGTGAAACAAGAAATATTTGAATCTGTTTAATCATATCTTTCTAACGAATCTGAAAAATTGAAATTTTGTTTTAAAAATCAAAAGTTATGGCCAATTCAATTTTTAGAAGGGTCGTTGTAGAATTTAATTATATATAATATATATGGCCCAAAAGGCTACTTTTCACATACGAAGGAATTTGGACTCGAGACCACTTCCGTTGAGTCCAGAATGATGTTTCTGCATTTAAAAAGTATAAACACTTATATATTTCGAGTTTCGGAAATTATTCGTTTAAAAATATATTTTTAATATTAAATATATAGCCCTTGAAAATAGTTATTTTTCAAACGACCTCCGTTTTCGACGAAACCACTTTTGCTAGATCCGGAATGTCAAAATATTATTAAGTTTAATTTTTCATAATTTTTGGAATTAATTTGTGGTCGTTGCAAAAAGATTTCTATTTTATCAATTTATAGTAAAAATTAAACGACTTGAAAAAGGCCATTTTTCAAATAGTCTCAGAATTCAACAAAATTAGTCTCGTTAGAACCGTATCGTCATAAGAAAACCAAAAATATTTTTTTAGGATTTTCGGAGTCCGTATGTGGCCCCGACATATTTAAATGTACGGTAGAAATTAAATTATTTATTAATATTGTATTTTTAAATTAAAAATAAAAAAACACTGTAGATTTTGGAATTGGAGCCCGGGACATAGCCCATCGCGTTCAGAAGGTGTCAAATCCCTAAGAACGACAGTAAGCAGGCCCAAATCGGAGAAAGTCCAGATTTTTCACTTTATTACACGTAAAAAGAGATTAAGGATTAAAATATTATTAAAATATTCCGAAACCCTAATTTTAATGGCAGCAGCCGCCGTTTTATGTGAATGGCTGAAAATCACCGAATTTCAAACGTTAAGATCTCTCAATCCATTCAACGAAAATCGACGTATGATACACCAAATCGAAGAGAATTTAGAGAGCTTTCCATCCATACAGTCAAGATCGGGTTTTGGTTCACGGATTTCGCGAATTCAGGGCTAGAAGGTGGCGGTTTTGGGTGCATTTTTCCATGCAGTGGGCCTACCGAGCTCGGCCTCGGTCTTGGCACAGCAAGGTGGTGGTGCGGGCTTCGGGACGACGGAGTTTGATCGGCCCCTGGTGGCCTCGGGTTGCGTGCTTTCGGAAGGAGGAAGGAGCGTGAATAGGTTCGGCGGTTTCACGATGGTGGTGGAAGAAAGGGTCCGGTTCTTTTTATTATTTTAATATTTAAATTTTCCAATGTTTGAAATGTGATAACTCTCTCATAAGAGGTCCGTTTTACAAACTGTTTGTTGCGTTGGACTCGTCTTTCCGAGAGCTTCGCGATGGCGCAGACCAGACCTGAAACGGAGCACTTTGAATTTCAGCCAAAAATCAATGTGAGAATTCTAATTTTTGATTTTTTAATTAATTATAAATTGTTTTTCTCACATTAAAATGATTGTATTATCATATTTATTCAGTTCTGAAATATTCTATGTTGTATGAATTATTGATTGTGCTTGTGATATGATTTGTTGTGTACGGTGTGTTAGATTCGCATTGAAAATTGCAGATATTATTAGATTTATTTGCAGTTAGAGAATTAGATCTAAAATTAGATCTAAAACATAGTTATTTCAGATTTAATCGTATTTATTCAGATTTAGATGTTGAAATTTATTTTATATTAATAAAATATTATTTTATTTGTTGATTTTACGATAGAATTTGAATGACAAATAAAATCTTATTTTTATTTTTTTGCATTACAACTGGAATTTGAACGACAAAGAAAATTTATTTTTATTTGTTTATTTACAATAGAATTTGAACAACGAATAAAATATATTTTTATTTGTTTACATTAAAAAGGATATATTTTTAATGTGAGTTGGTTATATTAAGCAGAGGGGACAAAAAGCATATATTTTAAATAAGAAATTGTTTCATAACAAAAAGGTACATTTTCATATGCTGTTCAGATATAAATTTGAACGTTAAATAAAAACCACATTTTTATATGTTGTTCCGATATGAATTTGAACGTTAAATAAAAATAACATCTTTATATGTTGTTTATATATGAATTTACACTGCAAGAATGAGATTACATTTTATTATGTAATTTATATATGAATTTACACCGCATGAATAAAGTTTCATTTTTATATGTACTTTATATATGAATTTGCATTGTATGATAAAAATTACATCTTTCAATGTAATTAGAATATGAATTTGTATTGCATTATAACAATTACATCTCTTTATGTAATTGGGACATGAATTTACAATGTAAAATAAAATTTACATTTTTATATGTAGTAAGAAATTGAGAATTCGCATTGATATTAAAATAACACTTTTGTTAAAGACATTGCATTAGAATAAAAAGATAATTTTTGTCGCTTTTTCTTTTTAGAATAAAAAATATATTTTGTCACATTTTCTTTTTAGTATGAAAAGGGTCATTTTTGTCGCTTCTTCTTTTTAACATTAAAAGAACATTTTTATGTCATGTTTCTTTTTAGCATTAAAAGAAGCATTTTTGTTGTTTTTCTTTTTAGAAATAAAAAGAACATTTTGCTTTCATTTCTTTATGTTGAATATTTTATCGTCATTATTGAATGTGGTAAAAATAGAATTGTTAATGTTGAATATTTTATTGTCATTTTGAATGCGGTGAAAATAGAATGGTTAATGTTGTCATTTTTATCGACATTTTTAGGGCGATAAAAATAGACAATGTTAGTGATTCATTTTTATCGACATTTTAGTGCGATAAAAATAGACAATGTTAGTGATTCATTTTTATCGACATTTTAGTGTGATAAAAATAGACAATGTTAGTGATGCATTTTATCAACATTTTTGGTGCGATAAAAAGAATATATTTTTGTGTAACATTTTATTTGTCTTTCTAGAGACAATAAAAAGAATAAAATTAAAGAATTACATTTTTATGTAAAATTGCTTTCATTGAAAAGAATAAATATAGAAGATGAGATTTTTTATTTGTTAATAATAAACAATGAAAAAGGGGACATTTACATTTTGATGTAAATAAACAATAATAAAAAAATTTACATTCAAAATGTAAGTTAGAAATAAAAGGATTGTTTGCATTCTACGATGCAAACGAAATGTAGAAAATAGAAAATACATTTCTATTTGCATCCTATCATGCAAATAAAATAAAGAGATAAAATTTCATTTGTTGTTTGCAACTTTAGTTGAAAACAAACAAGAAGAATAAAAATTACATTTTGTTTGCAAATTTAGATGCAAACAAATTTATTAAAAACAAAAGATACATTTTTGTTGCATGTTTTAAATGAGAACAAAGCATTAAAATAAAAGTTACATTTTTATTTATTTATTTACTTCACTTGATGTAAATAAACATAAAATAAAGAGTTGTTCTTTTATTTACATTTCTTGATGTAAATAAAACTAGAAATTTAATATTACACTTTTATTTACTTTACTCAACGCAAATAAAACAGGAGAATAAAAGAAATATTTTCATTTGCAATCCTTAATGCAAATAAATTATGAAATGAAAAGTTACAATTTTTATTTACATTCTTCTATGTAAATAAACATCAAAGTAAAAAGCTGAATCTTTATTTGCATTCTCTATTGCAAATAAAGCATAAAATGAAAGGTTATATTTTTGTTATTATTTGTATTCCCTATTACAAATGGAATTAAAGATTATATCTTTCTTCACATTTATTTATAATGAAAGGAATTGTAAAGACCCGGGAAAAGACGACCTTGGTTATCCGATATACAACACCTATCGAACAATCAAAAGTCTAAATTACCGGATAGTCCAAGAAAGAAATTAGAGGGTGAGGATAGATAAGATAGAAAATTAGAACAGAAGAAGAAGAAGAACCCATCAACATCAGAGTAACACGAATCTCACAGCGGAACGAATAAAATATAATAGACGACATATCTTAAAATCAAAGCAGTATATGTATATCATACTATTATCAGAGTACAACACTTTCATCACAGCGGAATAATCAATAGCTAGAAAAATCTTGAAGCCTCCTGCTCCAAGCTCTTCAAGCATACCTGTAAATACTGACTACTTGACTGCCCGTACAAATTTGGGCACCAAAGAGTTTAGGGGAAAAAAAACAAAATAAACTCTGGGTCAGTCATGGGACTGGTGTGAGTAAACTCAAATCATTTGGTTTAACTTTCAAAATCCTTTCGAAAGAAAAGATAATCGTAAGACCAATCCACACATAAACACAGACGGTTTTTACCTTACGATAACCTAAAACACTTTGGAAATCATATATTATCTGATATTATAATAATGTCTAATCACAAGTAATTAAAATCTAGTAGAACGCTTGCATCTCACGCTCTACATATATAGTATACAAATCAAACTCGCGGGCACTTATTGGAGATTGGATTCTGATTTTGACAAGGTATGGGACCACCTGCCGATAGTGTATCTCTAGAGGCGAATACACTGGGTTCAACAAGAACATCTTGCAACCCGGCCCTCACATGACCGACCACTCATTTCGCTTGAGTGTATCGAATATATATCACCAACGGTTAGGATCAGCAACCGTCTCCCGAATGGGGCAGCATCGATAGATTTAAGAAGCAATTGGAATTTCTCTAGATAGGTGATTATACATCCTAATGGGTGTGACCCACATAGCCATGCTGCCTGCCCGATTTTTGTCATTTCCCGGTTGATGAGGCTAGAGGCCACGCTTATCTCTGACAGATCATTCACTTTGAATGCCACATCGTCATACTCGCCAAATCACAAATTGATTTCCCAAAAACACTACGGGTATAAAGCTAAGAGAAACGAATTCCTCTGCCACCAAACGTAAGTATGTTTGAAGAGATCAACTTACGCGATCTATTGAATATACTCTGTCAGGCATTCTTCCATACACGTTTGTCCTGGGACTGGACAAACCGAAGGCACTATTCTGTAAACAGGATAGCCCTTGCACTTTACTCCGTCTTCAATATATTCAGCATACTTGATTCGCAACGCTTATGCCAATACGGAGTGGTTCTGTGGATAATAATCCAACCGGTCTCTCCATATTAACAACGTAAAATGGTCAAAACTTTGATAGTCGGTGATTTAAGTATCAAATGAAAACATGTCTGTGTGCAAACAACGATATTATTTCCAGATGGAAATTCTATCGATCATTCATCAATCATCATTAATTCTTAAATTAAATTATCATAAATTTATTCTTTTCCTTATTCCTGTTTCGCTATATTTCTTATTTACTATATTTAGAAAATATATGTTATTAACAATGGAAAACATTTCCACTTCTTGTTTTCTATATTAGAAAATATCCTGATCTTATTTGGAAAACATTTCCAAAATTCCCTCATTGGGTTTAAACAGATGTTTGAATAAACATCGCTATGTCAACACAGACCATTATGCCCATTAACTAAATTCACTTAACCACTTTTCACTATCGAACTTATCCACTTCTTAGTTAAAACTGAAGTCAATCAAGTTGGGGTATAATTACCTCTCAGACCTTAACTGAACAACATTTCTAACTTCGAAACAGACAAAGTTCACCTTTTTACACTTTCAACAACTTACTTACGTAACTCTCGGATTCTATTTACGAATCCACTTCCTTTACGGAAGTCATTTGATTATAATAATGGTGTAATAATCCCCTGCGTCCGAAATATAATTACTTTAATATGACTTTTTCTTTCTAGCTTAAATAAATACACGAACAACTAATTTATCAACTCCTATTCGGTTAACTATAATCTATAACCCTTATTCTATTAACTTTTACTGGATTAACTCTTATTTGGATAACTCGGTTTGATTAACTCATATGATTAACTCAACTCGACCAACTTACTTGATCAGCTCAACTTGACTAACTTAACTTAATTAACTCGACTTATTTAACTCAACTTATTTAACTTAATTTGACTAACTATTATCGAATAACTAATATTCGATTAACTTATATTTGACTAACTATGTCTGTTTTTAACTTCATTTTGAATAGCTAATATTTGATTTAACTTCATTCGCTTGACTCTAGATCGCAGCGATCACAATGGTTACGCCTGATTCCCTCAGGAAACATCCGACCACCTTAGGCTATCTGCAGCCCCGCGAATTTTGCTAGCAGTCGTGCTACTGAATAACTACTTCTGTTTAACTCTATCTCGAATAACTAAGTTCGATCAACTCTAATTGAATAACTAATATTCAATTTAACCCTTATTCGGTTACTATATTCGAATAACTCTAGTCCGATTTGATTCAAACCGCTTAAGTCTAACTGATTTACTCTACTAGTTAATTCTAACTAACTAACTCTAACTGTTTGACTCTAACAGCTTAACTCCAACGGTTTAATTCTAATAGATTAACTCCAACTGTTAGACTCTAATAGTTTACTTTAACAGTTTAACTCTAATGGTTTAACTCTAACTGTTTAACTTTAACGGTTTAACTCTAACTGACTAACTTTTCTGATTAACTCTAATGGTTTAACTCTAACTGTTTAACTATGACAGTTTAACTTTGGTTGATTAACTCTTTTGAATTAATCCCTTTGAATTTTCTCTTTTGAATAATTCCATTTGAATAACTTCTTTTGAATAACTCTTTTGAATAACTCTTTTGAATAACACTTTTTGAATAGCTCTTTTGAATAATACTTTTTTCTATTTGTTTACTTAACAAATAACTATTCCCTTTTTACTTCTATTTATTTAACAAATAATTATTACTTTTAGCTTTTCCATTTATTCTCTACATAAATATCTCTTTTAACTTTCCTTTATTCCCTAAATGAATATTCGCTTTTCAATTCCATTTGTAATCGTTTTACAAATGATTCCCTTTTTATTTCTATTTGTAAAGGTTTCACAAATAGCTACTTTTTCCCTATTCTATTTGATTTGCAAATATTTTCCTTTACATTTGTTTTACAAATGTATTTCCTCTATGTTTGTTTTTCTTTTCAAATCTTCTCCTTTATATTTAATTTCACAAATATTTTCCTTTACTCAATTTCTTTGATTCTATAATTATTTTCCTCTATGAAACTCTTTTCCTTTTATATATAAAATCTATTGATTTTATATAAATAATTTATTTTCAAAATATACTTTGAAAATTCCTTTTCACTTCCTGTTATCATTTATGGTATAAAAATACCAAATCAAAAGGTTTGATCATCATCCAAACACACGGGTTCAACGACAGATGATATAACACATCATATAACAGAATATATGAAAAACGGTAAATAAATGTTGAGGAATCCAGTTGGATCCCTCCGACCTGTTTCCCTGCATCCACAGATGTTACATAATATAATTCACATCAATTTCATTTCAATATGAGGTATTCTGATAAACAAAATCAACATCGGTTAACGATATATATAACTATATCGGTATTTTCAATCAATTGGCTAGCAGTTCAACCAAACAATCAACACTCAGCAATTCAACCAATAATTATCAGTTCTAAAAATACTTTATAAAAATATAAAGTGTTCAGAGTTAGTGAGATTTACTCACCTTAGACGGTTTATCGTTGAATAATGATAATCGGTCATTGATTTGGTTCAGACGTTAAATTTCACCATAAATCCAAACGAGCTCCAATCCACTTGCGGTCAGTTCCATTGCGTAGTGCTCGTCCATACGATCCCAACGGATCCTGTTTCGCTAAATTTCGTTAATGTATGCAAAAGTTATGTTATTTACAATATTTACCTAATTTAAATGAATATATATTTAATTAAATTAATTAAATTGTTTTTATCTTAATTAATTTCTAATTGCGTTATTAGCCAAATTACCTTCCCTGCCCTTTTAAAAAATCCTACTTTCCCATCTCTAGCCATATCCAATTTTTTAAAAATTGAAAAACCATTTTAATATTAATTAAATTTAATTTCAAATAAAATATTTAAAAATATTCATTTAATTATAACTTAAATTTTTTAACCCGGATCAAAAATCTGCTTTCACTCATTTTAAAGTATTTTTCGATAAGAATCCAACGGTCCTTATTTCATGGAAATCCGACTTGTTTTGAAAAAGTTATAAGCTTTTAAAGTTTATGGTTAAAAATTACGAAAATGCCCCTGGTCTGTTTTAAATTCAAATTAAATTCAAATTAAATTTTAAATTTAAATTTAAATTAATCATCTCATCCGTCGGATCAGTTAGGAATAGCCAGAGAGAGCAGGAAACTATATTTTCCAAACTCAAGCCTTAGACACTATCCTGTCTGTCACCCTTAGAATGTTCTGATATTTATTTTTACAAATTCTATTTTAATTATAATATATATATATATATATATATATATATATATATATATATATTACACAAATAAATAAATAAATAAATATTATTTAAAAACTTACCCTGTGAAGCCTAAGCCTCTGCCTAAGAGTCCCTAGCTCCCCGTCTTGCCCTCATTTCTCCCTTCCTTCCTTTTTCCCTATTTCCTAATATTTTATTATTATTTCTGTCATTGCCAAAGCTTGAAAGAGGAGGAGGAGGAGTGAGTTTAAAATGAAGGGGGGGGCTATTTATAGCCGAAGGAGTCACATGGATTGCTGAGGTGGCGCGAATCCAACGGTCGAAAATGGATGGCTAGGATTAATTCATAAATTAATTAAATTATAAATAAATTTAATAATTTATGAATAGTAAAGTGAGTTTTCTCAACCCTATTCGGACGTTAATTTGACTTACTTATTGATACCTTATCCAAAATCTTTTTCAACCATGTTGTTCAATTTTTCTTGCTCTTCAATACTATATAAAAATATATCAATTTTGAATTTGTTTGAACTTTCAAAAAATTTAAATTCAAATTCAAAATAGTGTTTTGTGTTAGTTTCAACACCTTCCGGTCTCATGTTGGAGTGTCAAACGATAACGGTTTTCAGAAATTCTTCCACCATCTGGTCCGGTTTTTAACGTACTTCAATCCTATGTATTCAAATCAAAAATCGGAGTTCGTTTAGATTTTCAAATAATTTATTTAAATTTTGTTTCCTTAATAACTTTCTATATCCGTTATAGGATTTTCCCAGATTTCATATATAGCTAATATCCTATGTTTAGAATTTTCCTGGATAGGTCTCAAGTTCCAGTTTTGCCGTTAGCATTAGCAAATTCCAATTACCGTCAAAATTTAGTTCAAATTTTGGCTTTTTATTTTTTCTTTTCCACATACGGATGCCATTTTTGACGTAACTTGGTTGGTTACCTAATTTCATCATTTCGAATTTAATGAAACAGATTTCATCGAAATCCGAGTTCATTAGCTACTACAACCTTTGTAAACGTACTATTTTAAATTAAAAATTTATCCTTTTATACTGCCAGTTCACATTATATTGCAGATCCACTAAATTTCTACCATTTCGGAATAAAATAAAATATTCAAAATTATTGAAACTAAACCATTTAAAATTCCAAAACAAATAAAAACATTTTAAAATATTAAACTAAATGGTCAGAAAAATCTGGGTCGTTACATTCTTTCCCCCTTAAAATAATTTCGTCCTCGAAATTGCTAAGGTAGAAAAATGAACTTTATAACTAGGTTAAAATTATTTGGTTACTCTGATTTCACTAAACCAATCTATTCTAATTAATTTATTAATTTATTTCTATAAACGAAAATTTTCAAAAATTCTGAAAATTTTCTAACACTCGAAATTTCTAAAAAAATTCGCCAGCACCTCCTTTGTACTGATCAATAGCTCAAACTCCAACTCGCCTCCCTAGGCCTTCTTCAACCCAAAAGAAAATCAAACAGCCAAGTGGCTTGCCCAACAGGTTCATAAATCTCATCAAACTCATATGAATATATACGTGTACCTTTTTGTCGACATTCAATTCTGCTATCAATTTAGCATATACCACTATCATCCCAATCAAACTCCCAATCACTTTTATCTTCAACACGACCATCCGCTTATAACCAAGCCAAATTTCAATCAAACTGCAATTCCAATCTCAATTCAAATTTCTTGCTCGGCCATCCATTTCTATCCCAGATTATCTCTAATCTAGTCCAATTCTACTTGATACCATTCTATTTCAATTCAACTCAATTTCCACTGAACTGCCTTCAATTCAATTTCAAATTTGCTTTCACAAATTTCTATTTAATTTGTGTTTATTTCAATAATCTGTACCTGGGAGTTTCAAATAGCTTTGCCTTTTCCAAAAATCAAATATCCCTTTGGAATATCAAAACAACTCGGTTTCTCAAAACAATTCAAAAACAAAATCTTTGGTAGTAATCCGTCACTTACAAACTCGAAAATGAGCACCGATGATGTCCGGATCAACATCGGAATTTATTTTCCAGCTATCGAAGTGAGTTCAATACTATAGCACTTTCATAACCCATTTTTAAACATTTTCATTTTGAAATTCATTTCAAAATATCCCTTTTCAATGCTTGTAACAAATTTAAAATCTCCCAGGATTTTAAAATTCACATATATTCAATTTAATTCCATTTACAACGCTTATTCAAATTTTAGCAATTTTAATTCCAATTCCGAACTTAAATTCAGATTTAATTCATCTGATTTCATATATTTCACTTATATGAATTTTGATTTGTTATTTACATAACCATTTCACATTTTATAATCTTATTCGATTATAATCACAACCAACACATTCAATATACCATAATAATTTCAAATATCTATACTTTGCTTATATCAAAATATAATTTGGGTAAAATTATTTCATTTACCCTTTTTTTCAAAACATATCGTGTTGACCCATCGTATTCAAGTGTTTATAAACTCCTATCGATACAGTGGATCAAATTGATCGACTAGAACTCATAAACGACTCAACAAATAAATCTCCACGGTATAAAATCATTTTATATAAAATAGCAAATACGTTCACTCTTATAGATACACTCAAACTCAGTCTAGGGCATTACTAACCCCATCTCTACTGAGTCACGCCACAGAGCCAAGGTAAATCACCTAACCTTCAGCTCTGATACCAACTGTAACGACCCGGGAAAAGACGACCTTGGTTATCCGATATACAACACCTATCGAACAATCAAAAGTCGAAATTACCGGATAGTCCAAGAAAGAAATTAGAGGGTGAGGATAGATAAGATAGAAAATTATAACAGAAGAAGAAGAAGAACCCATCAACATCAGAGTAACACGAATCTCACAGCGGAACGAATAAAATATAATAGACAACATATCTTAAAATCAAAGCAGTATATGTATATCATACCATTATCAGAGTACAACACTTTCATCACAGCGGAATAATCAATAGCTAGAAAAATCTTGAAGCCTCCTGCTCCAAGCTCTTCAAGCATACCTGTAAATCCTGACTACTTGACTGCCCGTACAAATTTGGGAACCCAAGAGTTTAGGGAAAACAAAACAAAATAAACTCTGGGTCAGTCATGGGACTGGTGTGAGTAAACTCAAATCATTTGGTTTAACTTTCAAAATCCTTTCGAAAGAAAAGATAATCGTAAGACCAATCCACACATAAACACGGACGGTTTTTACCTTACGATAACCAAAAACACTTTGGAAATCATATATTATCTAATATTATAATAATGTCTAATCACAAGTAATTAAAATCTAGTAGAACGCTTGCATCTCATGATCTACATATATAGTATACAAATCAAACTCGCGGGCACTTATTGGAGATTGGATTGCGACTTTGACAAGGTATGGGACCACCTGCCGATAGTGTATCTCTAGAGGTGAATACACTGGGTTCAACAAGAACATCTTGCAACCCGGCCCTCACATGACCGACCACTCATTTCGCTTGAGTGTATCGAATATATATCACCAACGGTTGGGATCAGCAACCGTCTCCCGAATGGGGGCAGCATCGATAGATTTAAGAAGCAATTGGAATTTCTCTAGATAGGTGATTATACATCCTAATGGGTGCGACCCACATAGCCATGCTGCCTGCCCGATTTTTTGTCATTTCCCGGTTGATGAGGCTAGAGGCCACGCTTATCTCTGACAGATCATTCACTTTGAATGCCACATCGTCATACTCGCCAAATCACAAATTGATTTCCCAAAAACACCACGAGTATAAAGCTAAGAGAAACGAATTCCTCCACCACCAAACGTAAGTATGTTTGAAGAGATCAACTTACGCGATCTATTGAATATACTCTGTCAGGCATTCTTCCATACACGTTTGTCCTGGGACTGGACAAACCGAAGGCACTATTCTATAAACAGGATAGCCCTTGCACTTTACTCCGTCTTCAATATATTCAGCATACTTGATTCGCAACGCTTATGCCAATACGGAGTGGTTCTGTGGATAATAATCCAACCGGTCTCTCCATATTAACAACGTAAAATGGTCAAAAACTTTGATAGTCGGTGATTTAACTATCAAATGAAAACATGTCTGTGTGCAAACAACGATATTATTTCCAGATGGAAATTCTATCGATCAATCATCATTAATTCTTAAATTAAATTATCATAAATTTATTCTTTTCCTTATTCCTGTTTCGCTATATTTCTTATTTACTATATTTAGAAACTATACGTTATTAACAATGGAAAACATTTCCATTTCTTGTTTTCTATATTATAAAATATCCTGATCTTATTTTGAAAACATTTCCAAAATTCCCTCATTGGGTTTAAACAGATGTTTGAATAAACATCGCTATGTCAACACAGACCATTATGCCCATTAACTAAATTCACTTAACCACTTTTCACTATCGAACTTATCCACTTCTTAGTTAAAACTGAAGTCAATCAAGTTGGGTATAATTACCTCTCAGACCTTAACTGAACAACATTTCTAACTTCGAAACAGACAAAGTTCACCTTTTTACACTTTCAACCACTTACTTACGTAACTCTCGGATTCTATTTACGAATCCACTTCCTTTACGGAAGTCATTTGATTATAATAATGGTGTTATAATCCCCTGCGTCCGAAATATAATAACTTTAATATGACTTTTTCTTTCTAGCTCAAATAAATACACGAACAACTAATTTATCAACTCCTATTCGGTTAACTATAATCTATAACCCTTATTCTATTAAGTTTTACTGGATTAACTCTTATTTGGATAACTCGGTTTGATTAACTCATATGATTAACTCAACTCGACCAACTTACTTGATCGGCTCAACTTGACTAACTTAACTTAATTAACTCGACTTATTTAACTCAACTTATTTAACTTAATTTGACTAACTATTATCGAATAACTAATATTCGATTAACTTATATTTGACTAACTATGTCTGTTTTTAACTTCATTTTGAATAGATAATATTTGATTTAACTTCATTCGCTTGACTCTAGATCGCAGCGATCACAATGGTTACGCCTGATTCCCTCAGGAAATATCCGACCACCTTAGGCTATCTGCAACCCCGCGAATTTCGCTAGCAGTCGTGCTAAATGGCAATTTATACTGAATAACTACTTCTGTTTAACTCTATCTCGAATAACTAAGTTCGATCAACTCTAATTGAATAACTAATATTCAATATAACCCTTATTCGGTTACTATATTCGAATAACTCTAGTCCGATTTGATTCAAACCGCTTAAGTCTAACTGATTTACTCTACTAGTTAATTCTAACTAACTAACTCTAACTGTTTGACTCTAACAGCTTAACTCCAACGGTTTAATTCTAATAGATTAACTCCAACTGTTAGACTCTAATAGTTTACTTTAACAGTTTAACTCTAATGGTTTAACTCTAACTGTTTAACTTTAACGGTTTAACTCTAACTGACTAACTTTTCTGATTAACTCTAATGGTTTAACTCTAACTGTTTAACTATGACAGTTTAACTTTGGTTGATTAACTCTTTTGAATTAACCCCTTTGAATTTTCTCTTTTGAATAATTCCATTTGAATAACTTCTTTTGAATAACTCTTTTGAATAACACTTTTTGAATAGCTTTTTTGAATAATATTTTTTTCTATTTGTTTACTTAACAAATAACTATTCCCTTCTTACTTCTATTTATTTAACAAATAATTATTACTTTTAGCTTTTCCATTTATTCTCTACATAAATATCTCTTTTTAACTTTCCTTTATTCCCTAAATGAATATTCGCTTTTCAATTCCATTTGTAATCGTTTTACAAATGATTCTCTTTTGATTTCTATTTGTAAAGGTTTCACAAATAACTACTTTTTCCCTATTATATTTGATTTGCAAATATTTTCCTTTACATTTGTTTTACAAATGTATTTCCTCTATGTTTGTTTTTCTTTTCAAATCTTCTCCTTTATATTTGATTTCACAAATATTTTCCTTTATTCAATTTCTTTGATTCTATAATTATTTTCCTCCATGAAACTCTTTTCCTTTTATATATAAAATCTATTGATTTTATATAAATAATTTATTTTCAAAATATACTTTGAAAATTCCTTTTCACTTCCCGTTATCATTTATGGTATAAAAATACCAAATCAAAAGGTTTGATCATCATCCAAACACACGGGTTCAACGAAAGATGATATAACACATCATATGAAAAACGGTAAATAAATGTTGAGGAATCCAGTTGGATCCCTCCGACCTGTTTCCCTGCATCCACAGATGTTACATAATATAATTCACATCAATTTCATTTCAATATGAGGTATTCTGATAAACAAAATCAACATCTGTTAACGATATATACAACTATATCGGTATTTTCAATCAATTGACTAGCAGTTCAACCAAACAATCAACACTCAGCAATTCAACTAATAATTATCAGTTCTAAAAATACTTTATAAAAATATAAAGTGTTCAGAGTTAGTGAGATTTACTCACCTTGGACGGTTTATCATTGAATAACGATAATCGGTCATTGATTTGGTTCAGACGTTAAATTTCACTATAAATCCAAACGAGCTCCAATCCACTTGCGGTCAGTTCCATTGCGTAGTGCTCGCCCATACGATCCCAACGGATCCTGTTTCGTTAAATTTCGTTAATGTATGCAAAAGTTATGCTATTTACAATATTTACCTAATTTAAATGAATATATATTTAATTAAATTAATTAAATTATTTTTATCTTAATTAATTTCTAATTGCGTTACTAGCCAAATTACCTTCCCTGCCCTTCTAAAAAATCCTACTTTCCCATCTCTAGCCATATCCAATTTTTTTTAAAATTGAAAAACCATTTTAATATTAATTAAA
Organism: Allium sativum; assembly: GCA_030737875.1. Taxonomy (NCBI): domain Eukaryota; kingdom Viridiplantae; phylum Streptophyta; class Magnoliopsida; order Asparagales; family Amaryllidaceae; genus Allium; species Allium sativum. Next base: position 601,712,697 of record CM060916.1, on the reverse strand, counting down.
TTTAATTTTCAAATAAAATATTTAAAAATATTCATTTAATTATAACTTAAAAATTTTAACCCGGATCAAAAATCTGCTTCCACTCATTTTAAAGTATTTTTCGATAAGAATCCAACGGTCCTTGTTTCGTGGAAATCCGACTTGTTTTGAAAAAGTTATAAGCTTTTAAAGTTTATGGTTAAAAATTACGAAAATGCCCCTGATCTGTTTTAAATTCAAATTAAATTTTAAATTTAAATTTAAATTAATCATCCCATCCGTCGGATCAGTTAGGGATAGCCTGGGAGAGCAGGAAACTATATTTTCCAAACTCAAGCCTTAGACACTATCCTCTCTGTCACCCTTAGAATGTTCTGATATTTATTTTTACAAATTCTATTTTAATTATAATATATATATATATATATTACAGAAATAAATAAATAAATAAATATTATTTAAAAACTTACCCCGTGAAGCCTAAGCCTCTGCCTAAGAGTCCCTAGCTCCCCGTCTTGCCCTCCTTTCTCCCTTCCTTCCCTTTTCCCTATTTCCTAATATTTTATTATTATTTCTGTCATTGCCAAAGCTTGAAAGAGGAGGAGGAGGAGTGAGTTTAAAATGAAGGGGGGGGCCTATTTATAGCCGAAGGAGTCACATGGATTGCTGAGGTGGCGCGAATCCAATGGTCGAAAATGGATGGCTAGGATTAATCCTTAAATTAATTAAATTATAAATAAATTTAATAATTTATGAATAGTAAAGTGTGTTTTCTCAACCCTATTCGGACGTTAATTTGACTTACTTATTGATACCTTATCCAAAATCTTTTTCAACCATGTTGTTTAATTTTTCTTGCTCTTCAATACTATATAAAAATATATCAATTTTGAATTTGTTTGAACTTTCAAATAATTTAAATTCAAATTCAAAATAGTGTTTTGTGTTAGTTTCAACACCTTCCGGTCTCATGTTGGAGTGTCAAACGATAACGGTTTTCAGAAATTCTTCCACCATCTGGTCCGGTTTTTAACGTACTTCAATCCTATGTATTCAAATCAAAAATCGGAGTTCGTTTAGATTTTCAAATAATTTATTTAAATTTTGTTTCCTTAATAACTTTCTATATCCGTTATTGGATTTTCCCAGATTTCATATATAGCTAATATCCTATGTTTAGAATTTTCCTGGATAGGTCTCAGGTTCCAGTTTTGCCGTTAGCATTAGCAAATTCCAATTACCGTCAAAATTTAGTTCAAATTTTGGCTTTTTATTTTTTCTTTTCCACATACGGATGCCATTTTTGACGTAACTTGGTTGGTTACCTAATTTCATCATTTCGGATTTAATGAAACTGATTTCATCAAAATCCGAGTTCGTTAGCTACTACATCCTTTGTAAACGTACTATGTTAAATTAAAAATTTATCCTTTTATACTGCCAGTTCACATTATATTGCAGATCCACTAAATTTCTACCATTTTGGAATAAAATAAAATATTCAAAATTATTGAAACTAAACCATTTAAAATTCCAAAACAAATAAAAACATTTTAAAATATTAAACTAAATGGTCAGAAAAATCTGGGTCGTTACAGGAATTGAAATAAAAGATTATATTTTTATCAACATTTAACATGCGATAAAGGAATAGAAATAAAGAGTTCATTCTTATTGACATTTTACAGGCAATAAAAGGATTATAAATAAAAGAGACATTTTTATCATCGTGTTATATATTGTGTATTACACTGCCATAGGCAAGTTACCTGACTTGTTTATGTGATTGGGTCGATTATTTTTACACATCGCCCAAGTGCACAAATAATTTATTATTTGTTTATTGCTTGAAACCCCATACGGGTGTTGGGATGAAAATTGACATACACTAATCCCAATATTTAGTTGTATGTTGATCGTTAGATCAACAGGCTGCGATGAGCGTTATTATTAAATTTTAACGCTTACACAGTTGGAATTTACACTTTAGATGTAAATGGATGACTTGATGATTATACTGTTATTAATATGTGTGAAATCCATATAATCCAAATTATATGGTAAATGGTTGAGTCGCATTTCGATTCAGGTGTTCTTTTAAATAAGAATATTCTTACATTAGAAATTCTTTTATATAAAGGATATATTTCCAAAAAAGAAATGTTTTAATTAAGTATATGTTAAATAAAGAATATTTGTAAAAGATAAAAATCTATTATATAAAGAATATTTTTAATGATTACTTTAACATATGTTTTAAAAAAAATCAATATTTAAAGAGAAATCCTTTAATTAAGATTATTAGAATTTGCAATTATATTTTGTGATATGAAATAAATTGAGATGTGAAGTGGATTTATCGTGGACGGTGTTTTTAAACGACATTTATCTTTTAATCCAATTTACAGCGAAATTATTGTTTGGAATTTATAAATCTATTTTATAGATTTAAAAAGGCATTTTCTAAAAATCAAGTTTTCCAATTTAATAAAATAAACTGGAATTAAGTGGAAATTCGATGGGTAATAATCGAGATGGGCTTCTGTAATAGAAGACCGATATTATATATGGAATTTAAGAGGCTTTGCCGTTATTCCATGTATATTGTTAGTCCGATACAGAAATTTATATCGATTATGTATTGATTGATTTCTGTGGAATTTCATGTTTTGAAAATTGTTTTGTGGGTTTATCGTGAACTGTGTTTTAAATGACACTAGTTCTTTAACCCGTTTAAAACAAGATTTATTCCTTAAATAAATGATCTTGTAATAATGATTTTTGATATTAATTCAAAATTAGAGTTTTAATAAATCTTTTAAGGAAGATTTAAGATTTAATTTATTAATTTATCTTTGATAAAATTAATGAGAAGCTTTTAATATGAATATCTTATTAAAAGAATATTCTGAGTTGGAATGTGGCGTAGTGTGTGATTTTCCAATATTTGATTTTTAATCACCAATTACGCGAGTTATTCAGAAAGACCGGGTTTAACCCATTCTGAATAATCATCACGACGATCAAGAGTCGAAGATGAAGACGGTGACTGAAGACCGGAGAGCTTCACATCGTTTGGTTGATAATGACTAATATCTTTAATTGGGACTGATCCCCCAAGGCAAGGTAATAAGTGATGATCTTCAAGACGTACTGGAGACCGACGGGTACGTTGTTTCGTTCAGACCCAGAGCGGACTTGTAAATGGATTGCGTGTCTGACATTGTATTCTTTTCTACTGTATTTGTTGAATGCTACTGATTATATATTTCTGTTTGGTGGTGAGAATTTATTCTTCACTTAACACCCTTCTCTAAGACGCATGAGCTTATAGGTTATATATATATTGGTAGATGATCAATTATATGGTAGGGTCTGACAATGTGGCATGGTAAGATGCAATTGATCAAGGCTTTGTTGAAAAGCAGGCCTTGTGGTTGATGATCAAAGCACAGTCTATTTAGGCATAGCTTTGTGTATATCGTGACTTCGCGAGCCTCACCGCCCGGTAGAGTCTAAAACGGGAGAAGGGAACGCAGGGAGTGCACACGTTTCTTTCTAGCTAGAAGTGGTGTCATGGTATGGAGCCCAGACATTTACTTATGTGGTTGTTGGATTTTTAGAGGCCTCGGATTTATGCGGTCGCCCTCGGCCGTATTATAGGTTCAATAGGACCGGGGAGCGTGTGTTCAGGAATAACTAATCCACTAAAGCAGTTGTGGACCGGCCCTGCAGGATCCAAGGGTTCGCCAGCGTCCGAATCCTGGGACATTGCTAGAGTGTCTCGAATCGGTAAGGACTTCCTCCCTAGCCTTGACTCATGATGGAAACCCAATTTCCAATACGCCCCTTTACGGTTTTGATTGTATTACTAGTACGGCGACATAGTAGATGGTACCTATGCCGTCTAGGATTGATATTATGATTGAAATGTTTTAATTAATATATATACACACTAATAAATATCGTATTTTGCGTATTTATCATTTCTTGACCATTATAAGGTAAAAACCTATCCTCTGGTGTGCGTTGCATTGTGTGATGGGACCTGGGTCTTATAATGGTTTCATTTTTCTAAAAAGCATTGCGTTATTTGACGATTTACTTTAGTTATGCACTGGCAATCCAATGGAGTAAACCCGTTCCGCGTTAGCGGCGTGGTCCTGGGATTAGCCTTTTATTTAGATAATTTAGGTTAAGAATTCTCACACCAGTCCCACGACTGACCTGTAGTTTGTTTCACTTTGCAAACTCGGGTGCCCTCTTTCCACACGGGCAGTCGAGTAGCTCATTTGGCAGATACATTAAGCAAAGATCCTGGATTGAAGACTGAAGCTGTGCCCAGAATGTTGATAGCCTTCCACTGAGATTAGTTCCGCTGAAATGTATTAATTTCTGTAATTTATCTTCCGCTGTAATATATATTCTGTACTCTGATATATATTCTGTACTCTGATGTAACATTTATTATGATGTTATAAAAGCCTTTTGTATTTGTTCTGATGTGTTGTATGCCCAAAGTTGATGTATCCGCAGATTTCCATTCTTTGGTTCAGACCTGTGTGGTTTATGGTCGATCTAGAGGGTGGGAATTTCCGGGTTATTACAGTTAGTATCAGAGCTCTGGTTAGCTCAAATCTTTGGGGCACAACTCGTTAGAACTAAACAGAAGACTCATTAGAGGTAGGATTAGTAATATCCTATAAAACAGAATACTCATTAAAGATAGGATCAGCAGTATCCTAGAATGAGTAAACTCATTAGAGATAGGGTTAGTAATGCCCTAGAATGAGTTTAGAGTGAAAAGTCTATAATTAACGTACTTGTAATTATATATATAATTCGATGTTAGAAAATATGATTTTTGAATACATGAAAGTTATATTTTTTGAAAATATAATCAACTAATTGATTAGAAATTGTATTATGTGAATTTAAATTCATCTAATTAAATTATTAAACAAACAAAGAATGAAAATTTAAATTAGTTAAATAAACAACTTTTAGTTCATTTCCTTTTCGAGGACGAAAAGATTTTAAGTGGGGGAGATTGTAACAACCCGCAAATTCTGAACCAATTTAAAATTTTTATTTTAGAAAATTTTAATGAATTTTGAGAATATAAATTGATTTATTTAAATAATAATGGCTAAAAATTTATTTTAATTGAAGTTAAAACGAATAAATTTAATTTAATTATAAAACGAGCCAAAAATAGCGCGGTAGTTTGGAAATTTTAATTTTAAACTTTGACTGAATGTACAAGATTCAAAATAAATCAGAATTGAGTGAAATAAGAAATATTTAAATCTGTTTAATCATATCTTTCTAACAAATCTGAAAAATTGAAATTTCGTTTTAAAAATCAAAAGTTATGGCCAATTCAATTTTTAGAAGGGTCGTTGTAGAATTTAATTATATATAATATATATGGCCCAAAAGGCTACTTTTCACATACGAAGGAATTTGGACTCGAGACCACTTTCATTGAGTCCGGAATGATGTTTCTGCATTTAAAAAGTATAAACACTTATATATTTCGAGTTTCGGAAATTATTCGTTTAAAAATATATTTTTAATATTAAATATATAGCCCTTGAAAATAGTCATTTTTCAAACGACCTCCGTTTTCGACAAAACCACTTTTGCTGGATCCGGAATGTCAAAATATTGTTAAGTTTAATTTTTCATAATTTTTGGAATTAATTTGTGGCCGTGGCAAAAAGATTTCTGTATTATCAATTTACAGTAAAAATTAAACGACTTGAAAAAGGCCATTTTTCAAACAGTCTCAGAATTCAATAAAATTAGTCTCGTTAGAACCGTATCGTCATAAGAAAACCAAAAATATTTTTTTTAGAATTTTCGAAGTCCGTATGTGGCCCCGACATATTTAAATGTACGGTAGAAATTAAATTATTTATTAATATTGTATTTTTAAATTAAAAATAAAAAAATGCTGTAGATTTCGGAATTGGATCCCAGGACATAGCCCATCGCGTTCAGAAGGTGTCAAAACCCTAAGAACGACAGTAAGCAGGCCCAAATCGGAGAAAGCCCAGATTTTTCACTTTATTACAAGTAAAAAGAGATTAAGGATTAAAATATTATTAAAATATTCTGAAACCCTAATTTTAATGGTAGCAGCCGCCGTTTTATGTGAATGGCTGAAAATCACCGAATTTCAAACGTTAAGATCTCTCAATCCATTCAACGATAATCGACGTATGATATACCAAATCGAAGAGAATTCAGAGAGCTTTCCATCCATACGGTCAAGATCGGGTTTTGGTTCACGGATTTCGCGAATTCAGGGCTAGAAGGTGGCGGTCTTGGGTGCATTTTTCCATGCAGTGGGCCCACCGAGCTCGGCCTCGGTCTTGGCGCAACAAGGTAGTGGTGCGGGCTTCGGGACGGCGGAGTTTTATCGGCCTCTGGTGGCCTCGGGTTGTGTGCGTTCGGAAGGAGGAAGGAGCGTGAATGGGTTCGGTAGTTTCACGATGGTGGTGGAAAAAAGGGTCCGGTTCTTTTTATTATTTTATTATTTTAATATTTAAATTTTCCAATGTTTGAAATGTGATAACTCTCTCATACGAGGTCCGTTTTACGAACCGTTTGTTGCGTTGGACTCGCCTTTTCGAGAGCTTCGCGTTGGCGCAGACCAGACTTGAAACGGAGCATTTTGAATTTCAGCCAAAAATCAATGTGAGAATTCTAATTTTTGATTTTTTAATTAATTATAAATTGTTTTTCTCACGTTAAAATGATTGTATTATCATATTTATTCAGTTCTGAAATATTCTATGTTGTATGAATTATTGATTGTGCTTGTGATATGATTTGTTGTCTACGGTGTGTTAGATTCGCATTGAAAATTGCAGATATTATTAGATTTATTTGCAGTTAGAGAATTAGATCTAAAATTAGATCTAAAACATAGTTATTTCATATTTAATCGTATTTATTCAGATCTAGATGTTGAAATTTATTTTATATTAATAAAATATTATTTTATTTGTTGATTTTACGATAGAATTTGAATGACAAATAAAATCTTATTTTTATTTGTTTGCATTACAACTGGAATTTGAACGACAAAGAAAATTTATTTTTATTTGTTTATTTACAATAGAATTTGAACAACGAATAAAATATATTTTTATTTGTTTACATTAAAAAGGATATATTTTTAATGTGAGTTGGTTATATTAAGCAGAGGGGACAAAAAGCATATATTTTAAATAAGAAATTGTTTCATAACAAAAAGGTACATTTTCATATGCTGTTCAGATATAAATTTGAACGTTAAATAAAAACCACATTTTTATATGTTGTTCCGATATGAATTTGAATGTTAAATAAAAATAACATCTTTATATGTGGTTTATATATGAATTTACACTGCAAGAATGAGATTACATTTTATTATGTAATTTATATATGAATTTACACCGCATGAATAAAGTTTCATTTTTATATGTACTTTATATATGAATTTGCATTGTATGATAAAAATTACATCTTTCAATGTAATTAGAATATGAATTTGTATTGCATTATAACAATTACATCTCTTTATGTAATTGGGACATGAATTTACAATGTAAAATAAAATTTACATTTTTATATGTAGTAAGAAATTGAGAATTCGCATTGATATTAAAATAACACTTTTGTTAAAGACATTGCATTAGAATAAAAAGATAATTTTTTTCGCTTTTTCTTTTTAGAATAAAAAACCATATTTTGTCACCTTTTCTTTTTAGTATGAAAAGGGTCATTTTTGTCGCTTCTTCTTTTTAACATTAAAAGAACATTTTTAAGTCATGTTTCTTTTTAGCATTAAAAGAAGCATTTTTGTTGTTTTTCTTTTTAGAAATAAAAAGAACATTTTGCTTTCATTTCTTTATGTTGAATATTTTATCGTCATTATTGAATGTGGTAAAAATAGAATTGTTAATGTTGAATATTTTATTGTCATTTTGAATGCGGTGAAAATAGAATGGTTAATGTTGTCATTTTTATCGACATTTTTAGGGCGATAAAAATAGACAATGTTAGTGATTCATTTTTATCGACATTTTAGTGCGATAAAAATAGACAATGTTAGTGATTCATTTTTATCGACATTTTAGTGTGATAAAAATAGACAATGTTAGTGATGCATTTTATCGACATTTTTGGTGCGATAAAAAGAATATATTTTTGTGTAACATTTTATTTGTCTTTCTAGAGACAATAAAAAGAATAAAATTAAAGAATTACATTTTTATGTAAAATTGCTTTCATTGAAAAGAATAAATATAGAAGATGATATTTTTTATTTGTTAATAATAAACAATGAAAAAGGGGACATTTACATTTTGATGTAAATAAACAATAATAAAAAAAATTACATTCAAAATGTAAGTTAGAAATAAAAGGATTGTTTGCATTCTACGATGCAAACGAAATGTAGAAAATAGAAAATACATTTTTATTTGCATCCTATCATGCAAATAAAATAAAGAGATAAAATTTCATTTGTTGTTTGCAACTTTAGTTGCAAACAAACAAGAAGAATAAAAATTACATTTTGTTTGCAAATTTAGATGCAAACAAATTTATTAAAAACAAAAGACACATTTTTGTTGCATGTTTTAAATGCGAACAAAGCATTAAAATAAAAGTTACATTTTTATTTATTTATTTACTTCACTTGATGTAAATAAACATAAAATAAAGAGTTGTTCTTTTATTTACATTTCTTGATGTAAATAAAACTAGAAATTTAATATTACACTTTTATTTGCTTTACTCAACGCAAATAAAACAGGAGAATAAAAGAAATATTTTCATTTGCAATCCTTAATGCAAATAAATTATGAAATGAAAAGTTACAATTTTTATTTACATTCTTCTATGTCAATAAACATCAAAGTAAAAATCTGAATCTTTATTTGCATTCTCTATTGCAAATAAAGCATAAAATGAAAAGTTATATTTTTGTTATTATTTGTATTCCCTATTACAAATGGAATTAAATATTATATCTTTCTTCTCATTTATTTATAATGAAATGAATTGAAATAAAAGATTATATTTTTATCAACATTTTACATGCGATAAAGGAATAGAAATAAAGAATTCATTCTTATTGACATTATACAGGCAATAAAAGGAATATAAATAAAAGAGACATTTTTATCATCGTGTTAAATATTGTGTATTACACTGCCATAGGCAAGTTACCTGACTTGTTTATGTGATCGTGTCGATTATTTTTACACATCGCCCAAGTGCACAAATAATTTATTATTTGTTTATTGGTTGAAACCCCACACGGGTGTTGGGATGAAAATTGACGTACACTAATACCAATATTTAGTTGTATGTTGATCGTTAGATCAACAGGCTGCGATGAGCGTTATTATTAAATTTTAACGCTTACACAGTTGGAATTTACACTTTAGATGTAAACGGATGACTTGATGATTATACTGTTATTGATATGTGTGAAATCCATATAGTCCAAATTATATGGTAAATGGTTGAGTTGCATTTCGATTCAGGTGTTCTTTTAAATAAGAATATTCTTACATTAGAAATTCTTTTATATAAAGGATATATTTCCAAAAAAGAAATGTTTTAATTAAGTATATGTTAAATAAAGAATATTTGTAAAAGATAAAAATCTATTATATAAAGAATATTTTTAATGATTACTTTAACATATGTTTTTAAAAAAATTAATATTTAAAGAGAAATCCTTTAATTAAGATTATTAGAATTTGCAATTATATTTTGTGATATGAAATAAATTGAGATGTGAAGTGGATTTATCGTGGACGGTGTTTTTAAACGACATTTGTCTTTTAATCCAATTTACAGCGAAATTATTATTTGGAATTTATAAATCTATTTTATAGATTTAAAAAGGCATTTTCTAAAAATCAAGTTTTCCAATTTAATAAAATAAATTGGAATTAAGAGGAAATTCGATTGGTAATACTCCAGATGGGCTTCTGTAATAGAAGACCGATATTATATATGGAATTTAAGAGGCTTTGCCGTTATTCCATGTATATTGTTAGTCCGATACAGAAATTTATATCGATTATGTATTGATTGATTTCTGCGGAATTTCATGTTTTGAAAATTGTTTTGTGGGTTTATCGTGAACTGTGTTTTAAATGACACTAGTTCTTTAACCCGTTTAAAACAAGATTTATTCCTTAAATAAATGATCTTGTAATAACGATTTTTGATATTAAATCAAAATTAGAGTTTTAATAAATCTTTTAAGGAAGATTTAAGATTTAATTTATTAATTTATCTTTGACAAAATTAATGAGAAGCTTTTAATATGAATATCTTATTAAAAGAATATTCTGAGTTGGAATGTGGCGTAGTGTGTGATTTTCCAATATTTGATTTTTAATCACCAATTACGCGAGTTATTCAGAAAGACCGGGTTTAACCCATTCTGAATAATCATCACGACGATCAAGAGTCGAAGATGAAGACGGTGACTGAAGATCGGAGAGCTTCACATCGTTTGGTTGATAATGACTGATATCTTGAATTGGGACTGATCCCCCAAGGCAAGGTAATAAGTGATGATCTTCCAGACGTACTGGAGATCGACGGATACGTTGTTTCGTTCAGACCAAGAGCGGACTTGTAAATGGATTGCGTGTCTGACATTGTATTCTTTTCTACTGTATTTGTTGAACGCTAGTGATTATATATTTCTGTTTGGTGGTGAGAATTTATTCTTCACTTAACACCCTTCTCTAAGACGTATGAGCTTAGAGGTTATATATATATTGGTAGATGATCAATGATATGGTAGGGTCTGACAATGTGGCATGGTAAGATGCAATTGATCAAGGCTTTGTTGAAAAGCAGGCCTTGTGGTTGATGATCAAAACACAGTCTATTTAGGCATAGCTTTGTGTATATCGTGACTTCGCGAGCCTCACAGCCCGGTAGAGTCTAAAACGGGAGAAGGGAACGCAGGGAGTGCACATGTTTCTTTCTAGCTAGAAGTGGTGTCATGGTATGGAGCCTAGACATTTACTTATGTGGTTGTTGGATTTTTAGAGGCCTCAAATTTATGCGATCGCCCTCGGCCGTATTATAGGTTCAATAGGACCGGGGAGCATGTGTTCAGGAATAATTAATCCACTAAAGCAGTTGTGGACCGGCCCTGCAGGATCCAAGGGTTCGCTAGCCTCCGAATCCTGGGACATTGCTAGAGTGTCTCGAACCGGTAAGGACTTCCTCCCTAGCCTTGACTCATGATGGAAACCCAATTTCCAATACGCCCCTTTACGGTTTTGATTGTATTACTAGTACGGCGACATAGTAGATGGTAGCTATGCCGTCTAGGATTGATATTATGATTGAAATATTTTAATTAATATATATACACACTAATAATAATATCGTATTTTGCGTATTTATCATTTCTTGACCATTATAAGGTAAAACCCTATCCTCTGGTGTGCGTTGCATTGTGTGATGGGACCTGGGTCTTATAATGGTTTCATTTTTCTAAAAAGCACTGCGTTATTTGACGATTTACTTTAGTTATGCACTGGCAATCCAATGGAGTAAACCCGTTCCGCGTTAGCGGCGTGGTCCTGGGATTAGCCTTCTATTTAGATAATTTAGGTTAAGAATTCTCACACCAGTCCCACGACTGACCTGTAGTTTGTTTCACCTTGCAAACTCGGGTGCCCTCTTTCCACACGGGCAGTCGAGTAGCTTATTTGGTAGATATATTAAGCAAAGATCCTGGATTGAAGACTGAAGCTGTGGCCAGAATGTTGATAGCCTTCCACTGAGGTTAGTTCCGCTGAAATGTATTAATTTTTGTAATTTATCTTCCGCTGTAATATTATCTAATGTACTCTGATATATATTCTGTACTCTGATATATATTCTGTACTCTGATATATATTCTGTACTCTGATGTAACATTTATTATGATGTTATAAAAGTCTTCTGTATTTGTTCTGATGTGTTGTATGCCCAAAGTTGATGTATCCGCAGATTTCCATTCTTTGGTTCAGACCTGTGTGCTTTATGGTCGATCCAGAGGGTGGGAATTTTCGGGTTATCACATGTACCCAAATATCATCCCAACACCCGTGTGGGGTTTCAAATCAACAAACACAGATTTTTATTTGTGCAGTTGGGCGATGTGTAAAATTTATCGACCCAACCAATATCAGTCAAATCAGTGTATATAAACAAATCGGCCGATTTGTTTATAATTATTTATTTATTCACATTCACGTTAAAAATTATATTTTTAACGATAATTAATTTATTTCAACACATGAATATATTTCATTATCTACTTCACGTCAACATCACAAACAATTTTCACAACACATCAATCAAACAAACAAGCCGTCCATGGTATGTGGACGACGGGTGTCGGGTGCTGCTTAGCACCGTCTGCATCCTAGTATATATATATATATAACTAGAAAAAGAAATTTAGAGTGAGAAGTTCTCACCAATAGCTAATCCAATTATCTCGACTCTTCTTTTGTTGAAGTCTTCGTCGTTCTCGTCTTTCTTCACTTTCGTTGCCCGTATTCACTACATATGTAAAAATCAAATTTTTACTTCGTTATTCAATATATAAAAATTGAATTTTGACTTCGCTATTCAATATATAAAAATCGAATTTTTACTTCACTATTCAATATATAAAAATCGAATTTTTACTTCGCTACTATATATAAAAATCGAATTTTAACTTCTCTATTCAATATATAAAAATCGAATTTTTACTTCGCTACTATATATAAAAATCGAATTTTTACTTCGCTATTCAATATATAAAAATTGAATTTTTTCTTCGTTACTATATAGATAAAAATTCTAATTTTACACCGGTACTATATAGATGAAAGTTCTATTTTTACATCGTTACTATATAGATAAAAATTCTATTTTTACACCGGTGTTCATATAATAAAGATTATATTTTTGTCACGCTATTCTTTATAAAAAGAATATATTTTTATCACGCTATTCTTCATATAAAGATTATATTTTTATCACGCTATTCTTCATATAAAGATTATATTTTTATCACCTATATAATATGAAAATTATATTTTCAACCTTTACATGCGATAAAAATTATATTTTTAAACACAACATATAATAAAAATTATATTTTGAACTATCTATAATATAAAAGATTATATTTTTTTCCTTATACAATATAAAAATTCAGATTTTTAATTGCTAAAATTAATTAAACAAAACAAAATAAATGAAAGGCCTTACATTGCTTTAAGGAGGAGCGGAGGGGGGGTTTCTTGTTCGCTGGTGGTGGTGGGCCCTCCAGCAGGCGACAGAGGTGGCAGAAGAAGAAGCAGCAGAGGCGGCAGCAGCAGGAGGAGGAAGGAAGAAGAGGGGGCGATGCGGTTTTATGCAGAAGAAGAAGGAGGAGATGAAGGCGAGAGAGGAGGAGGGGAAGGGGGAGACTGCCGCGCTTGCTGCGCGGTGGCGCGCTCGTCGGAGGAGCGGCGACGCTCCTCCCGTTTCTTCCTCTTTTCTTTTTTTTTCTTTTTAATTTGAATGAACGAAGGAAGGGGGGCCAGAATGAATAAAGGAAGAGGAGAGAGGAATTTTATATTTAATTATTTTAATTTCAAAAGGTTGACTTTTTATTTCGACCTCTAAACGAGGCCCACCGCCTGTCGTCCATATCTAATTACCCTCATTCTGAACACAATGGGATATGTATCGTAGGCTGATTCGATCGTTTCGATCAGTTTTCGTCAAAAATCAACATATAACTCTATATATTGAATTTGAACACGCATTTTAATTTACTAGGGTCACAGACGAACTCTATAAATTCTCGAAAAATATTTTCTAGCTTCGTATTGACGATACGGTCCTAACAAAACTAGTTTCGTCGAATTCTGAGACCGTTGGAAAAATGGCCATTTTCTAGTCGATTAAATACAACTGAAACTGGTCAAACGCGTTTTCCTTTGCCACGCTCACATATTGATTCGAAAAATTATTAAATTTGAAACCTAGCAATAATTTGACATCACGGATCCCAAAAAAAGTGGTTTCGTCGAAATCCGAGGTCGTTTGCAAATTCCCATTTTTAAGGGCCCGAATTCTATTGCGACTATTCAGAATTTTCAACTGGACATATCTTTTGATTCCCTCTATGAAATTTCGATTTTCCGAATTCATTGGAAAGATATAATCAAATAGATCCTATTATTTTTTGTTTCACTAAAATCCGGTTTGTTTTGCACCCGGTATATCCAATTGAAGTTTGAAATCGAAATATCGAACTACCGCGCCATTTTCAATTCTATATATAATTATATATAATTATTTATATTCTAACGACGACGTATATAATATATACGTTCTAATTACATTCAAAATAAATTTCTCGTCGATATTATTTAAAATAATTCATTTTAAATGTTCAAAATTCGCTAAAATTGCCAAAATAAAAATTTTAAACTGGCCCAGATTTTCGGGTTGTTACAATACAGGATTTAACGTGATATTCAACAAAGAAAAATCACGGTGAGTAAATCTCACTCAATTTATTTACTTTGAATTATTTTTAGTCGTTAAAAAATAATTGATGGTTGTTTGGTTGCACAGAAATGTTATTGTGGCTATTAAATATATATTTATTAGTTATTTAGGATTGGTGTTTGTGGTTATATATATATATATATATATATTGGTGGTTTGATTCCCGCAGTACCATTAGCAGATGCCCGCACTATCATTAGCGAATGACCCTATACGCCCCACGCTATGATAGTGGATGACTTTCTATACCGCGATATCCTGCCTCGAAGTAGGATGGGTACTATTTATGTTGGCTAACGTCTGTGGATGCAGGAAAACAGGTTGGAGGGATCCAACTAGATTCGTAAAAAATATTATTGTTCGTTTGTTTTCATATATAGTCATATATGATGTATTTGAAAACCTGTGATTAATAATTGGGTGTTTTTTATTGATTGAATATCATTGGGCCTAAAATGTTGATTTATAAAAATATCGTAAAAAAGGATATTTTGAGATTAAAACGGGAAATCTATTTTTCTAAGAATAGAATTCGAATTTTGAATGGACTAAAAATATTAAATTGTTTTGGATAAATAAAACAAGTATTGAAATTTATAAATGATGTTTATAAATTAAAAATCAGGGAACTTGAAGTAAATTTATAAACGGTGTTTATTAATAAAATGGAATGATCTTCATTGGAAAATCTGGAAACTGAAGTGAATGTATAAACGATGTTTATAAATGAAGTATCATTTGGATAATTTGGAAAATATAAATTCAAAGGTGAATTTAAAAAGGGAATTGAAATTAGTTTAAAAATGAAACGATAAATCTATTCTGATATTCAAAATGTTAAGTGAATTAAAATAAATCCATCTGGATTTATAATTTAAATTTAAATAGATCGAATTTATTTAAATAAAATATTTTTAGAAGAAAATATTAGGATTTTATTTAATAGAAGTTTAAAGTTAAATATGAAAATAGATTCTATATTTATATAGATAAGTTATAATAAATAAAGTATTCCAAAATAAGGATTGGTTTTCAAACAGATTCTAAAATGAAAACTTGTTTTATTTCATAAAACAAGGAAGTTGGATTTATAAGTGATATTTATAAATCTAGTGAAATAAATTATCATTAGATAATTTAGAGGTTTAAATTCAAGTATGAATTTGAAAAGTAGAATTTGAAATGGAATCGAAATGGAAACTTATTTTTATATTACAAGAAAGTTAAATTTATAAACAACGTTTATAAATTAAGGAAAATAAGTTATCATTTGATAACATAGAAATTCAAATATGAATTTAACCACGAATTAGAAATCGTTTCAAAAAGGGAACGATGGGCTTTACTTTGATATTCGGAATATAAACCGAATTAAGTCAAATCCAAGGGATTTAAATTGGAATTCAAATATATTTAATTCTATAAATAATTTATTTATAAAATAAATTGGAATTAAATATAGAAGATGGAAGTATAAATAAATTTATTACTGAATAAGGAAAAATCGACAATTTTAGATAATTGGAAATATTATGTTGAATTGGGAAACTGATTTGATATATATTAAAAATATATCAGAATGGAGTTGAATTTATTATAAACGAAGTTTAAACGTTTATATATATATAAATATAATTAAAACGAACTCGCCGCAGTGCGGTAGTTCGTAAATTGGCGTTTCGAACTTCAATTGAGTATACAGAACTCAATTTAAGTCAGAATTCTTTGAAAAAGAATCATCAGGACCGATTTAATAATAATTTTCTAATGGAAGAGAAAAATCTGGATTTAGTCTTATAGATTTTGGGTTATGCCAAAATCAAATTTTCAGAAAAATAGCGCCATAACCATTTAAAAACCATATAGGTTTATTTAATTTTATAAAAGGATTTTAGCAAAAAAATCCGAATTTCTATTTAGAAAATTTCAGGTTTGAGTTGTAAAATATATGTGAACTCAAGTGGAGTAATGGATTGATTTTTGAAACAAAAATCAGATTTTTAATTATTGAATAGAATTAACTAATTTGAATAGTAATTAGTTAATATGATTTTTAATTGATATTGGATTTTGAATAAGTGAATTCAATATGGAAATTTATATTCGAAATCGAAATTGAAACTTGAATTGAAATTGGAATTCAATTTGGTTATAAGCAAGTTAAATATTTTATTTGAACATGTTTTTTCAAACAAAGAAGTGAAATAGGCAAAATAACTAATTAGAAAATAAATTAGCGAATTGGGTTAAGACGAATGGATTGAGTTGAAACCAAATAGGAATATTTGGATACGTGTTAAGCAGGTTTGGAATGAAGTATATGAAGAGATATAAATTTAGTGCCCGACAAAAAGGTACATATTTAAATTCCATATGATGTTTTATGCGCCGAATCGGCAAGCCACTTGGCTTTTTTATTTTATTTTTGAATGGAAAGGGCCTAGAGAGGCGAGTTGAGGTTTGACTATCAACCGGTACAAAGGAGATTATGGCGAAATTTTCCGAAAAT
This sequence comes from Allium sativum, assembly GCA_030737875.1. NCBI lineage: Eukaryota > Viridiplantae > Streptophyta > Magnoliopsida > Asparagales > Amaryllidaceae > Allium > Allium sativum. The sequence continues at coordinate 601,695,620 of CM060916.1, read as the reverse complement.
TTAATGAGTTAGAATATTTTAAGAAGATTCGATAATTATGAATCGATATAATAGAATTCGATAAGGAAACGAAATTAAAATAGAATGTTATAAACAAAAGGGAAATCTATAATTAAATCTGGTAAAATTAGAAAGAGAAACGTATGCAGGTTTAAAAATGAATAATTGGTTTTATGATGTTGATTATTCGAGGTAAGTGGTTTTGTCCGTTTTGAAGTTAAGGATGTTTTCAGTCAAGGTCTGAGAGGTAGTTATAACCCAACTTGTTTGATTTCATTTTTAACCAATAAATAGCAAGATCTAGTCTCGAAGAGAAATGTTTGAATAAGAGTTAGTTAAATGCAGTATTTTGGGTTGTTGTAACGATATTTTACACAACATTCGTTTTAACCCAAACAAGTGGAATTTTGGAAATATAATATTTCCTGAGTGTAGAAATGAACGGTCGTGGAAGAGATAAATAATTGGGATGTTTCCAATTATAAGTAAAGGATATTTTCTAAGTACCGAAAATAAAAGAAGGCGATATGCGGAAATGTTTTCCAAATAGCGAAAAGGCCAAGATGATAACTGAAAATATTTGTTTAACAAAAATTGATAAGGAAATGGAAAGGGTGATTTAATTAATGAAATATTAATTAAAGGGCCCAGTGATGGTTTGATGTTATGGATGAATGTTTGTTTGTTTTCTTTGATAATTAAATAACCGACTATCGAAGTGTTTGCCAATATCGTTATCAATATGGAGAGACCGGTTGGATTATTATCTGAGAACCACTCCGTATTGGCAGTAGCGTTGTGAATCAGATTATATAAAGATAATCGCACTACAAGAAAATAGGATATTAATAGCATTGAAATTCCAAAATAAATAGCGATTGCTATCCTTGCACGTATCAAGAAAATTAGAAAAACATGAAATCTCTGTATAAGCCCCATCCATAGATAAAAAATAACAGAGAACTCTATACATGCCGCATCCTAAAATTTTCCGAGGCGGGCATTGTGTTGTTTTGGCGGCCATTACTTATTTTGTTACTTTATCTCCTTAGGCTAACGAAAAAACAAGAGAAATCCCAAATTTATTTCCCTTTCCCTTTGTTTTGATACCATGAAGTTTTATTCTGCCTTCGGCTTCGCATGATAATTCCTTACTATCGTAAACCAAGGAACAACAAGATGATATACTATAATTTTATTTGCTTCAAATCAATAGGAAAAAACTCAAAATTTCCTCAACTTTCTAGTCACCGATAACTTCTTATCGCCACCTTGCCAACAGTTCATCCCTGCTAACTCGCAGGTAAGCTTCATTCACCTTTGATTTTAGAAAAATTTGAATTCCTAAAATTTAATTTGCTACTCATTTTCGAATCTTTTATTCCATGCTGGATTTCATTGTTTTATTTCGTTTAGTTATTTAATTATCAAATTGTGGATGGCTTAATTTTAATCAATATTTTTTACTTAAAGAGTTAGGTAAGTGTGAGTGCTTGACTAAACTAGTATTTCCACCAAAATTAAAAAGTTGGACAACAATCAATTGACAGCAAAATTTGGTGTTGAGAAGTTTCGCTACAGGTGTCTTTTTCCTTATTTGGAATTGAAGTCTTATTTGCATGCAAAATAAATAGTAGATATGAAATTGTGATTTTAGATCAAATTTAGGATCAACCTGAGAGTAGGTTTGTGTTGGTCTGCGTGTAGATTTTAAATATCAAATTTTACCAAAGTTCCCATCTGCACTTTTCATAAATAAAATCTCCTTGGTATTTTAGAAACTGATGCTTAGTGTTTCTAGTTTATTGTTCATATACTAATATTTTAGTTTTCATGGGATCTTACTACTAATTTGAATTCTTTTCATAAAATAGTGTTTATTGATTTAAAGCTTTAATTAAAGATCTGTAACGACCCAAATTTTTGACCGTTCAAATCGACAATAAACCACACATGTCGACCTAAACAAATCTCAAATGCAGGTAGTTATTGGGAAAAAGAAGAAAAGAAAGAAAGAAGGGAAAAAACCAAATCACAGAATCTCACAGCGAAAGGACAACATATAATAAATAAATAGCAGTTAAAGCAGTTGAAATGTATACATTGGTTATAACATTCAAATGAATATCAGAGTTACACATATACAGATGTACATAATAAGCAGCGGAAGTAAATGCAGCGGAAAATTATATATATAGTATATGTATGCCAAATCTTCGTCTTAGTGCTCCAAAGGAAAGTCTTCGCTAACTGCAACATCTGCTGACCCGAGCGTATTGCATAAAAAAAACACAACAAACACTCGGATCAGCACTAAATCATTCTCATATTAGTCAAATTAAAATATGAAATAACATCAGTGTCATGGGTGCAGTAACTCAAGAGATGTTACGGGATTTTTCCATCTCTCAAGGATCCGTTAAATTAATACATACATAATATAGTACGCTATTATGATAGTGTCTATCCAGTAAAGTATAAATACTGAAAATAGCGTAAGCGGGATTACCATATTACCCTTACGCCGTTTATAGGCACCAACAGTTTATACAGTACCGTAAATTCACCGTACTGGTGTTATCAGAGGGCACTCCATAGAAGGAAATGCTAAATCAAAATCGTATGGGGCTCGATATGGATATATATGACAAGGCACTCGAGGCAATGCCCAGGGTAGGATTCTACCAATTGCACTCCCGGACCGGTGGTAACGCATAGCAGCCACTACCGCCCACCTCGGAACACACTCCCAAAGTCATAAATGGGCCCAAATCATCATCATCATCATTATAGTCATAGAAATATTATCGAAGAAGCGTGTCCGATCAAAGGTGCTACCTCAGTTAGTCACGGTATAGCTCCTGTTTTAGTCATTTCAATTCTGACCCGAAGGTCAGGGCTATTTCGTCATCGTACATCTTCTTCGATTCAATAATCGCCTCCAAGTCATCGTACTCATTCTGGATACGTCATAACGTTCACAGTTGTCAAAGCGGTATCGACTCTGACAGAGAGTATGCCTTATGCCGACTCCGGTCTCTTTAACAACCAACGCTTACATCTTTTCACATCGGTTGGTTCTTTTACATTTCAAAGGTTCGCTTTTCTATCAAAATATCATCTTCTGTTTCGAACCCAGTTTATATTCAACGAATAAAATTTTCATATCAACATATCAGAATCATACCCAACCGATTATATTCTAAAACTAGAAAATATCCCATACCCTTATATTATAATCACATAATATTTCCAAAACGAAATATTCAAATAGAATATAATTTACCTCAAAGGTTTCCAATTATCACGGATTCTTATCTCAACTCCATTTGAACCAGTGGTTCAAACTCAAGCATTTCCATTCGGAAGAAATTTAAAATTTGAAAAACAATACTTGTAAACTAAATGTTTATATAATAATAATAATAATAAATTTTTACATAATAAATATATAGCTATATATAGAATATAATAGTTAAGTTAAATTAGTAATTTAAGTATTATATATATACTTAAAATAAGATTTACTAGAACCCTTTGAAAAAATGAATTATAAGGGAATTATTTAAATACAAAAGTATCAAGTAAAGGTAATTAATAGTTCAAAGCTAGAATAATTATTTAGAATCAATGCATAAATATTTAAAATAAATTTCTCAAATCAAAACCTTTCTTCTTTCCAAATTTCAAATACTTGAATTTATCCTCCGGTCTCAACGGAGCTCATTAATTCCCTATCTCGTTTCAACCTCGTTCAAAACAACTACTTGATTCAAGAGTTCCGAGATATATATATTCCAACTGAGTTAAACAACTCAGATACCCTTGATTTCTAAATTCCCCAAAATTTTATTTCCATAAGAATTTTCCTTCTAATCCAACTCTTATTTTGGAAAGTTTTCAATTCATATTCAAATCCCAGTTTAGATATTTCTATTTTGGTTTGGAAAATTCCTTCACCCCTTTTTATCATCATCCCAGTTCAGAATCTTTAAAGAATTTGAAAATCGAGTATCGACACATTCTTTTAAATGAAATTCTATCAAATAAAATTTCAAATATTAAAATCATTTAACCAACCGATGTCTGTATATAATTATCTATCCAATGACCAACTGATTTAATATTTAATTTCTCGATATTTCAGGGATGGATCTATCATTTCAATCCAAATCAGGGTCACAGAGATTTATCATTTCACTCTTTGTTCTTAATTCATTTTATCGATAAATCCCGGGTTCATTAGATGCCCGCAACATCGAGGGTACAAATGAGATTTATCGTCAAAACCAACATGCAATACGATATACTGAATATGGGCATAAGCAGTGACAATATCAATTCAGTAATAAAATTCAACCAAACATCCATCATATCATTTCATTCAACTGATCAGCATTAACTGTTCCAGGATTAACAAGGGTTCGAATTTCAACTAGAGATTTAAATTAAATTAAATAACAAATCGTTTACTTAGATTGCATGTTAACACACTTGCATGTTAAATTCAAACCACACATCAACAATCCAACACAACCATGCAACCAAACTTACTTCATAATTTAATTCGATAAATATGGGAATAATTCAGTATTTCGTGAGCGAAGAATCACTCACCTTTCCATCCTTAGTGGATCGGACGTCCAAAAGAAGCCCAAAATTTGACAGTCTCAGATCGCAACCAAACCAGGGCCAAAACGTCTGCAATTCCGCTACGATCCCAACGCAACAAACCGCGTCCAAATCCGAGTTAATATGAAAAAGTTATCAGCGTTTTACCAATTTGAAATTTGAAAATATATAAATTAAATAAAATATTCTCACCCATTAAGGGCTTGCCACGACAGCATGTCGTTCTTCCCGCTCCTTACTCTCAGCTACAGTAACCCTCAACGCAGAAACCCCATGGAACCCACCTCGTTTGACCGTCCTCCACGCCCACCTCCGGCCGCTATAGGAGCTCTGGCCACCCGAAATGGATTCCCCACCTCGAGGCGCACCTAGCAGTGCCGGACCCACGAATTCCGGTGGCGTCCTCCGCCCATGCAGCGTCAGCCCCAAACCGCCGTTTCGAACCCTAATCCTCAAATTCCGGCCACCCTAGACTGCTATTGGTCAAATTAACACCACCACTGAGTTCGTATCAACCTCCTCTCCAAAACCCATGTTCTCGATTCCTCGATTGAAGGCTAAATCAAAAAAACCCCAAATTAGCCTTAGGGTTACGAAAACTGCAAGTTTGACCGGCGATTTCTGATAAAATCCTTCGCTGCATGTCGAAACGAATGGTATCAGCAGCCTCGTATCGTCGAGAGCTTCGAATCGACATATAATACTCTAGGGTTTGGAGAGATTTGAATTTCAAGTTTGAAATTTTTTTTTCTAGGGTTTTGACAATTTGATTTCAGCCATTAGAAAGAAGTTTTGTTTGAAAACTTGTACGTATAGATAGAATGAGCTGATGAGGTGTTAAGTGGGTTTATTTATAGAAAATTATAAGGCCCAAATGTGAGAAATACCCAATTATTCACTTACAATGATTCGTTCACAATTTCTCTTGTACGATCAAACGGTAAGTCGGATTGTAACGCAAATTGGAATCCTAGCATAATTCACCGTTTCGGTTCTGATGGCGCCAATTTCGTCGAATTCCGAGACAGTCGCCAAAACCGTTAAATTTCACAGCTAATTAAATAAATAAAATATTCAAAAATTCAATTAACTGTTTAAATTCAAATTAAATATTCGTTAAATTCAAATTAAATCCAATTATAACCTAAATAAATTCTATAAATAAATTTCACACATTTTAAATCAAATTTTGATTATTTAAATCTCTGATTTGAATTTCAGTTATAATTCAACCATTTAAAATTCCACCATTTCAAATTAAATTTGAATTTCCATTATAACCCAAATAACTCAAATTTATTAATTAAATAAAATGTAAATTTCCAAATTGCCCCAATTCTAAGTATAAACTAAATTTAAAACTATTTATACTCCACTCAAATAGTCATCATTATTATAATCGACAAAATTTGATTTTTATCCAATATTATTCAATTTTATTTATTTAAAATTTGAAAATTAAATATACAGAAAATATGGGATGTTACATTCTCCCCCACTTAAAATCTTTTCGTCCTCGAAAAGAGAACGAAACTATTTTAAGCACATATCTATTTCAAACCATACTTAAAATAGTATTTACAAAAATAAGTATATAGTTGTAAAACTCACAAATTTTTCTAACTCCCGAAATTACAGAAAATTTCGGCAGCATCTCCTTTGTACGGAGAGGTCCGGAGAAGTCACATACATACATATATATATATATATATATACACTCAATATTCCTCTCATCACACGATGAGGCATCCCAAAATGGGAAAACTAATATATAAAACCACCAGAACTTTGTAACATCTTTGCATACCTTTCTTTAGCGTTTATTTGCATTTTTATTTACCTTAGCATTTAGTGTTTAGCGCAAGCGAGCTCCGAAGCATAGCGCGACTTCTCTATACCTGCTACATACTCACATACACATAAGAATCAACATAAATATAACAAGTAGCGAATGTATATAACTTGCACAACCTACATTAAACCTTTTCAACTACAAAATCAAGATATTCATAACAGGCCAGCGAACAAAACAAGGTTTATCACTCACTAAAAGTTGGAATTTGACTAAAACATACTAGGAAAAAGTTGTAGCATTTGTTTCAGGCTTTCTGAATTGTCCGGATTCGTCGAGTTCGGATAAGTCGTTCAAAAGTTATGACTATTTTAGTAAAGGAGAACACCTTAGCCCGAAAAATGAAAATGCAGGCCTGAGTTGTTCAACCCAGTTTTTAACCCCTTAGACATCAGAATTTGCCTCAGCGTATTAAGGAAAGTTTAGTTTACATTCAGGCCTTTCCGAATTGTACTCGCACGTTAAAATCCGATGTTTCGTTAGGAAGTTATGGTCAAAACAATATTGATATATACTTCAGTTTTTTATTTTCTGCACATACAACTACGACTAAAACCCGCATTTCAGCCTAGTAAACATAAGAATTCGACAGGGCTATATAAACGAAAGTTTTAGCTCGGTTTCTAAGGTTTCCGAAAAGTTCGGAATCGTCCGATTCCGATCACCCATTCAAAAGTTATGGCTATATTAGTTTCAGCTTATTGACATTTTCAGGTTTTCGCATAACCATTGATTTATATAAAGTTTTTTAAACCTTTCGGACTCTAATACTTCAACAAAGATCGATCATCTAAAAGAAATTATCGCTCCCTTATGCCAAAACGTGACTTATGCTTTTATTGCTTAACATATCCATGTTTGTTTGTTTGATAAAAGTTTTCACTTTCCTTTATATTAAGCAAATTCCATTCCAAGCATTTAATTCCAAATGAACTTGAATTCATTCTAACTTTTAGCTTGCTTGGTTATATTACATTCTTAATTCATTAACATGGATCAAGTTTATTTACTTAATCCAAGTGTCTATTAAATTCTGATTCGACTTATATAAATTTTCCCAAGTTGATTTCGTTCTATTAAATCCACCAAATTCGGGTTGTTTCATTTTATATCACACTTCAATATCTAAAACCCCAGATTATAATCCATTTAACATGATATTATTCCGAATAAGCCAATTTACTTTTGAATCTTATTTCATTTGTCTGGCACTACGATTCATAACTTTAATCCTTCCCTCATTAGCTTATTCCCATTTTCCTTTTGAGGTTACTCTATCAACTCGATTCATTTATTAGTCTCTCGAATCATAAATTTCAGTTAAGAACTATTCACAACTCAAGATTTATACTCGGTTCTCAAACCATTTTTCCCTTTCCTAAGTTAAACCTTTATTTAACTCGATTTTTTTTCTTCTACTCAAATTTGAGTTATGTTCAATATCCTTCATAATTCATGTTTAAAATCATATTCGATGTATCTTCCAATGAGGTTTAACCATTTAAAATTTCTATGACCTCATTTCATGTTTACACAAATCCATCGAGAGTGGTTTCATCAAATTCGGAAACCGTTTGCATGATTTCCGCTTTTAAGCTTATATATGTATATATTAATAAATTATATATAACTACATATATATAAATTCCATATTTTAACTTTCAGTTTATTTCACTTGCTCGCTCGATTTGTTTAACTTCGAATCCATATAAATGGATTAAGGTTCGCTATAGTTTATATAAATCATTCTATTTCATCCTGTTTATTCAACTTCCTTAACTTACATAACATTAGTTGCTAGTACAAATCAAATTGTTCTCACTCAATCTAACCATTCACATGAATTCTAAAACGACTCATTAAATTCCTTAAGTTGATTTCCTTAAATTTGAATCCACCGAACTCTGAAAGCCGTTTGTAAATTTCTATCTTGAAGAGCTTATATATTAATAAAATATATATAAATTCCATAGCGCTATTTCTAAATTTTAATTTAGTCATAACTTACCATTTATAAAGTGAAAACTAAATTTCTTACATTCATTAGAAAGATATGGTCAATTCGATCCTAGAGTTTCTCGTTTTATCCAGTTCCGACTTATATTGAATTTTATATTTTTATTCAAAGTTAGAAATCGAATTTTCGAACTACCGCGCCATTTCAGGCTCGTAATATAAATTTTATAAATCTCGAATTCAAATTTCGCTTTAAATAGATTTATAGTTGTTATTAGTTGAGGTAAACTCAATACTCGATTCCGGATTTTCAAATCAAGTTTAAAATAACATACATATATACTTATCTAATTTATAAAAAAAACTTACCATATACAATTTTAAAACCAAATCTTTGGTCATCAAAGAACTCAAAATTTAAATTCTGGTTTTAAATTCAAATTCATCCTTCAAATATTATATATTAATACCTTTATATGAAGTTTATACTATATGGAGTTAAATTCAAAATCCTTTGTCAAAACTGATTATAATAATCATTGAGTGGTCTCTCCCCCACTTAGACTCTTCGGAGTAACATCGATAATGTGTGCACTCATTACCGACATCGTTTCTAAGGTCCAAGGAGGGATTATACCACTTTGAATAATCTTTAAAAACCATTTCTTTTCGATCATACCTAAAATATAGTATTATTTAAAACTTTGGCAACTATTTCCAAAGGTACCCCAGGATCAAGTTTCAAGTTCATTTATATTTAAATCTCAATCTTTCTCACCCAATTTTATTTTGGATATCATTTCATTTTCAATTTGTTCTCATAGATCATTTGAATTTTCCTTATAAAATTTATTATCGAATCAACCATATTAGGTAATAGCTTAAAATTACCACCTACTAAAACGATTTCACATATACTTGAACCAATATTATATTTGATATATAAATATTTAGAATATGAATGAAAACCATATTATGTCGATCCATCCTGTTCGATTATTTATAAATTCCTATCGATACGATGGCGTCCCATATATCAACCAGAACCCATAAATATTCAACAGAACAAGCCAACACAATAAAAACCATTTTTATATCAAAATACAAATACGCTCTCTCATATCACTCAAACTCATTCTAGGGCATTACTAACCCCATCTCTAATGAGTTAATTCCCAACAGAGCCAAGGTTATCGCTAACCATCGCTCTGATACCAACTTTAACGATCCAAATTTTTGACCGTTCAAATCGACAATAAACCACACATGTCGACCTAAACAAATCTCAAATGCAGGTAGTTATTGGGAAAAAGAAGAAAAGAAAGAAAGAAGGGAAAAAACCAAATCACAGAATCTCACAGCGGAAGGACAACATATAATAAATAAATAGCAGTTAAAGCAGTTGAAATGTATACATTGGTTATAACATTCAAATGAATATCAGAGTTACACATATACAGATGTACATAATAAGCAGCGGAAGTAAATGCAGCGGAAAATTATATATATAGCATATATATGCCAAATCTTCGTCTTCGTGCTCCAAAGGAAAGTCTTCGCTAACTGCAACATCTGCTGACCCGAGCGTATTGCATAAAAAAAACACAACAAACACTCGGATCAGCACTAAATCATTCTCATATTAGTCAAATTAAAATATGAAATAACATCAGTGTCATGGGTGCAGTAACTCAAGAGATGTTACGGGATTTTTCCATCTCTCAAGGATCCGTTAAATTAATACATACATAATATAGTACGCTATTATGATAGTGTCTATCCAGTAAAGTATAAATAATGAAAATAGCGTAAGCGGGATTACCATATTACCCTTACGCCGTTTATAGGCACCAACAGTCTATACAGTACCGTAAATTCACCGTACTGGTGTTATCAGAGGGCACTCCATAGAAGGAAATGCTAAATCAAAATCGTATGGGGCTCTATATGGATATATATGACAAGGCACTCGAGGCAATGCCCAAGGTAGGATTCTACCAATTGCACTCCCGGACCGGTGGTAACGCATAGCAGCCACTACCGCCCACCTCGGAACACACTCCCAAAGTCATAAATGGGCCCAAATCATCATCATCATCATTATAGTCATAGAAATATTATCGAAGAAGTGTGTCCGATCAAAGGTGCTACCTCAGTTAGTCACGGTATAGCTCCTGTTTTGGTCATTTCAATTCTGACCCGAAGGTCAGGGCTATTTCGTCATCGTACATCTTCTTCGATTCAATAATCGCCTCCAAGTCATCGTACTCATTCTGGATACGTCATAACGTTCACAGTTGTCAAAGCGGTATCGACTCTGACAGAGAGTATGCCTTATGCCGACTCCGGTCTCTTTAACAACCAACGCTTACATCTTTTCACATCGGTTGGTTCTTTTACATTTCAAAGGTTCGCTTTTCTATCAAAATATCATCTTCTGTTTCGAACCCAGTTTATATTCAACGAATAAAATTTTCATATCAACATATCAGAATCATACCCAACCGATTATATTCTAAAACTAGAAAATATTCCATACCCTTATATTATAATCACATAATATTTCCAAAACGAAATATTCAAATAGAATATAATTTACCTCAAAGGTTTCCAATTATCACGGATTCTTATCTCAACTCCATTTGAACCAGTGGTTCAAACTCAAGCATTTCCATTCGGAAGAAATTTAAAATTTGAAAAACAATACTTGTAAACTAAATGTTTATATAATAATAATAATAATAATAATAATAATAAATTTTTACATAATAAGTATATAGCTGTATATAGAATATAATAGTTAAGATAAATTAGTAATTTAAATATTATATATATACTTAAAATAAGATTTACTAGAACCCTTTGAAAAATGAATTACAAGGGAATTATTTAAATACAAAAGTATCAAGTAAAGGTAATTAATAGTTCAAAGCTAGAATAATTATTTAGAATCAATGCATAAATATTTAAAATAAATTTCTCAAATCAAAACCTTTCTTCTTTCCAAATTTCAAATACTTGAATTTATCCTCCGGTCTCAACGGAGCTCATTAATTCCCTATCTCGTTTCAACCTCGTTCAAAACAACTACTTGATTCAAGAGTTCCGAGATATATATATTCCAACTGAGTTAAACAACTCAGATACCCTTGATTTCTAACTTCCCCAAAATTTGATTTCCATAAGAATTTTCCTTCTAATCCAACTCTTATTTTGGAAAGTTTTCAATTCATATTCAAATCCCAGTTTAGATATTTCTATTTTGGTTTGGAAAATTCCTTCACCCCTTTTTATCATCATCCCAGTTCAGAATCTTTAAAGAATTTGAAAATCGAGTATCGACACATTCTTTTAAATGAAATTCTATCAAATAAAATTTCAAATATTAAAATCATTTAACCAACCGATGTCTGTATATAATTATCTATCCAATGACCAAGTGATTTAATATTTAATTTCTCGATATTTCAGGGATGGATCTATCATTTCAATCCAAATCAGGGTCACAGAGATTTATCATTTCACTCTGTGTTCTTAATTCATTTTATCGATAAATCCCGGGTTCATTAGATGCCCGCAACATCGAGGGTACAAATGAGATTTATCGTCAAAACCAACATGCAATACGATATACTGAATATGGGCATAAGCAGTGACAATATCAATTCAGTAATAAAATTCAACCAAACATCCATCATATCATTTCATTCAACTGATCAGCATTAACTGTTCCAGGATTAACAAGGGTTCGAATTTCAACTAGAGATTTAAATTAAATTAAATAACAAATCGTTTACTTAGATTGCATGTTAACACACTTGCATGTTAAATTCAAACCACACATCAACAATCCAACACAACCATGCAACCAAACTTACTTCATAATTTAATTCGATAAATATGGGAATAATTCAGTATTTCGTGAGCGAAGAATCACTCACCTTTCCGTCCTTAGTGGATCGGACGTCCAAAAGAAGCCCAAAATTTGACAGTCTCAAATCGCAACCAAACCAGCGCCAAAACGTCTGCAATTCCGCTACGATCCCAACGCAACAAACCGCGTCCAAATCCGAGTTAATATGAAAAAGTTATCAGCGTTTTACCAATTTGAAATTTGAAAATATATAAATTAAATAAAATATTCTCACCCATTAAGGGCTTGCCACGTCAGCATGCCGTTCTTCCCGCTCCTTACTCTCAGCTACAGTAACCCTCAACGCAGAAACCCCATGGAAACCACCTCGTTTGACCGTCCTCCACGCCCACCTCCGGCCGCTATAGGAGCTCTGGCAACCCGAAATGGATTCCCCACCTCGAGGCGCACCTAGCAGTGCCGGACCCACGAATTCCGGTGGCGTCCTCCGCCCATGCAGCGTCAGCCCCAAACCGCCGTTTCGAACCCTAATCCTCAAATTCCGGCCACCCTAGACTGCTATTGGTCAAATTAACACCACCACTGAGTTCGTATCAACCTCCTCTCCAAAACCCATGTTCTCGATTCCTCGATTGAAGGCTAAATCAAAAAACCCCCAAATTAGCCTTAGGGTTACGAAAACTGCAAGTTTGACCGGCGATTTCTGATAAAATCCTTCGCTGCATGTCGAAATGAATGGTATCAGCAACCTCGTATCGTCGAGAGCTTCGAATCGACATATAATACTCTAGGGTTTGGAGAGATTTGAATTTCAAGTTTGAAAAAAAAAAATTCTAGGGTTTTGAAAATTTGATTTCAGCCATTAGAAAGAAGTTTTGTTTGGAAACTTGTACGTATAGATAGAATGAGCTGATGAGGTGTTAAGTGGGTTTATTTATAGAAAATTATAAGGCCCAAATGTGAGAAATACCCAATTATTCACTTACAATGATTCGTTCACAATTTCTCTTGTACGAACAAACGGTAAGTCGGATTGTAACGCAAATTGGAATCCTAGCATAATTCACCGTTCCGGTTCTGATGGCGCCAGTTTCGTCGAATTCCGAGACAGTCGCCAAAACCGTTAAATTTCACAGCTAATTAAATAAATAAAATATTCAAAAATTCAATTAACTGTTTAAATTCAAATTAAATATTCGTTAAATTCAAATTAAATCCAATTATAACCTAAATAAATTCTATAAATAAATTTCACACATTTTAAATCAAATTTTGATTATTTAAATCTCTGATTTGAATTTCAGTTATAATTCAACCATTTAAAATTCCACCATTTCAAATTAAATTTGAATTTCCATTATAACCCAAATAACTCAAATTTATTAATTAAATAAAATGTAAATTTCCAAATTGCCTCAATTCTAAGTATAAACTAAATTAAAAACTATTTATACTCCACTCAAATAGTCATCATTATTATAATCGACAAAATTTGATTTTTATCCAATATTATTCAATTTTATTTATTTAAAATTTGAAAATTAAATATACAGAAAATATGGGATGTTACAAGATCCTTTGGATATTATTTATAATTTCAAGCTTCAATCAATTATTTGCTTAATTTATCATTTTGTTCTATTGTTTACTTTCCAAAGATCGACTTTTGCAAACTCTTACTGTTTCTGTTGTATCTAATAAAGTTTAGCTAAATGTATAGAAAATGTATTTATAGGCTGAGGAAGTGAGATATTTATTGTAATAGTATAATAAAATCAAGGTTCTGAAATATTACTGCATAGAAAATATAAAAAATGATATTACTTTGTTCATATCATTTAAAATATAAACAGACTGAATAGATCTAATTTATAGTAGCTATACTATAGTTATATTGATCATGTAGAACTGTATAGAAAAGCAAGTAAAACAATAAAGGACATATCAAGATTACTATAGTTGTATTATTATAAATTATGCACATATTGTATAGCGGTTTTACCTTAGCTACCTCAAACAATATGAATACAGCAATATGTATTCTTAACTCATTACCATGGAGAAAAATATCAGATAAAGATATTCTGAAAACCTCAAACAAGCTGTAATTATTCTCAAGAATATCTCTATTTATGAATATTCCTAAGAAAACGTGAATGTAAATTTAAAAGTCTGCTAAACGTAAATTTATACAAGTTAATAACAATGGAAGGGATTCTATTGCAGAACCATACAGGACTATGCTTCTGTATCATTTTGCTTAAGATATTTTGCTTAGCAAAATCTATGTCTATGTCAATTTTTGGTAGTTTGCAATCAGAATGGTAAATTAATAAAAGCATGACCTATACTGTTGATATGTTACCTTAGATATCTCTTTTCTACTTACTCTGCCTTCCCTGATTTTCTGTACTTACCTTTAGTTCTAGTTTTTGTCCTGCTTATACCTCTTTTTCAAATATTTTACATTTGTAATGAAATTTTCTTTAGTTTCTTTCTGCTATGCAATATTGTATTCCCTTATTTTCTACCACTTTATCCACATACCATCAACATTTGTATGTTCATTTTCAAATATTTTCAAAGTGATTCCATTTTTTAAAAAATGGAAAATTTTCAGTATTTTCTGTTTTTTAGTCATATATTTTGTTTCCTAGACACACAAGTAAATAATCACCCAATTCATATTTTTCCATTTATACTGTCAAACCTTAGTTTAGCAGTTAACCTAAATTACTAAACATATAATTACATTCTGCAATAAGGGAATGAACTTTAGGACCCACATGCATTCTTCCTTTTATTGTCCAATGCATTGTTTCTGGTTTAGCGTGTACTAAGGAATTCATGTATAGTATATAGTCTGGTTACCAAGTTTGATAAATGCAATTATTTTTTATTTAGGAAACTTCATGCATTATTATGTAAACCCTCCTGTATCTCAAATATTTTCCTATACTATCACATAAATTATATTTGTAATTTTCTCTTTGGTTGGCTGAATTGTGAAGCTCAATGGAGTAGCATATCTCTTATTAAGTTAATTTAAGTCATTACATATTTTGATATCAAATTTTGGATGAGAAATTTGATAAATAACATCACAACATTATTCAATTTCTAATGAGAAATTCGGTAGATAACATCACAACATTATAATTTTTTTAGTCTAAACAAAGTCAAGCTATTCAACCTCGAATTGGCGATAATTCGCTGGAGAATGGATTTTAATTGTTTTTTTGTTGATATAAAAATGTTTAGTTGCCACAAAATGGGATGCTTTTGTATTTTATGAATGGTTCCTCATCATGTTTGCAGGTTCCAATTTGATTCTATATGAATTATGCACTTGTGAGTCTTGTGTGTATTAATGTAAACTAAAAAAAAGGCATAAATCAAGTGTGTACATTAATACTTTATCCTGTTTATTTACACTCTAAAAATTTAACAACAATATTTAATTTGAATCGTCATAATTATGAATATTTTATGCATATGAAATTGTCTCTGTGGTTTTATTTTCTCTTCTCAATATGATTTTAACATATATTAATGCTATCTAATTTAAATTTTAGATAATATATAGAGGCATTATCTATTCTACCTTACTTAAGAATGAACTACGCAACATTGTCGTGAATTTATTTGTAAATTGCAAGAAAGTACAACAAAAAATTTGTATGTTGTGAGCTGAGTAAGCTGATTGCACGCAACAAGAATATCAACAAACAAATTTAATTTGAAAAGAAAAATCATTTAATCTAACAAAGAAATTTTGTAACTGAACAACTCTTTCCCATTCCACCATGCTTGCTGTCATAACAAGCACAATTCAGGCTTCCACTAATGATTTTTCTCAATGATCTCAGTCTATCCAGCATATGTGACTTAAACACTTCCAGACCTGTACTTTGCTTCCTTTTTATGTCAGTTATTATGCTGCTATCCATAACAGCCATGAAAGCATTACAACAAAGTGGACATGTCCAATTTGACATGAACCACATATCAATGCAATGGACATGAAACCCATGATTGCATTTAGGAAACACTCTTACCTTCTCTCCAACTTTCATATTTGATATACAAGCTACACATTGATCGACTATAACTTCTTCTTTCAAATCTTCAGAACAGAAGGTTAATGATTGGTATCCTTTTTAGAATGCTTGAATCTAGTGTTTTTTTGTAACACTGGGTACATATCGAGCAAAGACGAGATGGTGATGAGTAGAACTCAGTGTGCCCAAAGTGCCCGAATATCTTTTGGCATGAAGATAAAAAAATCAATGAGGCCACAAAGAGGAAGAATACTACGACCACGGAAGCTACGGTAATTTCTTCTATTAAACTTGCTGAAAGGCTATAATTGTTTGCTTATGGAAAATTTTCCGAGTCGGGCATCTTAAAATAAATGCATTGCTGATATTTGGTCAATGTTGGTGGGCTTATATAAATGGGTAGAGACTGCAGAGATTGTTTCGAATTTGGATGCTGATTGAAGGTTAATTTAATATGGTCATATATTATAATACTTGTAATTATATTTTTTGTTTTGGCCCTTCTTAAGTCCACTTGGTTGTTAGGTACACATCTGATCTCATTGGTTCCACTTGCTGGTGATGCTTCCTTTTCCTTAATTGTAGTACGGATATGTTGTGATCCCATTTAGGTGGAATTGGACGGATGTTGATGTTACAAGTTATGTCCAGTTGGCAACCATGGCCTTATGTTTATATAGGTAATTAAATACAAAGAACATGACTGTAGAGTATCAAATGCATGTATGATGTATTGTTCTGCGTTTAAGAATTGCATCATCGTCTCTTAGATTCAAATGATATTGATGTGTGCTTTTATTTATCAAGCCCATTGATAACTCCTCTTGAGCTGATTACTGTGGGATAGATAATGACCCTACCAGGATAAGAGATGAGAAATAACTCTTAACATAGTCATGTTGATTATTACTGCTGTTTCAGTTTTGATCTAATTTTTTTCACATAAAATCGCCGTTAGTCCCAAATGATATTAAGCATGTAAATGAGAAGATGTTGTAGCTTTGGCATGTCTCCTCTTGTAAGCTGATTACCATAGGATAGATTGTGATTCTTCCAGGATAAGAGATGAGAAACAACTCTTAACATAGGTATGTTGACTGTTAATGTTATTTCAGTTTTGATCTCATTTTTTTTCAAAGAAAATTGTTTGTTGCCTATTTTGATAGTACAACACAAATACCATCTTAAAGCAGCCACCGTTTGTATGATATATTAACACAAATACCAAACGCTTTTTTTTCATGCATTATAATAGAGGCCATACATTATAGTAGAACCAGTGGTACCCATTATGTGGTACTTTATTCAACTTGTTTCCTTCTATTTTCAACAGAATTGGTGCTTTTTTAACTCAACATGGATGAATGTGTGATCTAGTGCTTGAATGCTTATTGTTAAATTGTGCTTAGAGGGATTAATGCATTGGACTGAATAGTGCTTACAACCAAAGATTTAAGCATTTCCCTAGTAATGACAGTCAAAATGACAACATATTACAAAATCCGACAAATGACCATTAAGTCCATTCAGTATTGAAGTAATTGTTAATTACTCATGTAGGTATGATATGTATATTTAAGTGTACATAATCTATGCTTTTATGGATTATTGGGTTTACATCAAGGTTTGATAACTTGGTTTCGATCATTTGAAATTATGCTAGTTTCGGAAGATTTCGGAAATTTTGGTTATAAAATTACAAATATGCGCAAGTTCATGTGTATGAGGTTTCAGAGATGTGTACAATTTTAAACTTAATAACTTTCGAATGTACATGTGCATCTTCTAAAAAGAAAGCATACGCAGAATTCTACCTAGATATCAGAAATTTCGGTTATAAAAAATATTTGCTTTGGCAGTTTAACTTCCTTTTTTTTTGCTTGAATTGATGTAACATCCCGCATTTTCGTCGGTATGTATTTGAATATTTAAATCAGTTTAAATATTGAATTCTGAATATAAGTGAATTTATATTTCAATTAAGATGAATTTGAACGTATAAAAATATATATTTAATATAATCGAGCCCGTAATATCGCGGCAGTTCGTAAATTAACGTTCTGAACTTCAACTAAGTGTACCAGACTCGTTTTGAATTGGATTTCTTCGAAACGAGAAACGTTGGAATCTGTTGAACTGTATCTTTCCAACAGAAGTGGAAAATGGAGATTTCGTCGTACAGACTGCAAGATATGTTCAAATCAAATATTCAGAAAGTCGTTGTAAAATCATATATCGACCGTAACAGTTTATTTGATATAACTTGATATCGGTGGCAAATCTGGACAAAGTTCTTTTGAGGCGCATCGATAATTCAATTTTTAGAATTTTACTGTAATTTTTAATTAATTAAATATGCAACTTTTTATTTGGAGTATTTCGTACCCTGTATCGGTATTTCGGTATTTCAAAATATGAGTCAATCTACCGGTATTATTATATTTTTGGGATCGTGACACCTCGTTGAGCACGACTGTACTCTTATTTCTGTCCGCAGCGGCCCTATTCTTTTAGATTTAAAACAAACATATATCCGGCTTTGGTATATAAACTTTTAACAGACATGAACAAATATTTTATCATAGTCTCTTTGGGACACCGGTGTGAAGAAGCACTAATATACAATATACGTTCGAGGACAAAACATTGAAAGGAGTTGAAGCCATTAAACCATGAACACCTTATATTATACACCCACGCACCAAAATCTTCTCCGCCAAAATATCTTTTCATACATAGTACTCTACACATGCAATTAAGCCGACCCATGCTCGAAATTAATGAAATGAGGCAAAACATACAGACGCAGCCATCCCCTAAGACTTCATATGTAAGGAATAGCTGCTATTTACGAAAAGAAATATCATGACACCCATAACCTACCTACACCAAACCTACCCTAAGCTAGAACGTGCTATTCCTTAACAACGAAGGATCTCAACATTATAAATACAGCAGCTAGCCTCATCCTTTGCTTCAGAACTAAAACCGCAGTACTCTCCAACTAAATTGCCATTTTTAACTCATAAACACAGATCGTATGCCACCATAAAATATCTATGCGATCCTATGACCAGAAACTACCTCCTCACGTCAACATACTTGGGTTCGGCGTCCCTATTTCATACTGCGAAAAAAAGAACAGGTAAATCCGAGGGTCACTGGCTTGGCAAGGCGACGGGGAGCAGTTTGTAAATGGACAGGGTGGTGCGGATCTCGAGGGGAGGTGGTGCAGTAGATGTGGCGGCGATCGGTAAGGGTGTCTGCGGATGGGGGACGGGCTCGTAAGCCGTGGTGGTTGGAAACTGGAGAAAGGGAGTTCTTCATGGATCTAGAACGGAAGTTAGTAGAGGACAGGATATAATTGTTTGCATGGGATCATTGCATGAGTTCAAACATGAGTGAACACGTTGGGGAAAGGACACACATGGAATAGCTAAAGGAGTAGGGGGGACGTGTAGGAATGACGCGTGGTGATGGGGTTCTTTGTACCTTGAGCTGTTGGAATGGGCTTTTGTGTTGTGTTCATGAAGTAGCGTGCGATCATTCTGGAAGTGGACAAGTGGATTTGTCCATGGAGTATGGGAACAGCGGGTAAAAATCTGGTGGGAAGAAGGAGCGTTTTAATGTGAAGGTGAACCAAAGCATTTGGGTTAACAAAGTATTGTTGAGTGTTAATATTTGAGTGAGGAGCTGAGGAGAGAAATGGAGAAACAAGGGGACATGAGTAGGGACGTTTTGATGTGATAAGAATAAAGAAGAAGGCGGAGCAAGTAAGTGGCGGTTTATTCTGATTACATGGGAAGTTTAAAACATGGATCGAGTATGGGATTTAAGATGTGCAGAAATGGCTTTGAAGAGGAATGGTAACGTTAGGGTTAAGTGGTGAATAAGGAAGATGCTCACGTGGAGTACAAATGCCAAGGAATGGCAGTTTTGTTTGGTAAGGCAAAGGGGACGTGGAACCGTGAACAAGACACAGTGCAACCTTTTGTTTACTGAAGTGATAAGTGATGGACTGGTATAGATGATGGATAGCCAAACTTTAAGCATCAAGAGATGCCTGCGTGAAACATCAATGAATATGGGAAAAATGAAGGAATTGTTTAACATATTGGTTATGACGGTAGCTGGAGTTTGTTGTGAAGGGAGGATGAAATGAGAATTCCTGTCGCCACTTCCCTGAAGTTCGTGAGTACGGTCGGAGGAGGCGCGATCTCGAATTAAATGGGATGGATGGATAAAGTACAGGATGATCAGGAGTTTAAAGGGTGTTGTTCGTGTTCGAATTTTCGTAAAAGGAGGGAGAAGCTATAGGCTTTGTCAAGCATCCGAAATAATG
The DNA here is from genome assembly GCA_030737875.1 of Allium sativum. Lineage (NCBI taxonomy): Eukaryota > Viridiplantae > Streptophyta > Magnoliopsida > Asparagales > Amaryllidaceae > Allium > Allium sativum. The sequence continues at coordinate 601,674,903 of CM060916.1, read as the reverse complement.
GATAAGGCGAATGTTGTTGCGGGACTTGAACCCATGTCCCCGTGCTACACACCCGTTCAGTTAAAGTTCAAAAGAAATAGAAAGGAAGATAAAAGAATCGGCTATGGGATTAGAAAGGGCAGGAGCGTTTGCATTGGTTAAATTGTTGGCGACGTAGTGACGTGCTGAGGAAGAGTTGAACGCCTACTTTAATTGGCTAACGCAAATCGTTGTTTAACGGTTAACGCACAAAGGTGAGTAAATTCACTAACTCTGATCAATTTTAAAATATTTTACTTATATTTTAATGTTGTTTGAATGCTGTGTGATGGTCGATTAGGTAGATTACAATTAATTTGGTTGAATATTATATACCGTTACATATGTACACACCATCGGTTGGACACTGATTCCATCGATTTGAATATCCCCAAGTATAGAGTTATTGTAAATTGTGTTGACAGACATCTGTGGATGCGGAAACCGGTTGGAGGAATCTGACCGGATTCCTTGATAATTATATGTACTGATTGTTTTGTATGAACCCGAATTATATTTAAAACCCCATGCGAATATTGATGTTGAACGGAAATTCAACATCTATTTCGATAAATAAATAAACGATATCGATTTAGAAAGTGGTGACAGTCGACCGTAAACCCATCGTTTTGTTAAGGAGTTGATTGGCCGTAAGGAAAATCAACTAAGATAATTATAAAAATTATATTTTTATAATTAAAAAGAAGATTTAAATTTATGATAGAAGTTCTATTATAAACCAGTATTTTAGAGTTCGTTTTTATAAAATAAATAAAAACGATTGTTGATATTTAAATAAGTTTATAAAGCAGAAATTATCCAATGATTAAATATTTGGATAATTATATCTAAGATAAACAATTTAGAAATATTATTAGATTAATTATATTAATCTAAATGTTAAGAAGTAATTCAAATCAGTTAAAGAATTTACTGATGAAATGAAGTTGATTTAATCAACTGTTATTTGGGAAAATGATTATCAGATTAATTGGATTTTAGTTAATCTAACGAAAACAGTTTGGAAATAAATTAATCAAGATTAATGAGATTAGTTACCCGTTTAATTTAAAAAGTTATAAATAGAACGATGGAATGAAATGAAAGCGAAGAGTAAATGTTTCAAAGGATGAATATGATGTTATAGAACTGTATTCCAAAGTAAAACAAGGAAATACGATTTGATGAATATTATAAGTAATAAAGGATTAGAATACAGACTTATATCTGTTCTAAGGTAAGAACGTTGTCGATCAAGGTCTGGGAGGTAAATAGAATACCCCAACTTGAACGGCTTCACTATTATCGAGGAATGATATCAGTTTGTGACGGAGATAGATGTTAAGATTAGTAGAAAAGGAATATGGCAGCATATGCAAGTTTAGAACTATAGCGATAAAATAAACGCTGTTGATTAGGCTTAAGCGTAACTGTTATGTCGAGATTAGTTATAACATAGAATATTACAGCGTATGACAAGTTTGAACTATAGCGATAAAATAACGTTGTTGATAAGGTAAGGGTGACTGTAATGTTGAGATTAGTTATAAAGGGAATATTACAGCGTATGACAAGTTTAGAACTATAGCAACAAATTAACTGCTGTTGATTAGACTTAAGCGTGACTTTTATATATAGCAGCACTTCCTAGGAAATGAAGCAGTTTAGTTGAAATCCACTTATTCGAAAGTGAGAAATAACGATGTCGTAAGAAAATATAAGAATCAGTTTTAGAAAGAGAAATTGGAGAATTGTGTTAGAAAACAATGACAGCATTTCGATGTTCGAAATGTGATTAGAATTTAAACCGTTAGGATTTAGAACTAGAATTCGACGATGTCGAAAGTATTAAAAATAAACTATTTTTAGGGATTATAATCTGATAGAATAATGAACATTTAGTTTTAAACAAATAAATGTGGATAGGATAGAAATCAGTATTTAGTTATAAACTTGATATCGATTTGATAAGAAGTTGACTTAGAGACAGAGTTTATAAAGTGGAATAGGAGTGAAAAGTATGAAAGAGATTTCGGTAAACAAGATAAGAGAGATTATTACGTGAATAAAGATTTATATGATCAAGGTGTTTAGATTTCTATAAGAAGGGATTGTATTCCCATTTCAAAGGGAATAATGTTTTAAAAGTGAACATGGGGCCGATTAAAAGGTTAAAAGGAAATTGGAAATATTTTCCAATATAAATAGGGTAAATTATCCAAGTATAGAAATAAAGAATGTGAAAATAATGGATCGAACGTTGATAACGTATATTTTCTGGAATATAAAAGAATAAGGGTTTTATAATAACTGGAAATGTTTTCCAAGAGTGTAAAAGGGTAAATCGGGAGTATAGTAATATCCGGTAAGATATGGGAATTTGAATAATAAAAATGAATGTCGAATAAAAAGTGCCCGTGGTTATGTGACGTTAGTTATACATTAGAATGGATGTTGTTTTTACTTCGATAGTTAAATAACTGACTATCGAAGTGTTTGACCATCGTTGTCAATACGGAGAGACCGGTTGGATTTATTATCCGGAAACCACTCTGTATAGGCATAAGCGCTACGAATTAGATATGCTGAAGATAATTGAAGATGGAGTTAAATGCAAGGGTCGTTCAGTTCTAGAATGGTGTTTATTTGTTTGTCCAGTCCCATGACAACTTGTATGGACGAGTGTCTGACAGAGTATTTCCAACGGTCACGGCGTTGATTTGTACGAATATACCAAGTTGGTGGGGAGAAGGTAACTTCTCTTTATTCTACACCCAGTGTGCATTTCTGTAATCAATGTGTGATTACGGATTTGACAATGTGACATTCAAAGCGAATGGTGATCAGATGTTCTGAAGATAGACGTAGCCTCTAGCCTTACAACCAGGAAGTAAAAGAAGTTGGGCTAGGCAGCATGGCTAGTTGGGTCATCCCCAAGCAGGGTGTATTGTCACCGATCTAGAGAAAATTCATATTTATACTTCTTTTCGATTCTGTATCTTCGGATGACGGTTGGATGGCCTACAACCGTGGTGGCAATATATTCGCGACACTCAAGCTAAATGAGTGAGCGGTCATGTGTGGCCGGGTTGCAAGACGTTCTTGTTGAACCCTGAGTGTATCCCCTCTAGAGTACACTATTCAGAAGGTGCTCCCATACCTTGTCTATTGAAATCCATTCTCCAATAAGCGCCCTGCGGTTTATGATTTTATACTATATATGTGGAGCGTGAGATGCAAGCGTTCTGCTACTTGTATAATTATGTGTTTAGACATTATCATAATATCACTGGTTTTGATATCGAAGTATTCTGGATTATAGTAAGGTAAAAACCGTTCATGTTTATGTGTGAGCCGGTCTTACTATTATCTTTTTGTTTCAAAGATTTTCAAAGTAAACAGTATGATTGGAATTTACTCACACCAGTCCCATGACTGACCCAGAGTTTATTTTGTTTGTTTTCCCTAAACTCTTGGGTGCCCAAATTTGTACGGGCAGACAAGTGTTTCAGGTTTTTGCAGATTCACTTGGAGGAGCTCAAAGCAGGAGACTCCACTATTAGTTATTATTTCCGCTGTGATGTATATGAGTTAGACTCTGATATGGTATGTGTATATATATATATATATATATATATATATAAAAACTCAGATTTGTATTTCAAGATTATGTTATAATACAGTTTATTCATTCCGCTGTGAGTTTTCGTGTTTTACTCTGATTCTGTTCAGTGAGTTCTTCTTCTTCTATTCTATTAGTTCTATCTTATCTTTCTCACCCTCTAAATTCTTCTATTAATGACCTGAACTTTCGTGCATTTTGAGTAGGATGTGTATGATATTAGTCAGCTCAAATTGGTACGAATTTCCCGGCCGTTACAATTGAATATTAGATAGAGCTAAGAACAAAATTTCTAGAATTAATATGGTCTTCAGCATCAACATATCTTTCACCGTACAGTTGTATACTAAATTGCTTTTTGCTCCTTTACAACCCATAGCAGTTCATCCTCATAACTCCTACATTATCACATCCTGTATCCTTTACCATAACAAATGAAGAAATCTAAAAACCACTACTTGAAGTCGACTTGATCGGTGTTGCGGAAACTAGATCTGGAGCTATGCTTTTTTCTAGATCGACGCTACCTTGGAGATGAAGATTGTAACAACCCGTAAAATGCGAGCCAGTTTGAAATTTTTATTTTGGCAATTTTAGCGAATTTTGGATATTTAAAATGAATTATTTTAAATATAATCGACGAGAAATTTATTTTGAATAGAATTCGAACGTATATATTATATACGTCGTCGTTAGAGTATAAATATTTATATATAATTATAAATCGAATTGAAAGTGGCGCGGTAGTTTGATAATTCGATTTCAAACTTCAATTGAATGTACCGGGTGCAAAACAATCCGGATTTTAGTGAAACCAAAAACGTTAGGATCTATTTGATAATATCTTTCCAACGAATCCGACCAATCAAGATTTCATAGCGGGAATCAAAAGATATGTCCAGTTGAAAATTCTGAATAGTCGCTATGGAATTCAGGCCCTTAAAAATGGACATTTTGCAAATGACCTCGGATTTCGACGAAACCAGTTTTGTTAGATCCGTGATGTCAAGTTATTGCTAGGTTTCAAATTTCATAATTTTTCGAATCAATATGTGAGCGTGGCAAAGGAAAACGCGTTTGACCGGTTTTAGTTGATTTTAATCGACTGGAAATTGGCCATTTTTCCAACGGTCTCAGAATTTGATGAAACTAGTTTTGTTAGAGACGTATCGTCAATACGAAGCTAGAAAATATTTTTCTGTAATTTTTCGAGCTAATATGGGACCCCGGTAATTTGAAATGTACGTTTAAAATTCAATATAGTGATTTAAATGTAAATTTAACGGAAACTGATTCAAACGATCGAATCAGCTTACGATACATATCCCATTGTGTTCGGAATGGGGGTGAAACGCTATGGGCGACAGGCGGTGGGCCTCGTTTCGAGTTCGGTAGTAAAAGTCAACTTTTTAAATTAAATAATAAAAAAATATATATATATTTTCTCCTTTATACCCCCCGTTCATTTCAAAACAAAAAGAAAAAAAAACTGTTGCCCTAATTCATCGCACCGCCCTCCGATCGGTGCCGCACCTCCCCCCCCCCCCCCCCCCCCCCGTTGATCGCTGCCGCCGCCCAGATCCAAACCCCCACCCCTGCCTCGCGAACGCGACAGCCGCACCACCCCGAGACGCCGACCACCCCTAGCCTCCTCCGTTCAACCTCCGCCCTCCCCCTTCAGCTCCGCCGCCAAGCAGAAACCGCCCTCTCCTGAAACCGCCATCCCAGTGAGTTTTCCTTGTATTATTTTATTTATATTTATTTATTTTCAGTTTTATTATATACGTATATAATTAAAATCTGAAATTTATATGTATGCATATGGCAAAAGATTAGTTTTTTTAAACAAAGCAAGACGTGATTTTTTGAAATGTAAAAGAGGTGATTTTTTATATAGAAAACATCGAAGTAAAAATATGATTTTTATATTTTTAAAGAATTAAAAATATGATCTTTATATTTTTAAAGTATTAAAAATATAATCTTTACTATACAGAAATATTAAAAATATGATTTTTATATTTTTAAAGTATTAAAAATATAATCTTTATAGGATAGAGAATATAAAAATATCATCTTTGTATATGTAGCGAAATAAAAATCTGATTTTTATTTTATATACGTTGAAGTAAAGTGATGATTTTTATAAAGATGAAATCTTTAAATTTGAAAGGGCGAAAACTTTATTTTTATAAAGGCGAAAACTTTATTTTTATAAAGGCGAAAACTTTATTTTTGAAAGGGCGAAATCTTTATATGAAAAATAAGGTGATAAAAATATAATCTTTATCTATATAGTAGCGTTGTGAAATATGCTTATTTTTATATATTGAACAACAAAGTAAAAATATGATTTTTATATATTGAATAGCATAGAAAAAATTCGATTTTTAAATATATGAAGTGATTATAGAAATATGATTTTTAAATTGAAAGTGAACAAATAAAAATGTGATTTTTATTTTAAAAACATCAAAATATAAAAATGTGTGATTTTTATATATATAGTGACTACGGGCAACGAAGATGATGAAGATGGGATAACGAAGAAGATTTCTATAAATGAAGAGTCGTGGTATTGGATAGCTTTAGGTGAGAATTTCTCACCTTTCAATTTCGTTTCTAGTTATATATATATACTAGGATGTAGACGGTGCTTAGTAGCACCCGACACAATCGTCCACAGACCATGGACTTGTTTGTTTGGTTGCATAGATTAGTTAGATTATTTGATTGAAATTGAATTGTTTGGTGAAATTAAATGGATATGATTGATGTGTGAATGGCGTGGGCCTTCACTAGACCGGGGATAAGGCTAGGCCTTGTCCCGTTTCTAGTATCGTGCCGTTATGCCGCCGAAATTTTCTAAAATATGTTAGAAAAATAAAAATAATCATTTATTGAATAAATGAACTGAATAGAAATTCAAGTGTTAAAATAAAATAGTTTGATCGTTAAAGATATAATTTTTAACGTGAAAGTGGATAAATGAATATTTATAAACAAATCGGCCGATTTGTTTATATACACTGATTTGACTGATATTGATTGGGTCGATAAATTTTACACATCGCCCAACTGCATAAATAAAATCTGTGTTTGATTGTTTGAAACCCCACACGGGTGTTGGGATGATATTTGGTGTACACTAATCCCAATTATTTAATTATTGTCGATCGATTGGTCGACAGACTGTGTAAGCGTCGATTATTTATATTTGATGCTTATGCAGTTGTGTGGTGCACTTTGGTTGATGGTTGATTATTTTTCAAAGCTATTATATACATGTGTTGTATGGAATCCATATAATTAACATTATATGGTGATTGATTGGGCCTCATTCCAATCGGGAAAATAAGGAATATTATAAAAGAAAATTCATGTGTTGAATATAAAAATAGTCATGTGTTGACGATGTTCATGTGTTGAGTGAAATATTTTATACAATGAAATTTACATCTTTATCATATTTAAAATTAGAACTACTTTACGGTTGAAGTCTAATTAAAAATCAAACGATAGATACCATAGTTTTATAAAATATTTTACATACCAAAAATAGTGAGGGGTTGACAGGACTCATGTGTTGAGATTAGTCGTGTGTTGAAAGAAATATAGATTCATGTGTTGAATAGAACAAATATTCATTTGTTGAATAGAATAACGAATTATTGAAATATAAAGCCGTGTTGATTAGAGATGCGTTATTTTGACGCGAACAATGTTTATATCGATTTTATTCATTTTAAAATGAATATTGAAAAGTGATTTCGAAATGAATTAAATTGAAAACGATTTCGAAATGAATTGAATTGAAAACGATTTCGAAATGAATTGAATTGAAAACGATTTCGAAATGAATTGAATTGAAAACAAATTCAAATTGAATTGAAAGCGAATTGAAATGAATTCAAATTGAATTGAAATTTGAATTGAATAGAAATGAATTTTAAAACGAATTTATAAAGAAGAATTCAATTTTGATTTGAATTGAAATGGAAGTTGAAATTGCTTTTGAAACAAATTTTAAAACTATTTATATAATTCGTTTTAAATAGAAATCATCGAAATATATATTATATATATTATATATATAATATAATGGCCTGAATAGAACGCGTCGCGCCGCGGCAGTTCGTGAATTTCGACCATTTATTTCAAACGGACATTACGGGAGATCCGACCGTCGGATTCTCCTAAGACCGGAACCGTTGGGTTCGTATCGAAAAGAGCTTTCTAACGAATATTAGAAATTTGAAATCTAACGGTTGTATTTGGAATTATGTCCAAATCAAATTCGAAAAAGGTCGCTGTAAGTGCAGTTCGATGGCCATTGTTGGAAATCGACTGTACGGGCCTTGATAAAATTATTAAAAATAGTAATAATTTGTGTAAAATCATAAGAAATGATTTGTGAAGATTTGGGCTGGAAAACTCCACATTTGAAACGATAAAAATAAATTTTTATCGAAATGAGCTAGTTTTGAACTAGAATTAAAATCAATTTATTTTTGAAATAAATAAATTGAATTTGAAAGTGATTTTAAAAATAATCAATATTCCCAATAGGTGAAGTGAAAGTGGAGTTGAATCGAAATTATCTTCGGAATATTTCGATGTTGGATTTCGTGACTATACAGATATTGTTTTGGGAATTTGAAAGATATATTTTATATCGTTATTTCCAATACGATATTTGTTGGTTTCAGAATTTGATATTGAATATAAGCCGGTATATTTTCTATTCAGAGCCTTGTATTTAATATCAAATGTGATTTGGGTTTATCGTGAATCGTGTTTAGATAACATTGGTTCTTTAACCCAGTTAAAGGCAAGATATCGATTTCTGGAAAGATTAAAACTAAGTGGAGTTTTAATGAATCTTTAATTAGATTAAAATGTGAATTGATAATTTAAATTATCAAATCTGAAAAGTGATCGAGAGTGGAGTATCACCAGTTTTGCTCCAAAGCGATAGTTAAATCTTTAATTAGATTTGAACGCGAAATGGTAATTAATTTTACCGATAACACCGTGGTGTTAGGTATGGAGTATCACCAGTTTTGCTCCATGGGATATATAGGTTGGGATTGGGAAATAAAACAAATAATTACTTCGGTGTGGTTCGCTAATCCCGACTAGTTTGAAATGATATCCAAAGGAAGATTATAGGATAAATTTAGAAGAATTTATCTTTGATAAAATTAATGGGAACATTTCCCTAAGAATGTGATTTTGTGAATAAAAGAATATTCTGAATTGGAATGAGGCGTTTGTTGTGTTTGTGTAACATTCGTTTATTATATACGTGGGTTATTCAGAAAGGCCGGGTTTATACCCATTCTGAATAACCGATTCGACGAGATGTCGAAGATGAAGACGGTGGTAGAAGACCGGAAGTCTTCACATCGTTTGGGTGATTACTGATGATTTTGATTGGGCTGTACACCCAAGATGAGGGAAACAGTTGGTGATCGTCCAGACGTACTTGGAGATGGATGGATATGCGAGGAAAGTGCCTCCGTTTTCGTTCAGACCCAGAACGAACTTGTAAATGGATTGTGTGTCTGACATTGGATTTTATTCTGTGTTGATTGATCTCTATTAAATATACATCTGTTTGGCGGCGGAGAATTTATTCTCTTGCTTAACGCCCTTCTCTGAGACGTACGAGCTCAGAGGTTGTATATCGATGGACATCAGTCGCATGGAGTGAATTGCCAATGTGGCATGCGTAAGTGGCAATTGATCAGGGCTTCTGTTGAAAAGCAAAGTCTTGTGGTCGACGATCAAAGCACGGCCTGTGTGGCGTAGCTTTGTGTATAACGTGAATTCGCGAGCCTCACACCTCGGTATGAGTCAAAAACGGGATACGGACCCAAGGAGTGCACGACGTTTCTTTCTAGCTAGGGTGGTGTCAGTGACCTACCAGCCCTGACATTTATATACTTTTCACCTATGTGGTTGTTGGATATGAGGCGCCTCGGATATAGGTTTGTAAGGACCGGGAAACGTGTGTTCAGGAATAACTAATCCTCAAAAGTAAGAGAGGACCGGCCTTGGAGGTTCCAAAGGATCAGAGTGGGGTCCTGAGGCATTGCTAGAGTGTCTCGAACGCGGAGAGGAGCTTGCCCCTTGCCTCGGCTCATGACGGAATCCAATTTCCAATACGTGTATTGCGGTTTTAATTGTAGAACTAGTATGGCGACATGATAGATGGTACCCATGCTGCCTATGATTGATATTTATGATTTGAAATTGTTTTGACACTATACACCTATAATAGTATCAAATAATGTGATTTAAATGTATCAAGCATGCTTTGGCTGTTATAAGGGAAAACCCTATCCTCCGGCTTGCGTTGCATTGTGTGATAGGACCTGGGTCTTATAACAGCTTCATTTTTCTTTATTTAGCATTGCGCTGTTTGTTCTATGCACTGGTATTCTTGGGAGGAAACCCGTTCCGTGTTATACGGCGTGGTCCCTTGATTTACCTATCTTTAAAAATAAAGATTAATAACTGCTTTAGTTCTCACACCAGTCCCATGACTGACCTGGAGTTTATTGTTTTAACCTAAACTCTGGGTGCCCCTATTTTCCGCACGGGCAGCTAGTAGTTTTGGTTTTGCAGATTTATATTCACAGGGTCCTGATTTACAGCTGGAACGATGCTCGGAAAGCTCTGTATCCGTGTATCACTTTCAGTTGTGTTTTGTATATTTTTCCGCTGCTATGTAATTTATTGTAATCTCTGATATTTGTCAAATGTAATTTATTCATTTTTACCCTGTATATTCTTGTATCTGATGGAATTGTTGTAATAACAATGAAATGTTCTTCCGTCTGCGTCCATTTGTGTGTTGTTCTCAAAGTATTCGTGCTTTCCTTCGCGGGGAAGTTACGGGTTCTTACAGGTGGTATCAGAGCTTTGGTTTACAAAGCTCGAGAACAGGACACATTAGAACCATACGAAAGAATTCATCAGATATTGGATTAGCAATATCCAATTAGAATGACTCGTTAGAGATAGGATCAGTAGTATCCTAGAACGAGTGTGAAGAGTATATTTTTCAAATGAAAAAATTTTGTTTGGAAAATTTAAATCGTTTTGAACGTATTTGAATATTTATTTATTTTGAATATGGACAATCGAGTATATATAGATTTCACGTATACGCGTCATGAACGTATATTCGAAGTTTTAATATACTGGATAGATATAGAATCATACTCTAGTGGCCCGAAGATGATTCTGATGATTGACTAGTTGTCATTAGTATTCATGTTCGAGTAACGAAGGTGTGATATCTATATATTTCCATTAGACTGGTGTGAGAACCAAAACTTATATAGTTAGAACACATTGTTGTGAATTGGCATCAAAAACAAGATTTTCTGTATATATATCAATTTATGAATTAGAAACTCTAATCCACTAATTGATTGATGTTTGTGTTGTTTGTTTAATTGTTTGCTAATTTGAACCATTATGCCTAATTGAATCAAATATTGAACTATATTTAAAATTGGTCGCATTTGCTTGCATATACATATATCATTGAACAGGTCATAGCAAGGAGGCTAGAGCCGAAGAATGAAATTTGTTTGCCCGACAAATAGGTACATGTTTACTACATAATTTACTGTTTTGTTTGGGTGATGATGATTTTGTGAGCCTATTGGCTAGCCGCTTGGCTTTTTCTTTTTCTTTTTGAGATCTGAAGGACCGGGGAAGCTATTTGAAATTCCCCGATGCTCCCGGTGCAGGGGAGGTTATGGCGAAATTTTTCAAAAATTTAGGGTGTTAGCCAAATTTTTGAAATTTTGAAAATTCTCAGAAACTGAAAAGTTGGAGAATGGAAGCCAGATCGAACGTAGAGTTGATTAATCAAACCACTTTCGACTTTGTTCCTTTTCGGGGACGAAAAGTTTTAAGTGGGGGAGATTGTAACAACCCGTAAAATGCGAGCCAGTTTGAAATTTTTATTTTGGCAATTTTAGCGAATTTTGGATATTTAAAATGAATTATTTTAAATATAATCGACGAGAAATTTATTTTGAATAGAATTCGAACGTATATATTATATACGTCGTCGTTACCGTATAAATATTTATATATAATTATAAATCGAATTGAAAGTGGCGCGGTAGTTCGATAATTCGATTTCAAACTTCAATTGAATGTACCGGGTGCAAAACAATCCGGATTTTAGTGAAACCAAAAACGTTAGGATCTATTTGATAATATCTTTCCAACGAATCCGACCAATCAAGATTTCATAGCGGGAATCAAAAGATATGTCCAGTTGAAAATTCTGAATAGTCGCTATGGAACTCAGGCCCTTAAAAATGGACATTTTGCAAATGACCTCGGATTTCGACGAAACCAGTTTTGTAAGATCCGTGATGTCAAGTTATTGCTAGGTTTCAAATTTCATAATTTTTCGAATCAATATGTGAGCGTGGCAAAGGAAAACGCGTTTTACCGGTTTTAGTTGATTTTAATCGACTGGAAATTGGCCATTTTTCCAACGGTCTCAGAATTTGACGAAACTAGTTTTGTTAGGACCGTATCGTCAATACGAAGCTAGAAAATATTTTTCTGTAATTTTTCGAGCTAATATGGGACCCCGATAATTTGAAATATACGTTTAAAATTCAATATAGTGATTTAAATGTAAATTTAACGGAAACTGATTCAAACGATCGAATCAGCTTACGATACATATCCCATTGTGTTCGGAATGGGGGTGAAACGCTATGGGCGACAGGCGGTGGGCCTCGTTTCGAGTTCGGTAGTAAAAGTCAAGTTTTTAAATTAAATAATAAAAATATATATATATATTTTCTCCTTTATACCCCCCCCCCCTCACCGTTCATTTCAAAACAAAAAGAAAAAAAAAACTGTTGCCCTAATTCATTGCGCCGCCCTCCGATCGGTGCCGCACCGCACCCCCCCCCCGGATGATCGCTGCCGCCGCCCAGATCCAAACCCCCACCCCCGCCTCGCGAACGCGACAGCCGCACCACCCCGAGACGCCGACCACCCCTAGCCTCCTCCGTTCAACCTCCGCCCCCCCCTTCAGCTCCGCCGCCAAGCAGAAACCGCCCTCTCCTGAAACCGCCATCCCAGTGAGTTTTCCTTGTATTATTTTATTTATATTTATTTATTTTCAGTTTTATTATATACATATATAATTAAAATCTGAAATTTATATGTATGCATATGGCAAAAGATTAGTTTTTTTAAACAAAGCAAGACGTGATTTTTTAAAATATAAAAGAGGTGATTTTTTATATAGAAAACATCGAAGGAAAAATATGATTTTTATATTTTTAAAGAATTAAAAATATGATCTTTATATTTTTAAAGTATTAAAAATATAATCTTTACTATATAGAAATATTAAAAATATGATTTTTATATTTTTAAAGTATTAAAAATATAATCTTTATAGGATAGAGAATATAAAAATATCATCTTTGTATATGCAGCGAAATAAAAATCTGATTTTTATTTTATATACGTTGAAGTAAAGTGATGATTTTTATAAAGATGAAATCTTTAAATTTGAAAGGGCGAAAACTTTATTTTTATAAAGGCAAAAACTTTATTTTTATAAAGGCGAAAACTTTATTTTTGAAAGGGCGAAATCTTTATATGAAAAATAAGGTGATAAAAATATAATCTTTATCTATATAGTAGCGTTGTGAAATATGCTTATTTTTATATATTGAACAACGAAGTAAAAATATGATTTTTATATATTGAATAGCATAGAAAAAATTCGATTTTTAAATATATGAAGTGATTATAGAAATATGATTTTTAAATTGAAAGTGAACAAATAAAAATGTGATTTTTATTTTTAAAACATCGAAATATAAAAATGTGTGATTTTTATATATATAGTGACTACGGGCAACGAAGATGACGAAGATGGGATAACGAAGAAGATTTCTATAAATGAAGAGTCGTGGTATTGGATAGCTTTAGGTGAGAATTTCTCACCTTTCAATTTCGTTTCTAGTTATATATATATACTAGGATGCAGACGGTGCTTAGTAGCACCCGACACAATCGTCCACAGACCATGGACTTGTTTGTTTGGTTGCATAGATTAGTTAGATTATTTGATTGAAATTGAATTGTTTGGTGAAATTAAATGGATATGATTGATGTGTGAATGGCGTGGGCCTTCACTAGACCGGGGATAAGGCTAGGCCTTGTCCCGTTTCTAGTATCGTGCCGTTATGCCGCCGAAATTTTCTAAAATATGTTAGAAAAATAAAAATAATCATTTATTGAATAAATGAACTGAATAGAAATTCAAGTGTTAAAATAAAATAGTTTGATCGTTAAAGATATAATTTTTAACGTGAAAGTGGATAAATGAATATTTATAAACAAATCGGCCGATTTGTTTATATACACTGATTTGACTGATATTGATTGGGTCGATAAATTTTACACATCGCCCAACTGCATAAATAAAATCTGTGTTTGATTATTTGAAACCCCACACGGGTGTTGGGATGATATTTGGTGTACACTAATCCCAATTATTTAATTATTGTCGATCGATTGGTCGACAGACTGTGTAAGCGTCGATTATTTATATTTGATGCTTATGCAGTTGTGTGGTGCACTTTGGTTGATGGTTGATTATTTTTCAAAGCTATTATATACATGTGTTGTATGGAATCCATATAATTAACATTATATGGTGATTGATTGGGCCTCATTCCAATCGGGAAAATAAGGAATATTATAAAAGAAAATTCATGTGTTGAATATAAAAATAGTCATGTGTTGACGATGTTCATGTGTTGAGTGAAATATTTTATACAATGAAATTTACATCTTTATCATATTTAAAATTAGAACTACTTTACGGTTGAAGTCTAATTAAAAATCAAACGATAGATACCATAGTTTTATAAAATATTTTACATACCAAAAATAGTGAGGGGTTGACAGGACTCATGTGTTGAGATTAGTCGTGTGTTGAAAGAAATATAGATTCATGTGTTGAATAGAACAAATATTCATTTGTTGAATAGAATAACGAATTATTGAAATATAAAGCCGTGTTGATTAGAGATGCGTTATTTTGACGCGAACAATGTTTATATCGATTTTATTCATTTTAAAATGAATATTGAAAAGTGATTTCGAAATGAATTGAATTGAAAATGATTTCGAAATGAATTGAATTGAAAACGATTTCGAAATGAATTGAATTGAAAACGATTTCGAAATGAATTGAATTAAAAAAAATTCAAATTGAATTGAAAGCGAATTGAAATGAATTCAAATTGAATTGAAATTTGAATTGAATAGAAATGAATTTTAAAACGAATTTATAAAGAAGAATTCAATTTTGATTTGAATTGAAATGGAAGTTGAAATTGCTTTTGAAACCAAATTTAAAACTATTTATATAATTCGTTTTAAATAGAAATCGACGAAATATATATTATATATATAATATAATGGCCTGAATAGAACGCGCCGCGCCGCAGCAGTTCGTGAATTTCGACCATTTATTTCAAACGGACATTACGGGAGATCCGACCGTCGGATTCTCCTAAGACCGGAACCGTTGGGTTCGTATCGAAAAGAGCTTTCTAACGAATATTAGAAATTTGAAATCTAATGGTTGGATTTGGAATTATGTCCGAATCAAATTCGAAAAAGGTCGCTGTAAGTGCAGTTCGATGGCCATTTTTGGAAATCGACTGTACGGGCCTTGATAAAATTATTAAAAATAGTAATAATTTTGTAGAATCATAAGAAATGATTTATGAAGATTTGGGCTGGAAAACTCCACATTTGAAATGATAAAAATAAATTTTTATCGAAATGAGCTAGTTTTGAACTAGAATTAAAATCAATTTATTTTTGAAATAAATAAATTGAATTTGAAAGTGATTTTAAAAATAATCAATATTCCCAATAGGTGAAGTGAAAGTGGAGTTGAATCGAAATTATCTTCGGAATATTTCGATGTTGGATTTCGTGACTATACAGATATTGTTTTGGGAATTTGAAAGATATATTTTATATCGTTATTTCCAATATGATATTTGTTGGTTTCAGAATTTGATATTGAATATAAGCCGGTATATTTTCTATTCAGAGCCTTGTATTTAATATCAAATGTGATTTGGGTTTATCGTGAATCGTGTTTAGATAACATTGGTTCTTTAACCCAGTTAAAGGCAAGATATCGATTTCTGGAAAGATTAAAACTAAGTGGAGTTTTAATGAATCTTTAATTAGATTAAAATGTGAATTGATAATTTAAATTATCAAATCTGAAAAGTGATCGAGAGTGGAGTATCACCAGTTTTGCTCCAAAGCGATAGTTAAATCTTTAATTAGATTTGAACGCGAAATGGTAATTAATTTTACCGATAACACCGTGGTGTTAGATATGGAGTATCACCAGTTTTGCTCCATAGGATATATAGGTTGGGATTGGGAAATAAAACAAATAATTACTACGGTGTGGTTCGCTAATCCCGACTAGTTTGAAATGATATCCAAAGGAAGATTATAGGATAAATTTAGAAGAATTTATCTTTGATAAAATTAATGGGAACATTTCCCTAAGAATATGATTTTGTGAATAAAAGAATATTCTGAATTGGAATGAGGCGTTTGTTGTGTTTGTGTAACATTCGTTTATTATATACGTGGGTTATTCAGAAAGGCCGGGTTTATACCCATTCTGAATAACCGATTCGACGAGATGTCGAAGATGAAGACGGTGGTAGAAGACCGGAAGTCTTCACATCGTTTGGGTGATTACTGATGATCTTGATTGGGCTGTACACCCAAGATGAGGGAAACAGTTGGTGATCGTCCAGACGTACTTGGAGATGGATGGTGTAACAACCCAATATTTTATTAAAGTTAATTTGAATTTTCTGTATGCATTTTTGAATTTAAGTAAGGTTTAGTATAAAGATTATTTTATAATCTTTTGTATATTAGTTGAATGAATATTTTGTTATATTTAATAAGTGTGATTTTTTTTTTATAATAGAAAATTTATTTTAAAAGTATGTTTAATATACTAAAGATGTAAACAATTTTTATATATATGGATTTTTTTAAAGATTTTTAATTTTTAAAGTTGTTTGATTTAAAAATAAATTATAACTAAATATCGGCTCAAAATATTTGTTCAGTTTCTGTACGCGTCATTTTGAAATATTTTATAGAATTTTTCTGTAATTTTTAATTTAAAAAATAAGCATATATTTTTCCAACGTATTTTGGGGCAAATGTGGTCCTTTAGACACTCTGCAGAATTGAGTAACCGGACTGTTTTTATTACTGTTTTGGAATCATGACGCATTATTATATATGATTATGATTTTATTTCGGTACCTTTCACAATTAATAATCTTAAATAAATAAAATTAGAAAGGAGAATAACGTTAGGTACTAGTTTATGACTTCATGTGCATGACAAGGTTAATCATGGAACATGCAACTAGTGGTACGCATTCAAGAATGGGAGAAGTATACTACCAAAATTTTCAAGCCAAGTATAGTCCTCACGCATGGAAGGCATCAATAGACAACATGTGTCCCCACAAATGTCACCATGCATGTTATTAAATTTGTGAAAAGAACAAGTGTACGTGGAGGTGGAATTATGCATGTAAATTTGTTCATGAAGGGTGCCATGTGTCTATAGTTACATTGACCAATTTACCCTTAAAATTCAAGTATATATAAGGGTGCATGTACCATGATTTATTCACACCATCTCCATTTGAGCTCTCGACTTTTCTGTAGCACCTCCACACAACCGCACTTCACGTGCATTTTTCTCCTCCACCGCTACCACCCTGTCAGCATCCGCACTTCCCCTTTTTCCAGATTTCACTACCCTACCTCACTCCATACCCACGCCACAAAGCATTCGCGGCAAACACCACCACCACCCCACTTCAGTTTTCCGTCCACCTCCCTTTCACTTTCAACTTGCGGCCCTCCTTCTCTCTCACCACTCCACTCTCCTTTGTCCTCTCTGAAAATAGCTCTCGCACCTCCAAAACAGTCCGCAAGTTCCCACTCCGCAAACCTTCAGCTTTCCCATCCGCCACCACAACTTGTCCGCCTTCTACTCAAAAGCGTCCGCAAAGCCACTTCACAATAAAAAAAAAAAAGTCCGTTCCTTAAAAAAAAAAAAAAAAAGAGAGCAAGTGAAGAAAAATGAAAAGGAAGTAGAGAAGGGCAAAATCACCTGGACGTGAAACATGTTTCATGCGGAAACATGCATGGGACGTGGTTTCCCAAAAGCACATCCATGCTTTCCCCCTTTAAAAAAAAAAAAAAAAGAAAAGAAAAGAACCATCGGCTTCAAAGGAATAGAAGGGACTGACAATTGGTTCCGTACTCGATATGCAAGGATTCATGTGTGTAAATATGGTAGCATTGAAGTGGTCCGCTGATTCTGAAGTTATTTGCGAAGAAGCCGGTGTGCATGCCGTTCGTAAAATCATTCGAGTTTGCCCGTCAGTTATTTGCGGTTGATAAACGTTTACGGCGATGGAAAGCATAAAGTTGTTGAAAAAAAAAAAGTTGGCTTCAAAGGAAAAGAAGGAAGCTGCGCGTGTGAGTAACAGCGTCTGCAAAGCTTGTGTGTTTGCGGAAAGAAGTGTGTGCGCAAAGCGGGTCTATGAAGATTTGTACGTAAACAACCGGATTTGGTTCGCAGTTGATTCTGAACGGTAACGGATAAATTTGAAAGCAATGCAGGTGAGAATTCTAATTTAAATTTATTTAAATTAGACAGTTTGGTTAATTATAATTAGTATTAATTATAATATCTCAATAATCATGGATGGTTATGGATGATTGTCACTGGTTGTTGTTGACTATTTATGCAGTTAAACACCGTAAACACGAAGCGTTACAGATAGTAACGCTCTACACACAGTGAATTAATTATTTAATTATTGTGATTGTTGATGGATGTTTATACAGTATAACACTTTATACGCCAAGCGTTATTCGCAGTAACGCTTTGTGTACCGTTATTTGGTTGCGTAAATTATAGTGATGAATGGATTCATGACCATTGATGTAATCAGATTTGTTAGTTAAATTTGGTTGAGAAAATCACATATACCGTAGTGGTGGAACCGCATATGTGATCAATTTAAATCCCCTTTCCATAAATAATAATTTTTGGATTGTAGTTTTAAATTAAAATTTTAAAACTATTTAGTATTGAATTGAGTGAAATCTATTCGAATGGAACGAAATGGTTTTGAATATAATTTAGACCGTTCATGTGTTATTTAAATATTGATAAGGATTGGGAAATAATATTCAACATTGATTTGGATATACAATTTGAACGATCGATTGTAAATGAGTAATCAAGTTTTGATAAAAGTGTGAAATTTGTTATAACAACTTTAGTTGTTTTAAAAGGGTTTGAATGAAACCGGAATATTACCATATAATGTTCAGTTTAATGTGATGTTATGTTGGAAATGGATTGAACAAGTTTGGAATAATCATTAATATTTAATGAAATATGTTATGAAGAATTCGGCGAATTGGAATAAATGGATTTTTATATGAATATTCGATTTCATAAAAAAATTTGAACAGAAATCGAGCATGTTGATTAAACAATAGTATTGTTTTCTCACTAGTATTGATTTGAAATGGAAACGTCGATGATATCAAATTTTATATTCCAAATGACCATTCATGAATAAATCTTTAAAATTTCAAATAAAGGGTTTGGGAATAACTCCCATTTCTTATGGCTTATTTAAATTTAAATAAGTTGGAAATTTAATCGAAAAGGCATTTCATTTTTGATTATTGGTAAGCAATGGAACGAGTTGGAAAGCATAAAGATTCCTATTCATTTTGAAATGAAGATTTGGTAATATGGAACGATATTGACTAACTTGATAATAGATTGTGAGGAGAAATATTTTGAATTGGAATCAAAATATAATATTTGAAAAGATTTTAACAAATAAATTCTTAAGTTTGATTTTGTTCTAAATACTATGTTACATTGGTAAATGAACTTACATAGTAGTTAAAATATTGAATCCATTGTATGGAAATAGAATATGTACTTGAGAATTTGATTTCAAAGAATTTGAGATACATTCCAATGTTAATATTTGAAACAATACCGATTTGAAACTTGGATACGCCAAATCAGAGTGCGTAGCAGAAGCGTGTAATATTTGAATAAAAAGATTTCAAGAAATGTGAATTTTGCAAACAAGATGAATATTTGAAATGAGAATGAAGATATAAAAGAATTTAAATATATGATATGGAATTGTAATAAGATTTGAATTGAGAGGGAATATGTTTTGATAGAATTGTCGTCTGATATTCGATATGGGTTTACAGGAGCAGACAAATACGATTAGAAATATCAGAACATATCCATATCAAATTTCTGATAATATTTGCCTGAATCGTGAATCAATATCAAATATCAGTCGATCAAATTATAGAACTTATATTTGGAATTATTATTTAAATCATTAGGAATGGAAATTTAAATCCAAATAACGACTTAGTAGTTTCGGGATAACGACGAATCAATGAAGTTGTTTTGAAATATAAGGTTGGAAATGGAATATGGAATTTTTGAGAATAAGGGTTAAAGATGATAACAGATTTCCGGAATTGAATCCAACCTTAATTCAAAGTAATGACAATATTTGGAAAGGAGATTCGAATTGAGAAACTCGTGCGATCCATAGCTATTGTTTTAAAATACGCTTATCACTTGGAAAGTCCGGGATCGGATATGGATCCGAAAACCATTCCAAGTAGTAATACGACGCATGAAGAAAATCAAGACTTGGAATCGATGAATGAAGACCGTGGTTCTTCACAATCGAACGGAATGATTGCTGATTGGTTTCTTTACTGATAGCTACAGTAGAGAGATGCCCCTATTCCCGGTGTGGCAGGAAGTCCGAACGTATGAGGAGAACTTTCGGATTTCGTTCCGTTCAGACCCAGGACGGACTTGGATGGATGGTGTGTCTGACATTGAAATTGACCGCATAGCACTGATTTTCGTTAACGTATATCGGATTTGTGGCAATATATTTTTCCCGTCTCTAAGTCATATGAACTTAGAGGATATGCATTGATTTAAATCAGTGATATGTCGTGAATGGTCAATGTGGCATACCCAAGTTATGGAATGAGCTAGTGATGATCAAAGAATGGCTTATCGAAGCATCGCTTTGTATATGACATGACATCGGCAAACCTCACACCCCGGATTGATGAGAAACTGGCGGTTAGGTTTTATACTTATATATGAATTGATGATGAAGTTGCGCAACAGTGGGAAACCACTTATGAACCTGGGGAAGTTGGGTATGTTCGGGGGGCCGCGTCTGGTCGAAAACCGTTGATCTGCCCTGACGATGTGTAGTCGGTGTCCGCGTATGGTCGAAAAAGCCGTTGAGGCACTTCGTTTGTATCCCTGATTGATCTTTCGTGCCAGGAATCATCAAGTTGGAAATCCAAATCTCCAATACGAGCCATACGATTTCGATTGTATATATATATATGGCAACATAATGTTATGGGTGTTAGGCCGTCTTGGATTAATACATTTATTTGCGAAATTGTTTTCCACACTATATGATAATATTAAAGAGAATTTTCACGTATGGAAGCATGTTTGGTTATCATAAGATAAAACTCGCCCATTTGGTATGCGCTTGCATTTTGTGATGTGGGACGAGCTTATGATAGCTTCATTTTCAAAAGTCATTGCGCATTTTGATGCACGGGTATTCATACGGAGTAAACCCGTTCCGCATTAGCAGCGTGGTCCGGTGAATTTCCCAACTTTAAAATAAACCTTAAACAACTATTTTGAGTTCTCACACCAGTCCCACGACTGACCTGGAGTTTATTGTTCCTTTCTAAACTCTGGGTGCCCATTAATTACCATGGGCAGCTAGTGTTTAGTTTTGCAGTTATAGGTCGTTGGAGTAAGATTCAGAGAACTTTCTGAGTTGGAGTCCACGATAGAGTTGAAGCTTCCGCTGTATCACTTTGATTTTCCACTGAGAGTATATTTTCTTTCTTCCGCTGTGTACGTTTATGTTGTAACTCTGATATTCATGTAACTCTGATGTAATATTGAATTATTCAATGAAAGATTCTGTTATTTTGTTCAATGTATGTATGTACCCATAACAATTCGTCTCTCTGAACGGTTTAAGTTGGTTTAATTACCGGCAAGAACCGGGCAAAAAGGCGGGTCGTTACAGATGGATATGCGAGGAAAGTGCCTCCGGTTTCGTTCAGACCCAGAACGAACTTGTAAATGGATTGTGTGTCCGACGTTGGATTTTATTCTGTGTTGATTGATCTCTATTAAATATACATCTGTTTGGCGGCGGAGAATTTATTCTCTTGCTTAACGCCCTTCTCTGAGACGTACGAGCTCAGAGGTTGTATATCGATGGACATCAGTCGCATGGAGTGAATTGCCAATGTGGCATGCGTAAGTGGCAATTGATCACGATTGAAATTCGAAGATGAAGACGATGGTCGAAGACCGGAGATCTTCACCTCGTTTGGATGGTAACCGAGGTCCTGATTGGGAGGCATCCCGAAATATGGATAATGAGTGGTGATCGTTCAGACGTACGTGTTGATCGATGGGTTTGCGAGGTATTTAGTGCCTCCGGTTTCGTTCAGACCCAGAACGGACTTGTAAATGGACTGTGTGTCCGACATTGGGATTTGTTCTGTGTGATTGATAGCCATCAGTTGCACGGTGTGAATTGCCTGTGTGGCATGCTAAGATGCAGTGATCAGGGCTTCTGTTGAAAAGCAAAGTCTTGTGGTGATGATCAAAGCACCGCCTGTGTGGCGTAGCTTTGTGTATAACGTGAATTCGCGAGCCTCACACCCCGGTATGAACCTAAAACGGGAGAAGGACCTCAGGGAGGGCATGCGTTTCTTTCTAGCTAGGGTGGTGTCAGTGACCTACCAGCCCTGACATGTATATACTTTTCACCTATGTGGTTGTTGCTGTTGCGAGGCGCCTCGGTTTGATCGGACGATCCGGGTCCGATGGAGTCATTCGTTGGCTCGTTTACGCCCCAAAGGGTGGGGAAACGTAGTGTTCAGGCATTCTTAATCCACATCGGTGGACCGGCCCTGTCGCTCCAAGGGTCGATGCGTTCTGATCCTGAGACATGGGCTAGATTGTCTCGAATTCGGCAAGGACTATCTTTTGCCTTGGTTCATGACGGAGATCCAATTTCCAAATACGTGACGATGCGATTTTGATTGTATACCTATATATGACGACATAGTGGTATGGGGCATTAATGCCGTCTATGATTGATAGTTATGATTTGAAATTGTTTTCAAAACATATATACACTAGCAATAATATCAAATGCCTTTGTTTTATTCGTATCAAGCATATCTTGGCCGTTATAAGGTAAAAACTCTATCCTCCGGTTTGCGTTGCATTGTGTGATGGGAACTGAGTCTTATAACGGCTTCATTTTTATAAAAAGCATAGCGATGTTAAAAAGAAAGATTTGTTTTGAAGCACCGGCAATCCAATGGAGTAAACCCGTTCCACGAAAGTGGCGTGGTCCTGTGATTAGCCAATTATATATGTGTTGAGTGGATTTCTCATACCAGTCCCATGACTGACTCGTAGTTTGTTTCACTCTCAAACTCGGGTGCCCTTTTTCTACACGGGCAGCCTTGTATTCAGGTTAGCTGGTTCTTCTTCCTGGATAGCTGGAGCTGAAGATGGATTCTATCATTTATTTCTTTTTATGCTGTTCAGCTCCTATTGTACATATTTTGTTTATTTCCGCTGTAGACATTTATGTATAGCTGAACTGTATTTGTACTAAGTAAGATCCTGTATACTGTGTAACTCTGATGATTACTTTTATCCAGTATATTTTGTTGTTCATTCTGGTGTATTTATTTAATTCTGTTCTGCTATTATATGTTTCTGTGTTATATTCCAAAGATAACCTTGTTTCCGTGAGAACGGGAAATCGGGTCGTCTCAACGTGGTATCAGAGCTTTGGTTAAGCTTAGTTCTGGAATATAACATTTGAACGAACTCGTCAGAAATAGAACCAGTAGTGTTCTAGGACGGGAAACTCAATACAGATAGGATCAGCAATATCCTAGTATGAGTAAAGCAGAATGATTACACCTCGATAGACACATTTACATTGAAGTATGTGTTTCTATATTTTAAACTACCTTTTCTGTGACCTGACACTTGATCTGCTAATTGCAGAAGTACTAGAAAAATGAGTGCCAGAAACAGAAGGAATACAGAACCCGACCTAGAGGCTCTATTCAAGAGATATCGAAATCTGGGTGGAGCACAATTCTCGGGTAATGAATCTATTATACAAACTCAAGCCTGGTTGAGTTCTGTCGAAAGAATCTTTGAGCATATCCAGCTGAGAGATGACCAGAAACGGTTAGTAGCATCTTGGGCGCTCAAAGAAGAAGCTTTAATCTGGTGGGAAACAATCATCAGAGATAATCCAGAAGGTGATATCACCTGGGACAGATTCAAAGTGATTTTCCTACAAAGATTTACTCCTCCCGAAGTAACCGAGAGATTATGTGATGAATTTTCTTATCTAATACAAGGTGATATGACCATTCCCGAATATCATAAGAAATTCAATGAACTTTCTCACTTTGCTCCTCATCTAATTCAAAATCCGAAGAGGAAGAATATGAGATTTATTCACGGGCTTCAAAGGAAATACCAAAATAAAGTATTGGGGCATGTGAAGCTTCCTTTTTCTGAAATGATTTATATGGCTTATCAGTATGAAGATCTCCATAAGAAAGGAATGTTACGCGACGAAGATGAAGTCTGTTGTAGTGACAAAGCAGAGTCTGAAGCTGATATTCCTGAAGCCAGTACGAGGTCAGAGGTCAATAAGAAGCCCAGTGCCAAGAGAAAAAGGGCCAGAGCTGAGAAAGAACCCGTAACGACCGCCATATGCAATAACTGCCATAAGCCAGGGCATTTTCAAGGAAATTGCAAACCCTCGAAAAAGCGAACAAAGAGTGGATCTAAATCCAAAGAGGGATTTCAAGAGAATAGAAAGTGCGTTCAATGCCGTCGGACTGGCCATCTTGAGAAGGACTGCAGGCAATTTAAGAAGTCCAAAGCAGCGCAAGTAAATGAAGTGGTAGAAGTGCCCGCATCTTCGTCTGCTCAGGAAAGGTCTGATGTTTTAGAAGGCACGCTCAATGTCAAAAACATTCCAGTTAAAGTACTGTTTGACACAGGCGCGTCAAGAAGCTTTATTGCAAAGAGTGCAGTCAAGAAGTTGGATTTGAATTTGAAGAAACTCAAAGAGCCAATGACTGTCCGAAATCCAGTTGGAGGTTCCATCAATCTCAGTTGGGTTTGTGCAGTACCTGTCTCTTTTTCTTGCTATAAATTCCCTATTATCTCTATCATCATGAATTTTAATGAATTCGATCTTATTCTGGGATTGGATTGGCTAACTAGATATGAAGCTGAAGTTAAATGCGCCGAGAGAGTGGTTAAAGCAAAGGCCCAATCGGGGAATTATATAACCATACCATGTGAAGGCCCGACTTCAAATAGAAAAGATTTCTGGTCAGCCCTCGATGTTTCTCCAGCCCAAATAGAAAATGTTCCTGAAGTCGCAGAGAATATTCCTGACCTCATTAAAGATATTCCTGTCGTCAAGGATTATGCGGATGTGTTTGAGGAAGTCATTCGCTTACCTCCGCAGAGAGAAATAGATTTCAAGATTACTTTAATTCCAAATGCAAGGCCGGTAGTCCACGCTATTCGAAGAATGTCCTTGAAAGAGAAGGAGGAATTAGACAATCAAACACGACAGCTAGTGTGGAAGGGTCTAATCAGGCCTAGTTTCTCTGATTGGGGAGCAGCAGTGGTGTTTGTCCCGAAATCTGACGGTACTCTACGTCTATGTGTGGATTATAGAGATCTGAACAAACAGACCATAAAGAACAAGTATCCATTGCCGCGGATTGATGATTTGTTGGATCGATTAAATGGAGCACAAGTATTCTCACGAATGGACCTAGCTACAGGATTCCATCAACTTCGAATTGCCGAAGAGTGTGTTCCAATGACAGCGTTCAGAGGCCCCGACTTATTCTACGAGTGGTTAGTAATGCCGTTCGGCTTATGTAACGCTCCAGCCTATTTCGTCGATCTAATGAACAGAGTATTCAGAGGAGTATTGAATAAATTTGTTCTGGTTTTTATTGATGATATTCTAATCTTCTCTAAGTCAAAGGCCGAACATGAAAAACATCTGGAACAGGTTCTAGAAATCCTCAGAAGGAATGTATTAAAAGCCAAATTTTCCAAATGTATCTTCTGGCAAGATGAAGTAAAATTTCTGGGCCACGTCGTATCGAAAGAAGGAATTGCTGTGGATCCAAGTAAAATCACAGCTATTCAGAACTGGAAACAGCCTAGTACTCCCACTGAAGTCCGCAGTTTTCTCGGATTGGCTAGCTATTACCGAAAGTTCGTTAAAGACTTTTCGAAGATATCTGGCCACTTAACGAAGCTTACAAAGAAGCATTCTAAGTTCAAATGGACTCAAGAAAGTGAGGAGGCTTTCGAAGAGCTAAAGTTGAGACTAACGACTGCTCCAGTGTTAACCATCATTGATGGCAACCAAGATTTAAAAGTCTGGACTGATGCGTCTAGAGAAGGCCTTGGAGCAGTGTTAATGCAAAGAGGCCAAGTAATTGCTTATGCTAGCCGTCAACTGAAGCCGCACGAGAAAAACTATGTAACTCATGATCTTGAGTTATTGGCTATCATATTCTCTTTGAAAATCTGGAGACACTATCTTCTGGGCGAGAGATTTGAACTGTTTACAGATCACCAGTCGTTAAAGTATCTGTTCACTCAGAAGGACTTGAATTTGAGGCAGCAACGTTGGCTGGAGTTTCTTGCAGCATATGACTTTGAAATTATATATACTCCAGGAAAAGCCAATGTCGTGGCTGATTCGTTAAGCAGAAAGAACGTAATGATCGCCAGCTTTATTATCACAACTTCCTTGATTGACAAAATATCTATTCTTCAGAAGGAGGATAACTTTATTAAAGATATGATCAAAAGGATTCAGAAAGGCGAACCCTCGTGTTTTCAAATAGATAACGACGAGACCTTGAGGTTAAGAGGAAGGATTTGTGTTCCTGACATCCCAGAGTTAAAAAGGGAAGTGTTAGACGAGTGTCACAAGTCCAAGTTGAGTATCCATCCTGGTGTGGCCAAAATGTATAACGATCTCAAAAGAACTTTCTGGTGGAAGGCCATGAAAAGAGACGTTTCGATATATGTTAGCCGATGCCCTACTTGCCAGCTAGTTAAAAGCGACCAACAGAAACTGGCTGGATTATTACAACCGCTAGAAGTTCCTGGCTGGAAGTGGGAACATATTTCTATGGATTTCATTGATGGTTTGCCCAGAACCAGAAAGGGAAATGACAGTATTTGGGTGATCGTAGATCGCTTCACGAAGACCGCCCATTTTATACCTGTCAAATCAAACAGAACTGCCCAGAGTCTGGCGCATATTTACTTCAGGGAAATAGTTAGACTACATGGAGTGCCGCTCAGTATAGTAAGTGATAGAGATACAATTTTCACTAGTAAATTCTGGGAAGCATTTCAAGTCGAGCTGGGAACGAAGTTAAACTTGAGTACCGCTTATCATCCTCAGACAGACGGTCAGACTGAGAGGGTGAATCGCATTTTAGAAGATCTATTGCGGGCTTGTGTTATAGATTTCGGTGGATCATGGGAAGACCATCTGCATTTGGCTGAATTCTCTTATAACAACAGCTACCAAGCGAGTCTGACAATGTCGCCATTCGAAGCATTGTATGGTAGACCTTGCCGATCTCCTGCTTGTTGGGTCGAGCCTGGAAATAGACTTGTGTTGGGTCCCGATATGATTCGAGAAGCGGCCGACAAAGTCGATTTTATTAAGAAGCGATTACTCGCCGCTCAAAGCCGACAAAAGAGCTATGCTGATAAAAGAAGAAGAGATATATCCTTTGAAGTTGGCGACTATGTATATTTGAAAGTATCGCCGATGAGAGGAGTTATCCGGTTCGGTAAAACTGGAAAGTTAGCGCCTAAATTCATTGGTCCGTTTCCTATTCTGGAACGGATCGGAACTCTCGCTTACAGGGTCAAACTGCCTGACTGGTTGCCTGGAGTTCATGATGTATTTCATATATCTCAACTTCGAAAGCACGTTCATGATCCAGACTTGATCGTGGAAGAAGCAGCTCAGCAGGATATTGAAATTACTCCAGAACTAGCTGTGAGGCGAGAGCCGCTAAAGATTATCGGCAAAGAAACCAAAGAGCTGAGGAACAAGAAGGTTCACTTAGTCAAAGTGCAATGGAGTGGAGATCCGCGAGATTGTACTTGGGAAACTGAGGAGAGCATTCAGAAAGCTTATCCTAGATGCCGAGTAGATATCTCTGATTGACTCTGGTGCAAGGTACATTTACCATACTTCGCATTACCATTTGATTCTCTATTCTGTTGCTATTTTCTTCCCATGGATGTGCATTGTTTATTCTATACTCTGAATATTAGAAACAAATTGGTTGTTGTATTGTGGGGTTGTAGATTTATCAGACCACTTTCGACTTTATTCCTTTTCGGGGACGAAAAGTTTTAAGTGGGGGAGATTGTAACGACCCAGAAAATCTGAACCAATTTAAAAATTTTAAATTGGCTAAAATAATGGATTTTAAATATTTAAAATAAATATTTTAGATAATGGCAATGAAAACTGAGTTTGAATCGACATTTGAAAACGAATATAATTAATTATAATTATATATAGAATTGAAAATGGCGCGGTAGTTCGATAATTCGATTTCAAACTTCAATTGAACATACCGGGTGCAAAACAATCCGGATCTTAGTGAAACCAAAAATAATGGAATCTAATTGATAATATCTTTCTAACGAATCCGACCAATCGAAATTTGATAGCGGGAATCAAAAGATATGTCCAGTTGAAAATTCTGAATAGTCGCTATGGAATTCAGGCCCTTAAAAATGGATATTTTGCAGATGACCTCGGATTTCGACGAAACCACTTTTTTTTGGGTCCGCAGTGTCAAGTTATTGCTAGGTTTCAAATTTCATAATTTTTCGAATCAGTATGTGAGCGTGGCAAAGGAAAACGCGTTTGACCAGTTTCTGTTGATTTTAATCGAATGGAAATTGGCCATTTTGCAAACGGTCTCAGAATTCGACGAAACTTGTTTTGTTAGGACCGTATCGTCAATACGAAGCTAGAAAATATTTTTCAGGAATTTTTCTAGTTAGTATGTGGCCCCGGTAATTTGAAATGTACGTTTAAAATTCAATATAATGATTTAAATGAAAATTCAAACGAAAACTGATTGTAACGATCAAACCAGCTTACGATACATATCCCATTGTGTTCGGAATGGGGGTAAAACGCTATGGACGACAGGCGGTAGGCCTCGTTTCGTGGTCGTGGGTAAAAGTCAACTTTAAATAATTAAGTAATAAAATAAAATAAAATAAAAAAAAATATAGAATTCCCCCTTTTATCTCCTGCTTGGCCCCCCCCCGTTCATCTCAGTTTCAAACGAGAAAATAAAAAAAAAAAAGAAAAAAAAAAGGGAGAACCCTAGCGCTATCGCCAGCGCCTCCCTCGATCGAAGACCGCCACCACCGACGAGACCCGAAGCCACTCCCTCCCTCGATCGAAGACCGCCACCACCGACGAGACCCGAAGCCACTCCCTCCCTCGATCGAAGACCGCCACCACCGACGAGACCCGAAGCCACTCCCTCCCTCGATCGAAGACCGCCTCCCCGTTCGAACCCCGAGAACCCTCGAAGCCACCTGTCTCCGACGATCGGCGAACTTCCCCCCCCTCCGCTGTAAGTCGCTTTACATATATTTTTTTTTTTTTTTTTTTTTTTTTTTTATTATTCTGAAAAAAAAATATATATATAATCGTTGAGACGACCCGATTTCCCGTTCTCACGGAAACAAGGTTATCTTTGGAATATAACACAGAAACATATAATAGCAGAACAGAATTAAATAAATACACCAGAATGATTACTTTTATCCAGTATATTTTGTTGTTCATTCTGGTGTATTTATTTAATTCTGTTCTGCTATTATATGTTTCTGTGTTATATTCCAAAGATAACCTTGTTTCCGTGAGAACGGGAAATCGGGTCGTCTCAACGATTATATATATATTTTTTTTCAGAATAATAAAAAAAAAAAAAAAAAAAAAAAATATGTAAAGCGACTTACAGCGGAGGGGGGGGAAGTTCGCCGATCGTCGGAGACAGGTGGCTTCGAGGGTTCTCGGGGTTCGAACGGGGAGGCGGTCTTCGATCGAGGGAGGGAGTGGCTTCGGGTCTCGTCGGTGGTGGCGGTCTTCGATCGAGGGAGGGAGTGGCTTCGGGTCTCGTCGGTGGTGGCGGTCTTCGATCGAGGGAGGGAGTGGCTTCGGGTCTCGTCGGTGGTGGCGGTCTTCGATCGAGGGAGGCGCTGGCGATAGCGCTAGGGTTCTCCCTTTTTTTTTTCTTTTTTTTTTTTTTATTTTCTCGTTTGAAACTGAGATGAACGGGGGGGGGGGGGGGGGCAAGCAGGAGATAAAAGGGGGAATTCTATATTTTTTTTTATTTTATTTTATTTTATTACTTAATTATTTAAAGTTGACTTTTACCCACGACCACGAAACGAGGCCTACCGCCTGTCGTCCATAGCGTTTTACCCCCATTCCGAACACAATGGGATATGTATCGTAAGCTGGTTTGATCGTTACAATCAGTTTCCGTTTGAATTTTCATTTAAATCATTATATTGAATTTTAAACGTACATTTCAAATTACCGGGGCCACATACTAACTAGAAAAATTCCTGAAAAATATTTTCTAGCTTCGTATTGACGATACGGTCCTAACAAAACAAGTTTCGTCGAATTCTGAGACCGTTTGCAAAATGGCCAATTTCCATTCGATTAAAATCAACAGAAACTGGTCAAACGCGTTTTCCTTTGCCACGCTCACATACTGATTCGAAAAATTATGAAATTTGAAACCTAGCAATAACTTGACACTGCGGACCCAAAAAAAAGTGGTTTCGTCGAAATCCGAGGTCATCTGCAAAATATCCATTTTTAAGGGCCTGAATTCCATAGCGACTATTCAGAATTTTCAACTGGACATATCTTTTGATTCCCGCTATCAAATTTCGATTGGTCGGATTCGTTAGAAAGATATTATCAATTAGATTCCATTATTTTTGGTTTCACTAAGATCCGGATTGTTTTGCACCCGGTATGTTCAATTGAAGTTTGAAATCGAATTATCGAACTACCTCGCCATTTTCAATTCTATATATAATTATAATTAATTATATTCGTTTTCAAATGTCGATTCAAACTCAGTTTTCATTGCCATTATCTAAAATATTTATTTTAAATATTTAAAATCCATTATTTTAGCCAATTTAAAATTTTTAAATTGGTTCAGATTTTCTGGGTCGTTACATCAGGGCTTCTGTTGAAAAGCAAAGTCTTGTGGTCGACGATCAAAGCACGGCCTGTGTGGCGTAGCTTTGTGTATAACGTGAATTCGCGAGCCTCACACCTCGGTATGAGTCAAAAATGGGATACGGACCCAAGGAGTGCACGACGTTTCTTTCTAGCTAGGGTGGTGTCTGTGACCTACCAGCCCTGACATTTATATACTTTTCACCTGTGTGGTTGTTGGATATGAGGCGCCTCGGATATAGGTCTGTAAGGACCGGGAAACGTGTGTTCAGGAATAACTAATCCTCAAAAGTAAGAGAGGACCGGCCTTGGAGGTTCCAAAGGATCAGAGTGGGGTCCTGAGGCATTGCTAGAGTGTCTCGAACGCGGAGAGGAGCTTGCCCCTTGCCTCGGCTCATGATGGAATCCAATTTCCAATACGTGTATTGCGGTTTTAATTGTAGAACTAGTATGGCGACATGATAGATGGTACCCATGCCGCCTATGATTGATATTTATGATTTGAAATTGTTTTGACACTATACACCTATAATAGTATCAAATAATGTGATTTAAATGTATCAAGCATGCTTTGGCTGTTATAAGGGAAAACCCTATCCTCCGGCTTGCGTTGCATTGTGTGATGGGACCTGGGTCTTATAACAGCTTCATTTTTCTTTATTTAGCATTGCGCTGTTTGTTCTATGCACTGGTATTCTTGGGAGGAAACCCGTTCCGTGTTATACGGCGTGGTCCCTTGATTTACCTATTTTAAAAATAAAGATTAATAACTGCTTTAGTTCTCACACCAGTCCCATGACTGACTTGGAGTTTATTGTTTTAACCTAAACTCTGGGTGCCCCTATTTTCCGCACGGGCAGCTAGTAGTTTTGGTTTTGCAGATTTATATTCACAGGGTCCTGATTTACAGCTGGAACGATGCTCGGAAAGCTCTGTATCCGTGTATCACTTTCAGTTGTGTTTTGTATATTTTTCCGCTGCTATGTAATTTATTGTAATCTCTGATATTTGTCAAATGTAATTTATTCATTTTTACTCTGTATATTCTTGTATCTGATGGAATTGTTGTAATAACAATGAAATGTTCTTCCGTCTGCGTCCATTTGTGTGTTGTTCTCAAAGTATTCGTGCTTTCCTTCGCGGGGAAGTTACGGGTTCTTACAAAGATGCAGTTATGAGTGCTCATTAGTGCTTGTCTGACCTGGATCTCATTGTGGACTTGAATTGTTCATTTACTGTAAGGAAATTACTATTTACATATCGATTGTAATGATATTTAGTTTTCATGCAATTGTAAAATGTTCAGATATTTCTCAGAGTTTAGCTGGCCATTTTCGGTTTGGTGAGATATTAGAATTGTGAAAGCAATACAGAAAATATGTTTAGACACATTTAGCTGACCATGAGGGGCAAAGTTTAATCATAGCTAACAAGGAGAAACTTTTTTTTATTATTGTGATGAAAATTAGTAAATTAAGGTTCTTTTCTTGGTTATTTTTAGATGTATATTACTGCGATGGTACCAGTAGAAATTCTATTCTTCAAAGGCACTAGCCCAAGCATCACTTTACATGACATTATTACTTACAGTAGTAGTAAAATCAATACTTGTACTAGTCGTATGCTCCTCCACCCTCAAGCAGCTCATTAACTGTGAGCGGCTCATTAGCGAAAATTGCTTTGTTTATGGCCACTATGCTAGTACTCACTTACTGCATAATATTTACAATTCATTTTCATTATATATATATAACACATCGAGCAAAACTTTTTTTCCTTCTTCTTTTCTTTATGTAAAACATGTTGTCACATGTACTCTTATAATTGTCATTTACTACAGGTTCTTCCAAGTGGCATTCCAAGGATTCCAAACTTGGTTCAGACAATCATATACATAATTATCAGTGGTGGAAATATATCTTATATTAATTGAAAGTGGTTGACAGTCCAAATCCTGATAACAGAGGGAAGCTCTTCATCCCCCTTATTCTAGCATTTCAGGTGACCATTTATTAATTTATTCACTTTCTTTCTTTCACGATCGATAATCAAACATACAAAATATTTGCTTGTATTTAGTACTTTTTTATTGAGAAGAAAATACGAGAAGCAATAAAGAATATCATTGAGAACGAGAGTAAGTCACATACTGGAGTGATAATGTTGACTTGTTCATTACTGATGTATGATTAATTCGGCATGATAATGTTGATTTGTTTAAAAAAAAGATTTTGTGTTATTGCAGACGAAGGCTAGTAGGAAGAGAATGGGTAAATTTGTCAAATATGCGGAGATGATGTTGGTTATACTACAGATGGGGAGCTGTTTGTTGCTTGCAACGAGTATGTTTTTCCTGTTTGTAAAGATTATTGTGATTATGAAAAGGAAAGAGGGGAGTCAAGTTTGTCCACAGTGCAAAACTAGATTCAAAAGACTCAAAGGTACAGTTTTTTGTCATTACTTTTTCATGTATTGACTCACACTTGAGATATGTTAGTATTTTGTAATACTCATTGGATCAATACTTGGACCATAGTTTAATGAACTGGTTGTTATGTTTGTTCCCTGAATTTTTATTAATGAGTTTAGCTATTGTCATTGTTTGGTATGTAATATGCACTTGTCGGTGCAGCCATAAGAAGACAACTTTGTTGCTTGTCTCAGTGCGAATATCATGTAGGTAGGCATGCTAATCTGGATATAATATCGACACACTCTTAATGAACACTTCTTTATAACCTATAACTTGCTTTGCTACGTCTTTTTTATAAGAAAAATGGAGCAATATTTAATTGGATTTTAGACTTGTGATGATTGTTGGAAGCCGGGATATTTATATGTATTGATGATGTGTTTCTTGACCCACCGATTTTACCATGAAAACCACTACATATGTATTGATTTGAACATTATAATTATTAGACAAGCTGAGATTTTTATTATTAATCACCAAAATAATCAACTTAAAATTTATTGTTAATGAGCATTGTATCAAGGGAAAACCCTCTTTTTTAACTTCAGTCTTCACATAATCTATTTATTTAATCAATGCTTGTTATTGTACAAGTTGATGATATTCTATGCCTGCTTATATGGGTGATGGAGGCAAAAAGATTCATCCATTCCCTTTTGTTGATCCTAATAATCCAAGTAAAATATATATTAGAGCATTTTCCACATATTTTATGTTTGCTCCTCTATATCTAATCTAGTTGATTCTTCCTACCATCTCTAGATAACAGATTATGTTCCTGTTCATAATGCCTTGTTGGCTAAGCTCTTATCACAGTTAATATGTTCCAAGTCTGGGTGTCCAATCTCAAGTATTCTTGTTGAGGCTATAGTTTCCAGTTCGTCCAATCCAATGACAGCTTTATTGGATGCCTTGGTTGCTCCCATCTCTCCATGTATGGCCATTAATTCTATTGAAACTGGTAGGAACCTCTTATTTACTTTATTGGAATATGAAGATCACCATTGGTGTGATGTTTCAGTTGTGTTGGATGAATGGGATTAAGAAAGTAGTTGGAGTTGCTGAATTTGATGATGAATCACTTTTTGTTAAGGGTGATAAGGCAATATGCATGATATATTTTGTGTGGACATAAAATAGTTGATAAAATAATATGTATGAAATTTAAAGTTTAGATGTGTTGTTTGAATGATATGTATGAAATACAAAATTTGGAAATGTGAAAAGTTATCTGAATGATGTATGAAATATTTTGTTATAATTTATATATTTGTTGCTTGTGAAACTATGTTATATATATATATATATATGTGAATGAAAAATATATTATATATGTAAATGAAAAAACTTGAAATGGTATGTAAAATCCGTAAAAGAATACATGCATATATTATAGGGTTTTAGAAACGCTATGGATGAGATAACCGCTATAGAAACTAACTCTATAAACACTATAGTAGAGCTAAGAACACGCTATAGAAACTAACCTTACAAACGCTATAATACAACTATGAAAACGCTATAGAAACTAACCCAACCAACGCTATAATAGAGATATGAATATGCTATAGAAACAAAATGCAATTATGTTAACAAACGCTATAGAAAATTTATTTTCCATAGCATTTTTGTTAATGCTATTTAAAACTGAAGGTCTACAATAGCATGTCGTCCCACAGCGTTCTCTGAAACGCTATAACAGGTTATTATAGCGTTTTACAAACGCTATAAAAGGACATTTTTGTTGTAGTGTCGAAGACGGAGTAAAGTGCAAGGACTTTTTCTATTAATAGAAATTGTTCCTTCGATTTCGTTCAGTCCTAGAACGAAGTGTATGGACGAATGTCTGACAGAGTATTTCCAATGATCGCATATGTTGGTCTGTATAGATATATATGGTAGCGGAGAATTTATTCTCTTAGCATAATATCCAGAATATATTTGTGCAAATCAATTAATGATTTACGGATCTGACAATGTGGCATTCAAAGTGATTGTGCTATCAATGAATGATAAGAAATCGTAGCCTCAGGCCTTAACAACTGGGAAATGACAAAAATCGGGCAGGCAGCATGGCTATGTCGGTCGCCCCCATTAGGGTGTATTATCACATATCTAGAGAAATTCATTTAATTCCTTATTCTATTCGATGTTGTCCCATTCGGGAAACGGTTGCTGATCCCAAGCGTTGGTGATATACATTCGATACACTCAAGCGAAACGAGTGGTCGGTCATGTGTGGGCCGGGTTGCAAGACGTTCTTGTTGAACCCAGTGTATTCCCTTGTAGATATACACTATTGGCAAGAGGTTCCATACCTTGTCATAGTCGGAATCCAATCTCCAATAGGCAACCTGCGGTTTTTGATTTTATATTATATATGGAGTGTGAGATGCAAGCATTCCGCTAGATTGTTATATATTTGATTTAGACATTATTATAATATCATTGGATTTGATATCAAAAATATTTTGGGTTATCATAATGTAAAAACCATCCGTGCTTACGTGTGGATCGGTCTTACGATTATCATTTCTTTGGAAAGGATTTTTAAAGTTAAACAAATGATTAGCGTTTACTCACACCTTTCCCATGACTGACCCAGAGTTTATTTTGTTTTTTTGTTTTCCCTAAACTCTTGTGTGCCAAGTTTGTACAGGCAGTCAAGTATTCGGGATTTTTCAGATTCACTTGGAAGAGCTGGAAGCAGGAGGCTTCACCAGTTAGCTATAGACTCTCATATATTCCGCTGTGTACCATGTTTGTATCTGGAAATAGGTGTTTATAACTGTTCCAGAAATAGTTGTTGTGCTCTGATGATGGTATGTATACAAAGTTACCGAATTGTTTTTCAAAGTTTATGTTACCTAATATATTTTATTCATTCCGCTGTGAGTTTGTGATCTTCGTTTTTTTCTATTCTAATATTTCTTTCTTTCTATTTCTTATCCTCTAACTTCTTTCTAATAATGATTTGTATTTCTGTGCAAGTGGGGTTGGACATGTGATCTATGTAGTCAATTCAGATAGTATGGATTTGCAGGCCATTATAGTTTGTATCAGAGCCAGGTTGAGCGAATACCTAGGCTTTCAAAGTTTATGTTACCTAATATATTTTATTCATTCCACTGTGAGTTTGTGATCTTCGTTTTTTCTATTCTAATATTTCTTTCTTTCTATTTTTCATCCTCTAACTTCTTTCTAATAATGATTCGTATTTCTGTGCAATTTGGGTTGGACGTGTGATGTATGTAGTCAACTCAGATAGTACGGATTTGCGGGCTATTATAGTTGGTATCAGAGCCAGGTTGAGCGAATACCTAGGCTTTGGTGAGGTTGTGTTCATTAGAGATAGGGTCAGTAGTACCCTAGAATGAGTTGAGTGTATAAATATACGAGAGAGCGTATTTGTTAATTTATATAAAAAATTATTTTATATTGTGTTGGCTAGTCTATTGAGTGGTTTATGAATTCTGATCAAATCGTGGGACGCCACGACATCGATAAGAGTTTATAAATACTTGAACAGAAGATTGGACACGATATTGTTTAAAAGTGGGTAGATGGAATAATTTTACCCAAACTATATTTTAATATAAAAGAAATAATTTTCTAAAATTATTATAATATTTGGATATGTTGATTGTTATTATAATCAAATGAGATTATAAAATGGGAATGGTTATATATAACCAAATAAAATTTGTATGTGAATAAAATATACAAATGAGATGAACTAGAATTGGATTTAAATCAGAATTTGAAATTTAAATCTTGGGTTAAAAAAAATTAATTTTGAAGTATATTAGAATAATATAACTTTGTTTTAAAAGGATTTTTGAATCAAAATCATTTTTTTGATGGATTTTGTAAGTGATAAAAGCACTGAACTCACTTCAGTGGCTGGAAAATAATTCTGATGATGACTGCAGCTTCATCAGTGTTCACTTTCGAGTTTCTAAGTGATGGATTGCTACCTTAGAAAAGTTTTTGATGGAAATTTGTTTGAAAGAAAACAAGTTGGTTGGGAAAATTCAAATGTTTTGAATTTGAAATGGTTATAAATATAGGTATTTATTTGTGTGATTTCGAAAGGATTTGTAATAAAAAAACCTGGGAATTTAAAAATTAACTTAGTAAGTTAAATGGATCAAAGTGAATAAATTAATTAGAATGAATTTAAATTGATATGAATGGAATATGTATTGGATGTGAATAAATTGATTGGAAATCATTCAGATTAAATTAATGTAAGTATATACGGTGTGCCATATAAATGAAAACCAAAAGTTTTGGTGGAATTAAAGTGGTAGAAATATGAAGAGTTGAGCTCAACATAAATGAGTTTTGAAAAGTTATTGGGTTTATAGTATTTTTCCTACCTTAGTAATTTCAGAGATGAAATTCTTTTAAGGGGGGAAGAATGTAACGACCCGGATTTTCGAACAGTTTATTTTAAATATTTAATATAGTTTTAAATATTGAATTGATAATGTAAATGGATATTTATATAGAATTTATCGATTTATAATCAAATATAATTTAATTCATGTATATCGAATTATCATAAACCATAAATAATTGAAACCGAAGTTAAAACTAAATCGAAACAATTCAGATGATTAACATTAATTATATTTGAATATAGGCGATAATAAAAATAATTTATTACTAGCGAATTGATTAGTTCTGAATTTAAAATGATATATAGTTTGAAATTAAATTTTAGAATATATACTGTTTAGTTCAGAATAGCGTTATAAAATTTAAACGACAGCGGTTACGTTAAAATAGTGGTTCGTGTGTGAACCCTGAGATATTTTAATGGATAAGATCAAAATCGAATCGAAGATCAAATCAGAATCTGTTTAAAAGAAATAAAAATCTCTTTGTTTCAAATCAGATTAAATCAAAGATCAAATCGTAGTTAAATCAAAGTCAGATCAAAATTAATTATGTTGTACCTTACCCTAACCTATCTCCTATGATGTAACAACGCAGAGCTAAATTCCTTAACTCCTAAGCTTCTTCATCTATGAATCACGACATAAGCCTCCCTGTTTTCTATTTATTTTCCTCAGTAAAATAAAATTCGAGAGCTTCACAAAACATAAATGGCCACTGGCGTATGATAACCAATAATCGTATGCAACCTTATCCTTTATACTCAACGCAAGCATCCCCTCTATTTTTGTTCAGTTCATTCCCGTTCAAATCGAGATTTGTGAGTGTTGATCCTTCAAACCAAAACCCAATTCCTCCACGTAAAAGAAAAAAGGAATCAAACCCATTTAAATCTCGAATTCAAATCTGAGGTAGGGGATCGTGAGTAACAAAGTGGTGAATGACAAGTAGGGTGCGCAACAGTGGAAGGAGGTGCAAATTGAATTTTGTATCACAATCGGAATCGCAACCTGGAGCTCAACGATGAATTGGAGCGTCGCATTAGAGGAGTACGAATGGGTTAAGGCACATCGATTTCAGGAAATCCGATGTTGGTATTGCGTCAAAATTGGATGGCGTGATATGAAGAGTTCGGTATTTGTTGTTTTGGGATAGTGCGACTAACGGGTTCGCTGCAGATTTTAAGAAGGTCCGAGATTTTTATAATGTCAAACTGAGTGGTGTGAATGATCTGATGTCGAACTGGGAGGGTCTTTGATGGCAAAGGGGATGGCGTGCAATTTTTGTTACGGGCGGTGGTGGTCTGTAAAACGAACTATGTAATTTCAGATAGCTCGGCAGTAGGGTATTAGGAAGATCAGTATATGGTTTTTGGAGAGTGGATTGCGTGTTCCATTTGCAATGATGGGACAAGGTGTTTTGGGCAGTTCAGAAATTGGATGCTGAATGCCATAGGTAGTAAGGGGTAGATTTGTGTTTTTGAGAATAACTCGATACTGGTGATCAAAAAAATGGTTATTCAAAGGAGGTGTTTGGCCTATTCTAAGATGATCGAATGGGATAGTCTATTGAATTACGTGACAGTGAAGGACTATTGAACTGTTCAAGAGAATGCAGAAATGAAGATTTGCATTTCTGTTTGATGCAGTTTTTGAGTTGTTCGGGAATATGCTTCATGGAGCTGATCGACAAGCCATTTCCTCGATTGGTCGAGATTTGCATAGGAATAAGGTATACATTTTACGACTTTAAAATACCTAAAATAATTTATTTGTGTTAGTAAGTTATTTTAAATAAATGTGTGATCGATAAACATAAATAATCATAGGTGCAAGAATAAATTCATTCGAGTAAAGGAGTAGCCAAGATTGTAACGACCCATCTTTTTGCCCGATTTTTTGCCAGTAATTTAACCAACTTGAACCGTTCATAAAGAAGAATTGTTATGGGTACAGACATAAATTCAACAAATAATAGAACTTTTATTGCATAACACAATATTACATCAGAGTTACATCGAATATCAGAGTTACAACATA
This sequence comes from Allium sativum, assembly GCA_030737875.1. Lineage (NCBI taxonomy): Eukaryota > Viridiplantae > Streptophyta > Magnoliopsida > Asparagales > Amaryllidaceae > Allium > Allium sativum. The sequence goes on along the minus strand of CM060916.1, from coordinate 601,634,682 downwards.
CACAGCGGAAGAAAAGTAAATATACTCTCAACGGTAGAAATCGTATGAAATAGCGGAAGCTCCAAATCCTAGCTTGAACTTTAATCTCAGAAAGCACTCCAAGTCCAGCTCTAACGATATAACTGCAAGCTAAACACTAACTGCCCGAGTAAAATTATTGGGCACCCAGAGTTTAGGAAGGAACAATAAACTCCAGGTCAGTCATGGGACTGGTGTGAGAACATAAACAGTTGTTTATAGGATTTTTTTAAAGTTGGGAAATTAACCGGACCCCGCCGCTAATGCGGAACGGGTTTATTCCATGTGACTTCCCGTGCACATAAATTCGCAATGACTTTGAGAAAATGAAGCTATCATAAGCTCGTCCCACATCACGCAATGCAAGCGCACACCAGATGGGCGAGTTTATCTTATGATAACCAAACATGTTTTGTACGTAAAATCCTCTTTTCAATACTAAATATAGTGCGGAAAACCATTTCAAAATTTAATGTATTAATCCTAGACGGCATAATACCCATAATATTATGTCGCCATATATAAATATATATATATATAAACAAAAATCGTATGGCTCGTATTGGGAATTTGGGTTTCCAACTTGATGATTCCTGGCACGAAAGATCAATCGGAACACAAACGAGATGTAATCACGGGTTTTTCATCCAGACGCGGACACCAATACAAATCGCGAGGTAGATCAACGGTTTTCGACCAGACACGGCCCCCCGAACATACCCTATTCCATAAGTCATAAGTGGTTTCCCACTGCTGCAGCGGTTATCATCAATTCATAAATATATACGCAACCTAACTGCCAGTTTCTCATCATACAGGGTGTGAGGTTTGTTGATGTCACGTCATACACAAAGCATGCTTAGATAAGCAATGCCCTGATCATACAAGCTCATTTCATATCTTAAGTATGTCACATTGTCCATTCACAACATGACCACTGATTTCTATCATTACATAACTATTTGAGCTCGTACGTCACAACCGACAACATATCAACGGAAATCAGTGTTCTGCTGTCAATTACAATGTCGGGCATACAATACATACAAGTCCCTTCTGGGTTTGAACGGAACAAAATCCGAAAATCTCCAAATACGCTCAGACCTCATGCCACTAATAGTCTCGTATTGAGTGATCAGCCCAACCGAGACATCGGCGGCCATCACCCCAAGTAATTTGAAGATCATCGGTCTTCACTCGTCGCTTGACCAAGTCTCGGACAACGTCGTATTATTACTTGGAATGGTTTTCGAACATATATATTCGAACCCGGTCTTTCCAAGTGATACACGTATTTTAAAACAATAGTTGTGGATTATTCGCGGTTCCGATTCAAATCTCCTTCCATTGCATTATCAATTCTTCAAAAATCGAGGTTACCTCATATTTCATAAACTTTTTATCGTCTTATCATTCTTTGAAATAAATCCACTTGAAGTCTTACGTTTTCAAAACATACTGCTTTTAACCATTGTCGTTCTTCCCATACGTTTCCAAAGTCACCAAATCCCAACTGGTTTAAATTCCATTCACTATAATTCAACATTCTATTTCGAATGAAATATGTTTCTCCCCTCAATTATCACAATTATTCTAAACCAGTTTACGTTCATATTATAATATGTTTCATATCGAGATCTCATAATCGTTTAAAGTTGATTTTCATTCGACATAGAACATGTTTTCTTATCACAATACCATAGTCTTCTCAAAATTTGACATATATCCGGGAGGAAAAAATACATTTATTTCAAATCTCAACTTATATAAAAAATTCAATTGAAGTCAAATTCCCAATTAGGAAGAAATTATAACTATATAAGTAACCTAGAAAAATGATAATTAAAATAAAATATTTAGATTATAGAAAAATGATTTAAACCTTATACATATGCATATATGAAGGCTTTGCTAAGAAAATCTAGGAAAAATAAATCTTCCAAAACAATATAAATATATATATATATATTTTTATTTTATCTTATATATATATATATATATATTTTGAAATTCCCAACTATATTCTGAACTCTTCAAATAATCTTCTATATTCTCATTTGATTCAAAACGATTAAATTTCAACCATAAATTTCTAAATTCCCAAATCTTCATTTTTTTTTCTTTCAAATTAAATCGAGAAAATAATATTCTCCTGACGCTCATTACAAAATCAAGTGTTTTAAAAAAGAAAATCCATTTTTTTTCCGTGTATATAATTCAAATCCCATTTTCTAAATTTCAAACAAATTCTCCTTTTCTTTCAAACCCGATAACTTTTGCAACAACGTTTAAACTTTAAATCTTCAAATTTAAATTTGACAAAATCCGAAGTTAGATTCCAAAGCGTCGATTTTTAATCATCAAATCATTATCTATATGGCAAGGAGATTCAAGTTGATCATTTGTATAATTACACAGCTACGGTGTGTGACATAAACCATACAATCAAATTTAACCATACTATTTGATCATATAGCAATACAAATTTTTCATGACAAACAACCAACAAAACAACCAATCAATTCTGCATTGGGCGTTATGTTCAATGACGCTCAACATTCCCACACATGTCATCCATTTTAATGTATGCCACAATATTTCGTACGTACGCGTTAGAGCACCAACGCGCCTCGATAGCAATATTATCCATGAATTTATACAGCATTTCACAACTCAATATCAACCATGCATGCAACGAATTTTAAAAATCTACCCTATTTGTAAATATATGCAGCATATGGAAATCATATAACTTAAAAATACGGTGTTCTCACCTGCATTGTGCTTTGTTTTTCCTCCACTGATCGGCTCCTTTACTATAAACGAACCACCTAAATGTTGTCGTTATACGTTAAATTTCCATTCTTAACAACTAAAAGTAAATTACGTATATATATATATATGTACACATGCACTTACGCTTGTTCTCTTAACTACACAAAAGGTCAGTTCGCGGACACCACTGGTTTTTCCTTTGAGCGGACTGTTTGTATTATTATATATACTTTTTTTTAAAGGGAAGCAGTCGGTTTGAAAAATGGAAAGGGAGAAGGGCTAAGGCGGAACTGGAAGGTTACTGGGTGCTCGACTGCCGACGTGGCAACTAAGGAAATAGGAAAGAGAAAGATTGGCAACAGTTCGGTTGGCTGTTCCTCTAGTATGGCCGAACAGTTTTGTCTTTTTTTTTCTGGACTATCTAGGGGGAACCAAAAGAAACTGGGTTGGGGTGTCTCAGGTTGCTGCCGAGACCAAGGAGGAGTGAGAGGTGGTGCAAAACTTGGTGTGGGTTTATGAGGCTTGAAAGGGGAAATACAGCGGCTTGGAGGTTTGAAGGCAGACGGAGGCGGAATGGAAGGCAGGAGATGACGGCTATGGCGGTGGAGCTGAACGCGGGCGGTGGTGGATCTGAGAAGACGACAGTGGTGGGTTAAATGGGAGACTGACGTGTGGAATGGCGGACTAGGAGGCAGGAGGTATGACAGTATATGGTGGAGGGGACAATACGATGGAGGAAGAAGTGCACTGGAAGAAAGAATTATAAAGTAGGAGGTTGAAGTGAAGCGTACAGGAAAAAGTTGAGCGAAGGTATTGGGAAGGAGAAATGTGATATATAGGAAGGAGAGAATTGCGTGCACAGGTGGATTTTTTCTTCTTTTGAGGACGGTGATCATGAAATGAGGAGAAGTGCTGAACGTTCTCTTCTTATTTGATTTTAAATTTTCCATATTTTCTTTCAGCCTAATAAAACACTTGGCACACTCATATACATGCATAAGGCCACCTAATTATTGTTAAAAATTTGGCCAATGCATGCTTGACAAAATAAACTAATTATTTATTTTATATTTTTTTTTGGTGTCAACTTTGCAACATACATGAGTGTAACCAATTCCAACATTTTATACATAAGTTTCAAACCATTGTTTAAATATATATTACTTCAAATTTATTAACAAAAGAAATAAATAATAATAATACATTTTTATATACTTAACCATCTTATAAAAATTTATATAAACATCATAAGCTATAAAATTTAAAATTTAGAAATCTTCATATGTAAACAAACACTATTACTTTACATATACATTCTACTCAAATATAAATCTAAATTAAATTTCGAATATATATATAATCAAATCATCACATATTATTACTTAAATTTTTTTTATATATATATACTTATATTACCAAATATATGATAACAAATTTAATATTTATAAATCTATATCTTGTAGTAAATATATAAAATATCGTCGTATCATACGAAAATCATATTCCTATATTAATACTAATCAAAGTTCGGTAGGGTTTGCACAAATCAATTTTTTTTTTAAATCTATCATACTCTTAAAATAAGTTTTATTCAAATCATTATAAATAAACAAAGCGCATGTCAAAACATAAATATAAAGACTTATAAATTTAATATCTATGTTTAAATCCTATTTATATTTTTAAAAACTCAATCTATACCATAGGAATTCCATTTAACTTAGTTAAATACCTGGGTTGTTACATTCACCCCTCCTTACGACTTTTCGTCCTCGAAAAGGGAAATGAAAACTCTTAAACCTATATGATTTAATCCAAAACCTTTTTATAGTTCGAAAACATATACCAAGGTACAAGAATAACAGACTAATATTGCCACATAAACATACATGTCATAACCATCCAATAGATCATACAATCAAGTCAACATACAAAAGGTGTAACTATCCCTACCTGAGTACGTGTCACGTACTTGAGGTAGTCCAAAACATATAGTCGCAATAGTATACCCACCTAGGTACTAGCCCTTCAAAACCTTACTAGTCCCGAAATATCCTAGTGCGCCTAAGCACTTAAGATAACATACCTACCATATATACAAGGTCAATATCCATCACTTTTCTAATCATCAGACGTATCCGATCCATCATCCGATGGACCAGGCAAACTAATCTCTTCGGGCTCCTCATCTGCGAAAGGCTCCTCCCAATCCACGAATTCTTCCTCGTCTTCAACCATAAAATCATCATCCTCAAATTCTTCTTCATCATCTACTATAAAGTCACCCTCCTCAACCACAAAATCTCCCTCAGCCTCATCTATGGGCTGCTCAACCAACTCTTAAACCTCATCAACTGGAAAACCATCGTCGTCATCCACTATCATATCATCTCCAGCTTCCATGTTCTCTTCGCCGGCTACCACTTCATCCATGTGTAGAGGCTGCTCCACCTCCTCTGCAATCTCGCCATGTCCCTCTGCCCCTGCCTCTTGTAGTGGTTCGTTCTCAACTATAACCCCCGGCTGCTCTACATCCTCAGCGATATCGTTGAGCTCACCATTTCCTGCCTCAGGGACTCCTAGCTGTTCTGCGTAAAGCATCTCCTCGAATCTCTCAACTAATGCCGGGTCCAAGACTAAACCAAAGAGATCCGGTATCGCTTCATGGCCTGTTATCTGCTGCCATACAGCCTCTACTGTAGCGTCATCAATCCCTGGTGGAACGTTAACTCCAAAATAGTCTACGGCCGTAGCACCCGTCATCTGGTCTACAATCAGTGGGCCTGGAATACTTGCCAATCTCTTCAAATACTCCCTTTGTTGTGGATATAACTCAAGGCCACTCGAGCTACTGGAGCTATCTGAGTCAGACTCTGAACTGCTACTGCTGCCATTACTAGACTAAGACTGCCTTATTCTAAGGGATCGGTCACCCTAGACAAAAGAAAATCTAAGCTTAGAAAACATCCAAATTCATTATAAAAATCATATAGATTTCTATACGCCATTCCTATTTATTATAAATCAAAGGATCATTATTATACCAACGGTTCTTAGGTTCAAATTTAAATCCTACCCCCAAATCTTCCAAGTATTCAAACATGCTAAAGATTTCTATTTATTGTTGTCCAAAATCACTACCCTTTCCAATTTGTTACTATCCTTTACATAGGTTCCAATGCAGATCCAGCAATTTCAAGTTATCCTATTAAAGTTTGTCAAATATTCACTCACGTTCATCCAACATCTCAAATTTAAGAATTAATTTTGAACTATCCAACCATTATGAGCTAGTACAAAATTCCTTTAGAAACACATTTAATCTATACGCTTACATTCGATTCTTATGCAATTCAAATCTTTTACTATTTGAGTTTCCATAGACTTGCTTCTACTTTCAAAATCCTCTTAACTCATTTAGATCGAATTCCAATTAAAGTTATTTCATTATTTCAAACTTTAAATTTCATGTTTGCATTACCCAAGATTTTGGTCTCAAACCTGGGAAATTATATCAATTTAAATCCCAAACATAAAATTCTTATAACTTCAAATGATAGTTTGAAACATTGCATTTTTGAGAAATAAATTAACAACTAAGACTTCCATTAATACAGGTATTCATACATTCATTCATTCCAGGTTTTTGATCCTACTTCATTCACTTCTTGGCCTTGTACTACTCTTAGAATTAACTTTATGGATTGAATGATTTACTTCCTTGCACTACAGTTTGCGATGGCGCTACTACTCCCTTCTTTACTAGACAATCCCGAACTACATGCCCTACCATTCTGCATCTATGACACTTCCTTTCCATTGCAGGTTCCTTAATTTCTTTCTTTTTCTTAGGACACTTATTCCTAAAATGTCTGAATCTCTTACACTTAAAACAACGTATATTTTTCCGAAAAACTTTCTCCTTCTTTTTAGACTTATTCGGGCAGTTAACTGCAAAATGTCCATCTCTAAAGCACCTAAAGCACTGGAGCTTACTAAGCTTTCTCAGCTTTTCTACCTCTTCTTCTTCTCTTCGAGCCAGTGCCCTCTTTGCTTGCTTTGGCGTCATCCAAAATTCCACTGTGGTTTCAGGGGTAACCTAAGATTTCAAAAAGGTTATATTATTTTCTTGTTCACTTAACTAGTTTATAATTCCATATTTATTCACTAGATATTCATAACCATATACAATATTTATTATTATTTGCAAACATTTGTTGAAATAGTATTTTCCCAACGTCTCGACTGGAATCATATAGTCATCCCACTTCCGCAACTCGGAATGGATACCGATGATGTTGCAGATCTCAACAGAATCATACTCGAGCGCTAGAGCGTGATTTTATATCTATACCTAGGATTCATACACAGCCCGGCTATGCATATATTTGAACTCTTCATATATATTGGTCGTCCAAGCGGAACATCGAATAATTATTAGAAAATTTACCTTTTTAAAAGTTGCATTTCAAAATAGTTGTTCTAAAGTCATTTACCTAGTTCAAGATGATCTATATTTTTTTCGATACGCTCTCTCAACGAAATATGCAAAAATCTCGTTCTTGGGCATTTCTAACCCTATCTCTAACGAGATATCATAACTCTGATTGGTTCTATCTTTCATTCAAAATATGTCGTACCCTATAGCTTTGTATAACCTAGCTCTGATACCAACTGTAATGACCCATCTTTTTGCCTGATTTTTCGCCGGCAGCGGAAGAAAAGTAAATATACTCTCAACGGTATAAATCGTATGAAATAGCGGAAGCTCCAAATCCTAGCTTGAACTTTAATCTCAGAAAGCACTCCAAGTCCAGCTCTAACGATATAACTGCAAGCTAAACACTAACTTCCCGAGTAAATTATTGGGCACCCAGAGTTTAGGAAGGAACAATAAACTCCAGGTCAGTCATGGGACTGGTGTGAGAACATAAACAGTTGTTTATAGGATTTATTTAAAGTTGGGAAATTAACCGGACCCCGCCGCTAATGCGGAACGAGTTTATTCCATGTGACTTCCCGTGCACATAAATTCGCAATGACTTTGAGAAAATGAAGCTATCATAAGCTCGTCCCACATCACACAATGCAAGCGCACACCAGATGGGCGAGTTTATCTTATGATAACTAAACATATTTCGTACGTAAAATCCTCTTTTCAATACTAAATATAGTGTGGAAAACCATTTCAAAATTTAATGTATTAATCCTAGACGGCATAATACCCATAATATTATGTCGCCATATATATATATATATATATATAAACAAAAATCGTATGGCTCGTATTGGGAATTTGGGTTTCCAACTTGATGATTCCTGGCAAGAAAGATCAATCGGAACACAAACGAGATGTAATCACGGGTTTTTCATCCAGACGCGTACACCAATACAAATCGCGAGGTAGATCAACGGTTTTCGACCAGACACGGCCCCCCGAACATACCCTATTCCATAAGTCATAAGTGGTTTCCCACTGCTGCAGCGGTTATCATCAATTCATAAATATATACGCAACCTAACCGCCAGTTTCTCATCATACGGGGTGTGAGGTTTGTTGATGTCACGTCATACACAAAGCATGCTTAGATAAGCAATGCCCTGATCATACAAGCTCATTTCATATCTTAAGTATGTCACATTGTCTATTCACAACATGACCACTGATTTCTATCATTACATAACTATTTGAGCTCGTACGTCACAACCAGCAACATATCAACGGAAATCAGTGTTCTGTTGTCAATTACAATGTCGGTCATACAATCCATACAAGTCCCTTCTGGGTTTGAACGGAACAAAATCCGAAAATCTCCAAATACGCTCAGACCTCATGCCACTAATAGTCTCGTATTGAGTGATCAGCCCAACCGAGACATCGGCGGCCATCACCCCAAGTAATTTGAAGATCATCGGTCTTCACTCGTCGCTTGACCAAGTCTCGGACAACGTCGTATTATTATTTGGAATGGTTTTCGAACATATATATTCGTACCCGGTCTTTCCAAGTGATACGCGTATTTTAAAACAATAGTTGTGGATTATTCGCTGTTCCGATTCAAATCTCCTTTCATTGCATTATCAATTCTTCAAAAATCGAGGTTACCTCATATTTCATAAACTTTTTATCGTCTTATCATTCTTTGAAATAAATCCACTTGAAGTCTTAAGTTTTCAAAACATACTTCTTTTAACCATTGTCGTTCTTCCCATACGTTTCCAAAGTCACCAAATCCCAACTGGTTTAAATTCCATTCACTATAATTCAACATTCTATTTCGAATGAAATATGTTTCTCCCCTCAATTATCACAATTATTCTAAACCAGTTTACGTTCATATCATAATATGTTTCATATCGAGATCTCATAATCGTTTAAAGTTGATTTTCATTCGACATAGAACATGCTTTCTTATCACAATACCATAGTCTTCTCAAAATTTGACATATATCCGGGAGGAAAAAATACATTTATTTCAAATCTCAACTTAAATAAAAAATTCAATTGAAGTCAAATTCCCAATTAGGAAGAAATTATAACTATATAAGTAACCTAGAAAACTGATAATTAAAGTAAAATATTTAGATTATAGAAAAATGATTTAAACCTTATACATATGCATATATGAAGGCTTTGCTAAGAAAATCTAGGAAAAATAAATCTTCCAAAACAATATAAATATAAATATATATATATATATTTTATCTTTTATATATATATATATATTTGAAATTTCCAACTATATTCTAAACTCTTCAAATAATCTTCTATATTCTCATTTGATTCAAAACGATTAAATTTCAACCATAAATTTCTAAATTCCCAAATCTTCATTTTTTTCTTTCGAATTAAATCGAGAAAATAATATTCTCCTGACGCTCATTACAAAATCAAGTGTTTTAAAAAAGAAAATCCATTTTTTTCCGTGTATATAATTCAAATCTCATTTTCTAAATTTCAAACAAATTCTCCTTTTCTTTCAAACCCGATAACTTTTGCAACAACGTTTAAACTTTAAATCTTCAAATTTAAATTTGACAAAATCCGAAGTTAGATTCCAAAGCGTCGATTTTTAATCATCAAATCATTATCTATATGGCAAGGAGATTCAAGTTGATCATTTGTATAATTACACAGCTACGGTGTGTAACATAAACCATACAATCAAATTTAACCATACTATTTGATCATATAGCAATACAAATTTTTCATTACAAACAACCAACAAAACAACCAATCAATTCTGCATTGGGCGTTATGTTCAATGACGCTCAACATTCCCACACATGTCATCCATTTTAATGTATGCCACAATATTTCATACGTACGCGTTAGAGCACCAACGCGCCTCGATAGCAATATTATCCATGAATTTATACGGCATTTCAAAACTCAATATCAACCATGCATGCAACGAATTTTAAAAATCTACCCTATTTATAAATATATGCAGCATATGGAAATCATATAACTTATAAATACGGTGTTCTCACCTGCATTGTGCTTTGTTTTTCCTCCACTGATCGGCTCCTTTACTATAAACGAACCACCTAAATGTTGTCGTTATACGTTAAATTTCCATTCTTAACAACTAAAAGTAAATTACGTATATATATATATATATGTACACATGCACTTACGCTTGTTCTCTTAACTACACAAAAGGTCAGTTCGCGGACACCACTGGTTTTTCCTTTGAGCGGACTGTTTGTATTATTATATATACTTTTTTTTAAAGGGAAGCAGTCGGTTTGAAAAATGGAAAGGGAGAAGGGCTAAGGCGGAACTGGAAGGTTGCTGGGTGCTCGACTGCCGACGTGGCAACTAAGGAAATAGGAAAGAGAAAGATTGGCAACAGTTCGGTTGGCTGTTCCTCCAGTATGGCCGAACAGTTTTGTCTTTTTTTTTCTGGACTATCTAGGGGGAACCAAAAGAAATTGGGTTAGGGTGTCTCAGGTTGCTGCCGAGACCAAGGAGGAGTGAGAGGTGGTGCAAAACTTGGTGTGGGTTTATGAGGCTTGAAAGGGGAAAGACAGCGGCTTGGAGGTTTGAAGGCAGACGGAGGCGGACTGGAAGGCAGGAGATGACGACTATGGTGGTGGAGCTGAACGCGGGCGGTGGTGGATCCGAGAAGAGGACAGTGGTGGGTTAAATGGGAGACTTACGTGTGGAATGGAAGACTGGGAGGCAGGAGGTATGACAGTATATGGTGGAGGGGACAATACGATGGAGGAAGGAGTGCACTGGAAGAAAGAATTATAAAGTAGGAGGTTGAAGTGAAGCGTACAGGAAAAACCTGAGCGAAGGTATTGGGAAGGAGAAATGTGATATATAGGAAGGAGAGAATTGCATGCACAGGTGGATTTTTGCTTCTTTTGAGGACAGTGATCATGAAATGAGGAGAAGTGCTGAACGTTCTCTTCTTATTTGATTTTAAATTTTCCATATTTTCTTTCAGCCTAATAAAACACTTGGCACACTCATATACATGCATAAGGCCACCTAATTATTGTTAAAAATTTGGCCAATGCATGCTTGACAAAATAAACTAATTATTTATTTTATAATTATTTTTTTTTGGTGTCAACTTTGCAACATACATGAGTGTAACCAATTCCAACATTTTATACATAAGTTTCAAACCATTGTTTAAATATATATTACTTCAAATTTATTAACAAAATAAATAAATAATAATAATACATTTTTATATACTTAACCATCTTATAAAAATTTATATAAACATCATAAGCCATAAAATTTAAAATTTACAAATCTTCATATGTAAACAAACACTATTACTTTACATAAACATTCTACTCAAATATAAATCTAAATTAAATTTCGAATATATATAATCAAATCATCACATATTATTACTTAATTTATTTTTATATATATATACTTATATTACCAAATATATGATAACAAATTTAATATTTATAAATCTATATCTTGTAGTAAATATATAAAATATCGTCGTATCATACGAAAATCATATTCCTATATTAATACTAATCAAAGTTCGGTAGGGTTTGCACAAATCAATTTTTTTTTAAAATCTATCATACTCTTAAAAAAAGTTTTATTCAAATCATTATAAATAAACAAAGCGCATATCAAAACCAAAATATAAAGACTTATAAATTTAATATCTATGTTTAAATCCTATTTATATTTTTAAAAACTCAATCTATACCATAGGAATTCCATTTAACTTAGTTAAATACCTGGGTTGTTACAAAGATGATACAGGATTTAACGGGATATTCAACAAAGAAAAATCACGGTGAGTAAATCTCACTCAATTTATTTATTTTGAATTATTTTTAGTCGTTAAAAAATAATTGATGGTTGTTTGATTGCACTGAAATATTATTGTGGCTATTAAATATATATATTAGTTATTTAGGATTGGTGTTTGTGGTTATTATATACACACACACACACACACACACACACACACACACACACATATATATATATATATATATATATATATATATATTGGTGGTTTGATTCCTCCAATACCATTAGCGGATGCCCGCAGTATTATTAGAGGATGACCCTATAAGCCCCATGCTATGATAGTGGATGACCTTCTATACCACGATATCCTACCTCGAAGCAGGATGGGTATTATTTATGTTGGCTAACGTCTGTGGATGCAGGAAAACAGGTTGGAGGGATCCAACTGGATTCCTCAAAAATATTATTGTTTGTTTGTTTTCATATATATTATCATATATGATGTGTTTGAAAACCTATGATTAATAATTGGGTGTTTTTGATTGATTGAATATCATTGGGTCTAAAATGTTGATTTATAAAAATATCATTAAAAAAAAATATTTTGAGATTAAAACGGGAAATCTATTTTTCTAAGAATAAAATTCGAATTTCGAATGGACTAAAAATATTAACTTATTTTGTAGAAAAAAAACAAGTATTGAAATTTATAAACGATGATTATAAATTAAAAATCAGGGAACTTGAAGTAAATTTATAAATGGTGTTTATAAATAAAACGGAATGATCTTCATTGGAAAATCAGGAAACTGAAGTGAATTTATAAACGATGCTTATAAATGAAATATCATTTGGATAATTTGGAAAATATAAATTCAAAGGTGAATTTAAAAAGGGAATTGAAATTAGTTTAAAAAAAAACGATAAATATATTCTGATATTTAGAATGTAAAGTGAATTAAAATAAATCCGTATGGATTTATGATTTAAATTCGATTAGATCGAATTTAATTAAATAAAATATTTTCAGAAGAAAATATTAGGATTTTATTTAATAGAAGTTTAAAGTTAAATATGAAAATAGATTCTATATTTATATAGATAATTTATAATAAATAAAATATTCCAAAATAAGGTTTGGTTTTCAAACAGATTCTGAAATGAAATCTAGTTTTATTTTATAAAACAAGGAAGTTGGATTTATAAACTGTACTTATAAATCTAGTGAAATAAATTATCATTATATAATTTAGAGGTTTAAATTCAAGTATGAATTTAAAAAGTAGAATTTGAAATGGAATCGAAATGGAAACTTGTTTTTACAATACAAGAAAGTTAAATTTATAAACATTAAGGAAAATAAGTTATCATTTGATAACTTAAAAATATAAATTCAAATATGAATTTAACCATGAATTGGAAATCATTTCAGAAAGGGAACGACGGGCTTTATTTCGATATTCGGAATATAAACTAAATTAAGTCAAATCCAAGGAATTTAAATTGGAATTCGATTATATCGAATTTTATAAATAATTTATTTATAAAAGAAATGTGAATTAAATATAGAAGATGGAAGTATAAATAAATTTATTACTGAATAAGGAAAAACCGACAATTTTAGATAATTGAAAATATTATGTTGAATTAGGAAACTGATTTGATATATATTAAAAATATATCAGAATGGAGTTGAATAGAATTTTAAATGTTTATATATATAAATATAATTAAAACGAACTCGTCGTAGCACGGTAGTTCGTAAATTGGCGTTTCGAACTTCAATTGAGTATACAGAACTCAATTTGAGTCAGAATTCTTTGAAACAAGAATCTCCAAGACCGATTTAATTATAGTTTTCTAATGGAAGAGAAAAATCTGGATTTCGTCTTATAGATTTTGAGTTATGCCAAAATCAAATTTTCAGAAAAACAGCATCATAACCATTTAAAAACCATAACGGTTTATTTAATTTTATAAAAAGATTTTAAGCGAAAAAAATACGAATTTGAATTTTGAAAATTTCAGATTTTTGTTGTAAAATATATGTGAACTCAAGTGGAGTAATGGATTGATTTTTGAAACAGAAATCAAAATTTTAATTATTGAATAGAATTAACTGATTTGAATAGTAACTAGTTAATGAGATTTTGAATTGTTATTGGGCTTTGAATAAGTGAATTCGATTCGGAAATTTATATTCGAAATTGGAAAGGAAACTTGAATTGAAATTGGAATTCAATTTGGTTATAAGCAAGTTAAATATTTTATTTGAACATGTTTGTTCAAACAAAGAAGTGAAATAGGCAAAATAGTTAATTAGAAAATAAATTAGCGAATTGGGTTAAGACGAATGGATTGAGTTGAATCCAAATAGGAATATTTGGATATGTGTTAGGTAGGTTTGGAATGAATTAAATGAAGAGATAAAAATTTAATGCCCGAAAAAAAGGTACATGTTTAAATTCCATATGAGGTTTTATGCGCCGAATCGGTAAGCCACTTGGCTTTTTTATTTTCTTTTTGAATGGAAAGGGCCTAGAGAGGCGAGTTGAGGTTTGAACTATCGACCGGTATAAAGGAGGTTATGGCGAAATTTTCCGAAAATTTAATGAGTTAGAATATTTTAAGAAGATTTGATAATTATGAATCGATATAATAGAATTCGATAAGGAAACGAAATTAAAATAGAATGTTATAAACAAAAGGGAAATCTATAATTAAATCTGGTAAAATTAGAAAGGGAAACGTATGCGGGTTTAAAAATGAATAATTGGTTTTATGATGTTGATTATTTGAGGTAAGTGGTCTTGTCCGTTTTGAAGTTAAGGATGTTTTCAGTCAAGGTTTGAGAGGTAGTTATACCCCAGCTTGTTTGATTTCATTTTTAACCAATAAATAGCAAGATCTAGTCTCGAAGAGAAATGTATGAATAAGAGTTAGTTAAATGCAGTATTTTGGGTTGTTGTAATGATATTTTACTCAACATTTGTTTTAACCCAAACAAGTGGAATTTTGGAAATATAATATTTCCTGAGTGTAGAAATGAATGGTCGAGGAAGCGATAAATAATTGGGATGTTTCCAATTATAAGTAAAGGATATTTTCTAAGTATAGAAAATAAAAGAAGGAGATATACGGAAATGTTTTCCAAATATAGAAAAGGCCAAGATGATAACTGAAAATATTTGTTTAACAAATATTGATAAGGAAATGGAAAGGGTGATTTAATTAATGAAATATTAATTAATGGGCCCAGTGATGGTTTGATGTTATAGATGAATGTTTGTTTGTTTTCTTCGATAGTTAAATAACCGATATCGAAGTGTTTGCCAATATCGTTGTCAATATGGAGAGACCGGTTGCATTACTATCTTAGAACCACTCCTTATTGGCAGTAGCGTTGCGAATTAGATTATATAAAGATAATCGAAGACGGAGTAAAGTGCTAGGACATTTTCTATTAATAGAAATTGTGCCTTCGGTTTCGTTCAATCCTAGAACGAAGTGTATGGACGAATGTCTGACAGAGTATTTCAAATGATCGCACTCTTGGCATAATATCCAGAATATATTAGTTTAAATCAATAAATGATTTACGGATCTGACAATGTGGCGTTCAAAGTGATTGTGCTATCAATGAATGATAAGAAATCGTAGCCTCAGGCCTCAACAACCGGGAAATGACAAAATTCGGGCAGGCAGCTTGGCTATGTGGGTCGCTCCCATTAGGGTGTATTATCACCTATCTAGAGAAATTCATTTAATTCCTTATTCTATTCGATGCTGTCCCATTCGGGAAACAGTTGCTGATCCCAACCATTGGTGATATACATTCGATACACTCAAGCGAAATGAGTGGTCGGTCATATGTGGGCCGGGTTGCAAGACGTTCTTGTTGAACCCAGTGTATTTCTCTCTAGAGATACACTATCGGCAGGTGGTTCCATACCTTGTCATAGTCGGAATCCAATCTCCAATAAGCGCCCTGCGGTTTTTGATTTTATATTATATATGGAGCGTGAGATGCAAACGTTCCGCTAGATTGTTATTTATTTGATTTAGACATTATTATAATATCATTGGATTTGATATCAAAAGTATTTTGGGTTATCGTAAGGTAAAAACCATCCGTGTTTATGTGTGGATCGGTCTTACGATTATCATTTCTTTTGAAAGGATTTTTAAAGTTAAACATATGATTGGAGTTTACTCACACCCGCCCCATGACTGACCCAGAGTTTATTTTGGTCTTTTGTTTTCCCTAAACCCTTGGGTGCCCAAATTTGTATGGGCAGTCAAGTAGTCGGGATTTTTCAGATTCACTTGGAAGAGCTGGAAACAGGAGGCTTAACCAGTTAGCTATAGACAATCATATATTCCGCTGTGTACCATGTTTATATCTAGAAACAGGTGTTTATAACTGTTCCAGAAATAGCTGTTGTGCTTTGATGATGGTACGTATAAAAAGTTAACGAATTGTATTTCAAAGTTTATGTTACCTAATATATTTTATTCCTTCCGCTGTGAGTTTGTGATCTTCCTTTTTTCTATTCTAATATTTCTTTCTCTCATCCTCTAACTTCTTTCTAATAATGATTCGTATTTCTATGCAATTTGGGTTGGACGTGTGATGTATGTAGTCAACCCAGATAGTACGGATTTGCGGGCCATTATAGTTTATGTTGTAAGACCTTCTTATATCTTATGATATAAATATATGATAGGTTCCATTAATCCCCGTTGGCTTTGACAAAAAAAAAAAAAAACTAAACAACACATAAATGAACAAGGCAAGTAACAAATATGAAAACTTATGAGTTAAAAAATCATTTTTTTAACGAACAAGAACACAAAAGATAATTAATTCAAAGAATAAAATCAAAATTAGAACGAAAAAATATCTATATTTTTTTAGAAGCAATTTTTTTTAATATTAATTAAGTCATTTTTGTTTGGGTAGATCAAATACTTGAATGAAAAAGGACGTTTTTAAAAGCACCGCGACAACGACACCAAAAACTTCGTCAGTCTAGATTTTTCTATTGATTTGAAATCCATCTCCCAAATATTCAAATAATTAACCGCAAGCACAAGGCGTACACTTATAGTATGTGGCTAGCGCGGATAGTCCACATGGAATGAATTAATTTAAATTCCACTCAATCCAATTAAATCAAAGTCGAAAAAGTGCTAGCTATCTAATTAAAAATTGACAACTATAAAAATAAATGAAAACTATGAGATTAAAATGACAATTTAGAAGCAAATCCATTCTCTAGATCACATAAATCAACAAATATGATATTATGATTTTTTTTTATTTTTTCATTGGTGAATTTAGTTAATATGTTAATCATAAGTATGATTTAATTGTGTTATTAGTTAGCTTAAAACAAACCACAAAACTTTAACATACCCATTAAACCAATTATCAACTCTCATGGAAATTGTAAATGACGTGAAAATAAAATCTATTTTAAGCATGATCTATTAACTATGATATGAAATATAGATCATCAAATTTTGATTTTAGACCGCTTCATCCAACATCATATATATAGGAAGAAGTAATTTGCATTTTATTTGTGTAAGTATACCTATATGGTATCAACAATATAGGCTATCAAATTCAAAACTAAATCATCAAAATTCAACCACTTCAAGCATTTACATAAAGCACAAAAAGAGATAAAATATACCAAAATGTTGAATCTACATGATTAAGAAAACTTCATTATCCCAAAATTATAGGGATTTAGCCTCTCATATTTGTTATCATTTCAATAAATATAACATTCAACATGAAATAAAAGAAAAAAAATGCAAGCTAACCAAATTAAAAATAGAGCTAATCTACTTGCATATATTAAATTAAGATAATTGCATTAAGTAAAGAAAAACAATTAAAAGAACATGAAATTAAATTGCATAAAAATAAAATTACATAAGAGGGAAAATGATCAAGTAGCCCAGAAAGAAATAAAGAGAGCTTTTGTTTTTTGATCCTCCAACTAAACTAATTAAAATAGGATTCTTCTTTACATGAACATATGGATATTGAAATAAGCCTAAAACCCTAAACTTTTTTTCCGGTATTACCCAAAATAACTTCTTCATGTGTTTAATCATCTTGTCATTAGCAAACAATCCTTCATTCAGTATGCATGACACTTTTGATCTCCGCTAACCTGTCTATTAGCTTCTAATTGTAGCTTTAGGGTAAGTGGGTAGGTAGGATCCTCCATGATCCACAAGATGTATTATTTTCATTCTTCCTTGTATTTCTTTACTTGTGCATGTATATTCATGAAACTTCTTCATGTTTTTGCTCCTTATTTCCGACAAATGACAATTAAAAAGTGCAAATAATTTTTACCAAAAATAAACACATACATAAATGACCATTTTTCCTTAAATGAAGATGAATATACAATGATTTGGAACTAACTGTAATTATGGTTTAAATATGTTAAAATACCATATATGCCTATTTACTTAAAAAACAAGATAAAAATATAATAATAAAAATGTGCACATTTATGCGTACAATGTTAGGACAGACTCAATGAAGTGGTTGTATTATTACCATTTAAGGATAGAATTTCGTATCTTTCTGGTTAGAGGTTTTAGACCACTAGTAATGCTTTTATGGCTTATGGTGCCTAAAGAGAATAGGAAACTAAAGGTGTGAATGCATGGATTATTGAGGTAAGGGATCATTTAAGAAGCAATTGAGTATGATGCTCCTATAATGTTCACCAATAAGTCAAATGACTCATTGAGGATGTTTGTTGATTTTATATACCATATTTTGAAAGATCAAATAGGTAAACGATGTTATGCTAATAATGTATTTACTTCTACTTATAGGTGCAAAAGAATACAAGGCATAATTGAATTATGTTGTAGGTGTTGAGAAAATATAGATTAATATTAAGCTTTTCAGAAAATTAGTTTTGAAGGAGGGAAGTGAGATACTTGGTTCACAATATTTTAGAGTAAAGACATCATTATAAGTCCTATGAAATTTATGAAATCCGAGAATCTAAGTTGACTCGGATCCTTCAGTTTACGAGATCTTACTGATGTGCACGTAAATGTGCATATTTTTACTCACATATTTAAATTATTTTAGTTAAATAAATGAATATATTATGGTATTTTACATGATTAAATCATGATTTAAATGTTTTCAAAGCTTCACTCATTTCGAGGGTAAAAACAGTTATTTGTGCATATGCTAATATTTAATAAACTTACTTGTTCCTTTTTTTAAACTTTTGCAGGATTTAAGGAGCAAATTTGAAGAGTATTTCATGAAAATGCATGCATACATAAAGATATGCATGCACATTTTCAAATAGAAGAGGGAAATAATTCATCCCATAGATAATGGGAAACCCCACCTACCCATCTAACCCACTTTCCTTAAGACTACAAATTAGGGGCTAGTTCACTAGTCAAAGAAACAAAAGAGCTTCATGCATTTTCAATGAAGGATTAAGAGAGCTAATGACAAGAAGCTTCTACACGTGAAAGTGGCATTTTGGGTAGTTTCCAAAAAAGAAGAGTAGGGTTTTGTTCAGGTTTATATACCCTTACGTTTCATGTAGCTATTTTGATCTTTTATCCCATTACGTAACACAAAAAATCAAAAGAAATAAAAATGTCTTCCTAAGCCTCTCTTTCTCTTTTATTCTATCTTTTGTGTTCATTTCTATTTACATGCTTTCTTTATATTTTTTGTGTATTAGATTTACTTTCATGCAAGTAGTGCATCTTTATTTTTATGCAATTTGTTTAGTAGTTAATCTCATTTCTTCATTGTTTATTTCTACTTCAATTGTTATTTTCAATGTTGAATTCTCTTTGTGAAATAATAACACTAACGAGAGACTAAATCCCTACAATTTAGGGATAACGAGGCTCTTTTTAATCATGTAGCTTTAACATAATTTTCTTATTCATGCTTTCTTTTTGTGCTTTATGTCATGTTGATATTTATGGTTTTTATATGTTCATTGTTGAGTGTGACAGCCTATATTGTTTATAGCAAATAAATTATGCTTAGTCACATGATCACTAATTATCTCTTTATCTACATATGATGATGGTGATTAAGTGAAGGTTGAAACCAAAATTTGATGGTTTATGTTTCTAATTAATAGTTAATAGGCCATGCCTGAAGTACGTTTCACTTTGTAGTCAACTTTGAATGTGCTCGATGAAATAAATATACCATTTTTGGTAATTAAATTGGAAATTTAATGAAATTACTTGTCTTAACAAATAAAAAATGGAAAAGTACGAATTGTAGCCAACTTTAGAGAAACTAGTATATATGACGATTCATAGTGATGATTATGAAATTTATTCTAAATTAAATGAGTGGTTAATTTAAAGTACTTGCGATAACATTTTCAATTTTTTTTAAGTTAAAACGGTGCTAAGATATTCTCGTTTAACTCTCTCTTTCCTATTATTTTTTTTGTATACATGTATATACATTTTCAAAAATAATAAAGCCTAGAATCCTCATTTTTATATTTTCACTCTTATTTAAAATTCCTCATGGTTATGTATGAGTGGATAACATTAATCTCTCTTATATGTGCTTTCGTTCTCATTTAAAAGTCCTCACGGTTATGCATGGATGAGACTCATATAAGAGAAGATTGAAAGTTTAAGTATTCTTCTAATCTCATTTAAAAGTCCTCAATGTTATGCATGGTTAGAAATACTAGACGATTTCCTCAGTTTATCTGAGCTAGGAATGTATATATACTGTTAATATCAATGTTTTTTGTAAATAATAATAAGAGAGAGTGAGCCATTGAAATCCAAGCATCATCTTCGCTTATTTTATCGAACTTGTTATTCAAAAAGAAATAAAAATTCCACTTTATAAATGTTGATAGTCGATTATTGAATTCATTTTACAATTGCACTATGTTTGCAACCGAAATAACTAGCCAAGCTAGAGAAAATTGTACGAGTAACTTAGCTTTGTTTTAAGTTTTGATTTGTAAATGATTAAAATTTCATGGTGAAAACCCAAACTTGTATCTAACGTACTCGTGTCAAGTTTAAAAGTAAATTCCCAATTTGTAAATAATTTTTTTTTTTGAAAATTTGCCTTCATTTTGTAAATAAACTTGCATTTAGGAACTTTCTGCATGAATTTGGATTTTGTGGGTAGTATCCGCTGAAAACCCTCACGAGACAATACTCGTCCTACTAGGGACACTTAGAAGTTTAATTGCTTGTTGCATACGCTCAATGCAACTGTTCTTCCTACAAAAATGGATTTATCTTAATGTATTTCCTTCATTCGAGGACGAATAAAAAGATAAGTGTAAGAGTATTTGATGTGCACATTTTTACTCACATAATCTTGTTTTAGATAAATAAATGAACATATTATGGTATTTTACATGATTAAACTATGATTTAACATTTTCAAATCTCCACTCATTTAGGGAGTAAAAACGAGAATTTGTGCATGTGCTAATTTTTTATAAAAATTACTTGTTCATTTTTTATTGATTTTTGAAGGAATTAAGTAGAAAATTTTAAGAGGATTTCATGAAAATACATGCGCACATAAAGGTATGCATGCACATCTACAAAGAGAAGAAGGAAATAATCGATCTCATGCATAACGGAGGACGTCACCTACCTACCTAACCAAATTTCCGTGATACTACAAATTGTGGTCTATTTCACTAGTTAAAGAGACAAAAGAGCTTCATGCATTTTGAATGAAGGATTAAGAGCAAATGACAAGAAGTTTCTACACATTAAGAGGACATTTTGGTTAGTTCCCAAAAGATGAGATTAGAGGTTTGATCATGTTTATATACCCTTATGTTTCATGTAGACGTTTTAATATTCTTTTATCTAATTATGTACCACAAAAAATCAAAAGAAATAAAAATGTCTTCTTAAGCCTCTCTCTCTTTTATGCTCTCTTTTGTGTTCATTTATATTTACATGCTTTCTTTTTCTTTTTAGTAGATTAGATTTACTTTCATGCTAGTAGTGTAGCTTTATGTTTACACAATTAGTTTAGTAGTTTATCTCTTTTCGTCAATGTTCGTTTCTACTTCTTTTGTTGTATTCAATGTTGAATTCTCTTTGTGTTGAAATGATAACACTAATGATAGGCTAAATTACAAAAAATTAGTGATAATGAAGCTCTATTTAATCATGTAGGTTCAACATAATTTGCTTATTCATGCCCTCTTTTTGTACTTCATATCATGTTGATGTTTATGGTTTTAATGTGTTCATTATTAAGTTTGATAGTTTATATTGTTTACACCAAATAGGCTATGCTCAGTCATATGCTCACTAAATACCTCTTGTAACACCCCATATTTTAATACACAGTAATTATATTAAGAGGATAACAAAATGAATATTAATTAATTAAATATTTAGAATTAGGTAAAACAGACTTTATCTTGCATCCATTATGAAATTTTGGTTCAGATAGACTTTGGTTTGCATAAATCGGATTAAGTATGAAGAAGTTAAGAGCTTAAGAAGATTGAACGAAAATATATATGTAATATATATATATTAAATAAAATAAACATCGCAGAAAAATATACTATCACTGGGCGACCCAGTCCGACCAGGTCGACACATGGGTCGACCCCAGTCTAAGGCAGGTTGAACCTAGGTTCGACAATGGTCAAGGTGGGTCACCCACCTGCATGCAGAGAAGGTTCCTGCTTCTATATCTGGACTTATTTGTATACAACGTTCATACGTTGACTTAGATTGAGGTGTACGGTCTGATTTGAAAACCTAAAATCTAATGGTTTTGAATTATCCTTGCTAATCTATAAATAGGCTATCAACCTCACTATTTTCCTACATAATTTTTTTCATTCTTCTTACTTCAAACTATTTCTAAATAAAAATAAGAAGATGTTGAGGTGTTGCCTAAACATAGATTAAAGAGGACAATTCTAGGTTTTCTACAACAACAATATAAAGGGACCTTATGTAAATTTCAATCAAACCACTATGAGTTCTAGTTATTTTAGATTTGATAATTAAAAAGTATTCGAACAGTAAATATTTTGAATTTGAAATTATACAGTTTATATGTTATTATTTTACTGTTAGTTATCTACTTAGTTTTCAGTAGTTTACTATTATATGTATATCCTTATTATCCCTTTTTCTGTCTAGTTTTATTTACAGTCTTATGTTTGTTTATTCAGTTTACGTGTTTCTGAATTGATTCTATATTTTTTCCTTTTTGTTTTTATTTTACACTATGCCTAGGCCATCAAATGCCTAAGCTATACACGTTAGAATTAGGTAAAATTGGAATAACTTATAATGACAAGTAAAAAGGAGAATTATGCATATTGAAACACGGAATCCAATGACTTTATAATTGGGATAATACGCAAAGTAGAACATGTTGGGAGGATCATATGTAATTAAGTAAAATAAGTAACTTAATATATATACACACACACATCTGAGCGGGTGCTTGTCTATTTTGGGAAGGGGTTGTACACAAAATAACACTTATAGGAAATGCCATTTACAACCATGCTTATCAATGAACTTAAACTTGTTAATTAATAAGCTAAGAGATCCCACGTCTAGCTGTTTATATCTGGTTCTGGGATTCTTAAAATCCTAGTGTAACGATCCGGTAGAGATTCGACACCCGAATTCTGACAATAATACATAACCCTATATTACCTGCCAAAACTCAAGTATCGAAAACCACCAGATAGTTATTAGAAAGAATTTAGAGGGTGAGATAAGAAAGAAAGAAATATTAGAGTAGAAGAAGAAGAAGATCCAACACGACACAGAGTCTCACATCGTAGCGGAACAAAATATAATATAGAAATAAATCTTTATTGAGAGCTTGAAAATATACTTACAATCATCAGAGTACATCACACATCTGGACATTTATAATAATTTGTCCTCATATACAATACACAGCAGAATATACTAGATAATATCATACGTCTGAACTCATCCAACCCGTCTTCTGAATTTCGTATTATCCAATAACCTGAACCTGTACAACCCGGTCTAACCCGAGCATTTTAAATACCGGTTCAGTCTGGTGAACCAAAGTGAGAAAACCTCACAAAGTTTATACAACATTCATCTTGATTTTTAAGTTCAAAAATCCTTTTGAAAGAAAAGGATAATAGTAAGACCAGCTCAATCATAAACACAGACGGTTTTCACCTTACTATAACCCAAAACAGTTTTGAAATCATATCTTGTTTGATATTATAATAGTTTCTAAATACAAATAAATAGAATCTAGCAGAACGCTTGCATCTCAGGCTCCACATATATAGTATACAAAGAAAACCGCGGGTGCTTATTGGAGATTGGATTCCAACTATGACAAGGTATGGAACCACATGCCGATAGTATATCTCTAGAGGCAAATACACTGGGTTCAACAAGAACGTCTTGCAACCTGGCCCACACATGACCGACCACTCATTTCGCTTGAGTGTATCGAATGTATATCACCAACAGTTGAGAGCTACCCACCGTTTTCTGAAAAGGGACAGCATCGATAGATTAAAGAAACAAAAGGAATTTCTCTAGATAGGTGATTATACACCCTAATGGGTGCGACCCACATAGCCGGCTGCCTGCCCGATTTTCTGTCATTTCCTGGTTGATGAGGCTTGAGGTTATAGTCGACTTTTGGAACATCTGGGCACTGTTCACCTCGTCCGTACAAGTCATCCAGGAACAAGATGAACCGAAGGCACCCACCTACTTCATCCAAAGGATCAGTAGCGAGTAGTCCTTGCAAACCGGTAAAATTCCACTTACGATTGAATCACGTCAGAATACCTCTGGTTGCAACGTTAGAGGATATTCGACAAGTAATCCTTCCGCTTATGAAGATCTCAGATCTTCAATTGCTCCATCTCGATCAGCTTCTGAAAATCTTCAATGTTTATGTATTTACTGGTCGGAATGGTTTTCGAATGTAAATTCGATCCCGGTCTTTCCGTACCAAAAACGCATTGGCCATGATTTTGATAGTCAGTTATTTAACTATAAAAATAAACAATCATAAAAATTAAATAAATCCATTGGTTCCATAGAGAGGGGCCTCGCACTAGGTAGGGGCCACGACACGCTTTATTGATCTGGATTGTAAGAGGTTCAAAGGTGTAAGGTGGGTACGGGCGCATTCCGGCGGAGTCTTGAGCATGCATGAGTCCGATAGGGGAAACTAAGACGCTGTAACACCAACGAACATGTCTGTGTCTTATAGTTGATAGGTTATGGACTGATATCCCCTACCGTCGTGGCTGGCACATGATATTTGCGTAGTAGGGAGGCGATTGCATGGGTAATAATTACGGTAACGCCTAACCATGATAATCTAGTAGTAGTATAGAAACTTATTCTAAGGATATGAATGAGAAGCGTACATGACCTTTACCTTACCTTGTTATCTTGTTATCATGTTATCTCATTTACTTCGTACTTATCTATTTACTGTACTTTCATGCTCAACATTATTTACCTGTCCTGATACTCTATATCTTATCTTATTACTAAAAATCACTGGAACTCAACTGGCTTTATGTCTAATCTATTTTTTTCCTTTCACTCTCTTCCTTACCCCTTAGGTTCTCAGAGTGTGGTGGACAGTAGTTGCGACCATGAGTCTATTCTGCTTGGACTTGGATTGCTTTCATTTCCATATATTTCTTTAGTATATTTATCTATGTTTATTATTATAACATATGAGGGATATTATTTATGGTTTTTGTACTATGAAGATGATTTGTGAGACAGATACTTATGCTTTTGACATTGATAATTTATTTGAAAAAATGTAATGCCATATTTTGTTTGAAATTAAAAGTTGAAGTTTTCCAGTGCATTTTACATTATGTCTTATTTAACTAGTCTCTGTTTTATTGTTGTGCTTCACGAAAATTAATGCATCCTCATATAGGTGACATTAAGAGGCGTGGAGTGTCACACCTCTTCAGGGGTGAGCAATATCTGGTTCAAACTGAATTAACCGACCAAACTAGTTCATTTTAGTCGGTTCGGTTTTAGAACTAAATCGGTTTGAATTCGGTTTGTAAAATAATTTTTTGGTTATCGGTTTAACTAAACTTTTAATTTATTATATAATTTTACAGTATCGTGGCACTTTAAACAGTTAGTTTAGTTATACAATACAAAGGCATTTGTTGCAAATAGATCGAATCTTATCATAAACGTAAAATTTACTATATAAATTTTTTCCAATCATGAGTTTATGTTTTACTTTAAGTGAATCTATCATTTGAATAATAATACAGTTACTGATTAAATTAACAACCTATATTAATTTGGTTTGGTTGGGCTTGAAAAAAAACTCGGTTTCAATTCGGTTTGAGTTTTTTATCTCCAAACCAACCAAATTGACCAATCGCTCAACCCTACCTCTTTATCTACATATGGTGAAGGTGATTAAGTGAAACCTGAAATCAAAATTTGATGGTCTATATTTCTAATTTATAGTTAATAAGCCATGCTTAAAGTACATTTCATTTTCAACTTGTTGATATTTTTCATGAGATCTAGTAAAGTTGTTTAGTGCGTATATTATAGTTTAATGGTTTATTTTGTGCTATTTAATAGCATAAATAAACCATGCATATGATAATCATATCAACTAAATTCATTAATGACAAAAAAGATAACATGATTTCATTTTATGTTGATTCATGTGATCTAGAGAGTCGATTTACCCATAAATTGTCATTTAATCTCATAGTTTTTATTTAACTTTTGTAGTAGTTAGTTTATTATATTTTGCAATTTTTAGTTAGTTAAAACTCTCGCTCGACTTTGGTTATTTTTTGATGAGCAGAATTAGAGTTATTTCTCTCTATGGATCGACCTGTATTTGTCACATACTATGATTGTACGCTATGCCCTTGCAGTAAATATTTTAAATATTCGTGCGATAGATTTCTAATTAAATAAAAAATTCATAGCGACGAACAGTTACGTATGTTTTGTAACAAAGTGCACCCTAGCAGGCCTAATTTTTTGCAAGAAGCTAATATCCATGTCCACTAAAGGATGAATTATGTGTTTGGTATTCTGCAAAAAGGAAAAGATAAATATATTAGAGCTTAACTAAATAACTTAGACAGTAAATAATTTAAAATATGATATTAAATGAATACTCAACAAGAGAATGACACTTTCCAGATCAAGTGTCTCCAAGCTGAATAAAATTTGTCATCTATCTAACGTGCGCATTGTTATGAGGAGGAGGTCAGAACTAATGTTTCGGTGTTTGGAAAATTATATAGTTTTAAGAACCAACTACATATACCATTCTGTTAATGTCTTTGTTATATTAAGTTTAATAAGGTTACAAAACTCTTATCTCTACATGTAAATCACATCTATCTACTCCCCAGACAAGTAGTTATTATGTAGTTATGTGCTCTTGGACCATCTCGGTCCTACGTACCACCATTAGTAACTTTGGTACCCTCCTCACTAGGATTCCACCATCTCTCTACATAAGCGCTGAAACTACATCTGCAGTGGACATCCAAGATAACCCACAACATAGATTTTGCGTCGTTTAGTACGTGAATGTGTAAAACTGCTTCTGCAATGGATCGTTCCTTTATGCCTACATTGCGGATATCTACAACAGACCGCCTCATTGTCGATCTATATGTAATTGTTCAGCCTATAATTTTAAGTTCCGCTCACAGAAGGCGTTAATGCCCACTCTGTACAAAACTCAGTTGGGGATTTACTGAAATCGTGGTCTATCCCTTCCTATCGCGGCTATGGCCCCTACAACCACCCCTCTCTAGTTGGAAGGTGTTACTTATGGGTTAATGGCCAGTCCTAAAATAAAAAACTAACAAAATCATGTGGCGTTGCCTCTATGCAGTTAAAATGGTTAGCAGTTCTATAGCGATGGAGGTGTAAAAAGGTGTAGTAAGGAAATAGAAGGGATATAGCGGAAGCACAAAAGGGTTCATTAAATGTTGAAGCCAAATTTTATTTGTAACGGGCCAGAAAATTCGATGCTCAATTTTCAACACAAATATATCCCATGTCTAAACTCGAGTATCGAAAATCCAGAACGTTAAAGAAAGAAGTTGGAGGGTGAGATAAGAAAGAAAGAAATATTAGAATAGAAGAAGAAGAAGATAAACTAACACAACACAGAGTCTCACATCTCAACGGAACAAAACATAATATATAAATAAATCTTTATTGAGAGCTTGAAATAAAACTTACAATCATCAGAGTACATCAACAAATCTAGACATTTATAACAACCTGTCCTCATATACAATCACATAGCTGAGAAATATCTATATAACATCATACGTCTAAACTCATTCAGCTTGTCTCTTCACAGCATTTGATAATCTGAACCTTTACAACCCGGTCTAACCCGAGCAATACAAACTTCGGATCATTCTGGTGAACCAGAATAAGAAATCACACCAAGTTTAAGGTACCACACAACTTGATTTTAAAATCAAAATCTTTTCAAAAGAAAAGGATAATCGTAAGACCAATCCACACATAAACACGGACGTTCTTTACCTTATGATAACCCAAAACATTTTGAAATCGATATCTTATCTGATATTATAATAGTGTCTAAATACAAATAAATAATAGTCTAGCAGAATGCTTTCATCTCACGCTCTACGTATATAGTATACAATCAAAACCATAGGCTCTTATTGGAGAATTAATTTCCATGGCAAGTTATAGGAAACCACCTTTCCGACAGTGTATCTTTAGAGAGGAATACACCAAGTTCAACAAGAACATCATGCAACTCAGGCTAAACATGACCGGCCTTTCATTTCACATGAGAGTATTGAATGTATTGTCACCTATAGTTGCTAGCAACATAACCGTTCCTGGGAGATAAAGAAGCGAAAAGAAGAACAAATATGAATATTCTCTAGATGGTGACAATACATCCTAATCTGGGCGATCCACATAGCCATGCGACCTACCTGATTTTTACCATTTCCCAGTTGATGAGGCTTGAGGTCATAAATACCTTTTTAGAACATTTGGCCACCATCCACTCAGAATGTCACATTGTCAAATCCGTCGTAAAATCACTAATTAACGTCCCCAAAAATACTCTAGTTGTTTAGCTAAGAGACGGGCTCTTCTCCGTCACAACTTTGGTAAGTTTGAAGAAATCAACGTACATAATTTCTTTGTAAATACTCCGTCATACATCCATCCTTACAAGTCATCCTGGAGCAGGATGAACCGAAGGCACCCTCCTACTACATCCTAGGTATCGCCCTATGGATCAGTAGTGAATAGTCCTTGCGATCCATCGATTTCAATCACGACAGGATCACCATTAGAATATCTCCGGGCGCGACTCCAAAGAATTCGACAAGTATTCCTTTCGCTTACAAAGATCCACGGTCTTCGCTGCTCCATCTTTAATCAGCATCTTCAATGTATTCATTGTTTCGGAACGGTTTTCGAATATAAATTCGATCCCGGTCTTTCTGTAGAAACAATCGTATAGGTCAGATTTGATAGTCGGTTATTTAACTATCAAATAAACAATCATGAGAATAGAATGAGTTCACTCGGCACTACTTGGCCTCTTTAATTAAAAATAATTAACAAAAGTTAAGTTAAAACTCTTAAATCTTTCAACATTGTAAATATAGCTTGTCACTTCTTATTTAACATAAGATTTATTTTCAAAACTGTTACATCCTCATACTCAGGAAAATATTCTATTTTTGTATCCAATTTTCTATCTTGTTATCATCTCCAAAACATCTGCTAGAACATTCATCATTATCTATAACTTAGAAATCAATTCAACTTATCATTCGTAAAATAATGTTATGAAATCTCTTTTGTTTCATTATCTAGAAAAATAACAAATCCTTATTCTTTTTGAATAAACCCATTCGAAATCTCCACTTTTCATTTCCTTTTTCCTTGAAAATATCGTTATAATTTCACACAATCTCGTTTATTTATTTTTTACTTAGGAAATATCATTATACAATATACATATTCTTGAATCTTTTCATTTCCATTACTTTGGAAATCTCATTTTGTATTTTCAAATCTTGAAAATTACATTGCATTATTATATCCCATATAGAAATAATCAATTATTCTTAACTTCTTTTCCATTACAAACTCATATCATCCTCAGATAATCCAGAAGTCGATCAAGTTGGGGTATTTGTTTACCTCTCATACCTTGATCAACAATGTTCTTATCTTTAGACAAATATGAGTTGTAATTCAAAAACCGATATTTATTCTTATACCAAATCAAATCCCATTTAACTATTTTACTTGAACCAATTTATAATCCATTTCTTATTTTCTAAAATATCCTTTTCTAATACAACTATTATTACTTAATTCGTTGATTAAGTAAATGCTTATTTAAAACATTCCCTCCTACTATAAATCCCTTTAACCAGTTTATTTGATAACATGGGTTTTTATTACAAAATCCATTACCATATACCATTTCAAAAATCCATTTTTCCAATACATTCAAACCATTTCCCATTTTGGAATTTTATTTCAATTTTATTCACTTTACTTAATTCCATTATTAAGTAACGTTAAATTAAAATTAATGCTTTAACTCCACGTTTCTTTTATAAATCTCGTTTATAAAAATAGGTTTACTATAAACCCTTTTTTATCTCCGCTTCCTCTTTCTAACTTCAAATATTAAGTTAATATTTGATTTGAGCTATCTTATTCGCTTAAAATCCCTTTTAAAACTTCATACTGAAAACTTGGGCTTTATATTAAAACCCGTTCATAAACTCCTTTCACAATTCAATTAGTTTTCATCACAGCTACACTTGAATTATTATTCATTAAAATAATAATTTAACTCATCATTTACTACTGTAGAGGTATAGTTAACTTCTTTAATAACTAAATAAACAGTAAATTTCCTTTTAAAATCTTATTAAAATTAAAAAATATATTCGATAAACTATTTCATTAGATTAATTTCCAATAAACTAATTTAATAACAAATTGCAGTTAAAACAGTTGACTTTGTCAACTCAAAACATGGTTATCTCGTTAACCGATTCAATTAATCCTTCCTTTAAATTAATTAATTTAAATAATTCCATTTAATTGTTTCTTAAAAACAATTATTCAACTCTTAACCGTTAGGTTAACTTGTGCTCATTTTCTTATAACATTTTATTAACATAAGAATTTGTTGTATAAAATCATTTATTAAGTATTTTTTAACCTGAATAATAAATACTAAATATTTATTTTCATTTAATAAACTTTGATTTAGAATAATAAATTTAAAAAAATCTATCTTCAGTTATAAAATAAAATTTATAACTTCATTCCTATCGATTCACCTGACGGTAAATCAATATTTAGAAAATGCCATAGACTGCTAATTACTCAACCAATTCTACCTATTGGTATAAACAAAACAATTGTTGAATTTCAGATTAATGGTCAATAATCAAGTCAATCATTCAATCAAAAACAGTTCATATACTAATAATATGAGAGTGAATAACATCTAATATATTTGAGGGATCCAGTTGGATTCCTCCAACTGGTTTTTCCTTGCATCAAAATACGTTAGCTCTATATAATCATTTAATTCAATGTATTAATATAAATTCAATAATCAACCAATAATAGCAATTTAACATCAACCATTTAATGTAACACGTTTATATAAATATAAACGTGACCGACAAGGTAAGTTACCTCCATTGGTTCCAATCGTTAAAATAACGATTTGATGGTTCACTGAAATTAAACAACATTTAATTTCATCGGTTCAATCAATATATGAATATATATTAACACAGTCAACTATTGGCTACCATAACACACAATTATAAAACCCGGCCTATATAAAATATAAGTGGGGAGAACTGAGTGAGTTTAATTCTCTTTGATTTCCATTTGTCATCGAATGGTTTGTTTTAATTAAATTAAACAGGCATTTAATTTAATTAAAACTTCCAGCTGCGCACAACTCTGTCCAAACAAGCTCCATATTGTCATGCTTACTTATACGGTTCCAATAACTCAGATTTTGTTCAGTTCTGTCAATATATGAATGAGTTATAAAAATTTGAAGTCACAATTTAAATTTGAACTAATTAATCTTGAACTAAATTTTTCATTAATTAATTAACTAATTATACCCTTATATATAATTATCATGTTTAAAACCAAATTAGGCATATGTATAACGTCTTTATATAAATTGGTTAGGCACGGTTTAAAAAGGAAAAGACATTAGGCACGGTTTTAATTCCAGGGTAGAAACAAACATTTATATCCATTTTGAACTTATGTGAATTACTTATTCGACTGTCAATTTCTATATGTAACGAGTAGATGGTGAACTCAAACAATTATTATAAAAGACGAAATCAACCACATAATCGTAGTAAACCAAAATAAATGCAAAACCATATTAATAAATAACTTAGCACTTACATATGTATTTAGACATGTTTAATACATTACTAGGCAGTTTAATTAGGAGTATTATTAACATAATTATGTTATGATTTAAACTAATAGGACACATAATCATCCCCACCCGAAATGTTTTCCCCAGTTCTCCGCCATCCTCTTTCTTTCCTCCCCACTACCTTTAATTTCCCATACTGTGACAACAATTTGTTCTTTTTTTCATTTTAAACACCTGCTCGCCTCGTTTGAAATATATCTCCCCATAAAACATCCTGCAGAACCCATGAAACGAAAAACATGCATTCACCTGCTTCTTGCTTCAATCGTTTTTGTAATGCCCCGCCTCTATACCCACTATCATCCAGTTCATTTCAGATAAATGTCGTAGACCATAATGGAGAATGAGGTTTGTGAAGAGCGACCAATTCCATGTGAGGAATGCACATCGAATTCTGATACCGATTAAAATTTCGACATGACCATTCGGCACATAGGGCAACTACGCAATGGCTATATGAAATCCAGAAAGCAGTATAAAATAGACAACAACAATAATATAAATATGGTATATCTCATAGCCAGACACAGAATAATCATATCACAAAGGCGGAATAGATATGAATAAACCAAGAATGTGTACAACAAGCTAGTGGTCAACAAAGATCCACTAATACATGTACCATGATCTAAATGAAAGAATATGTACACGACGAAAGATAATGTCATAAGTACAAAAGTACATAAAGCTGCGGAGGCAGAGTAGCAAGCTGAAAGCGGAAGATCAATCCTGCGATGAGACCCAAAGGAGCATCTAAAATGACTCGGCCTGACCTAAGTATTATTTATAAGAAAATAAACAGTAAACGGATCAGTTTAGCTGTACTTATCAAATGGATTGAGATAATAAGAGATATAACATAGAATGACATGATTCTAATGATGATATCTAATCATAAACAAGTATGAAACATGGCATGTCCACACAATCAGGAAACGACAATGGAATGTCAGCACACAACTATCTCTAAATAATCACCTAGCTAATGTAGAATGCAACATTCAAATATTAGCACACAACAGGAAATGACAGAGGAACTAAAATAATCAAGAATCAGAAATCGTTTATCAAATTGACGTGCATCGCATCAAAGTAATCAGGAATCATAAATTATTTATCAAATTGACGCGCATCACGTCAAAGTAATCAAGAATCAAAAATCATTTATCAAATTGACGTGCATCGCATTAAAGTAATCAAGAATAAAAAATCATTTATCAAATTAACGCGCATCGCGTCAAAGTAATCAAGAATCAGTAATCATTTATCAAATTGACGTGCATCACGTCAAAGTAATCAAGAATCAAAAATCATTTATCAAATTGACGCGCATCGCGTCAAAGTAATCAAGAATCAAAAATCATTTATCAAATTGACGCGCAATGCATCAAAGTGGGCAATTGATGCCCAATGCATCAAAGTGGTGAGATACGATCTCTAGGTAGCGAACCCATTTGTTTGAGCCAAGCTTCCCACGGAGCTGGGTCGTGATCCCGGTAGAGGAAAACATAAATCATAGAAAATCATCAGAAAGTTGGACCGAAGTCCCATAGATGAAGGTCACAAATCGTAAATTCCCACTAGGGCTATTGCAAACCAAACAACTTTGTCAGGAGGCGGATACCAATGATCCGGGTGAATAGAATTTACTCCGAGCTAGTTAATATAAGGAAATAGAGACATGTCCCATAACCACATGTTATTCTCGAATATTTACGAACCCGTAATTGGTTTCTATTCAAAACAGAGAAATCACCACACATGTTCGAATGCACGAGTCCAAGAGTTATTCGCCGAAGTAAACGTATAGGTCATAGTCCTCAGTTTTACTAAGGTAAATAAACTAAAATTTCTCATCCAATCGATAGGATAAGGAACTGTATATAAATCAATAGAATCACAACCAGGTTTAGAAATCAAATTGATTTTAAAAGGATTTGAATTTAAAAACTGATTAAGCGTTGGTTCGATGCTCATTGACAATATAAAACCCCATTATCCATTGTGGTTCAATTATTCATGAAAACCGTCGCCGTAGCGAATAGAATGCAAACATCATGAAATATAAACTCACATCACAACAACATACAGGAAATCAAGGGATAACGATTGTAATTTCGATCAACGAACAAATCAAAATCCCAAACTAGCACCCGAAGGTTTTAAACTACATCGGAATAAATTCGAAGGATATCGAGTCGATAATTCACGTCTTAGAGTCGTGAATCATCTTAATAAGAGTATCGAATAAATTTGATATACAAAATAGAGCGCACGGGCTTTAGAATGATCAATTATTCAATTCACATCATAAACAAATGTGAATCGGCCAAGAAGGATCAACATTGGAAGAATCACATGAGAATCAAAGTCGATGAATCGAGATGCTGGAATCTGTGGATTCGTAAAGATGAAGTTCACAAACGAAGTCCGAATGGCCCGAGCTCCGGCGAGAAAGAGCCTGGATGGGGGTAGAGTGTTGACCGTGGTCTCCATTGGTCAATAGAGAAACTGCAGTTCAAGACGTCTGAGCCCTCAGGACAGACGTCTGACCTAACAGTTTGCTGGTTTTTTTTTTTTTTTCCTGAGAGGTTAGTCAAACGTCTGACCTATTTGGTCAGACGTTTGAGCTGAAGCAATTAAATATTTTGCTTCTCAAACATTGATAGACGTCTGTCCCCCTCTCGGACAGACATCTGAGCTGAAACATGGGCTATTTTGCTTAAGGAATAAGTGCAAACGGCCCACGGACGAGCTCGGATCAATGGTGATGGTACATGATGATTTCTAAGTTAAAGTGAAGCATCTAAGGCTTACAGAAACATCTAATAACACCAACAAACATGCACACACAAATATGAACATGAAATTGCTATGACTTCGATTATATATTCGAAAATGAACTAATTCTCTAACCAAGGCAATCAAATGTGATTCAAGCGACTTGTGAAGACTTAAAACTTTGTCGAGGGACAACGGAACTTTCACAACATCACCAAATCAACTCAAAATATATGCATAAAATTGTGTAAACAATCCTACTTATAATTTCAACTCAATGGAACATAAACATATGGAATCGGCTAAGTTACATTAACATAACCAATTCACTAGCACATGCAAACACATATGAATCACTAAATTACACTTTTACAAGCCATTGGCTTATGGCATAGATGTGAGCTCAAAAAGAACTCACCTTTAGCTCTTGAATATCAAGAACAAGATCCAATAAGGAAGAACAAGCATCCAAACGAGCAAAGCTCCTCTGTTTCATCAATTACACCTCTGAAATCACCTCATACACTCACATACAAACATATAGGAATTAGGGTTGTCGAAAAATCTTAAATTGAGAGGAGTATAAGGTAGAGAGGGAGAATAGAGAGCTTACCTATGTTTCTACACTTGATTTCCTCTTGATTTGGATCCCTAGGAGCCAACCCTAGCTTAGGAATTTATAATTTCCCATTCCCTTTTCCCATTTCTATTTTTCTAAGTGTTTGGAGAATGAATGAAGAGAAGGAGGATGATTTGGGGTTACATGGTGAACTATGTTAGCTCAACCAAGACCCAACCAAGGTGCCAAAACTCCGAAGCTCGGAATATATCGAAATTTATACTTTTCGAACTCCTAAACACATTTTGAACTCAATTAAAGTGGTTTCGAGTCAAAATTCGTCCATATACAAAAAGTGATATTTTGGTCATACATCAAATGAAAAGGACCAAATTTGCCCAAGTCAAAAGGTATCAATGCTTATAGTCAAAAATGTTGTAAACGATCATCAGGACCCAATGAAAGTGGTCCCGAATCCTAATTTTATCGTTTGTGAAAACAATATTTTGAGTGGAACATCGGATACAGCGATATATTTAAGTAAAATATTTAAATCTACTATCATGGAATGAGCGGGTTGTTATAGACCTCCCCCCTTAAATAAACTGCGTCCCCGCAATTTCTTAAGAATGAAGTAATAGGTAACAAACAAAAATTATACCATGAAGTGGTGCAATAAGAACCGACACGAAATGAAAAGATCACACCAACGGGTAGGTGAGATCCCAATTTTGTCTCGCAAGATCATAAAAACTAGAGTTCGATCTCGAACTTCATTACCTATGAAGGTAGTCATCCCAAACGAGGAAAATAATTCCTGAAAAATTCATTAGCGCTATGAATTCAAATAGACTCTCCTTTCTTCGTATGATTCTCAAGGGAATGAGAATCAATAGAATGCAACAAAACCAAGTGAATCTAATTTGGAATTTCAAGGAGCAACGGGACCGCATCCTATAGACGCGAGATATCAAGAGTAAATATTTCTCTTAGGATATGAGATGGGAGATAACGGTGGTTGACTACTCCATTCCCAAAACTCAATCATGATGACGTAGCGAACACCGATCCTCAGCATTTTAGTCTTGCGACAAGGTGGCTGACACCCACAAAAGAATCACTCAGAGATTCCAGCGAAGTTAGCTAAAGAGAGCAATTCTTGATGGAATAATCAATTATTCCAGGTTGGTACGGAATGCCACCAAGCTAGAAATCGATAATTAGTATTGGTAATGGAATACCAATGAACTATTCCGGGAAAGCGATTTCTAACCAGGTACTAAATCTCATTTAGTAACCATAAAGATGAATCATTAGGAATTATATGAAATGCCCAATATTTAGAAACTTGAGTGTCGATTTTAGAAAATCAGAAACATCGAGAACATGACGGATAAGTAGTGCACAACTTACCACTTCAGAACAATAGGATTTAAGATAATTTTCCACCAAAAGTCTCAAATCGCAAAATCATCATTAATTAATCAAAGAAGCAATATACAATTTCTATAATAAGATGAGATTAAACCAAAGAGGTCATAATCCCCAAAAATTTGATTGACAAGGGTTGACAAATGTGCGTTGACAATTGTCAACCTGAATGATTCAAACAAACAAAGGAGGAATATCAAAAGAGCTCATCCTTACGATATTCATTTCTAAAAGCAACACAAGGCTACGTTCCCAAGTGAATTGACTATAACACTTCCGGATGATTGATTAGATCATAGATTCAAAGAAAGGAATTATTGAGTTTGACATGGATCGCAAAACCTCATATTTCTCTCCCTATGGGATTCCCATTCTCTCGAGCGATCGTTCACTAGAGAAAATAAGGAGACCCATGGAATCACAAGAATAATAAAATCTATTTAGCAAGTCGAAACAATAATTAAGAATTTGGTGAGATTCTCGATCACTAAGAATACTCAAAAATCGAAGATCTGAAATCCAGAAACAAGAGACAAAAATAAATAACTTTTTGGGTTGTTCCTGGAGTTATTTAATTTACTCAAAGAAAAGATTCAAGATAATTTCTAATTGAAAATCTTGAACCACTCAAATTCTTGGAATTGCTCCAAGGATATCTAAAAGTAAATTATCTAGAAAAATAATAAACGATTATGAAAAATCGCAAAAATCCAAAATATAATTATTTTGATTAACTCATTTGGAGTTAATTTCAATTTTAGGAATCATTTTGAATATCGGATTGTCACATAATGGTGTTTAGGAATTCCGAACTACAACATGGCATCCCATATCTCGTTCAAGATCCTTAATGGACATGATGGACAAATTAACACAAGAAATTCCTCACAATTTCTAACGTTCATGCAAATCTTGCGAAAATATAAAAATTCAATAAATCATTCCGGATGGCATAAAGGAAATAAAATTCCTTTATCAACTTACGAATAAAACATAAATGATATCTTTTGATAACGAAGAACATGATCGACGTATATCAAAAGAACATAAATAAAATAATCTCTAAATAAGGTAAATTACATTAAGGAATTAATGGCACATACCTTGACTCAAGAAGAGGGATCGCAAGAAGCGGGATGCTTTCCCTCATTCTTGATCTTGAGTTTAGAATGCAACGATACATTTGTTGAGTTAATTTGGCACAAGTGCTTGGTGACTCACACCGGCACAACGAGGTAACAAATGAGTTGTTTTAGCCCGAAGGCTTAGTGATCTATCAATGAACTAGAACTATATAGCTGATAACAAGGGAGTAGGTTTAGTCACAAAGACACAGTATCTCCATACCGAACGACAAGTGATCAATAGACCATGCTAGGTACGTAACGACGTACAAAACAATCTTAACTAGAAATCAAGAAATATCAGGATCAAAGACGCTTACGATGTGCGTAACGACGCAAGGGCAAGATATCCAACGATCAGTCAACTACAAGGATCATAAATGATCAACAAGATAAGGGTGATACACAATAGGCGAAGCAGACATTGATTAGCAACTCGAGTCAAAGAATGAAACAGAAGTACACTAGAGCACACAGGCCCTAGATGGACTATAGAAATCAACCCGAAAGAGACGAGTTGATAACTATTCTAGAAGACTAAAAATAGGCCACTTGAGACATAATCATCCCTCCCATAGGAGGTACACTGGGTGAACCAGCACTTGCACGGCTACAACCAACTATTTCTCTTCTTTAAGGAAAAAGAAGGAGGAAAAAGTTAGTCTTAAGTTGAATTCAAATGACGCGAATTCAATCAAAATGGAATCGTATAGGAAGATAAGCTATGAAGGGTCTTAAGACTCTAACTAAAACCCTAAAGCATGATTCTTGAGAGAGGCTTAAGACAAAATCTTCGTCATACTATCTTATATTGTTCCGGAAAGTGTCTCTAATACCAAACTGTAACACCCCACCTCTATACCCACTATCAACCAGTTCATTTCAGAGAAATGTTGTAGACCATAATGGAGAATGAGGTTTGTGAAGCGCGGCCGATTGTATGATTACTCCATGTGAGGAATGCACATCGAATTCTGATACCAATTAAAATTTTGACATGACCATTCGGCAAATAGGGCAACTACACAATGGCTATATGCAATCCGAAAAGCAGTATAAAATAGACAACAACAATAATATAAATATGATATATCTCATAGCCAGGCACAGAATAATCATATCACAAAAAAGGAGTAGATATGAATAAACCAAGAATGTGTACAACAACCTAGTGATCAACAAAGATCCACTAATACATGTACCATGATCTAAATGAAAGAATATGTACACGACGAAAGATAATGTCATAGGTACAAAAGTACATAAAGCTGCGGAGGCAGAGTAGCAAGCTGAAAGCGAAAGATCAATCCTGCGATGAGACCCAAAGGAGCACCTAAAATGACTCGGCCTGACCCGAGTATTATTTATAAGAAAACAAACAATAAACGGATCAATCTAGCTATACTTATCAAATGGATTGAGATAATAAGATATATAACATAGGATGACATGATTCTAATGATAATATTTAATCATAAACAAATATGAAACATGGCATGTCAACACAATCAGGAAATGACAATGGAATGTCAGCACACAACTATCTCTAAATAATCTCCTAGCAAATGTAGAATGCAACACTCAAATATTAGCACATAACAGGAAATGACAGAGGAACCAAAATAATCAAGAATCAGAAATTGTTTATCAAATTGACATGCATAGCATCAAAGTAATCAAGAATCAGAAATCATTTATCAAATTGATGAGCATCGCATCAAAGTAATCAAGAATCAAAAATCATTTATCAAATTGACACACATTGAGTTAAAGTAATCAAGAATCAAAAATCATTTATCAAATTGACGCGCATCGCGTCAAAGTAATCAAGAATCATTTATCAAATTGACGCGCATCGCGTCAAAGTAATCAAGAATCAAAAAACATTTATCAACTTGACGCACATCACGTCAAAGTAATCAAGAATCAAAAATCATTTATCAAGTTGACGCGCAATGCGCCAAGTGGTCAAATTGATACACAATGCATCAAAGTGGTGAGATACGATCTATAGGTAGTGAACCCATTTGTTTGAGCCGAAGCTCCCCACAGAGCTGGATCGTGACCCCGGTAGAGGAAAGCATAAATCATAGAAAATCATAGAAAGTTGGACCGAAGTCCCATAGATGAAGGTCACAAATTTTAAATTCCCACTAGGGCGATTGCGAACCAAACAACAATGTTAGGAGGAGGATACCAATGATCCGGCTGAATAGAAGTTACTCCGAGCAAGTTAATATAAGGAAATAGCGACATGTCCCATAACCACATGCTATTCTAGAATATTAACGAACCCGTAATTAGTTTCTATTCAAAATAGAGAAATCACCACACATGTTCGAATGCACGAGTCCAAGAGTTGTTTGCCGAAGTAAACGTATAACGGGTCATAGTCCTCAGTTTTACTAAGGTAAATAAACTAAATTTATCGTTCAATCGATAGGATAAGAAATCGTATATAAATCAATAGAATCAGAATCGGGTTTAGAAATCGAATTGATTTTAAAAGGATTTGAATTTAAAAACTGATTAAACGTTGGTTCGATGCCCATTGATAATATAAAACCCCATTATCCATTGTGATTCAATTATTCATGAAAACCGTCGCCGTAGCTAATAGAACGCAAACATCGTTAAACACAAACTCACATCACAATAACATACAGGAAATCAAGGGACAACGGTTGTAATTTCAATCAACGAACGAATCGAAATCTCAAACTAGCACCCGAAGGTTTTAAACTACATCGGAATAGACTCGAAGGATATCGAGTCGATAATTCACATTTTAGAGTCGTGAATCATCTTAATTAGAGTATTGAATAAACTCGATATACAAAATAGAGCTCAGGGCTTTAGAATTATCGCTTATTCAATTCACATCATAAAAAAATGTGAATCGGCCAAGAAGGATCAACATTGGAAGAATCACATGAAAATCAAAGTCGATGAATCAAGCTACTGAAATCTATGAATTCGTAAAGCTGAAGTTCACAAACAAAGTCCGAACAGCTCAAGCTCCGGCCGGGAAGGAGCCTAGATAGGGGTAGACTGTTGACCGTGGTCTCCACTTGTAACACCCTGAATTTTCTATGAACATAAAGTAACAAAACAAAGTATACTTAATTTTTAAGAGAAGAATTAAGGGAAACGGGTTACGCCATTGCGTTCGTCTCAAAATTCTGCTCGAGATGGAGTCTAAGTTTGCATAAATCGGACTTCGTATGAAGAAGTTATGGCACTTAGAAGTTTCAAGAATTTAAAATAAAAACTAGCCCGAATTCAAATTTAAAGTTTCAAAATTCAAATCACACACCTCGGCTGGGCGGGAAAATTCCCGCCCAGGACTTGGGTCGACCAGGGGGTCGACCTGGGTAGAACAGGTCGACCATGGGGTCGACCTCCCCCCTTTTTCCAAATTCGTGGACAGATTCGTTTTTCTGCATTTAGGCGCCCGTTCTGACCAGATTCGTTGCTCCTAAGCTATTTAAACACCCCCAAACCTCACTTTCTCTCCACACAATTTCATTTCACCTATACTCCGCCCTAGTTAATATTAAAATAAATCAATGGCGTCGTTACTCTACTGAAACCTAAGCTAGAACAAGTGCTCCTTCTTCTTCTAATCTGAATAGGATTAAAAGAGAACAACTACAACCCTTTTTCTTATTGAATCCAACCAAGGTGTGTACAGTTATTTTCAGATATGAAATTTAATTATGATCTTGACATGGTTATATATCAGAATTGGAGATTATGCATATTCTTGTTTATCAGATCTGTTTTTCTGTGTAGATCTATCTTATTCCTGTTTATCAGATCCGTTTTTCTGTGTAGATCTATCTTATTAATATTATCATAACTACTCTGTATCTCTTCCTTCCTTCTGTTCTATAGCCAGGCTACCACGAGCCTAAGCCAAATCTCATAAGAGATTGATGCACGAACGTTAAATTTTGGGAAAATAATGAATGATGCATAATTGGAAATAACTGATTTGTCACTGATTTAAGGATAGGGTATATGTTGTAATTTAAGATTTAGATCTTGGCATACTATATATGATGGTTTATGATTTGGAAGAAGGAGAATTATTGTATGACAACATATGACTTGTAATTTGGGGACATAATGCATGTTATAATTCAAGATCTGATTTTGAGGACATAATACATGTTGTAATTTAAGATCTAGATTTGGGGCGTATTTTATATGATGATTTATGATTTGGAAGAAAAGGATATGTGACTTAGGCCTGAAAAACCTATATTATAATAGGGATAATTATAAATGTGAATACACCTAATTCGAACTTTTGGATATTTGACATATGCGATAATCAACAGTTATAATTTGGCATAATTTATATTGTGCATCATGATTTGGGGGTTTTTCGAGAATATTCTGTACGATGCAAATTTAACTAAAATTTCGGAAGTATGTTATATTGTGAATTATGACCATAATTTGGGCGTGGAAAATTAGGCTTAATTTTATGATTAGGCGAGGTATGTCAATGGAATTTTAAGGGATGATTAAATCTGTTAAATTGTAATCTGCTAAAATCTGTTGAAACTGAATAAGGTAATTTGGGGTATGAAAATCTGTAGGCTCGATCTAAAATTGAGCAAAACATGTTAATAGAACTTTGGATAGTCTGATATAACTTGTAAAGATGTTAATTTGTTGAATTGGCATAATTAGTCTGATATTGGCATAATCTGTGAATGAATACTTCAGCTAAAAGTAAGAGTGCTAAGGCACGAGGTTAGACTCTGTTTGCGGTAGAAGCCTGCCCGGACCCAACCGGCTTAACCAGCAACCAAAAACTGTCAGTCTAATGTGAGAGGTCATAGGCATAAAGATGCTTAGACACGAGGTTAGGTCTAGCTTGTGGTAGAAGTCTACCCGGAACCGCCAGGCACATCCAACGGCCACAAGCTACCAACCTAATGTGAGAGGTCTGTGCATTAATATTTAATTAATGCAAATCCAAGATAAATATGATACCTAAAACGTGTTGGGTGGATAGGGTTAAATCAACTGGACTGATGAATCTAATAAACCCATTTGAAAATCTATAGGCCCAATATAAGGTTAGGTGAAACAATCTGTAAGTCTATTAATCTGTATATCTGATTCATTAGTCTGAAAACTTGCTAACCTGTATGTTTGATCTGAGAACTAGTTAATTTGGACTTTGTACATCTGAAATCTATAAGCAAGTAAATCTGAAATCTGTTAGTCTGGGGACAACAAGGTTAGGAGGGGGTAATTACTTGTGTCATTTGTTGTTTGGGACCCATATTAGCCAGTAACCCTTTCTGGTATCAAAACTATGACCCA
Organism: Allium sativum; assembly: GCA_030737875.1. Classification (NCBI taxonomy): domain Eukaryota; kingdom Viridiplantae; phylum Streptophyta; class Magnoliopsida; order Asparagales; family Amaryllidaceae; genus Allium; species Allium sativum. The sequence goes on along the minus strand of CM060916.1, from coordinate 601,590,811 downwards.
ACACTAGGTAGGGGTCCAGGGCACGCTTACTGAACTAATTGTAAGAGGTTCACTCTGATAATGGCGAGGGGTGTTGATGGCGCATTCCAACCGGTCATGTGCGTGCATGGATCCGGTCTGCTCTGAGGATGTAAGACACCGTGACATCTGTAAATAGGTCTGTGTCTATAATTTGCCACTTTAGGGAGTGATACACCCTTCCGTGGTGTCGGCACAGGGTATTTATGTATTAGGGAGCTGATCTCTTGGGGTAGAATTTAGGATACACTTAGTTCTGTCTGTTTCTGTTGGGGTACCGTCTATTTCTGTTGGGGTGGTAACACCTGTCTGTTTCTGTGTGGTACCGTCTGTTGGGGTGGTAAAGGCCCATTACTAGTGTACACCTAATCCTAGTATTCTGTTATTGTCTCTGTTTGGGTAGTAAAGGCCCATTACTAACATTCTTCTTCTGTACTGTCTGCCTCTGTTCGGTTAGTAAAGGCCCATTACTAGCATTCTGTTTCTGAACGTCTGTTTCTGTTAGGGTGATAAAGGCCCATTTTTAACATCGTGTTTCTAAAGAGATCGTTCTGTTTTCTGTTAAGATATTAGGACAACACCTAATTCTGTTATATTAGTATTAGTGCAGAGAAGTGAAAACCAAGTAAGAAGCTTAGTTTAGCCTATATCATTCTGTCCCTTCTGTTAACCTGCTACTCCTATTATGGTTATCTCTTATCCAGTTTTATTTACATGTCATGATATTGTTATCTATTTATATGCTGAAAGTCACTGGACTTACCAGATTTATGTCTGACCTAGTTTGTTTCGCCTCTTTTCTTCCGTTTTCCCCCAGGTTCTCAGGGTGGAAACATAAGAGCTTGATTCAGGTTCCAACTGTTTGAAGTGCTAGAAGTGCTTGAAATATTGCTGAGCTTTGATTCTGCCTATTTATGGCATTCCCTGTTGGGGATTACAGCTTTAAAATTATGCATTCTGAAGGATTTTGTATAAGACTGATATTTGTGTACTTGGGTTTTGGTATTTTGATGTAACCAAACTTATTTCTGTTCCTGCTGTAGTAAAGTTATAAATTTTTCAAGTACTACTTTACATATCTGTCTTGTAAATTTCTGTTCTGTTTACTTATAACGTTCCACCGAAGTTAAGGCATTCCCTTGGTGAGTGACCTTAACGGAAGTGGGGTGTTACACCACTGGTCAATAGCAAAACTGCAGACTCAGACGTCCGAGCCCTCAGGACAGACGCCTGACCTGACAGTATGTGGTTTTTTATTTTTTTCTCGAGAGGTTGGTCAGACGTATGACCTATTTGGTCAGACGTCTGAAATGAAGCAATTAAATATTTTTCTTCTCAAACATTGACAGACGTCTGTCCCTCTCCCGGGCAGACGTCTGAGCGGAATATAGGCTATTTTGCTTAAGGAATAAGGTGCAAACGGCCCACGGACGAGCTTGGATCAATGATGATGGTACATGATAATTCCTAAGTGAAAGTGTAGCATCTAAGGCTTACAGAAACATCTAATAACACCAACAAACATGCACTCACACACATATGAACATGAGATTGCTATAATTTCGATTATATATTCGAAAATGAACTAATTCTCTAACCAAGGCAATCAAATGCGATTCAAGCGACTTGTGAAGACTTAGAACTTTGTCGGGGGACAACGGAGCTTCACAACATCACCAAATCAACTCAAAATATATGCATAAGATCGTGTAAACAATCCTACTTATAATTTCAACTCAATGGAACATAAACATATGGAATTGGCGAAGTTACACAAACATAACCAATTCACTAGCACATGTAAACACATATGAATCAATGAATTACATTTTTACAAGCTATTGGCTTGTGGCATAGATGTGAGTTCAAAAAGAACTCACCTTTGGCTCTTGAATATCAAGAACAAGCTCCAACAAGGAAGAACAAGCACCCAAACGAGCAAAGCTCCTCTCTTTCATCAATTGGACCACCGAAATCACCTCATACACTCACATACAAACATATAGGAATTAGGGTTGTGGAAAAATCTGAAATTGAGAGGAGTATGAGGTAGAGAAGGAGAGTAGAGAGCTTACCCATGTTTCTACACTTGATTTCCTCTTGATTTGGATCCCTAGGAGCCAACCCTAGCTTAGGAATTTCTAATTTCCCATTCCCTTTCCCTATTTCTATTTTTCTAAGTGTTTGGAGAATGAATGAAGAGAAGGGGGATGATTTGGGGTTATATGGTGAGCTAGGTTAGCTCAACCAAGACCCAACCATGGAGCCAAAACTCTGAAGCTTGGAATATATCGAAGTTTATTCTTTCCAAACTCCTAAACGACACTTTGAACTCAATGGAAGTGGTTTCGAGTCAAAATTCGTCCATATACAAAAAGTGATATTTTGGTCATACATCAAATGAAAAGGGCCAAATTCGCCCAACTCAAAAGGTATCGATGCTTATAGTCAAAAAGGTTGTAAATGATGATCCGGACCCAATGAAACTGGTCCCCAATCCTAATTTAATCATTTGTGAAAAACGATATTTTGTGACGACCACAATCCCGTTACGATGGAGACAAGGGTTATCTTTGGAACATAACACATAAACAGATAATAGCAGAACAGGATTAAATAAATACACCGGATAATGAACAATAGAATATACTCTATAAAAGTAATCATCAGAGTTACACAGTATACAGGATCATACTTAGTACAAATACAGTTCAGCTATACATAAATGTCTACAGCGGAAACAAACAAAATATGTACAATAGGTGCTGAACAGCATAAAAAGAGATAAATAATAGAATCCATCTTCAGCTCCAGCTATCCAGAATGAACCAGCTAAACCTGAATACAAGGCTGCCCATGTAGAAAAAGGGGCACCCGAGTTTGAAAGTGAAACAAACTACGAGTCAGTCATGGGACTGGTATGAAAATCTACTCAACACATTTAATATGACTAATCACAGGACCACGCCACTTTCTGGGAACGGTTTTACTCCATCGGATTGCCAGTGCTTTAAAACTAATCTTTCCTTTTAAACAACGCAATGCTTTCTATAAAAATGAAGCCATTATAAGACTCAGTTCCCATCACACAATGCAACGCAAACCGGAGGATAGAGTTTTTACCTTATAATGGCCAAGATATGCTTGATACAATTAAGACAAAAGCATTTGATATTACTACTAGTGTTTATATGTTTCGAAAACAATTTCAAATCATAACTATCAATCATAGGCGGCATGGGTACCATATATCATGTCGCCATATATATATATACAATCAAAATCGCACAGTCACGTATTTGGAAATTGGATTTCCGTCCTGAACCAAGGCAAAAGATAGTCCTTACCGAATTCGAGACGCTCTAGCCCGTGTCTCAGGAACAGCCGCAACTGCCCCCTGGATCGTCAGGGCCGGTCCATCGATGTGGATTATTATGCCTGAACACTACGCCACCCCGCCCTATGGGGCGTAAATGAGCCAATGAATGATTCCATCAGTCCCGGATCGACCGATAAATCCGAGGCGCCTTGCAACAGCAACAACCACACAGGTGAAAAGTATGTAAATGTCAGGGCTGGTAGGTCACTGACACCACCCTAGCTAGAAAGAAACGCATGCCCTCCCTGATGTCCTCTCCCATTTCTGGTTCATACCGGGGTGTGAGGCTCTCGAATTCACATTATACACAAAGCTACACCACACAGGCGGTGCTTTGATCATCACCACAAGACTTTGCTTTTCAACAGAAGCCCTAATCATTTGCCACTTAGGCATGCCACACTGGAAATTCATGCCATGCGACTGATATCCACCGATATACAACCTCTGAGCTCGTGTGTCTCAGAGAAGGGCGTTAAGCAGAAGAATAAATTCTCCGCCGCCAAACAGACGTATATTTAATAGAGATCAATCAACATAGAATAAAATCCAATGTCAGACACACAGTCCATTTACAAGTCCGTTCTGGGTCTGAACGAAACCGGAGGCATTAAATACCACGCAAACCCATCGATCACCACGTACGTCTGGACGATCACCACTCATTATCCATATTTCGGGATGCCCCCCAATCAGGACCTCGGTTACCATCCAAACGAGGTGAAGATCTCCGGTCTTCGATCACCGTCTTCATCTTCGACTTTCAATCGTCGGTCAATTATTTGAAATGAGAATTAACTGGGCATTTTCAAATAATTCACCTATATTTAGAATTTCAAATCAATTTATTTCAATGGTTAAATCATTCGACAACACCAATTTTGTTCTTTAATGTAATTTTCACACCAAACACATTCAACCATCAAATACCACATAAATCGAGCAAATTCAGTTTATTTCCATTCCGTATCGTTTATAATATTTTATAACGATTTATCGCTATTTTTATTTATTTTAAAATAGCCAATTTATTCAAAACGACGCTTCGGGCCATAACGCGGCCGTGGCGCTGTTTTTCTTCAGATTTGATTTACACATATATGAAAATCTAACCGTTGGATCTTCACAAAATTTACATCTTAGAAAGGTCTTTTCAAAACGAATCCAACGGTTCCACTTTCGGGAAAATCCGACGGTCGGATCTCCCGGTACAATCGTTTGAAGTTTCGATTTCAAAATACGAACTACAACGTCGTTATTCGATTAAATATAATTATATTTATATATGTATATAAATATAATCGTTTCTGGTGCTGTTTTCCTTCAGATTTGAAATAAACATTCCAGATAATCCAACCATTGGATTTTTACAAAGTTGGTGCCGCTGGAAAGATATTTCCAAGGCGAACCCAATGGTTGCGGTTTCGGGAAAATCCAATGGTCGGATTTCCCGCACTAGTTGTTTGAAATCACGGTTTCAAAACACAAACTGCACGGCCATGTTTCATTTTAATTTTATTTATATTTATATAAATATAGTTCATTCAACAATTTCAATATCGTTTTCACTTCAAATATTTCACTAACGCCTTTAAATTTTGGAAAATTTCGCCATAACCTCCTTTGTACGGGAGGGGCTGGGAAAATTCCCAAATAGCCACACGGGCGTCTCATGTCAAAAAGAGAAAGAAAAAGCCAAGCGGCCAGCCAACAGGCTCATAAAATCATTACCCAAACAAAACAGTAAATGTGTACCTATTTGTCAGGCACAAAATTTTATTCCTCTTCTCTAGCCCCTTTGCTATAACCTGTTCAATAAATATGCACGTACATATATACAATTTTCATCACTTGTCATTTTCCATTCAACTTCATATTTGATTTACTTTGGTTTAAAAACACCATTCATTCTAATGTTGCATGCATAGGCTAAAATCATATCATTAGCTAATTAATGTATATTTCAACTCATGCATATTTTATTTGAACAAGTGGCTATTTTTAACACTTCACATTTCAAAGATGATAATTTGGCGAACTAAAACACATTTCAACACATGACTATTTTCTTTAGTTCCTATGCATGTTGAAAATAATATTTCTTCACAAATATTTATTTCAGCGTCCGCATATCTTTAGCACATCACATGGATGATAAAAATGATATTTTTATCATTTAAAATATTTATTCGAAAAATAGATGTTTTCAACACTTCATAGTTTTAATAAAAATGTAATTTTTATTGTTCAATCTTTTTATTCAACACATGAACTTTTCCACTACACACACTTCTCAACACATGAGCATTTCCACACATGGATATTTTATTTATGTTGTTCATATAAGAAAGATAAAATTTTTGTTGTTGAAACTATTTATATATAAGGCGAATATTTTACATACTTCATATATATTATAAAAATGTGATTTTTATTGTTTAGACACTTCATTCATTCACAAATGAATTTAATTTTCACACATCACTTTTCAACACATGAACATTTCCACACATGGATATAGTTTCAACATATGACTTTAATTTCAACGCATGAAAATAATTTCAACATATGAAAATTATTCTAACACATAAAGATTATTCAAAATTTTGGCAGCATAACGGCAGGGTAGTTAAAACCGGCACCGTCCCTAGTACGGCTCCTCGCTCTACCTTAAAACCTCGCGGTTTTTGACAATGGGGGTTCATGCATCTAATTCGGACGCAGGCGGCATGTTTTATTTTTATTTCCACAAATATTTCCAATTCATTTCAATCACCAATGGGTATTTTTTTTTCAACCACAACCAATTCCAATCAACCATTCGCCATCAATCAATTTTCACACCAATCACAACCAATAAATATCATCCATGGTTTGTGGACGAGGGGCGTATATATATATATATATATATATATATATATATAGCAATTCCCTTCTATTTCAACACATATATAAATTTTACAACGCATATATAACTTATACATCGAACGTACAACTTATACAACGCTTATACATAAGGTGTACAACGCTTATATAACTCATACATCGACTATATAATTTATACATCGTCGTTTTCCATATCGTTTATAAATTAGAAATCTCACATTGGGTCCCACTCCACCAAAAATAGCAGAAGGCTCAGAAAAATACGCGGTCTCTTTTAGAATGTAGAAGACGTCCACACGAGTCCACTGTCTCTTGTTTCGCTGAATTTCGTCAACAAATGAAAATGATATGATTTTTACAGTGAAATCATAAACGGTAGCGCTTTTAAAATGCTATAATATAGTTTATATATATTAAAACCGTTACCTTCTAATTTGATTCAAAACTAGGTTTTGAATTTTCTCTCGATCTGTAACACGAGACTCGGATCCAGTTGTGCCACGCCGTAGGGCTATGAAGGGGTTTTCCGGCGATGGGTCCCATCACCAAATCGACGCCCGATCTGGAGAGAAAAGGGGGCGACACGGCGGAACTTCGGGGGCTTGGATCTCGACGACTGGGCGATGGCAGGAGGTGAGACTTGGTCGGATTTGAAGCTGGGAGGGAGATCTTCAAAAAGTTCAACTGGAGGGGGTGGCAAAAACACCTGTGGCGGCGGTGATTTGGTCGGAAAGAAAAGAGCAACTTCCGCCGTATATCGAGCAGAGAGAAAAAAAAGGATTTTTTTTTTTAAAAATATGATTGATCGGGGGAGTTTTAAAGGGGTTTTCTGACACGACCTCCAATCCAAACCCAACGACTATCGTTCCTAGTGTTTTACCCCCATTTCAAACACAATGGGATATGTTTCGTAGGCCCATTCGACTGTTTCAGTCTGTTTCCATTCAATTTAAAAATATATAACATTCAATATTCGATTTGAACGTACATTTCAATTTGCCAGGGCTACAAACTGATTCGAAAAATTCCAGAAAAATAAATCTGGCTATGTTTTGACGATACGGTCCCAACAAAACTAGTTTCGTCGAATTCTGAGACCGTTTGCAAAAAGGCCCATTTCTGGTCGATCCAATTTAACTTTAATTGACCAAAACACGTTTTCCTTTGCCATGCTCACATACTAGCTTCAAAAATTATGAAATTTGAAACCTAGCAATAACTTCACATCCCGGATCCAACAAAAGTGGTTTCGTCGAATTCCGAGGTCGTATGCGAAATGGCCAATTTCACGGGCAATATAATTTCCACAACGACCTTTCTGAAAATTCATTTGGCCATAACTTTTTCTTTCCTCTATGAAAATTTGATTTTTTAGATTCGTTAGAAAGGTATTCACTAACAGATTTAAATACTTTTGGTTTCACTCAAATCTGTTTTGTTTTTCACCCGGTACAGTCCGACAAAGTTTGAATTCAATTTTTGAAACTGCAGCGCCAATTTAGGCCTTGTTTATAATTAGAATTAATTATATTCGTTTTCAATTGTCGATTCAAACTCACTTTTCATCTCTATTATTTAAAATATTTATTTTAAATATTTAAAATCCATTATTTTAGCCAGTTTAAAAATTTTAAATTGGTTCAGATTTTCTGGGTCGTTACAATCTCCCCCACTTAAAACTTTTCGTCCCCGAAAAGGAACAAAGTCGAAAGTGGTTTGATTAATCAACTCTACGTTCGATCTGGCTTCAATTCTCCAACTTTTCAGTTTTTGAGAATTTTCAAATTCTTCAAAAATTTGGCTAACACCCGGAATTTTCGAAAAATTTCGCCATAATTCTATCGTTGATTAAATTAACTATTATTTCAATAATTCAATTAATCAAATCTACAGTCACCCAACATAACCAACAATCAAATTGTTTTTTTTCTTTTCAAAATCATACAAATTAATTCCTGTTCTCCTTTAAAGCTATTCAGACTATAGAGTTAAAAGTGCACATCCATGGAAAGAAAATAATAATAGAATAGAGCACTAATTGGTAATGCAAAGTATGTTAAATGTACCTTGCACCGGAGTCAATCAGAGATATCCACTCGGCATCTAGGATAACTTTCTGAATGCTCTCCTCAGTTTCCCAAGTACAATCTCGCGGATCTCCACTCCATTGCACTTTGACTAAGTGAACCTTCTTGTTCCTCAGCTCTTTGGTTTCTTTGCCGATGATCCTTAGCGGCTCTCGTCTCACAGCTAATTCTGAAGTAATTTCAATATCCTGTTGAGCTGCTTCTTCCATGATCAAGTTTGGATCATGAACGTGCTTCCGAAGTTGAGATATGTGAAATACATCATGAACTCCAGGCAACCAATCTGGCAATTTAACCTTATATGCGAGAGTTCCAATCCGTTCCAGAATAGGAAACGGACCGATGAATTTGGGCGCCAACTTCCCAGTTTTACCGAACCGGATAACTCCTCTCATCGTCGATACTTTCAAATATACATAGTCGCCAACAGCAAAGGATATATCTCTTCTTCTCCTATCGGCATAGCTCTTTTGTCGGCTTTGAGCGGCGAGTAATCACTTCTTAATAAAATCAACTTTGTCGGCAGCTTCTCGGATCATATCGGGCCCTAACACAAGTCTATTTCCAGGTTCGACCCAACAAGCAGGAGATCGGCACGGTCTACCATACAACGCTTCGAATGGCGACATTGTCAGGCTCGCCTGGTAGCTGTTGTTATATGAGAATTCAGCCAAATGCAGATGTTCTTCCCATGATCCACCGAAATCTATAACACAAGCCCGCAATAGATCTTCTAAAATACGATTCACCCTCTCAGTCTGACCGTCTGTTTGAGGATGATAAGCGGTGCTCAAGTTCAACTTCGTTCCCAGCTTGACTTGAAATGCCTCCCAGAATTTGCTAGTAAATATTGTATCTCTATCACTGACTATACTGAGCGGCACTCCATGTAGTCTAACTATTTCCTTGAAGTAAATCTGCGCCAGACTCTGAGCAGTTCTGTTTGATCTGACAGGTATGAAATGGGCGGTCTTCGTGAAGCGTTCTACGATCACCCAAATGCTATCATTTCCTTTTCTGGTTCTGGGCAGACCATCAATGAAATCCATAGAAATATGTTCCCACTTCCAACCAGAAACGTCTAGCGGTTGTAATAATGCAGCTAGTTTATGTTGGTCGCTTTTGACTAGCTGGCAAGTAGGGCATCGGCTAACATATAAGGAAATGTCCCTTTTCATTGACTTCCACCAGAAAGTGCGTTTGATGTCATTATACATTTTGCTTACTCCCGGACGGATACTAAGTTTTGACTTGTGACATTCATCCAGTACTTCCTTTCGGAGTTCAGGAATGTTAGGAATACAGATTCGACCTTTCAGCCTTAGAATCCCCTCATTATCAACTTGAAAACTCGAGGGTTTGCCCTTCTGAATTATCTCTCTGATCTTCTGAATAAAGTGATCATCCTTCTGAAGAGCAGATATTTTATCCATCAATGAAGTCGTGATAATAAAACTGGCGATCATTTCATTCTTTTTGCTTAATGCATCGGCCACGACATTGACTTTCCCTGGAGTGTATATAATCTCAAAGTCATATGCTGCAAGAAACTCCAGCCAACGTTGCTGCCTCAAATTCAGGTCCTTCTGAGTGAACAGATATTTTAACGACTGGTGATCTGTAAACAGTTCAAATCTCTCTCCCAGAAGATAGTGTCTCCAGATTTTTAAAGAGAATATGATAGCCAATAACTCAAGATCATGAGTTACATAGTTTTTTCGTGCGGCTTCAGTTGACGGCTAGCATAAGCAATCACTTGGCCCCTCTGCATTAACACTGCGCCAAGGCCTTCTCTAGAAGCATCAGTCCAGACTTTCAAATCCTGATTGCCATCGATGATGGTTAACACTGGAGCTGTCGTTAATCTTAACTTCAGCTCTTCAAAAGCCTCTTCACATTCTGGAGTCCACTTGAATTTAGAATGCTTCTTTGTAAGCTTCGTTAAGTGACCAGATATCTTCGAAAAGTCTTTAACGAATTTCCGGTAATAACTAGCCAATCCGAGAAAACTGCGGACTTCTGTAGGGGTACTGGGCTGCTTCCAATTCTGAATAGCTGTGATTTTACTTGGATCCACAGCAATTCCTTCTCTTGTTACGACGTGGCCCAGAAATTTTACTTCATCCTGCCAGAATATACATTTGGATAGTTTAGCTTTCAATACATTCCTTCTGAGGATTTCTAGAACCTGGTCCAGATGCTTTTCATGTTTGGCCTTTGATTTAGAGAAGATTAGAATATCGTCAATGAAAACTAGAATAAATTTATTCAAAACCCCTCTAAACACTCTATTCATCAGATCGACGAAGTAGGCAGGAGCGTTACATAAGTCGAACGACGTTACTAACCACTCGTAGAATAAGTCGGGACCTCTGAATGCTGTCATTGGAACACACTCTTAGGCAATTCAAAGTCGATGGAAGCCTGTAGCTAGGTCCATCCTTGAGAATACTTGTGCTCCATTCAGACAATCCAACAAATCATCAATCCGCGGCAATAGATATTTATTCTTTATGGTCTGCTTGTTTAAATCACGATAATCCACACATAGACGTAGAGTACTGTCAGATTTTGGGACAAACACCACTGCTGCTCCCCAATCAGAGAAACTAGGCCTGATCAGACCCTTCCATACTAGCTGTCTTGTTTGATTGTCTAATTCCTCTTTCTCTTTCAAGGACATTGTAACAACCCGCAAAATCAGAACCAATTTAAAATTTTTATTTTAGAAATTTTAATGAGTTTTGACAATATAAAATAATTTATTTAAATAATAATGATCACAAATTTGATTTAAATCGAAGTTAGAATGAATGATTTAATTTTAATTAACAAAAGAGTTAGAAATAACGCGGTAGTTTGAAAAGTCAAACTTGAACTTTGACTGACCGTACAGGATGCAAAATTTAACGGATTTTAGTGAAACCAAAAATATTAGAATCTATTTAAAAATATCTTTCTAACGAATCTGAAAAATCGAAATTTCATAACGGAAATCAAAAGTTATGGCCAATTCAAATTTTAGAAAGGTCGCTGTAGAATATATAGGGCCCAAAAGGCTACTTTTCACATATATAGGAATTTGAACTCGAAACCACTTCCATTGAGTTCGGAATGACGTTTCTGCATTGAAAAACAGTAAACACTTATATATTTTGAGTTTCGAAAATTATTTGTTTAAAAATGTATTTTTAATATTAAATATATTGGCCTTAAAAATAGTCATTTTTCAAACGACCTCCGTTTTCGACGAAACCACTTTTGTTGGAACCGGAATGTCAAATTATTGCTAGGTTTCAATTTTCAGAATTTTTCGAATTAATATGTGAGCGTGGCGAAATAAAATGTGTTTTGACTATTTACAGTTAAATTTGAACGCCTTAAAAATAGCCATTTTTCAAACAGTCTCAGAATTCGACGAAAATAATTTTGTTGGATTCGTATCGTCATAAGAAAGCTAAAAATATTTTTTTTAGAATTTTCTGAGGTCGTATGTGGCCCCGGCATATTTAAATGTATGGTAGGAATTAAATAATTAATTTAATATTGTAATTTCAATTAAAACCGAAAATAAAACGTGTAGACATCAGAATTGGACATTGGGACATAGCCCATCGCGTTCAGAAGGCCTTAAAACGTTAAGATCGACAGTAAGCAGGCCCAAATCCGAGAAAGTTCAAAAATCCACTTTATTTCACGAAATTCGGAATTTAATATTAAAATAATATAAAAATCCGAAAACCCTAACCCTAACACTGTTCATGGCGGCCGCCGCCCAGAAAATTGAAGGCCAGAAATCACCGAACTTCAAACGCTAATATCTCCCAATCCGTTCGTCGAAAATTTATGTATGACCTACCAAATCGAAGAGAATTCAGAGACCTTTCAATCTATACGGCTATGATCATCATTAGGTTCACGGATTTCACGAATTTCGAGGCCAAAGTCACTGCGGTTTTGGTGGATTTTGAGGTGATTGGGGAGGCCGAGCTTCAAGGGGTTGGTGGTGTAGGTTGCTCTCGGCATGGCGGTCGCGGTGGTGGTGTTGGATCGGCGAACGGAGCGCCATAGGGGGGTGCGCACGGAAGAAGCAACGGCGGCTTCATGGGTTGCGGCATGTACGTGCGACGGGGAAGAAGGTCCCGATTTCTTTTTTTATTATTATTTTATTAATTTAAATATTTAAATTATCCGATGTTTAAAAATTCATAACTCTCTCATACGAGGTCCGTTTGACAAACCGTAAATTGCGCTGGACTCGTCTTTCCGAGCTCTTCGCGATGGCGCAGACCACACCTGATTCTGAGACAGTTGATTTTCAGCCAAAATTTGGGGTGAGAGTTCAAATCTTTATTATTTATTTAATTATTAATTTATTTTCCCACATGAAAATAATTGTATGATGATGATGATTTAGTTCTGAAATGTTTTGGGTGTATGAATTATCGATTGTTGCTTGTGGTGTGCTTATTGTTCATGTTATGCTTAAATCCGTCTTTATATTGTATATGTTATTGAGTTTAAATTGCAGTTGGAAAATTAAATCTAACTTTAGATTTAAAACATATTTTATTCAAATCTAGACGTTCTAATTTATTTTATTTTAATGTCATTTTCATTCTTCTGAAATGAACAAAGAAATGGAACGACAAATAAAACTTTATTTTATTTGTTGATGTTACAATGAAATTTGAACGACAAATAGAATATTATTTTTATTTGTTTGTTTACAATAGACTATGAACAACGAATAAAATATATTTCTTTTTGTTCGCCTTAAAGGTTAACTAACAAAGTTCTCATTTTTGGTTGCATAAAAAGAAAACAAAAACTCTCAATTTTGTTGCATTAAAAGTTAACAAACAAAAATTCATATTTTTGTCACCGAAGAAAAAAATGAAACGAGAACTGATATTTCTGTCATTGAATATAGATGAAACAAAAATCCATACTTTTTTTTCATTGGAAAAAAAAAAGAAAATGAAAAAAAGAAGAAGAAATTTTCCTTTTATTTGAATTGATGTGAAATATCAATTCAATGTTGATAAAAAGTTTGTGTTTTGTTTGCATTTCTCAAACAGAAATGTACGAAGGAATAAAAAGATTGTATTTTGTTTGCTTCCCTTGATGCGAACAAAATGACAAAATATAGATTTACATTTAAAATAAAAAGAATTATATTCTTCTTGCATTTCTCAATGCAAGCAAAATGTTTAAATAAAAAGAGAATTATATTTTGTTTGCATCCCTTGACGCGAACAAAGTATTGAAATAAAGATTTACATTAAAATTTATATTTTTATTTGTGTTTTCAAGACACAAATGAACTTGAAACATACTTTTTATCTTTATTTTATTTATTTACATTTCATAATGTAAATATCACTTGAAAATAAAACTTACCTTTTTATTTATATTTTATAATGTAAATATGACCTGAAAACTAAAACTTATCTTATTATTTGCATATTATAATGCAAATGAGACTTGAAAACAAAACTTACATTTTTGTTAACATTTCATGATGTGAATATAACTTGATGATAAAGCTATTTTTATTATTTGCATACTATAATGAAAATAAAACTTGAAAATAAAATTTACATTTTTATTTGCACTTTATAATACGAATATAACATTGAAAATAAAACTTACCTTTTCATTTGCATTTTATAATGCAAATACAACATAAGGATAGAATCTACTTTTTATATGCAATTTACAATGTAAAATAAAAAGTACATTTTTATATGTAATTAGAAAGGGGATTTGCAATAAAATATAAAATTACATTTTTATATGTAATTTATAATGGGATATATAATTGTAAAATAAAGTTTACATTTTTATATGTAGTAAGAAATTGAAAATTCGCATTGATAATAAGATAACACTTTTGTTAAGATATTGCAAAAGATAATTTTTGTCGCTTTTTCTTTTAGAAAAAAAACATATTTTGTCACTCTTTTCTTTTTAACATGAAAAGGGTCATTTTGTCGCTTCTTCTTTTTAACATTAAAAGAACATTTTTATGTCATGTTTCTTTTTAGCATTAAAGGAAGCATCTTTGTTGTTTTTCCTTTTAGTAATAAAAAGAACATTTTGCTTTCATTTCTTATGATAATATTTTATCGTCATTTTGAATGCGGTAAAATTAGAATTGTTAATGTTGAATATTTTATCGTCATTTTGAATGCGGTAAAATCAGAATTGTTAATGTTGAATATTTTATCGTCATTTTGAATGCGGTAAAATTAGAATTGTTAATGTTGAATATTTTATCGTCATTTTGAATGCGGTAAAAATAGAATTGTTAATGTTGAATATTTTATCGTCATTTTGGATGCGGTGAAAATAGAATGGTTAATGTTGTCATTTTTATCGACATTTTTGGTGCGATAAAAATAGACAATGTTAGTGATTCATTTTTATCGACATTTTTGGTGCGATAAAAATAGACAATGTTAGTGATTCATTTTTATCGACATTTTTGGTGCGATAAAGATAGACAATGTTAGTGATTCATTTTATCGACATTTTTGGTGCGATAAAAATAGACAATGTTAGTGATCCATTTTTATTGGCATTTTTGATGCGATAAAAATAGCAACGATAATGTTACATTTTTATCATCATTTTAGATGCGATAAAAAGAATATATTTTTGTGTTACATTTTATTGTCTTTCTAGAGACAATAAAAAAACATAAAATTAAAGAATTAAAATTTTATGTAAAATTGCTTTCATTGAAAAGAATAAATATAGAAGACGAGATTTTTGTTGTTAATAATAAACAATGAAAAAGGGAACATTTACATTTTGATGTAAATAAACAATAAAAAGAAAAAAATTACATTCAAAATGTAAGTTAGAATAAAAAGGACATTTTGTTAAGTAAAAATGTAAATTACAATAAAAAGTATAGAAATAAAGATCACATTTTTATTGACCGTTTATAGGTAAAAAAAAAGAAAGGAATATAAATAAAAGAGACATTTTTATGGTCGTGTTATATATTGTGTAATACACTTCCATAGACAAGTTACCCGACTTGTGTATGTGATTGGGACGATAATTTTCACACATCGCCCAAGTGCACAAAGTAGTTTATCATTTGCTTGATTGGTTGAAAACCCCACACGGGTGTTGGGATGAAAATTTACATACACTAATCCCAATATTAGTTGTATGTTGATCGTTAGATCGACGGGCTGTGATGAGCGTTATTATTTAATTTTAACGCTTACACAGTGGAAAATTACACTTTGGATGTAATGGATGACTTGATGATTGTACTGTTATTGTCATATATATGATGTGTGTGAAATCCATATAATCCAAATTATATGGTAAATGTTTTGAGTCGCATTTCGATTCAAGTGTTCTTTTAAATAAGACTATTTTTACATTAGAAATCCCTTTTATATAAAGTATATATATTTTAAAAAAATATAGAATTTTAATTAAGTATATGTTAAAACAAGGAATATTTGTAGAAGATAAAGATTTGTAAAATAAAGAATACTTCTCATTTAGAATCTTTTATCTAAAGAATATTTTTATGATTATTTTAAAATATGTTTTTAAAGAGATTACTAGCATTTGCAATCATATTTTGTGATATGTAATAAATTGAGATGTGAAGTGGGTTTACCGTGGACGATGTTTTAAACGACATCTATCCTTTAATCCAATTTGCATTGAAATCATTATTTGGAACTTATAAATCTATTTTATAGAATTAAAAAGACATTTTCTATAAATCAAGTTTTTCAACTAATATATTAAATAGGAACTAAGTGGAAATTCTATTGGTAATAATTGAGATGGGCTTCTGTAAAAGAAGACCGATATTATATATGGAGTTTAAGAGGCTTTGCCGTTATTCCATTTATACTATTAGTCTGATACAGAAATCTATATCGATTATGTATTGATTGGATTTCTGTGGAATTCCATATTTTTAGAAATTGATTTATAGATTGTATTTTAAATATTTATCTTTGATAAAATTAATGAGAATCTTCTAAAACGAATATCTTATTAAAAGAATATTCTGAGTTGAGATGTGACGAAATGTGTGATTTTCCAACATTTGTTTAATCCCAAATTACGCAAGTTATTTAGAAAGACCGGGTTTAACCCATTCTGAATAATCAACACGACGATCAAGAGTCGAAGACGAAGACGATGATTGAAGACCGAAGATTTTCACATCGTTGGGATGATGATGACTAGTATCTTGAATTGGGATTGGCCTTCCAAGGCAAGGTATTTGGTAATGATCGTCCAAACGCATTTGGAGATCGACGGACACGATGTTTCGTTCAGACCCAGAACGGACTTATAAATGGATAGCATGCCTGACATTGAAATTTATTTCATGTAATTAAATCGGTTTTTATTTAATATATAAATGCATGGTGGCGGAGGATTTATTCTCTTGCTTAACACCCTTTTGTATGTTAAATAATTACCGATCGCATGATATGAGTTGTTGATGTGGCACGCCAAGTTGAAATTGAACAAAGCTTATTGTTGCAAAGCAGAGCCTTGTATGATGATCAAAGCATAGTCTGGTATGGACATAGCTTTGTGTAATACGTTACTTCGCGAGCCTCACACCCCGGTTGAGTCTAAAACGGAGTAAGGGAACGTAGGGAGTGCGCACGTTTCTTTCTAGCTAGAAGTGGTGTCGGTGCTTAAACTGGCTGACATTTTACTTATGTGGTTGTTGGATTTGAGGTACCTCAGGTATATTGGTCGTATTGTGGCCAATCAGAGATCCGTTAGGATTGGGAAACGTGTGTTCAGGAATAACTAATCCAGTCCATTGCACCAGTTGGACAGAGTACCAACACGGGGACGGACCGGCCCTGCAGGATCCAAGGGTTGGACAGAGTACCAATCCTGGGGCATTGCTAGAGTGTCTCGAATCGGTAAGGAATTCGCTCCTAGCCTTGACTCAGATGGAAACCCAAATTTCCAATACGACATCACGCGGTTTTGATTGTATACCTATACATGGCGACATAGTGGGATGGGGCACTCATGCCGTCTAGGATTGATATATTTACTTTAATGTATTTCAAATTGGTTGCACACTATTATTATATACTACCGTGTTTATCGTATCAAGCATCTTTTGATCATTATAAGGTAAAACCCTATCCTCCGGTTTGCGTTGCATTGTGTGATGGGACTTGGGTCTTATAATGGTTTCATTTTTCTAAAAAGCATTGCGTTATTTTGACGATTTACTTTAGTCATGCACTGGCAATCCATAGGAGAAAACCCGTTCCGCGAAAGTGGCGTGGTCCTGTGATTAGCCTTATTATATTATATAGGTTAAGTAGAATTCTCACACCAGTCCCACGACTGACCTGTAGTTTGTTTCACTTTGCAAACTCGGGTGCCCTCTTTCCACACGGACAGTCGAGTAGCTTATTTGACAAATAGATAAAACAAGATCCTGGATTGAAGATTGAAGCTGTGGCCATAGTGTTGATAGCCTTCCACCGAGATTAGTTCCGCTGCAACGTATTCATTTATTGTAATTTATTCTTCCGCTGTAATTATTTTCCAATGTACTCTGATATGTATATTCTGTACTCTGATGTAACATTTATTATTGATGTTATGAAAGTCTGTGTTTTTGTTCTGATGTGTTGTATGCCCAAAGTTAAAGTATTCGTAGGTTTCCGCTTTTTGGATCAGACCTGTGTGGTTTATGGTCGATTCAAAGGGTGGGAATTTGCGGGTCTTTACAGACATTCTTCGAATAGCGTGAACTACCGACCTTGCATTCGGACTTAAAGCAATTTTGAAATCTATTTCTCTCTGCGAAGGTAAGCGAACAACTTCTTCAAACACATCCGCATAATTTTTGACGACAAGAATGTCTTTGATGAGGTCAGGAATATTCTCTGTAACTTCAGGGATATTTTCTATTTGAGCTGGAGAAACATTCAAAGCTGCCCAGAAGTCTTTTCTATTTGAAGTTGGGCCTTCACATGGTATGGTTATATGATTCCCTGACTTAATCTTAGCCTTAACAACTCTCTCCGCGCATCTAACCTCTGCTTCATATTTGGTTAGCCAATCCAATCCCAGAATAAGATCGAATTCATTAAAGTTCATAACGATAGAGATAGTAGGGAATTTATAGCAGGAAAAAGAGACAGGTACTGCACAAATCCAAATGAGATTGATGGAACCCCCAATTGGATTTTGGACAGTCATTGGCTCTTTGAGCTTCTTCAATTTCAAATCCAACTTCTTGACTGCACTCTTTGCAGTAAAGCTTCGTGACGCGCCTGTGTCAAACAGTACTTTAACCGGAATGTTCTTGACATTGAGCGTGCTTTCTAAAACATTAGACCTCTCCTGAATAGACGAAGATGCAGGCACTTCTGCCACTTCATTTACTTGAACCACATTGGTTTTTCTTAACATCCAGCAGTCTTGCTTTACATGACCAGTCTATTGACAGAGATTTCATTTTCTATCCTCTTGAAATCCCTTCTTGGATTGAAGCCCACCTTTCAATCGCTTCTTTAAGGGTCCACAGTTTATCGACAAATGCCCTTTCTGATGGCAGTTATTGCATACAGTGGTCGTTACCTGTTCTTTTCTTGGTCTGGCCCTTTTTTCGATTGATTTTGGGCTTCTTACTGACCTCAGACATTGTACTGGCCTCAGGACGATCAGTGTCAGACTCAATTTTATTACTAGAGCTGACTTATTCTTCGTCGCGCAACATGCCTTTCTTATGGAGATCTTCATACTGATTAGCCATATAAATCATTTCTGAAAAAGGAAGCTTCACATGCCCCATCACTTTATTCTGGTATTTCCTTTGAAGCCCATTGATAAATCTCAAATTCTTCCTCTTCGGATTTTGGATTAGATGAGGAGCAAAGTGAGAAAGTTCGTTGAATTTCTTATGATATTCTGGAATTGTCATATCTCCTTGTATCAAATAAGAAAATTCATCGCATAATCGCTCAGTCGCTTTGGGAGGAGTAAATCTTTCTAGGAAAATCACTTTGAATCTGTCCCAGGTGACATCACCTTCTGGATTATTCTCAATAACTGAATCCCACCAGAACAAAGCTTCATCTTTGAGTGCCCAGGATGCCAGTAATCTTTTCTGGTCATCCCTCAGCTTTAATGCTTCGAAGATTTTCTCAGCAGAACGAATCCAAGCTTGGGTTTTCATAATTGATTCTTCACCGGAGAATGGTTTTCCACCCAAATTTCTATATTTCATAAATAGAGCTTCTATATCCGAGTCAGTATTACTTCTTCTGTTTTTGGCACTCATTTTCTAGAGCGTCTGCAATTAGCAGACAAAGTGTCAGGTCAACAGAAAAGATATTTCAAAATATAGAGACAAATACTTGAATGTAGATGCGTCTATCTAGGTGTTATTTCATTCTGCTACTCATACTAGGATATTACTGATCCTATCTGTAATGAGTTACTCGTCCTAGAACACTACTGGTTCTATCACTGACGATTTCATTAATGTGTTATATTCCAGAACTAAGCTTAACCAATGCTCTGATACCACGTTGTGACGACCCCAAATCCCGTTACGATGGAGACAAGGGTTATCTTTGGAACATAACACAGAAACAAATAATAGAAGAACGGGATTAAATAAATACACCAGATAATGAACAATAGAATATAATGGATAAAAGTAATCATCAGAGTTACACAGTATACAGGATCATACTTAGTACAAATACAGTTCAGCTGTACATAAATGTCCACAGCGGAAACAAACAAAATATGTACAACAGGAGCTGAACAGCATAAAAAGAGATAAACAATAGAATCCATCTTCAGCTCCAGCTATCCAGAATGAACCAGCTAAACCTGAATACAAGGCTGCCCGTGTAGAAAAAGGGGCCCCCGAGTTTGAAAGTGAAACAAACTACGAGTCAGTCATGGGACTGGTATGAGAAATCTACTCAACACATTTAATATGGCCACTTTCGTGGAATGGGTTTACTCCATCGGATTGCCAGTGCTTTAAAACTAATCTTTCCTTTTAAACAACGCAATGCTTTCTATAAAAATGAAGCCATTATAAGACTCAGTTCCCATCACACAATGGAACGCAAACCGGAGGATAGAGTTTTTACCTTGTAATGGCCAAGATATGCTTGATACGATTAAGACAAAAGCATTTGATATAACTACTAGTGTTTTTATGTTCCGAAAACAATTTCAAATCATAACTATCAATCATAGGCGGCATGGGTACCATATATCATGTCGCCATATATATATACAATCAAAATCGCACAGTCACGTATTTGGAAATTGGATTTCCGTCCTGAACCAAGGCAAAAGATAGTCCTTACCGAATTCGAGACGCTCTAGCCCGTGTCTCAGGAACAGCCGCAACTGCCCCCTGGATCGTCAGGGCCGATCCACCGATGTGGATTATTATGCCTGAACACTACGCCTCCTCGCCCTATGGGGCGTAAATGAGCCAACGAATGACTCCATCGGTCCCGGATCGACCGATTAATCCGAGGCGCCTCGCAACAGCAACAACCACACAGGTGAAAAGTATATAAATGTCAGGGCTGGTAGGTCACTGACACAACCCTAGCTAGAAAGAAACGCATGCCCTCCCTGATGCCCTCTCCCGTTTCTGGTTCATACCGGGGTGTGAGGCTCGCGAATTCACATTATACACAAAGCTACGCCACACGGGCGGTGCTTTGATCATCACCACAAGACTTTGCTTTTCAACAGAAGCCCTGATCATTTGCCACTTAGGCATGCCACACTGGCAATTCATGCCATGTGACTGATATCCACCGATATACAACCTCTGAGCTCGTGTGTCTCAGAGAAGGGCGTTAAGCAGAAGAATAAGTTCTCCGCCGCCAAAAAGATGTATATTTAATTGAGATCAATCAACATAGAATAAAATCCAATGTCAGACACACAGTCCATTTACAAGTCCGTTCTGGGTCTGAACGAAACCGGAGGCACTAAATACCTCGCAAACCCATCGATCACCACGTACATCGGACGATCACCACTCATTATCCATATTTCGGGATGCCTCTCAATCAAGACCTCGGTTACCATCCAAACGAGGTGAAGATCTCCGGTCTTCGACCACCGTCTTCATCTTCGACTTTCAATCGTCGGTCAATTATTTGAAATGAGAATTAACTCGGCCATTTCAAATAATTCACGTATATTTAGAATTTCAAATCAATTTATTTCAACGGTTAAATCATTCCACAACACCAATTTTGTTCTTTAATGTAATTTTCACCCCAAACACATTCAACCATCAAATACCACATAAATCGAGCAAATTCAGTTTATTTCCATTCCATATCGTTTATGATATTTTATAACGATTTATCGCTATTTTTATTTATTTTAAAATAGCCAATTTATTCAAAACAACGCTTCGGGCCATAACGCGGCCGTGGAGCTGTTTTTCTTTAGATTTGATTTACACATATATAAAAATCTAACCATTGGATCTTCACAAAATTTACATCATTAGAAAGGTCTTTTCAAAACGAATCCAACAGTTCCAGTTTCGGGAAAATCCGACGGTCGGATCTCCCGGTACAATCGTTTGAAGTTTCGATTTCAAAATACGAACTACAACGTCGTTATTCGATTAAATATAATTATATTTATATATGTATATAAATATAATCGTTTCTGGTGCTGTTTTTCTTCAGATTTGAATTAAACATTGCAGATAATCCAACCGATGGATTTTTACAAAGTTGGTGCCGTTGGAAAGATATTTCCAAGGCGAACCCAACGGTTGCGGTTTCGGGAAAATCCAATGGTCGGATTTCCCGCACTAGTTGTTTGAAATCACGGTTTCAAAACACGAACTGCCCGGCCATGTTTCGTTTTAATTTTATTTATATTTATATATTTATATAAATATAGTTCATCCAACAATTTCAATATCGTTTTCACTTCAAATATTTCACTAACGCCTTTAAATTTTGGAAAATTTCGCCATAACCTCCTTTGTACGGGAGGGGCTGGGAAAATTCCAAATAGCCACACGGGCGTCTCATGTCAAAAAGAAAAAGAAAAAGCCAAGCGGCTAGCCAACAGGCTCATAAAATCATCACTCAAACAAAATAGTAAATGTGTACCTATTTGTCGGGCACAAAATTTTATTCCTCTTCTCTAGCCCCTTTGTTATAACCTGTTCAATAAATATGCACGTACATATATACAATTTTCATCACTTGTCATTTTCCATTCAACTTCATATTTGATTTACTTTGGTTTAAAAATACCATTCATTCTAATGTTGCATGCATAGGCTAAAATCATATCATTAGCTAATTAATGTATATTTCAACTCATGCATATTTTATTTGAACAAGTGGCTATTTTTAACACTTCACATTTCAAAGATGATAATTTTGGCGAACTAGAACACATTTCAACACATGACTATTTTCTTTAGTTCCTATGCATGTTGAAAATAATATTTCTTCACAAATATTTATTTCAACGTCCGCATATCTTTAGCATATTACATAGATGATAAAAATGATATTTTTATCATTTAAAATATTTATTCGGCAAATAGATGTTTTCAACACTTCATAGTTTCAATAAAAATGTAAATTTTATTGTTCGATCTTTTTATTCAACACATGAACTTTTCCACTACACACACTTCTCAACACATGAGCATTTCCACACATGGATATTTTATTTATGTTGTTCATGTAAGAAAGATAGAATTTTTGTTGTTGAAACTATTTATATATAAGGCGAAAATTTTACATACTTCATATATATTATAAAAATGTGATTTTTATTGTTTAGACACTTCATTCATTCACAAATGAATTTAATTTTCACAAATCACTTTTCAACACATGAACATTTCCACACATGGATATAGTTTCAACATATGACTTTAATTTCAACGTATGAAAATTATTCTAACACATAAAGATTATTCAAAATTTCGGCAGTATAACGGCAGGGTAGTTAAAACCGGCACCGTCCCTAGTACGGCTCCTCGCTCTACTTTAAAACCTCGCGGTTTTTGACAATGGGGGTTCATGCATCTAATTCGCACACAGGCGGCATGTTTTATTTTTATTTCCACAAATATTTCCAATTCATTTCAATCACCAATGGGTATTTTTTTTCAAACACAACCAATCAATATCAACCACAAACAATTCCAATCAACCATTCGCTATCAATCAATTTTCACACCAATCACAACCAATAAATATCGTCCATGGTTTGTGGATGAGGGGCATATATATATATATATATATATATAGCAATTCCCTTCTATTTCAACACATATATAAACTTTACAACGCATATATGACTTATACATCGAACGTACAACTTATACAACGCTTATACATGAGGTGTACAATGCTTATATAACTCATACATCGACTATATAATTTATACATTGTCATTTTCAATATCGTTTATAAATTAGAAATCTCACATTGGGTCCCACTCCACCAAAAATAGCAGAAGGCTCGGAAAAATACGCGGTCTCTTCTAGAATGCAGAAGACGTCCACACGAGTCCACTGTCTCTTGTTTCACTGAATTTCGCCAATGAATGAAAAAGATATGATTTTTACAGTGAAATCATAAACGGTAGTGCTTTTAAAATGCTATAATATAGTTTATATATATATTAAAACCGTTACCTTCTAATTTGATTAAAAACTAGGTTTTGAATTTTCTCTCGATCCGTAACACGAGACTCAGATCCAGTTGTGTCGCGCCGTAGGGCTACGAAGGGGCTTTCCGACGATGGGTCCCACCACCTGATCGACGCCCGATCTGGAGAGAAAAGGGGGGAAACACGGCGGAACTTCGGAGCTTGGATCTCGACGACGTGGCGATGGCAGGAGGTGAGACTTGGTCGGATTTGAAGCTGGGAGGGAGATCTTCAAAAAGTTCAACTGGAGGGGGTGGCGAAAACGCCTGTGGCGGCGGCGATTTGGTCGGAAAGAAAAGAGCAACTTCCGCCGTATATCGGGGAGAGAGAAAAAAAAGGAATTTTATTTTTTTATTTTTTTAAAATATGATTGGCCGGGGGAGTTTTAAAGGGGTTTTCTGACACGACCTCCAATCCAAACCCAACGACTGTCGTCCCTAGCATTTTACCCCCATTCCGAACGCAATGGGATATGTTTCGTATTCCCATTCGACTGTTTCAGTCAGTTTCCATTCAATTTAAAAATATATAACATTCAATATTCGATTTGAACGTACATTTCAATTTGCCAGGGCCACAAACTGATTCAAAAAATTACAGAAAAATAAATCTGGCTATGTTTTGACGATACAGTCCCAACAAAACTAGTTTCGTCGAATTCTGAGACCGTTTGCAAAAAGGCCCATTTCTGGTCGATCCAATTTAACTTTTATTGACCAAAACACGTTTTCCTTTGCCACGCTCACATACTAGCTTCAAAAATTATAAAATTTGAAACCTAGCAATAACTTCACATCCCGGATCCAACAAAAGTGGTTTCGTCGAATTCCGAGGTCATATGCAAAATGGCCAATTTCACGGGCTATATAAGTTCCACACCGACCTTTCTGAAAATTCATTTGGCCATAACTTTTGCTTTCCGCTATGAAAATTCGATTATTCAGATTTGTTAGAAAGGTATTCACTAACAGATTTAAATATTTTTGGTTTTACTCAAATCCATTTTGTTTTGCACCCGTTACAGTCCGACAAAGTTTGAATTCAATTTTTGAAACTGCAGCACCAATTCAGGCTTTGTTTATAATTAGAATTAATTATATTCGTTTTCAATTGTCGATTCAAACTAACTTTTCATCGCTATTATTTAAAATATTTATTTTAAATATTTAAAATCCATTATTTTAGCCAATTTAAATTTTTTAAATTAGTTCAGATTTTCTGGGTCGTTACATATTTTGAGTGATACATCGGATACGACGATATATTTAAATCTACTACCATGGAATAAGCGGGTTGTTACGGTTTTACACATACCCACATAAACCACAGACCACGTCCACACAGCATCCCACCACATCAACTATTCGTTGATCCGAAAACACTGCCTGAAGCATCTCAGGCCATTATCCATCGCCGGAGTCCGTTGCAGCTCGATGTACTCCTCTTTCCCCTACTAAAGCTCTACTTACTGTTAATATTTCACCTCGACACCGCTCTTACCAACACCAAAATTTAAGAAGATGAATATCCGAATGAGGAGGAGGCTTCGCTCAACTGCTTTTAAAATATAGACATGAGAGGCTTTCTTTTAATAAATATAAACGGAGGTCTGCGTTTTGATTTTATTTTAAGTACATTTTGTTATGCAGAGAAGTAGCTAAGATTTTGCATCAGAAAATTTCATGCGTGGTAAGGAGAGAGTTTGCATTTTAGTGTGGAGAGGAAGCTGAGTGGAGTTTTAAATTCTGGAAGAGGAAGGGTTCTTCCATGCAGAAAACGAAAAGCAAGCACATCATCTGCATATGTGTGTGTGTGTATATATATATATATATATATATATATATATATATGTGTGTGTGTGTGTGTGTGTGTGTGTGTTAAAGTAAAGGATAAGAACAACGTCCATCCTATTAGTACACTTAGGTCTACACCTAAAAATAGGGTATGTGTTTGTATTGTCTCTTCACTTAGTCCGTCGTGAGCATTGCAGTTTGGTTTTGTTTTTCTTAACTTTAAAATTTCTTAAGCTCGAAGCAGAAAGGACGCAAGGCATGTATATATATTTTTCTTCTAGCTAATCATGTTTCATAATTAAAGATACACGCATGGTTCAATGTAAATAGCGTAGCTGCTTCTTATTTTGTACCTAGGATAGAAAGAAAACCGAATACTGAAAATAGAGTATGCATTTAGATCCACGTCGGTATTATTTTGAGGTAGACAAAACTTAGGTTAGGTGTTTTGTTTTATTACATAGGTTATTGTTATTTAACGCCGACCGTTAAATTACATCTCCACATACACGAACTACAAACATAAT
Organism: Allium sativum; assembly: GCA_030737875.1. NCBI lineage: Eukaryota > Viridiplantae > Streptophyta > Magnoliopsida > Asparagales > Amaryllidaceae > Allium > Allium sativum. The sequence goes on along the minus strand of CM060916.1, from coordinate 601,564,386 downwards.
GAAAATGGATGTGTTAATATGTCTTGTTGTTCCGGTCCCAATGAAACTAATTTCGTTGAAAACAGACTCCATTTGCACTAACGGTGCTATTTAAATCTCAATTTATTCATCGGTTCAATTTTGAATTTCGTCTATCAACAAAATAACTCCGATTGGCTTCAAACTGGAAATTTAGCAATAATTAACTATACGAATTCCAATAAAATTCGTTTCATCGAAAACGAAGGTTGTTTCAAAAATAGTTATTTCTAAGGCTAACATAATATCAATGAAATATTAATTAAATTTCAAAGCAATCCAATTAAATAATAATAAATTATTATTATCGTAAATATCCACATAAAATTATCATATAGCTTCAAATATAAACAAATACGATTTATAACTCAACAATTTAAATTTGGAGTTAAAACGGTTGGTATTAGAGCTTTGGTTTTATCAAAGCTTTAGCCTATGGGGTAAACACATTAGAGATAGGGTAGTGATACCCTAAAATGAGGATCAGTCACAGAATCCTTCTTGAAAGTGAGCGTATTTTTAAAGTATAAATGATTTTTAAAAATGGTTTTAAAATGTTTTTCAACAAATATTTTCAAATATAAATTTTTGCTTAATACTTAAAATCTTTTTCTGAAATTTCCTGAGACGACCCGAACTTCCCTGTGAAGGAAAGCACGGATAGAATTGAGGACAAGACAAAATAGAACGCAGACGGAAGAACATTTCATTGTTATTACAACAATTTCATCAGATACAAGAATATACAGAGTATAAATGAATAAATTACATTCGATAAATATCAGAGATTACAATAAGTTACAAAGCAGCGGAAAAATATACAAAACACAACTGAAAGTGATACACGGATACAGAGCTTTCCGAGCATCGTTCCAGCTGTTAATCAGGACCCTGTGAATATAAATCTGCAAAAACAAAACTACTAGCTGCTCGTGTGGAAAATAGGGGCACCGAGAGTTTAGGTTAAAACAATAAACTCCAGGTCAGTCATGTGACTGGTGTGAGAATTAAAACAGTTATAATTCTTTATTTTTAAAGTTAGGTAAATCAAGGGACCACGCCGTATAACACGGAACGGGTTTCCTCCCAAGAATACCAATGCATAAAACAACAGCGCAATGCTAAATAAAGAAAGATGAAGCTGTTATAAGACCAGGTCCCATCACACAATGCAACGCAAGCCGGAGGATAGGGTTTTTACCTTATAACAGCCAAAGCATGCTTGATACGTTTAAAACACATTATTTTGATATTACTATAAGTGTATAGTGTCAAAACAATTTCACATCATAAATATCAATCATAGGCGGCATTAATGACCCATACCACTATGTCGCCATACTAGATTCTACAAATAAAACCGCACTATCACGTATTGGAAATTGGATTTCTGTCATGAGCCGAGGCAAGGGGCAAGCTCCTCTCCGATTCGAGACACTCTAGCAAATGCCTCAGGACCCCACTATGATCCTTGGATTTTCAGGGCCGGTCCTCTCTTACTTTTGAGGATTGGCAATTCCTGAACACACGTTTCCCGGTCCTTGCAGACCTATATCCGAGGCGCCTCGTATCCAACAACCACACAGGTGAAAAGTATATAAATGTTAGGGCTGGTAGGTCACTGACACCACCTTAGCTAGAAAGAAACGTCGTGCTCTCCCTGTAGTCACTATCTCGTTTTTGACTCATACCGAGGTGTGAGGCTCGCGAATTCACGCTATACACAAAGCTACGCTACACAGGCCGTGCTTTGATCATCAACCACAAGACTTTGCTTTTCAACAGAAGCCTTGATCAATTGCCACTTATGCGTGCCACATTGGCAGTTCACTCCATGCGACTGATGTCCATCGATATACAACCTCTGAGCTCGTACGTCTCAGAGAAGGGCGTTAAGCAAGAGAATAAATTCTCTGCCGCCAAATAGATGTATATTTAATAGAGATCAATCAACACAGAATAAAATCCAATGTCAGACACACAATCCATTTACAAGTTCGTTCTAGGTCTGAACGAAACCGGAGGCACTTTCCTCGCATATCCATCCATCTCCAAGTACGTCTGGACGATCACCAACTGATTCCCTCATCCTGGGTGTACAGCCCAATCAAGATCATCAGTAATCACCCAAACGATGTGAAGACTTCCGGTCTTCAACCATCGTCTTCATCTTCGACATCTCGTCGAATTGGTTATTCAGAATGGGTATAAACCCGGCCTTTCTGAATGACCCACGTATATGATAAACAAATGTTACACAAACACAACAAACGCCTCATTCCAATTCAGAATATTCTTTTATTCACAAAATCACATTCTTAGGGAAAGGTTCCCATTAATTTTATCCAAGATAAATTCTTCTAAATTTATTCTTTAATCTTCCTTTGGATATCATTTCAAACCATTTTACGGTTTTCCAAACTAGTCGGGATTAGCGAACCACACCGAAGTAATTATTTGTTTTATTTCCCAATCCCAACCTATATATCCCATGGAGCAAAACTGGTAATACTCCATATCTAACACCACGGTGTTATCGGTAAAATTAATTACCATTTCACGTTCAAATCTAATTAAAGATTTAACTATCGCTTTGGAGAAAAACTGGTGATACTCCACTCTCGATCACTTTTCAGATTTGATAATTTAAATTATCAATTCAAATTTTTAATCTAATTAAAGATTCATTAAAACTCCACTTAGTTTTAATCTTTTCAAAAATCAACATCCTGCAATTAACTGGGTTAAAGAACCAATGTCTTCTAAAACACGGTTCACGATAAACCCAAATCACATTTGATATTAAATACAAGGCTCTGAATAGAAAATATACCGGCTTATATTCAATATCAAATTCTGAAACCAACAAATATCGTATTGGAAATAATGATATAAAATATATCTTTCAAATTCCCATAACAATATCTGTATAGTCACGAAATTCAACATCGAAATATTCCGAAGATAATTTCGATTCAATTCCAGTCCAATTCACGTATTGGGAATATTGATTATTTTTAAAATCACTTTCAAATTCAATTTATTTATTTCAAAAATAAATTGATTTTAATTCTAGTTCAAAACTAGTTCATTTCGATAAAAATCTATTTTTATCATTTCAAATGTGGAATTCTTCATCCCAGTTCTTTCCAATTCACATATTATGATTTTACACAAATTATCAATATTTTTAATAATTTTATCCAGGCCCGTACAGTCGATTTCCATCAACGGCTATCGAACTGCACTTATAGCGACCTTTTTCGAATTTGATTTGGACATAATTCCAAATCCAACCGTTAGAATTCAAATTTCTAATATTCATTGGAAAGCTCTTTTCCATACGAATCCAACGGTTCCGGTTTTAGGAGAATCCGACGGTCGGATCTCCCGCAATGTCCGTTTGAAATAAATGGTCGAAATTCACGAACTGCCGCGGCGCGGCGCGTTCTATTCAGGCCATTATATATATAATATATATATATATAATATATTTTTCGTCGATTTCCTTTTAAAACGAATTTTATAAATAGTTCTACATTCGTTTCAAAACAATTTCAACTTCATTTTCAATTTCAAATCGATTTGATTTCAATTCAATTCGAGTTCATTTCAATTCAATTCAAATTCAAATTCGTTTCAATTCAATTCGAATTTACCTTCTATTTGATTCAATTCGAATTCGTTTCAAATTGATTTGAATTCAATTTCAGTTCGTTTTAAATTTCAATTTCAATTTAATTCAATTTGAATTTCATTTCAAAATATTTAATTTTGAAATCACTTTTCAATATTCATTATACAACGAATAAAATCGATATAAATATCGTTTGCGTCAAAATAACGCATCTCTAATCAACACGGCTTTATATTTTCAAAACTTCTTTATTCTATCCAACAAATGAATATTTATCCCATTCAACACATGAATTTATATTTCTTTCAACACACGACTAATCTCAACACATGAGTACTGTCAACACATCACTATTTTTGTTATGTAAAATATTTTATAAAACTATGGTATCTATCGTTTGATTTTAATTAGACTCCACCGTAAAGTAGATTCTAATCGTAAATATGATAAAGATGTGATTTTTATTATTTAAAATATTGCACTCAACACATGAATAGTTTCCACCCATGATCATCGTCAACACATGACTATTCTTATATTTAACACATGAATTTTCTTTTATAATATTCATTATTTTCCCGATTGGAATGAGGCCCAATCAATCACCATATAATGTTAATTATATGGATTTTCATACATCACACGTATATAATAGCATTGAAAAATAATCAACCATCAACTAAAGTGCACTACACTGGATAAGCATCAAATATAGATATCTGACGCTTATAACAGCCTGTCAATCGACCGATCGACATATTTAATCCATCATGATGAGTGAACTTCAAATTTCATCCCAACACCCGTGTGGGGTTTCAAACAATCAAACACAGAATTTATTTGTGCAGTTGGGCGATGTGTAAAATTTATCGTCCCAATCAATGTCCTTCAAATAAGTGTACATAAACAAACGGTCCGGTTTGTAAATGAATATTTTATTTTATTCGCTTCCACGTTAAAAATTATTTTTTTAACGATAAAATATTCTATTTTAACACATGAATTTCTATTCAGTTCATTTACTCAATAAAAATGAAATTTTTATTTTTCTAACATATTTTAGAAAATTTCGGCGGCATAACGGCACGATACTAGAAACGGGACAAGGCCTAGCCTAATCCCCGGTCTAGTGAAGGCCCACGCCATTCACACATCAATCAATCCATTCCATTTCACCAAACAATTCAATCCCAACCAAATAATCTAATCAACTACTCAACTAAACAATTTAACAAACAAGCCATCCATGGTCTGTGGATGACGGGTGTCGAGTGCTACTAAACACCGTCTACATCCTAGTATATATATATAACTAGAGAAAGAAATTGAAGAGTGAGAAGTTCTCACCGATAGCTATCTAATACCACGACTCTTCTTTTATAGAAACCTTCATCGTTATCGCATCTTTGTCATCTTCGTTGCCCGTGGCCACTACATATACAAAAATCACATTTTTATTTCGTTGTTCAATATGAAAAAAACCCAATTTTTACTTTGATGTTCAATATATAAAAACCATATTTTTACTTCGATGTTCAATATATAAAAATCATATTTTTACTTCAATGTTCAATATATAAAAATCATATTTTTACTTCGATGTTCAATATATAAAAATCATATTTTTACTTCGATGTTCAATATATAAAAATCATATTTTTACTTCGATGTTCAATATATAAAAATCATATTTTTACTTCGTTATCACCTATATAAAGATTTCGCCCTTTCAACTATAAAGATTTCTCCTTTTCAAAAATAAATATTTCGCCATTTATAAAAATATAGATTTCGCCTTTTCTAATATGAAGTCTTCGCCTTTTCTAATATGAAGTCTTCGCCTTTTCAAATATTAAAAATCCGAACTTTTAGATATTAAAAATCCGGACTTCACGAAAGCAAATATCCTATTTTTTCTCTAAAAATATACCTTTTCCTATTTAAGCAAAACATCATATTTCTACATCTTCTATATAGTAAAAATTATATTTTTATTACCTTAAAAATATAAAGATCATATTTCTATTAATTTAAAAATACAAAGATCATATTTTTATTATCGCTGTTCTCTATATAAAGACTTATATTTTTATATAATTAAAAATTACTTCTTTCTTTGATTAAAAATTACTACTTCGTTACATAAACAAATCAAAACAAAACTGAATTTTAAATTAATAAAAATAAGCAAAAACGAACTTACAGCTCGACATATGGGAGAAGGGGAGTTCGCTGGTCGGGGATTAGGGCGAGGACGGCTGCTGTTGTCGGCGAAGGAGGTGGCAGGGGCGGAGCAGGCGGTCGTGGGTGGTGGGGTTGACCTGCGGTGGTCGGTGTAGGCGAGGTGGTGGCCGGCTAGGGGGAAAGGGGTTCTCGCTGGATAGGGGGGGCTTCCGCATCGGCTCTAGGCTGGGGGGGGGGCTTCTGCTAGCGGCGGCGCGCCAGGGGAAGGGGAGGAGGAGATGAAGCGGCGGCGGCGGCAGCGTCGCTAGGGGGGGCCCAGGTGCGGCGGCGGCTCACCCCCCCCCTGTCGCCCTTCTTTCTCCTTTTTTTATTTTCTGTTAAAAATCGATTTTGAGGAAGAGAGGGGCCAACGGGTTTAAAGGGAGTGAGGAGAGAGAGAAGCTTTTAATTTATTATTTAATTATTTTATTTTGCAAAAAGTTGACTTTTACATACGACCTCTAAACGAGGTCCACCGCCTGTCGTCCATAGCGTATTACCCCCATTCTGAACACAATGGGACATGTATCATGGGTTGATTCAAACGTTACGATCAGTTTCCGTTAAATTTACATTTAAATCATTATATTAAATTTCAAACGTACATTTCAATTTACCGGGGTCACATACTAACTAGAAAAATTCCAGAAAAATATTTTCTAGCTTCATATTGACGATACGGTCCTAACAAAACTAATTTCGTCGAATTCTGAGACCATCGGAAAAATGGCCATTTTCCAGTCGATTAAATTCAACTGAAATGGTCAAACGCGTTTTCCTTTGCCACACTCACATATTGATTCGAAAAATTATGAAATTTGGAATCTAGCAATAATTTAACATCACGGACCCAACAAAACTGGTTTCGTCGAAATCCGAGGTCATTTGCAAAATTTCCATTTTTAAGGGCCTGAATTACATAGCGACTATTCAGAATTTTCAACTGGACGTATCTTTTGATTCCCGCTATGAAATTTCGATTTTTTGGATTCGTTGGAAATATATTCTCAAATAGATCCTATTGTTTTTGGTTTCACTAAAATCCGGATTGTTTTGCACCCGGTACATTCAATTGAAGTTTGAAATCAAATTATCGAACTACCGCGCCATTTTCAATTCTATTTATAATTATATATAAATATTTTATATTCTAACGACGACGTATATAATATATACGTCGAAATTCTATTCAAAATAAATTTCCAATGATATTATTTAAGATAATTCATTTTAAATGTTCAAAATTCGCTAAAATTGCAAAAATAAAAATTTTAAACTGGCCCAGATTTTCCGGGTTATTACAATCTCCCCCACTTAAAACTTTTCGTCCCCGAAAAGGAACAAAGTCGAAAGTGGTTTGATTAATCAACTCTACGTTCGATCTGGCTTCTATTCTCCAACTTTTCAGTTTCTGAGAATTTTCAAAAATTTCAAAAATTTGGCTAACACCCTAAATTTTCGAAAAATTTCGCCATAACCTCCCCTGCACCGGGAGCATCGGGGAATTTCAAATAGCTTCCCCGGTCCTTCAGATCTCAAAAAGAAAAAGAAAAAGCCAAGCGGCTAGCCAATAGGCTCATAAAATCATCATCACCCAAACAAAACAGTAAATTATGTAGTAAACATGTACCTATTTATCGGGCAAACAAATTTTATTCTCTGCTCTAGCCTCCTTGCTATGACCTGTTCAATGGATATACATGTATATGCAAGCAAATGCGACTAATTTTCAATACAATTCAATATTTGGTTCGATTAGGCTAAATGGTTCAAAAATTATCAAACAAATAAACAAACAACACAAACATCAATCAATTAGTGAATTAGAGTTTCAAATTCATAATTTTGATATATATACAAAAATCATGTTTTGATGTCAATTCACAACAAAGTGTTCTAGCTATATAAGTTTTGGTTCTCACACCAGTCTGATGGAAATATATAGATATCACACCTTCGTCACTCGAAAATAAATTCTGATGATGTTTCGAACCACCATCAGAACATCTCCGGGCTACTAGAATGTGATTCTATATCTATCTAATATATTAAAACTTCGAATATAGGTTCATGACGCGTATATGCAAAACCTTTATATACTAGATTGTCCATATTCAAAATAAATAAATAATTCAAATATGTATAAAACGATTTAAATTTTTAAAACAAAATTGTTTTCATTTGAAAAATATACTCTTCACACCCGTTCTAGGATACTACTGACCCTATCTCTAACGAGTCATTCTAATTGGATATTACTAATCCAATATCTGATGAATTCTTTCGTATGGTTCTAATGTGTCTTGTTCTCGAGCTCTGTAAACCAAAGCTCTGATACCAAACTGAGACGACCCAAACTTCCCTGTGAAGGAAAGCACGGATAGAATTGAGGACAAGACAAAATAGAACGCAGACGGAAGAACATTTCATTGTTATTACAACAATTTCATCAGATACAAGAATATACATAGTATAAATGAATAAATTTCATTCGCTAAATATCAGAGATTACAATAAGTTACATAGCAGCGGAAAAATATACAAAACACAACTGAAAGTGATACACGGATACAGAGCTTTCCGAGCATCGTTCCAGCTGTTAATCAGGACCCTGTGAATATAAATCTGCAAAACCAAAACTACTAGCTGCCCGTGTGGAAAATAGGGGCACCCAGAGTTTAGGTTAAAACAATAAACTCCAGGTCAGTCATGTGACTGGTGTGAGAACTAAAACAGTTATAATTCTTTATTTTTAAAGTTAGGTAAATCAAGGGACCACGCCGTATAACACAGAACGGGTTTCCTCCCAAGAATACCAGTGCATAAAACAACAGCGCAATGCTAAATAAAGAAAGATGAAGCTGTTATAAGACCCAGGTCCCATCACATAATGCAACGCAAGCCGGAGGATAGGGTTTTTACCTTATAACAGCCAAAGCATGCTTGATACGTTTAAAACACATTATTTTGATATTACTATAAGTGTATAGTGTCAAAACAATTTCACATCATAAATATCAATCATAGGCGGCATTAATGACTCATACCACTATGTCGCCATACTAGGTTCTACAAATAAAACCGCACTATCACGTATTGGAAATTGGATTTCCGTCATGAGCCGAGGCAAGGGGCAAGCTCCTCTCCGATTCGATACACTCTAGCAAATGCCTCAGGACCCCACTATGATCCTTGGATTTTCAGGGCCGGTCCTCTCTTACTTTTGAGGATTGGCAATTCCTGAACACACGTTTCCCGGTCCTTGCAGACCTATATCCGAGGTGCCTCGTATCCAACAACAACACAGGTGAAAAGTATATAAATGTCAGGGCTGGCAGGACACTGACACCACCTTAGCTAGCAAGAAACGTCGTGCTCTCCCTGTAGTCACTATCCCGTTTTTGACTCATACCGAGGTGTGAGGCTCGCGAATTCATGCTATACACAAAGCTACGCCACACAGGCCGTGCTTTGATCATCAACCACAAGACTTCGCTTTTCAACAGAAGCCTTGATCAATTGCCACTTACGCGTGCCACATTGGCAATTCACTCCATGCGACTGATGTCCATCGATATACAACCTCTGAGCTCGTACGTCTCAGAGAAGGGCGTTAAGCAAGAGAATAAATTCTCCGCCGCCAAACAGATGTATATTTAATAGAGATCAATCAACACAGAATAAAATCCAATGTCAGACACACAATCCATTTACAAGTTCATTCTAGGTTTGAACGAAACCGGAGGCACTTTCCTCGCATATCCATCCATCTCCAAGTACGTCTGGACGATCACCAACTGATTCCCTCATCCTGGGTGTACAGCCCAATCAAGATCATCAGTAATCACCCAAACGATGTGAAGACTTCCGGTCTTCAACCATCGTCTTCATCTTCGACATCTCGTCGAATTGGTTATTCAGAATGGGTATAAACCCGGCCTTTCTGAATAACCCACGTATATGATAAACAAATGTTACACAAACACAACAAACGCCTCATTCCAATTCAGAATATTCTTTTATTCACAAAATCACATTCTTAGGGAAAGGTTCCCATTAATTTTATCCAAGATAAATTCTTCTAAATTAATTCTTTAATCTTCCTTTGGATATCATTTCAAACCATTTTACGGTTTTCCAAACTAGTCGGGATTAGCGAACCACACCAAAGTAATTATTTATTTTATTTCCCAATCCCAACCTATATATCCCATGGAGCAAAACTGGTAATACTCCATATCTAACACCACGGTGTTATCGGTAAAATTAATTACCATTTCACGTTCAAATCTAATTAAAGATTTAACTATCGCTTTGGAGAAAAACTGGTGATACTCCACTCTCGATCACTTTTCAGATTTGATAATTTAAATTATCAATTCAAATTTTTAATCTAATTAAAGATTCATTAAAACTCCACTTAGTTTTAATCTTTTCAAAAATCAACATCCTGCAATTAACTGGGTTAAAGAACCAATGTCTTCTAAAACACGGTTCACGATAAACCCAAATCACATTTGATATTAAATACAAGGCTCTGAATAGAAAATATACCGGCTTATATTCAATATCATATTCTGAAACCAACAAATATCGTATTGGAAATAACGATATAAAATATATCTTTCAAATTCCCATAACAATATCTGTATAGTCACGAAATTCAACATCGAAATATTCCGAAGATAATTTCGATTCAATTCCAGTCCAATTCACGTATTGGGAATATTGATTATTTTTAAAATCACTTTCAAATTCAATTTATTTATTTCAAAAATAAATTGATTTTAATTCTAGTTCAAAACTAGTTCATTTCGATAAAAATCTATTTTTATCATTTCAAATGTGGAATTCTTCATCCCAGTTCTTTCCATTTCACATATTATGATTTTACACAAATTATCAATATTTTTAATAATTTTATCCAGGCCCGTGCAGTCGATTTCCATCAACGGCTATCGAACTGCACTTACAGCGACCTTTTTCGAATTTGATTTGGACATAATTCCAAATCCAACTGTTAGATTTCAAATTTCTAATATTCATTGGAAAGCTCTTTTCCATACGAACCCAACGGTTCCAGTTTTAGGAGAATCCGACGGTCGGATCTCCCGCAATGTCCGTTTGAAATAAATGGTCGAAATTCACGAACTACCGCGGCGCGGCATGTTCTATTCAGGCCATTATATATATATATATATATATATATATATATATATATATATATATTTCGTCGATTTCCTTTTAAAACGAATTTTATAAATAGTTCTACATTCGTTTCAAAACAATTTCAACTTCATTTTCAATTTCAAATCGATTTGATTTCAATTCAATTCGAGTTCATTTCAATTCAATTCAAATTCAAATTCGTTTCAATTCAATTCAATTCGAAATTACCTTCTATTTGATTCAATTCGAATTCATTTCAAATTGATTTGAATTCAATTTCAGTTCGTTTTAAATTTCAATTTCAATTTAATTCAATTTGAATTTCATTTCAAAATATTTAATTTTGAAATCACTTTTCAATATTCATTATACAACGAATAAAATCGATATAAATATCGTTTGCGTCAAAATAACGCATCTCTAATCAACACGGCTTTATATTTTCAAAACTTCTTTATTCTATCCAACAAATGAATATTTATCCCATTCAACACATGAATTTATATTTCTTTCAACACACGACTAATCTCAACACATGAGTACTGTCAACACATCACTATTTTTGTTATGTAAAATATTTTATAAAACTATGGTATCTATCGTTTGATTTTAATTAGACTCCACCGTAAAGTAGATTCTAATCGTAAATATGATAAAGATGTGATTTTTATTATTTAAAATATTTCACTCAACACATGAATAGTTTCCACCCATGATCATCGTCAACACATGACTATTCTTATATTTAACACATGAATTTTCTTTTATAATATTCATTATTTTCCCGATTGGAATGAGGCCCAATCAATCACCATATAATGTTAATTATATGGATTTTCATACATCACATGTATATAATAGCATTGAAAAATAATCAACCATCAACCAAAGTGCACTACACTGTATAAGCATCAAATATAGATATCTGACGCTTATAACAGCCTGTCAATCGACCGATCGACATATTTAATCCATCAGGATGAGTGAACTTCAAATTTCATCCCAACACCCGTGTGGGGTTTCAAACAATCAAACACAGAATTTATTTGTGCAGTTGGGCGATGTGTAAAATTTATCGTCCCAATCAATGTCCTTCAAATAAGTGTACATAAACAAACAGTCCGGTTTGTAAATGAATATTTTATTTTATTCGCTTCCACGTTAAAAATTATATTTTTAACGATAAAATATTCTATTTTAACACATGAATTTCTATTCAGTTCATTTACTCAATAAAAATGAAATTTTTATTTTTCTAACATATTTTAGAAAATTTCGGCGGCATAACGGCACGATACTAGAAACGGGACAAGGCCTAGCCTAATCCCCGGTCTAGTGAAGGCCCACGCCATTCACACATCAATCAATCCATTCCATTTCACCAAACAATTCAATCCCAACCAAATAATCTAATCAACTACTCAACCAAACAATTAAACAAACAAGCCATCCATGGTCTGTGGATGACGGGTGTCGGGTGCTACTAAACACCGTTTACATCCTAGTATATATATATAACTAGAGAAAGAAATTGAAGAGTGAGAAGTTCTCACCGATAGCTATCCAATACCACGACTCTTCTTTTATAGAAACCTTCATCGTTATCGCATCTTTGTCATCTTCGTTGCCCGTGGCCACTACATATACATAAATCACATTTTTATTTCGCTGTTCAATATGAAAAAAACCCAATTTTTACTTTGATGTTCAATATATAAAAATCATATTTTTACTTCGATGTTCAATATATAAAAATCATATTTTTACTTCGATGTTCAATATATAAAAATCATATTTTTACTTCGATGTTCAATATATAAAAATCATATTTTTACTTCGATGTTCAATATATAAAAATCATATTTTTACTTCGATGTTCAATATATAAAAATCATATTTATACTTCGATGTTCAATATATAAAAATCATATTTTTACTTCGTTATCACCTATATAAAGATTTCGCCCTTTCAACTATAAAGATTTCTCCTTTTCAAAAATAAATATTTCGCCATTTATAAAAATATAGATTTCGCCTTTTCTAATATGAAGTCTTCGCCTTTTCTAATATTAAAAATCCGAAATTTTAGATATTAAAAATCCGGACTTCACGAAAGCAAATATCCTATTTTTTCTCTAAAAATATACTTTTTCCTATTTAAGCAAACATCATATTTCTACATCCTCTATATAGTAAAAATTATATTTTTATTACCTTAAAAATATAAAGATCATATTTCTATTAATTTAAAAATACAAAGATCATATTTTTATTATCGTCGTTCTCTATATAAAGACTTATATTTTTTTATAATTAAAAATTACTTCTTTCTTTGATTAAAAATTACTACTTCGTTACATAAACAAATCAAAACAAAACTGAATTTTAAATTAATAAAAATAAGCAAAAACGAACTTACAGTTCGACATATGGGAGAAGGGGAGTTCGCTGGTCGGGGATTAGGGCGAGGACGGCTACTGTTGTCGGCGAAGGAGGTGGCAGGGGTGGAGCAGGCGGTCGTGGGTGGTGGGGTTGACCTGCGGTGGTCGGTGTAGGCGAGGTGGTGGCCGGCTAGGGGGAAAGGTGGTCTCGCTGGAGAGGGGGGACTTCCGCGTCGGCTCTGGGCTGGGAGGGGGGCTTCTGCTTGCGGCGGCGCGCCAGGGGAAGGGGAGGAGGAGATGAAGCAGCGGCGGCGGCGGCGTCGCTAGGGGGGCGCAGGTGCGGTGGCGGCGACGGCTCACCCCCCCCCCCATCGCCCTTCTTTCTCCTTTTTTTTCTTTTCTGTTAAAAATCGATTTTGAGGAAGAGAGGGGCCAACGGGTTTAAAGGGAGTGAGGAGAGAGAGAAGCTTTTAATTTATTATTTAATTATTTTATTTTGCAAAAAGTTGACTTTTACATACGACCTCTAAACGAGGTCCACCGCCTGTCGTCCATAGCGTATTACCCCCATTCCGAACACAATGGGACATGTATCGTAGGTTGATTCGAACGTTACGATCAGTTTCCGTTAAATTTACATTTAAATCATTATATTAAATTTCAAACGTACATTTCAATTTACCGGGGTCACATACTAACTAGAAAAATTCCAGAAAAATATTTTCTAGCTTCATATTGACGATACGGTCCTAACAAAACTAATTTCGTCGAATTCTGAGACCGTCGGAAAAATGGCCATTTTCCAGTCGATTAAATTCAACTGAAATGGTCAAACGCGTATTCCTTTGCCACACTCACATATTGATTCGAAAAATTATGAAATTTGGAATCTAGCAATAATTTAACATCACGGACCCAACAAAACTGGTTTCATCGAAATCCGAGGTCATTTGCAAAATTTCCATTTTAAGGGCCTCAATTCCATAACGACTATTCAGAATTTTCAACTGGACGTATCTTTTGATTCCCGCTATGAAATTTCGATTTTTCGGATTCGTTGGAAATATATTCTCAAATAGATCCTATTGTTTTTGGTTTCACTAAAATCCAGATTGTTTTGCACCTGGTACATTCAATTGAAGTTTGAAATCAAATTATCGAACTACCGCGCCATTTTCAATTCTATTTATAATTAAATATAAATATTTTATGTTCTAACGGCGATGTATATAATATATACGTCGAAATTCTATTCAAAATAAATTTCCAACGATATTATTTAAGATAATTCATTTTAAATGTTCAAAATTCGCTAAAATTGCAAAAATAAAAATTTTAAACTGGCCCAGATTTTCCGGGTTATTACATTTCCTTTCCATTCGAATCCATCTTCCTTCGTAGAGCCTCTTTGATTAAATTCTTTCATTCGTTCAACTATTAACTCGAATCTATATCTTATCCTTGTCTACAACAAGGTAAGAAATGGAACGAGAGTAAAGTCTTCTAGTGAGTCCATTCGTATCTAAATGTTGGTTCGATTAGGTATTATAATTCCCCTGATATAATATTGAAATTCTTACCTATATTTTTGGGAGATGATATTTGAAATAACATTTTCCTTTGGTAATACTAGTATTTTGAAACAATTTGATGTTTACATTTTTTTTTAAACCATATATTTTAATAAGACTTAAAATTGGTAAGAAAATGATGTTATCTTGGTATAATGATATAGTTTATAAATACATGTATTTATAGGGATTTATAAATTTTAAATTAGTTTATAATGATTTTTTAATTTATGATGTGTGTATATATATATGATAAATATAGTTAACATGGATTTGAAATTATTTTGGTATAATATAGAATAATGTTGTTATATATTTGATTTAATAATAATATTGTTTGTATATTTATTACAGACTAAAGTTCAATTTTAATAAATAAATGAGTGAGGGAGAGATATAAATCTTTCCTATTTAAAATATGTTTTGAAATATATTATTAATAATATATGATTTGAAGATTTGGTATATATTATGTCTGAATATAGAAAAATGTTTTTAGTATTTATTTGACATTAAAATTGGCCTATCGAATACTTAGTGATTTGGGTATATGTCTAATCAGCGTATATGTTAAATCCTATGTGTATTTGATTGATATAGAGTCACACTCTAGTCGCTTGAAAATGATTCTGGTGATGACTGCAGCATCATCGATATCTACTTTCGGGTTTCGAAAGTGGGACAGATATATATTGTCAATCAAGATGTCGGGTGAATACTTAAAACTATTTTGAAATATTCAAAAATATGTTAACTTTTGATTTATATATTTTTTAAATTATATATGTGTATGAGAATAGATATGAACCATTGGATTAAATATATAATTTAATTACTATTTCCCTGCCTCGTTCTTTTCGGGTACGAAAAGGTTTGAGTAAGGGAGATTGTAACGACTTGTATCTTAAAGCGTATTTTCATTTAAATTATTTAATTTAAAATTTGATTTTTTTTGTTTTATTTTATCCATTTAAACTCAAATTTCTTGGAATTTATAGAATTACTATTTGATTACGATTTATTATTATATGTATTTTGGTTTTTTTTATATAACAAATGAAATTTTGTATTCAACTTAAATGTATATAATTTAATAATACAAGTCAGCGTTGTAATTTCAAATCTTATTTATTGATAAATTTAAATCGAGTTAGTTGTTTAAATTTGTATTCATTCTTAAATTTTAGTTCTAATATTGAATTCGTATTATTATTACACAATTGGTTTTGATATTTAATAAAATCTAATCTTTGATTTAATTTAGGAATAACTCTCTTGTTGATGCAATATTTGTGTTTATCTCCATTGTTGCAAACATCGTCCAGCTTCTATTTGTTTGAACAGTTTCATGTCTGTTAAAAAAATGTAATCGTCCATTCACTGTTATTTTCTAATCCATTCGTTTCCTATGTTACTGTTCAAATTATCATTCTCTCCCAGTGTATTGGTTTCAAGGAAATTTAATTCAACTGCTCATTTGGTTTCCACATTGTGTATAAAACCGACTTGCTTCCTTCATATAACTGTTGGTACATAACTCCTTGTTCAATATATAAACAAATGAAAAGCTGCTTCATTGGATATATTCCCAAGGCCGCTGCTTGGCATATTATAAAGTAAGAAGGAAAATCAAAAGCCACCTGATTTCATTTTTCCCTATCGTGACTTGCCCCTCTCGCCATTTTCTTTTCCTTTCTCCGCCTAAACCACACCAGACTCTGCCCTCCATCCTGCTCCGCCCCTCCTCCACCGAAACAGACCCGCCGTGAGCCGCCAGTCTGCAAGCCACGGACCTCCTCCCCTCAGTCATGCCTCCTTTCACCTGAAACCCGCGCCATGCCCTAAACCACACCGCTAAAGACACCCCATCAGCCCACCATGACCTCGACTTCCACGCCCGGCTTCAGCCCGTCCCGTGCTCCTACTTCCTTTCCCTGTAGAGCTCCGAACACCAGCATCCGAACTCAGCCGTCACCGACTAGTGCTTCACCAATTCCCAACCAGACCAAAGTGAATGACCCTCCTCCTTAAGCCTGAACTCCATGATGTCAACTCCTCCAACCAATCTCCGCCAGCCGAACACCATCTACAACCGAACCCACCTGAAACCCATGAGAGTGAGTATAAGTGGGTATGTATGGAGTTGTGTGTGTAATTTTATTGTATTATTCTATTGTTTGGCATGGCGTGTGTTTTCTGGTGTAATGTGTGTGCTTGTGATAATTAGCCTGTGTATGTATTATGGTTTGAGTTGGGGTGTTTTCTAGTGTATTGGTGTGTGAGAGTGTTGATGCATGAGTTAGTTTATAAATATGTATATATATATATCGGTTTTGACATGTTTATATATTTAAATGTATATATATACACACGGTTTGAAATATTGTGTGTGTTTTTAAATATAAATTTTATGTATTTACTTAAACGGTTTTGATGTATGTATTGCATTGGGTATTTATATATAATTTATACAACTGGTTTGGTGTGCGCCAAAATTTTTAATATATATATATATATATATATTATAATTTTCTTTGTGTACGTATATATATATATATATAGTATTTCTATAAAGAATTTTGTGTTTATTTTGTAGAATTGAATTTGATGCTGAGTTCTGAAACCATTTTAAAGCCCAATAGCCAAACCGTTCCAAAACCCAATAGCCATACTTATCCATTGATAATTCCATAACCTCTCATATAGATAAAATAATATTGAGCGATAATCGAGTTGAAATCTTTTCTGAACCGTGTTTGGAAATGGTCTCTTCATTCAGTGTCAATTCGTCTTCTGTCTCCATTTCTATGCCACGAAAGGTGAGTTTATCTCACACCTGACTCACATTTATTTCATGGATGTTAGATCAACTATTTGAACTGTTATGAAATGTATAGTGCTGCTAGTAGAAATCGTTTGTTTAGTATGTACACTTTCATATATGACACGATATTTATATGACACGTAGGTGCACTAATTTTATATTCTGTGATTGTTTCTATGTGATTGTTGTTTGTGATTGTTGATACCCCTAGTTTAGGAAAATCACTAAGGGTTGAAATGATACATACCTGAACGGACATTAGAATAGGGAAAAATAGTTGTGGGTTGAAATGATAGACCTAAACGATTTTTACTAAATTTGGGATCGCAGGTTGAAATGACAGACCCGTAGAAACTTATAAATCGCGGATTAAATTGATAAATATATGTATCACTTGACCATAGGGTAGAAAACTATATACGAACACCGTTGGTCGTGTTTTCAAAGTAAAATGATTTGGAATTTGAATTTAACTTAAAATTTTAATTTTAAATTTTATAAATTTTAAATTATATGTTTTTAAAATGATTTTCATAAGTAAATATAGATTTAAATACTTATTTAAGATTTTACTTATAGTTTTATTTACTTTATTCTATATAATTTAATTTTATCAGTATTTTAAACTTTTATATTAAAATATATATTTCTTTTAAAACCCATTTCTATATTATTTTAAACTTGTATATGTTTATGATCTATTTTCTAATTAATTTTAGAATTTTATAAACTTATATATATATATATATTCAAAATTTATTTTCTTCTATATATTATATAAACTTTAATAATAAATGTCAAGATGGGTAAGTTAGATTTCACGATTTAAATTCGAAGTTTGAAGATGTAAATTTGTATAACGATATTTGAATAACGTATGTACTCATATTAAGTTATGAATTAGAATTGATACGAACTTTTAGTAGAGATGAATTTGAATTGCTTAAATTAATGTTTAAATTGAAATTTATAGTTGATATGAAATTGAATTTGAATTATTTCAAAATTGTGAACTTTGATAAGAAATGAATGTGAATTAGGTAAATTGATATATTTTAAATTTATAATCGATATGAATTGAATTCAATTTTAAGTGATTAAACATGAATTGGAATATACATAGATGTTATATGTGTAACAACTCGGATTTTCAGAACTAATTTAAAATTTTTATTTCAGCTATTTTTATGGATTTTGAATATTTAAAATGATTTATTTTAAATAATAACGACTAAAAATTTATTTTAATTGAGAACGTATAAATTTATTTTAATTATAAAACGAGCCTGAAATGGCGCGGTAATATGAAAATTTCGATTTTAAATTTCAAATGAATGTACAGAATTCAAAATAAATCGGATTTCAGTAAAATAAGAAACATTAAAATCTATTTAATTATTCTTTCTAACGAATGTAAAAAATTAGATTTCATAATATAAATTGAAAGTTATGTCAAGTTTAAAATTCAGAATAGTCACTATGAAATATATATATATATATATATATATATATATATATATATATATTCTAATATTATATATAGCCTAAAAAGATACATTTTGCATACGGATGAATTTGGACTCGATACCACTTCCATTGAGTTCAAAATGCCGTTTGCGACTTTGAAAAGTATAAACTTATATAGATTCTGAGATCCGGAATAGTGGCAATTGGATGAGGTTTTCGGTTAGCAATACATAGCCCTCAAAACGTGAAATTTTGCGTACGAGCTCAGAATTCGACGAGATAAATTTTTCTGAATTCATAATGACAAGTCATTGTTGAATTCCAAAAGACGCATCAAACGAAGTCAGTATGTGGCTGTGCGAAGCAAAACCATTTGTTCAAAAATAGGCAGTCATTTTACAAAGGAACATTATTGATACGACCTCAGAATTCGATTCCGTCTTTTTTATGGATTCGTATCGTCTAATAATGGTTAAATCCAAAAGGCCATAATTTTTAGAGTTAGTGTGTGGGCGTGCAAGAAGAAAAGGTGCGCCAAAATTGCATTTTTGAACAATATCTGAGCATCTTTGACAATTTTAACGGATGGTCAAACGAACTCGGAATTCGGCGAAACTTGTTTCGTTGGACTCGTCTTCACGTCTATTATGTCGTGTCCGAAATCCGCGGCAATTGGAAATCGGCGGTATTCGGATGATAGGCGAGAAACGAGCATATAACCACTTTACTTACTTTTTTCTCTTCATTATTTCTCTTTTCCTTCTACCTCCAAAAAACAAAAAAATGGGCTCCTCCTTCCTTCCCTTGGCTGCCGCCCCTCCTCTACTGCTGCCACCACCACCCGCTGTCGATCCTCCTCTCTCTCCCTACTCCTCCTCCTCCTCTTTCTCTTTGGTTTCATGAACCCTAGGCCCCAAACACCACCAACCACCGTGAACCCCACCGCCGCCACCCGCGCCACCACCCACCTCAGTCAGGTTGCCACACACCTTCGGGCCGCCACCGCTCCGACCGTGGCCCCCCGCATCTCCAAAAACACATTTTCACCAAATTCCCGTATTTGCATTTAACCCCCTGACCTTCTTTCCGCAATAACTCCGAAACGGTGCACTTTTGTCCAAAACTCCACTGTCCCAAAGTCGTAGAGCACTATTTCCTCTATGATTTGGGTATATGGAAGTCCTATTTTGGATTGTGGAGCTGTCCGGAAAATGCGTCCGAAGATCGCGGATCTGTTGCTGTTTTTCATGATTTCCGGCTTGGTGCAGTTTTGGAAGAAAGTCCACAAGGCAAAAGTTGTCTGGAATGGCGCGTTTAGGCTAGCGACAAAGCTTGGTGAAGATTGGAGGCCGTATGCAAATTCTAGAGCCAAAAAAGCGAATTCAAGCGGCGACAAGAATTTTCTACATTAGAAGAATCGCGACGAATTGGTTTAGCTTCTCAGTGAGAACTCCTTCTCACTCTAATTATTTTATAGTTAAAAATATTTTAGGTTGCAAATAGGGCTTAGAAGCCCCTAACACTATTTTATTGTACAAACCATGATTGTTTGCTGTATGGATTGAATTGTTGTTGTAAATTGGATTGGATTGAGAAATGATTGTATTGTGGTTTAGCTGATTATTATGTATGGAGCGAGCCAGTATTAGGAGAGGGGTAATGTTAGACATTACTCTGGTTTTAATATCGCATCATTATAATGCCAAAATTTTCTGAAATAAATGTGTATTCACTAAAAATGTCATTTAGTATGTATCAATGAATTATATAAAATATTCATGTGTTGAATAAAATGTTAGAACAATAAAAATATTATTTTTATTGAATAAATGAACTATATAAAATAGTCAAGAGTTGAAATAAATATTTTATCATAAAAAAATATAATTTTTAACGTATATATGAATGACACCAAATTCTCCTGAAATGAAAATAAATATTCATAAACAAATTGGATGATTTTTTATGTACACTCATTTAACTAACATTGGTTGGGACGATAAATTTTACACATCGCCCGACTGCACAAATAATATTCAGTATTTATTGGTTGAAACGCCACACGGGTATTAGGATGATATTTGGCATACACTAATCCTAATTTTTTAGTTGTATGTCAATCGATTAGTTGACAAACTGTTGTAAGTGTTAATTACTTATATTTAATGCTTATGCAGTTGGGTAATGCACTCTGGATGATGGTTGATTGTATATCATTATTGTTGTGTACATGTGTCTATGAAATCCATATAAATAACATTATATGGTAATTGACTGTGTGTGATTCCAATTCAAAAAGGAATAAAGATTTTAAAATAAGGAAATATTTTTAAAAAACGAATATTTTAAAATAATATTCTGTAAAGGATTAAAATGTAAATTTGATGTCCGATTTTGGATGAACACGAAAATATTGAAATATATGAAGCCGTGTTGATTAGATATGCGCCATTTTGACGCGAACGATATTTATATCGATTTTATTCATTTTTGTAATGAATATCGAAAAGGAAATGATTTCAAAATCAGATATTTTGAAAATATTATCATATATATATATATATTAATGATATGAAATATTCAATTTTGATTTAAAATTGAAATGAAAGTGGGAATCATTTTAAAACAAATTTATAAAATACGTTTTGAATGGAAATATATATATATTATATATATATTTAATGGCCTGTATAGAACGTGCCACGCCGCGGCTGTTCGAGAATTTCGACCATTGACTTCGAATTGATATTACGGGAGATCCAACCAACGGATTCCCCTAAAATCGGAACTATTGGGTTCGTGTCGTAAAGAGCTTTCCAACGAATATAAGAGATTTGAAATCTAACAATTGGATTTGAATTATGTCTAAATCAAATTTGGAAAAGGTCGTTATAAGTGCAGTTCGATGACCGTTTATGGAAATCAACTGAAAGGGCCTTAATAAAGTTGTTAATAATTTATGTAAAATCATAGTAAATGATTTGGAAAGAATTGGGATGAAAAATTCCATATTTGAAAAGATAAAAATATATTTTTATCAAAATGAACTAGTGATAAACTAGATTTGAAATCCAATAATTTTTAAATAAAATAAATTGGATTTGTGAATGGTTTTAATATAACCAGAATTTCCAATATATGAATTGGAATGGATATGAATGGAAATCATCTTCGAAATATTTCGATATTGGATTTCGTGATTATACGGATATTGTTATGGGAATTTGGAAGATATATATGTCGTTATTCCCAAAACGATATTTGTTGGTTTCAGAATTTGATATTGAATATAAGCCGATATCATTTCTATTCAGAGCCTTGTATTTGATATCAAATTGGATTTTGGGTTTGTCGTGAACGGTGTCTAAAATAACACTATTCTTAAACCCAGTTGGGAAAAGAATAAATCTTTTAATTAAGATTTAGAGAAATTTACCAATTAATTAATGTTTAATTGGAATTGAATTAAGAATTGGATTTTTGGGTTTATCGTGAACGGTATTTTAAATAACACTTGTTCTTTAACCCAATTAAAAGTGAAGTTAAGATTCGGAATTTATAAATCTTTTACTAAGATTTAATGGAATTTTCCAAAGTAAAGTTTTTCCAATTTAATAAAATAAATTGGAATGGAATTCGATTTGGCAATAATCGAAGTGAACTTTTGTGGAGGAAGACTGTTAATATGTATGGAATTTAAAAGGGTTTGTCGTTATTCCATTTATATTATTAGTCGGATACAGAAATTGATATCGATTATATATTGATCCGTTTTCCGTGAAGATTCCATAATAATGGAGTGTGATTTTGGGTTTATCGTGAACTGTGTTTTAAATGACATTAGTTCTTTAATCCAGTTTAAGACAGGAATACATGTCCAACATTGTATTTCAAACTGTATTTGTTGATCTCTACTAAATATATATCTGTTTGGTAGTGGAGAATTTATTCTCTTGCTTAACGCCCTTCTCTGAGATGTACGAGCTTAGAGGTTATATATCGACAAAGATCAATGGTACGGCATAGATTGTCAATGCGACATGTTTGATTTCCCAAAGTTAAATAATCATTAATATTGATTTTTGGGAAGATTAAAACCAAGTGGAATTTTAATGTATCTTTAATTAGATTGAAAGATGAATATGGTAATTTAAATTATCAAAATTGGGAAATGATCGAGAATGCAGTATCACCTGTTTTGCTCCAAACGATAGTTAAATCTTTAATTAGATTTGAACGTGAAATGGTAATTAAATTTACCGATAACACTGTGGTGTTAGATGTAATAACCCGGAAATCTGAGCCAATTTTAAATTTTTATTTTGGCAATTTTAATGAATTTTGGATATTTAAAATGATTTATTTTAAATAATAACGACGAGAAATTTATTTTGAATAGAATTAGAATGAATATATTTATTTGAACCGTCGTTAGAATATAAATATTTATTTTAAATTATAAAAGGAATTGAAAATGGCGCGGTAGTTTGAAAATTCGATTTCAAATTTCAAATGAATGTACAGGATTCAAAATAAACCGGATTTTAGTGAAACCAAAAATATTAGAATCTATTAGAGAATATCTTTCCAACGAATCCGAAAAATCAAAATTCCATAGCGGGGATAAAAAGTTATGCATTGTTCAAAATTCCATAGCGGGGATAAAAAGTTATGCATAGTTGAAAATTCAGAATAGTCGTTGTGGAATTCTGGCCCTTAAAAGGGAAATTTTGCAAATTACCTCTGTTTTTGATGAAACCACTTTTGTTGGACCCAGGATGTCTAGTTATTGTTAGATTCATAAATTCATAATTTTTCGAATCAATATGTGAGCGTGGCGAAGTAAAATGTGTTTTGACAGTTTCAGTCAATTTCGATCGACCTAAAAATGACCATTTTTCAAACGGTCTCAGAATTTGACGAAATTAGTTTTGTTAGGACCGTATCGTCAATACGAAGCTAGAAAATATTTTTGGGAATTTTTAGAGTCCGTGTGTGGCCCTGGTAAATTGAAATGTGCGTTCAAATTTAATATATAGATTTGTATTTTGATTTTGACAGAAACTGATCGAAACAGCCGAACTGGTTTACGATACAAATCCCATTGTGTTCGGAATAGGGGTAATTAGCTATGGACGACAGTTGGTGGGCTTGATTTCGAGGTCGAAATAAAAAGTAACTTTATGGATTATAAAATTAATAAAATAATATATATATTATATACTTCCCTCTCCCCTTTCCTTTTCTATTCAGTCAACACCCACTAATAAAAAAAAACCAAAAAACGAGATTGAACCCGCTCCCCCAAGCCCGTCGTCCACCGCGCCCTGGCGTTTCGCTGCCGCTCCGTTCCCCCAATCGCCAGACCATCGGCCCCCTCTTCAGCTCTTCCTCTCTCCCCTTCAAAGCACGAAGACCCCCAAATCCCCACGAGCCCGCCACCATAGCCACCGTCGTGGCCTCACACCTGCCTGACCGCGCCTCCGACTGCTTCGCGACGCTCTGACCCCCTCCTCCCCTCGACAGCGCCGACGGTGAAGCCTCCCCCTCCAACTCGATCAATGGTGAGTACAAAAACTGATTTTTATTTGAGTTTAAAAACTTATTTTTATTTGAGTTTAAAAACTGATTTTTATTTAAGTATAAAAACTGATTCTATTTGATACAAAAACTGGTTTTTCTTTGATTATGAATATGGTTTTTGATTAAGTTAAAGATTAGATTTTTATTAATATAAAGTTTTGATCTTTGTTCATAAGAAGTCAAGATTTTTAACACTTTAAAAATATAATCTTTATATGATGTAGAGAATAAAAATATAATCTTTATATGATGTAGAGAATAAAAATATAATCTTTGTTTGAATAAAAATATAATCTTTGTTTGAATAAAAATAATTTTTTTATATATTTAGCGAAATAAAAATTTGATTTTTATTATATATATAGTAAGATAAAAATGTGATTTTTAATGTGAACGGCGTGAAAAAGATTGCATTGGAATTTCGGGCTGATTCAAGCCATTCAGAAATTCAGAAATGAGACGGCGGAGTGGAACCCTCGGTGAGAACTCCTAACTTTTATTTTTAATTTCTAATTGAAATATATACTAGGATGCAGATGGTGCTTAGCAGCACCCGACACCTATTGTCCACAGACCATGGACGACTTGTGTGATTGTTTGTGTTGTGAAAATTGACTGTTTGTTGTGAAATAAAATATATATTCATGTATTGAAATAAAATATATATTCATGTTGTGAAATAAAATATATATTCATGTTGTGAAATAAAATATATATTCATTCATGTGTTGAAATAAAATATATATTCATGTGCTGAAATAAAATATATATTCATGTGTTGACGTAAAATATATATTCGTGTATTGAAGTAAAATATATATTCATATGTTGAAGTAAAATATATATTCATGTGTTGAGGTAAAATAAATATTCATTTACAAATCGAACGATTTGTTTATGTACACCGATTTGACTTATATTGATTGGGACGATAAATTTTACACTCGCCCAACTGCACAAATATAATATTTGTTTGTTTAATTGAAACCCCACACGGGTATTGGGATGATATTTGACGTACACTAATCTCGATTGTTTAGTTGTATGTCAATCGATGGGTTGACAGACTGTGTAAGCGTTAATTATTTATATTTAATGCTTATGCAGTTGTGTGGTGCAGTCTGGATGATGGTTGATGATTTATCGTTGCTATTATATACATGTGTTGTAGGAATCCATATAATTAACTTTATATGGTAATTGATTGGGCCTTATTCCAATTTATAAAATAAGGAATATTAAAAGAAAATTCATGTGTTGAATAGAAAGAAAAATTCATGCGTTGAATAGAAAGAAAATTCATGTGTTGAATAGAAAGAAAATTCATGTGTTGAATAGAATAAAATATTCATGTGCTGAATAGAATAAAATATTCATGTGTTGAATAGAATAAAATATTCATGTGTTGAATAAAAATATATATTTATGTGTCGAAATAAAAATATATATTCAAGTGTTGAAGAAAATATTCATTTGTTGAATAGAATAACGAAGTTATTGAAATATATAAAGCCGTATTGGTTAGATGTGCGCCATTTTGACGTGAAAGATATTTATATCAATTTTATTCGTTTTTATAATGAATATAGAAAAGGAAGTGATTTCAAAATCTAACGTTTTGAAAATATTATCATTTGTATATCGATGAAGTGGGATATTCAATTTTGATTAGAAATTGAATATGAAGTTGAAATCATTTCGAAAACGAATTTAAAACGATTTATAAAATACATTTTAAAAGGAAATCGACGAAATATATATAATATAAATATTATATATATTAAATGGTCTGAATAGAACGCGCCGTGCTGCGTCAGTTCGCGAATTTCGACCATTGACTTCGAATGGATATTACAGAAGATCCGACCGTCGTATTCTCCCAAAACCAGAACCTTTGGGTTCGTATCGAAAAGAGCTTTCCAATGAATATTAGAGATTTGAAATCTAATGGTTGGATTTGGAATTATGTCCAAATCAAATTTGGAAAAGGTCGCTGTAAGTGCAGTTCGATGGTCGTTGATGGAATTCGACTGTACGGGCCTTGATAAAATTATTAAAAATAGTAATAATTCGTGTAAAATCATAAGAAATGATTTGTGAAGAATTGAGATGAAAAATTCCAAATTTGAGAAGATAAAAATAGATTTTTATCGAAATGAACTACTTTTGAACTAGAATAATAATTTATTTATTTTTAAATAAATAAATTGGATTTGAAAGGGTTTTAAAAGTAACCAGAAGTTTCAATAATTGAATTGGAATGGAATGTGATTTTGGGTCTATAGTGAACCGTGTTTTAAATGACATTGGTTCTTTAACCCAGTTAAAGACAGGATATGATTTCCTAAGTTAAATAATCATTGATAGTGATTTTTGGGAAGATTAAAACCAAATGGAATTTTAATGAATCTTTAATTTGATTGAAATGATAGAGAATGGAGTATCACCAGTTTTGCTCCAGGAGATAGATAAATCTTTAATTAGATTTGAACGTGAAATGGTAATTGAATTTACCGATAACACCGTGGTGTTAGATATGAAGTATGACCAGTTTTACTTCATGGGATGAATAGGTTGGGATTGGGAAATAAAATAAATGATTACTTCGGTGTGGTTCGCTAATCCCGACTAGTTTGAATTGATATCAAAAGAAGATTAAAGAATAAATTTAAAGAATTTATCTTTGATAAAATTAAAGGGAACCTTTCCCAAAGTATAAGAATATTTGAATAAAAGAATATTCTGAATAAGAATGAGGCTTATGTTATGTTTGTGTAACACTTGTTTATTATATGCGCAAGTTATTCAGAAAGACCGGGTTTATCCCATTCAGAATAACTGATTCGACGTGGTGTCGAGGATGAAGACGGTTGTCGAAGACCGGAGGTCTTCACATCGTTTGGGTGATTACTGATGATCTTGATTGGCCTGTACACCCAAGAGGAGGGAATCAGTTGGTGATCGTCCAGACGTACTTGGAGATTGATGGATATGCGAGGTACATGGTGCCTCCGGTTTCGTTCAGACCCAGAACGAACTTGTATGGTTTGTGTGTCTGACATTGGATTTTTCTCTGTGTTGATTGATCTCTATTAAATATACATCTGCTTGGTGAAGGGGAATTCATTCCCTTACTTTACCCTTCTCTGAGACGTACGGGATCGGAGGTTGTATATCGATAGACATCAGTTGCACGGTGTGAATTGCATGTGTGGCATGCCTAAGTGGCAATTGATCAAGGATTTTGTTGAAAAGCAAAGTCTTATGGTTGATGATCAAAGCACGACCTATGTGGCATAGCTTTGTGTAGCGTTGATTCGCGATCCTCACACCCCGGTTGTGAACCAGAAACAGGAGAGGACCTCAGGGAGGGCATGCGTTTCCTTCTAGCTTGGGTGGTGTCAATGACCTACCAGCCCGGACATTTATATTATTTTCACTTGTGTCGTTGTTGCTGTTGCGAGGCGCCTCGGATATATCGGTGACTGTGTAGAGCCGATGGAGTCATTTGGCTCATTTACGCCCCAAAGGGCGGGGAAACGCAGTGTTCAGGCATTTTAATCCACATCGGTGGATCGGCCCTGACGATCCAAAGGCTTGACTGAGTACTTGCCTGAGACATGGGCTAGATTGTCTCGAATTCGGTAGAGGACTATCTTTTGCCTCGGTTCACAGATGGAAATCTAACTTCCAAGTACGTGACTTTGTGGTTTTGATTGTAGAGCCTAGTATTGGCGACATGATATATGGTACCCATGCCGTCTTGGATTGATACTTACGATTGAAATTATTTTGACACTATGCACTTATTATAGTAATATCAAAATAATCTATTTTTAAACGTATCAAGCATTCTTTGGCAGTTATAAGGTAAAACCCTATCCTCCGGCTTGCGTTGCATTGTGTGATGGGACCTAGGTCTTATAATAGCTTCATTTTTTTTCCTTTATTTACCATTGCGCTGTTGTTTTATGCACTGGTATTCTTGGGAGGAAACCCGTTCCGTGTTATACGGCGTGGTCCCTTGATTTACCTAACTTTAAAATAAAGATTAATAACTATTTTAGTTCTCACACCAGTCAAATGACTGACTTGGAGTTTATTGTTTTAACCTAAACTCTGGGTGCCCCTATTTTGACACGGGCAGCTAGTAGTTTTGGCTTCGCAGATTTATATTCACAGGATGATTTACAGCTGGAATGATATCCGGAAAGCTCTGTATCCATATATCTCTTTCAGTTTTGTATTGTATTATTTTTCCGCTGCTATGCAATGTATTGTAATCTCTGATATTTATGATGTATAATATTTATTCATACTTGGTATATTCTTGTATTCCGATGGAATTGTTGTAATTAACAATGAAATGTTCTTTTGTTTGCATTCCGATGTTGCTTGTTCTCAACTCAATCCGTGATTTCCCGTAAGGGGGATTTCGGGTCGTGACAGCTTGGTATCAGAGCTTTGGTTTACAGAGCTCGGGGAACAAGACACGTTAGAACTAAATGAAAGAATTCATCAGAGATTGGATTAGTAATATCCAGTGGGAATGACTCGTTAGAGATGGGATCTGTAGTATCCTAGGACGAGTGTGAAGATTGATGTTTTTTAAAAATAAAATTGAAAACGAAGTTTTGTTTTGAAAATTTAATTCAATTATTCGTATTTGAATATTTATTTATATTGATTTGGACTATCAGGCATATAGAGGTTTTAATATACGTCTGATCCACGTGTATTGGAAACCTCCAATGTACTAGATGGATATCGAGTCACACTCTAGTCGCCTAGGGATAATTTTGATGATGCGGCCGCATCATCAGTATTTATGTTCGAGTGCCGAAGGTGTGATATTTATATATTTCCAACAGACTGGTGTGAGAACCAAAGCTAGATAGGGCTTATTGTTGTGATTTGGCATCAAAAATCTGATTTTTGGACTATGTAACAAAATTATGAATTTGAAACGTTAATCAACTAATTGATTGCTGGTTGTGTTATTTGATTATTGTTTGATTAATTAAAATTTGAACCATTTAGCCAAATTGAACCAAATATTGAATTGTATTGAAAATTTGACACATTTGCATACGTATACATGTACTTACACTGAACAGGTCATAGCAAGGAGGCTAGAGCAGAGGAATAAAAATTGTTTGCCCGACAAATAGGTACATGTTTATTGTATTTCTTGGGTTTTTGATGATTTTATGAGCCGATTGGCTAGCCGCTTGGCTGTTTCTTTTTCGTTTTGGATTGGTAAGGGCCATGGGAGGCTATTTGAAATATCCCGAAGCTCTCGGTGTAGGGAAGGTTATGGCGAAATTTTTCGAAAATTTAGGGTGTTAGCCAAAATTTTGAAAAATTTGGAAAGTTCTTATAAACTGAAAAGTTGAAGAACTTAAACCATAATGAAAATATTGGAAGTTGAGTTGATTTGTTAAACAACATTCAGCTTCTTTCCTTTTCGGGGACGAAAACTTTTAAGTGGGGGAGATTGTAATAACCCGGAAATCTGAGCCAATTTAAATTTTTTATTTTGGCAATTTTAATGAACTTTGGATATTTAAAATGATTTATTTTAAATAATAACGATGAGAAATTTATTTTGAATAGAATTATAATGAATATATTTATTTGAATCGGCGTTAGAATATAAATATTTATTTTAAATTATAAAAGGAATTGAAAATGGCGCGTAGTTTGAAAATTTGATTTCAAATTTCAAATGAATATAAAGGATTCAAAATAAACCGTATTTTAGTGAAACCAAAAATATTAGAATCTGTTAGAGAATATCTTTCCAACGAATCCGAAAAATCAAAATTTCATAGCGGGGATAAAAAATTATGCCCAGTTGAAAATTCAGAATAGTCGCTGTGGAATTCTGGAAATTTTGCAAACGACCTCTGTTTTTGATGAAACCTCTTTTGTTGGATCCGGGATGTCTAGTTATTGTTAGATTCCAAAATTCATTATTTTTTGATTCAATATGTGAGCGTGGCGAAGTAAAACGTGTTTTGACAATTTCGGTCAATCTCGATTGACCTAAAAATGGCCATTTTTCAGACGGTCTCCGAATTTGACAAAATTAGTTTTGTTAGGACCGTGTCGTCAATACGAAGCTAGAAAATATTTTTCGGGAATTTTTAGAGTCCGTGTGTGGCCCCGGTAAATTGAAATGTGCTTCCAAATTCAATATATAGATTTATATTTTGATTTTGACAGAAATTGATTGAAACAGCTGAACTGGCTTACGATACATATCCCATTGTGTTTGGAATGGGGGTAATTAGCTTTGGACGACAGTCGGTGGGCTTGATTTCGAGGTCGAAATAAAAAGTAACTCTATGGATTATAAAATTAATAAAATAATTTATATATAATATATACTTCCCTCTCCCCTTTCCTTTTCTATTCACTCAACACCCACTAATAAAAAAACCAAAAACGAGATTGAACCCGCTCCCCCACGCCCGTCGTCCACTATGCCCTGGCGATCCGCCATCGCTCCGTTCCCCCAGTCGCCAGACCATTGCCCCCCTTCTGCTCCTCCTCTCTCCCCTTCAAGCACGAAGACCCCCAAATCTCCATGAGCCCGCCACCACAGCTACCGTCGTGCCCTCACACCCGCCTGACCGCGCCTCCGACTGCTCCGCGACGGTCCGACCCCCTCCTCCCCTCTACAGCGCCGACGGTGAAGCCTTCCCCCCTCCAACTCGAACAAAGGTGAGTACAAAAACTGATTTTTATTTGAGTTTAAAAACTGATTTTTATTTGAGTTTAAAAACTGATTTTATTTAAGTATAAAAACTGATTTTATTTGATACAAAAACTGGTTTTTCTTTGAATATGAATATGGTTTTTGATTAGGATAAAGATTAGTTTTTTATTAATATAAAGTTTTGATCTTTGTTCATAAGAAGTCAAGATTTTTAACGCTTTAAAAACATAATCTTTATATGATGTAGAGAATAAAAATATAATCTTTATATGATGTAGAGAATAAAAATATAATCTTTTTTTGAATAAAAATATAATCTTTGTTTGAATAAAAATATAATATTTGTTTGAATAAAAATATAATTTTTATATATTTAGCGAAATAAAAATCTGATATTTATTATATATATAGTAAGATAAAAATGTTATTTTTAATGTGAACGGCGTGAAAAAGATTGCACTAGAATTTCGGGCTGATTCAAGCCATTCAGAAATGAGACGGCAGAGTGGAACCCTCGGTGAGAACTCCTCACTTTTATTTTTAATTTCTAGTTGAAATATATACTAGGATGCAGACGGTGCTTAGCAGCACCCGACACCCATTGTCCACAGACCATGGACGACTTGTGTGATTGTTTGTGTTGTGAAAATTGACTGTTGGTTGTGAAATAAAATATATATTCATGTGTTGAAATAAAATATATATTCATGTTGTGAAATAAAATATATATTCATGTTGTGAAATAAAATATATATTCATGTGTTGAAACAAAATATATATTCATGTGTTGAAATAAAATATATATTCATGTGTTGAAATTAAATATGTATTCATGTGTTGAAGTAAAAAAATATTCATGTGTTGAAATAAAATATATATTCATGTGTTGAAATAAAATATATACTCATGTGTTGAAGTAAAATATATATTCATGTGTTGAAGTAAAATATATATTCATGTTTTGAAGTAAAATATATATTCATGTGTTGAAGTAAAATAAATATTCATTTACAAATCGAACGATTTGTTTATGTACACCGATTTGACTGATATTGATTGGGACGATAAATTTTACATATCGCCCAACTGCACAAATAAAATATGTGTTTGTTTGATTGAAACCCCACACGGGTATTGGGATGATATTTGACATACACTAATCCCGATTGTTTAGTTGTATGTCAATCGATGGGTTGACAGACTGTGTAAGCGTTAATTATTTATATTCAATGCTTATGCAGTTGTGTGGTGCACCCTGGATGATGGTTGATGATTTATCGTTGCTATTATATACATGTGTTGTAGGGAATCCATATAATTAACGTTATATGGTAATTGATTGGGCCTCATTCCAATTTGGAAAATAAGGAATATTAAAAGAAAATTCATGTGTTGAATAGAAAGAAAAATTCATGTGTTGAATAGAAAGAAAATTCATGTGTTGAATAGAAAGAAAATTCATGTGTTGGATAAAAAGAAAATTCATGTGTTGAATAGAAAGAAAATCATGTGTTGAATAGAATAAAATATTCATGTGTTGAATAGAATAAAATATTCATGTGTCAAATAAAAATATATATTCATGTGTTGAAATAAAAATATATATTCATGTGTTAAAGAAAATATTTATTTGTTGAATAGAATAACGAAGTTATTGAAATATATAAAGCCGTGTTGGCTAGATATGCGCCATTTTGACGTGAACGATATTTATATCGATTTTATTCGTTTTTATAATGAATATAGAAAAGGAAGCGATTTCAAAATCTAACGTTTTGAAAATAATATCATTTGTATATTGATGATGTGGAATATTCAATTTTGATTAGAAATTGAATATGAAGTTGAAATCGTTTCGAAATCGAATTTAAAACGATTTATAAAATACGTTTTAAAAGGAAATCGACGATATATATATAATATAAATATTATATATATTAAATGGCCTGAATAGAAAGCGCCGCGCTACGACAGTTCGCGAATTTCGACCATTGACTTCGAATGGATATTACGGGAGTTCCAACTGTCGGATTCCCCTAAAACCAGAACCATTGGGTTCGTATCGAAAAGGGCTTTCTAAGTAATATTAGAGATTTGAAATCTAACAGTTGGATTTGGAATTATGTCCAAATCAAATTTGGAAAAGGTCCCTGTAAGTGCAGTTCGATGGCCGTTGATGGAATTCGACTGTACGTGCCTTGATAAAATTATTAAAAATAGTAATAATTTGTGTAAAATCATAAGAAATGATTTGTAAAGAATTGATATGAAAAATTCCAAATTTGAAAAGATAAAAATAGATTTTTATCGAAATGAACTAGTTTTGAACTAGAATAATAATTTATTTATTTTTAAATAAATAAATTGGATTTGAAAGGGTTTTAAAAGTAACCAGAAGTATCAATAATTGAATTGGAATGGAATGTGATTTTGGCTCTATAGTGAAACGTGTTTTAAATGACATTGGTTCTTTAACCCAGTTAAAGACTGGATATGATTTCCCAAGTTAAATAATCATTGATAGTGATTTTTGGGAAGATTAAAACCAAGTGGAGTTTTAATGAATCTTTAATTAGATTGAAATGATCGAGAATGGAGTATCACCAGTTTTGCTCCAGGTGATAGTTAAATCTTTAATTAGATTTGAACGTGAAATGGTAATTGAATTTGCCGAAAACACCGTGGTGTTAGATATGAAGTATGACTAGTTTTACTTTATGGGATGAATAGGTTGGGATTGGGAAATAAAATAAATGATTACTTCAGTGTGGTTCGCTAATCCCGACTAGTTTGAATTGATATCAAAAGAAGGTTAAAGAACAGATTTAAAGAATTTATCTTTGATAAAATTAATGGGAACCTTTCCCAATGTATAAGAATATTTGAATAAAAGAATATTCTGAATAAGAATGAGGCGTATGTTGTGTTTGTGTAACACTTGTTTATTATATACGCGAGTTATTCAGAAAGACCGGGTTTATCCCATTCTGAATAACTGATTCGACGTGGTGTCGAGGATGAAGACGGTGGTCGAAGACCGGAGGTCTTCACATCATTTGGGTGATTACTGATGATCTTGATTAGGCTGTACACCCAAGAGGAGGGAATCAGTTGGTGATCGTCCAGATGTACTTGGAGATCGATGGATATGCGAGGTACAAGGTGACTCCGGTTTCGTTCAGACCCAGAACGAACTTGTATAGATTGCGTGTCTGACATTGGATTTTTCTCTGTGTTGATTGATCCCTGTTAAATATACATCTGCCTGGTGAAGGGGAATTCATTCCCTTACTTCACCCTTCTCTGAGACGTACGGGATCAGAGGTTGTATATCGATAGACATCAGTCACATGGTGTGAATTGCCTATGTGGCATGCCTAAGTGACAATTGATCAAGGCTTTTGTTGAAAAGAAAAGTCTTGTGGTTGATGATCAAAGCACGACCCGTGTGGCATAGCTTTGTGTAGGGTTGAATCGCGAGCCTCACACCTCGGTTGTGAACCAGAAACGGGAGAGGACCTCAGGGAGGGCATGCGTTTCCTTCTAGCTTGGGTGGTGTCAGTGACCTACCAGCCCTGACATTTATATTATTTTCACCTATGTGGTTGTTGCTGTTGCGTGGCGCCTCGGATATATCGGTGACTGTACGGAGCGGATGGAGTCATTTGGCTCATTTACGCCCCCAAAGGGCGGGGAAACGCAGTGTTCAGGCATTTTAATCCATATCGGTGGACCGATCCTGACAATCCAAAGGCTTGACTGAGTGCTTGCCTGAGACATGGGCTAGATTGTCTCGAATTCGGTAGAGGAATATATTTTGCCTCGGTTCACAGATGGAAATCCAACTTCCAAATACGTGACTTTGTGGTTTTGATTGTAGAGCCTAGTATTGGCGACATGATATATGGTACCCATGCCGTCTAGGATTGATACTTATGACTGAAATTATTTTGACACTATGCACTTATTATAGTAATATCAAAATAATCTTTTTTTAAACGTATCAAGCATTCTTTGGCTATTATAAGGTAAAACCCTATCCTCCGGCTAGCGTTGCATTGTGTGATGGGACCTGGGTCTTATAATAGCTTCATTTTTTTCTTTATTTAGCAATGCGTTGTTGTTTTATGCACTGGAATTCTTGGGAGGAAACAAGTTCTGTGTTATACGGCGTGGTCCCTTGATTTACCTAACTTTAAAATAAAGATTAATAACTGTTTTAATTCTCACACTAGTCACATGACTGACTTGGAGTTTATTGTTTTAACCTAAACTCTAGGTGCCCCTATTTTGACACGGGCTGCTAGTAGTTTTGGTTTTGCAGATTTATATTCGCAGGATCCTGATTTACAGCTGGAATGATATCCGGAAAGCTTTGTATCCGTATATCTCTTTTAGTTGTGTATTGTATTATTTTTCCGCTGCTATGTAATGTATTGTAATCTCTGATATTTATGATGTATAATATTTATTCATACTTTGTATATTCTTGTATTCTGATGGAATTGTTGTAATTAACAATGAAATGTTCTTCTTTTTGCGTTCCGATGTGGCTTGTTCTCAACTCAATCCGCGATTTCCTATAAAGTGGATTTCGGGTCGTGACATTAGATATGGAGTATTACCAGTTTTGCTTTATGGGATGAATAGGTTGGGATTAGGATAATAAAAGAAATGATTACTTCAGTATGGTTCGATAATCCTGACTAGTTTCGATAAACTTTAATTTGGTTTGAATTGATATGCAAAGGAAGATTAAAGAATAAATTTAAATAATTTATCTTTGATAAAATTAATGGGAACCTTTCCCTAATTATGTGAATATTTGAATAAAAGAATATTCAGAGTTGGAATGAGGCGTATGTTGTGTTTTATAGCACTTGTTTATTGTATATGCAAGTTATTCGGAAAGGCCAAGTTTGTACCCATTATGAATAACTAATTCGACGATAAGTCGACGATGAAGATGGTGGTTGAAGACCGGAGATCTTTACATCGTTTGGATGATTACTAATGTCTTGATTGGGCGGTACACCGAAGACAAGGTAATAAGTGGTGATCGTCCAGACGTACTTGGAGATCGACCGGATATGCGAGGACCTCTCTCCTGTATTTGACATATGGGACAAGGAATAAGGTGCCTCTAGTTTCGTTCAGACCCAGAACGAACTATTAAATGGATGTGTGTCTGACATTGGATTTTATTCTGTGTTGATTGATCTCTATTAAATATATATCTGTTTGGTGGCGGAGAATTTATTCTCTTGCTTAACACCCTTCTCTGAGATGTACGAGCTCAGAGGTTATATATCGATAGACATCAGTTGCATGGCGTGAATTGTCAGTGTGGCATGCTGAGACGCAAATGATAAAGGCTT
The DNA here is from genome assembly GCA_030737875.1 of Allium sativum. Taxonomy (NCBI): domain Eukaryota; kingdom Viridiplantae; phylum Streptophyta; class Magnoliopsida; order Asparagales; family Amaryllidaceae; genus Allium; species Allium sativum. Next base: position 601,527,411 of record CM060916.1, on the reverse strand, counting down.
CTGTTGAAAAGCAGAGCCTTGTTGTTGATGATCAAAGCACGGCCTTAAAGGGCATAGCTTTGTGTATAGCGTTAATTCGTAAGCCTCACACCTCGGTATGAGTAAAAAGGGATAATGGACCCAAGGAGTGCATGACGTTTGCTTCTAGCTATGGGTGGTGTCATGGTATGGAGTCGAGACATTTATTATATTTTTACCTATGTGGATGATGGATAGCGAGGCGCCTCAGATATATCGGTTACTACAGAGCGGATGGATAGGTCCTATAAGACTGGGAAATGTGTGTTCAGGAATAATTAATCCTCAAATGTAAGGGAGGAATGACCTTGGAGGATCCAAGGGTCTAATGCGGGAGATCCTGAGGCATTTGCTAGAGTGTCTCGAAGTCGGCGAGGAGTACATTCCTTGCCTCGACTCATGACGGGAATCTAATTTCCAATACGTGACATTTCGGTTTTGATTGTAGAGCCTAGTATGGCGACATTATAGATGGTACCAATGCCGCCTATGATTGAAATGTTTTTATTTGAAGTTAATTTCTTCACCATAGTAATAATAAAAGATAAAATTTCATGTACCAAGCATTATTTGGCTATTATAAGGTAAAACTCTATCCTCCGGCTTGAGTTGCATTGTGTGATGGGACCTGAGTCTTATAATAGCTTCATTTTCTTTAAATAGCATTGCGCTGTTTGTTTTATGCACTGTTATTCTTGGGGGTAAACCCGTTCCGTGTTATACGGCGTGGTCCTTTGATATACCTAACTTTAAAATCAAATCAATAACTGTTTTAGATCTCACACCAGTCACATGACTGACCTAGAGTTTATTGTTTTAACCTAAACTCTGGGTGCCCCAATTTTCCACATGAGCAGCTAGTAGTTTTTGTTTTGCAGATTTATTTTTATAGGATCCTGGTTTACAGCTGGAGCTATACTCGGAAAGCTCTGTATCCGTGTATTTCTTTCAGTTGTGTTATGTATCATTTTCCGCTGCTTTGTAATTTAAAAATCTGATATTTTTTAGATGTATAATATTTATTCACACTCTGATATATTCTTGTACTCTGATGTAAATTATTGTAATAGCAATAAAATGTTCTTCTGTTTTTGTTCTGATTTGTCGTATTCTCAACTCAATCCGGGCTTTCCCGTAAGGGCAAGTTTGGATCGTTTCAATATGCAGAATTGATTATTGTATCGTTTGGTTTGAATTAAGAATTTGTTAAATCGATGTAAAAGGAATGGTTTTAAATCATAATTTGTTGAATGGGAATATAAGATTTTGATTCAAAATGTAGAAGTAAAAATTTTGAACTATATGACTTGAATTATAAGTACGATATAATTTGTTTAAATTGAAATGTAAGTTTTCACTTGAATCGTATATTCGAATTCGAACCAAATTGTTGGATTTAAATGAATCTACTTGAAATGATTTCTTATAAAGGTAAGAATTGAATCATTTGAATGTTTGAACTCGAATTTTGATGAATATAAACCAAACCAAATTATTACAAAAGTTGAATGCTTTGTTATTGATTTAAAATGGAAATCGTAATATTTAAGGTATAACTTAAATATAAGTCGATTTTTGATTTGTAATTCGTTATGTGAATATTTTCGGAAATTGTAACTGATATTAAATAAATAGTATTAGTCTATACTATATTGAGATCTTGACGATATGGTTCTAAATCGATTCGATTTAAGCGATTTAAGTGAATGGGTTTCAAAATTTGATATATTCGAAGTTAGGTATTTAAATTTGTTTTCAAATTTGAGTACGAGATTTCGTATAAACTATTTTATAAAACAATTTATAAAATGATGACCACGGTGTGAAAAATGTGAACGATTGGTTGTTAAGGAGACCGGGATCGGCTATTGTGTACTCTCTGCCAATACCGAAAACCACTTTAACAACTGTGTATGCGGTGGAGTTCAGAATGGGGGGATGATTTGGCGAACGACTCCATTTTCTATTTCATATTAATTACGAGACCCTGACTACCTTGAGTCAGCTTGATGTGGCTACAACAGGAGCTACGCACGAACCAAGTGAGGTCATACCTCCTATCGAGCGCATTTCTTCGATACCATACAATTACTTTTGTGATGTGTTTTGGTGGCCACCGTTCGATTTGATATGCGAGTGTGTCTCGATGCAGGCGGTAGTAGTTGCTACGCGTTACAACCAGTCCGGCTCTGCAAACGGTGAATCCACCCTGGAATTCCTTATGTTCATTGTCGCATGCCTTATACGGGCCCACTACAGACTTTGTTTTGTACTGTTTTATATGGAGTGCCCTCTGATATCCCTTCAGTTTACGGAGGAATTACGATACTGTATATACTATGGGAATATATAAACGATGTAAGGGTAATCATGGTAATATCACTTACGCTATTTTGATATTTTTACTTTACTGATAGACACTATTCTATATAGCATATTATGCTATATAGCATTAGTTTAATAGATCCTTAGAGGATGGTGATCCCAAGCATCCTTTAACTTACTAATTGGATTTCATCGAACATTTCATTTGAGTTGATTTACTTCCATGAGATTGTTAGTCCTGATCCGAGTTGTTTCATTTTGCATTATTGCTCGGGTCAGATCGATTGTCACAGTTTCAAGATTTATCCTTGGAGTTGGAGCTTACATTGGGTTTCACTCACCTGTGTCTACCTAGTCGGTTGTTTCTGTTCAGCTTTTCTTATCGCCTCTATTTCATTTTTTTATTATGTATCTGACATTCATTGTATTAGACTTCCACTGTATTATTTATGTAAACTCTAATGTAAAATTCATTTAGTAGCTTCATGAACTACTATTGTATTTTAAATTTTCCGCTGCGAGATATTATATTGCTCTGTATCTGTGTCTATGATTCTGTGATTTATTCTGTTTATCCCAGAAGCTAATAACAATCTGTTGTTTTGGACGGTTCAAGTTGGTTTAATTACTATCTTGAAGCGGTCAAAATGGCGGGTCATTAGAGAAATCCTTTATATTTATTAAATAAACGTTATCTTTTATTAACGAATTCCATAACAATTATTTGAAATTTTGAATTGAATATAACTAAAAATCTATAACATGAAATCTAGATTTTTCTCTTTCATTAGTAAATTATAACCAACTAGATTCAAACGTTTCTTGTTTCACGGAAATTCGACTTGTATCGGATCCTGTATATTCAATTGAAGTTCAAAACTCAGTATTACAAACTGTTATGCCATTACGAGCTCGTTTTAAATTATATATGTATATATGTTATAACATTCGAACCTTGTTTTTATAAACAAATTTAATATTAAAAACCCATTAATATTTCGAATATAATATTTAAACAGATTTAAATATTCAAATTCAAATAACCGAAAATTCTGGGTCGTTACATTCTTCCCCACTTAAAAGAATTTCGTCCCCGAAATTACTAAGGTAAGAAAAATTCCACAAACCCATTATCTTAAAAATCCCGTTTAGTTAAATCAAAAACCAATTCAATATTGTAAATAAATATTTTTCAAAAACATCAAAAAATTTCTAACACCTTAAATTCCTGGAAAAATTCGGTAGAGTCTCCCCTATATGGAGTGACATCTGCGATATCGCAGGAACAAATAATATATATACATCGACCCACACAGTTGGAAAACAAAATTCGAAACTCAAAAAATTATATTTTCGCATAGGCAAACCTTTTACGAGCGCTATTGAGCATGCTTACTAAATTTACGTGCAATTTACGCAACCAAACTAAAATTTATAGCCATCTGGCACCTGTACTCAACTCAATTCAACATATAAGGAACATATATACGAGATATTTAAATAACACTTCACTTATTAAATAGTGTAGTATACTGATTTCCATGAAGTAAACATGGACACCATTCATTTCGAAATACATGAATTAATCATTAAAATTAATTCATATGCAGTTTCATTCCAGATTAAATTTATTATACTAGAATTTATTTTCAATTCATTCAGCTCTATTTTAAACGGTTGATGAATTATATTTAACCAATCTAACAACAATCAACAATCAATCAACAACCAATGCACAACCTACTCAATCAAATCAATGAATTTTCATTTCATATAAAATTTTTACTTGGGTTTAACTTAGTTGAACATCAATCGGTAAATGTTTGATGATTTCTATTTAATTATAATTTATTCAATTTCCCTATTTCAAATATGTTTTATTTGGTTTCAATATCATTCTTAATTTCCAATTAACCCAATTAAGTTTCAACTCCCAATTTTTAATCCAATTTGAATACCATTCAAATCAGACACACTAATATCTCAATAATTTAATAAAATTATTTCTTTACTATAAAAATATATTTCAGGTAAAATTATTTTATTTACCCTCTTTACAAGACAATATTGTATCCATTTCCAATTCAATGCTTCTCAACACTTGAACCGACCAAACAACACAATACAAAACATTTGTATATAAAATATACAAATACACTCTCTCATATTTACACACTCAACTCAGTCTAGAGTATTACTAACCCCATCTCCATCGAGTTATACCATAGAGCCAAGGTTATTACTAAACCATTAGCTATGATACCACAGTAATAAGCCAGAATTCGATGCTCGAATTTTCGATACAAATACATCCCGTGTCCAAACTCGAATACCGAAAATCTAGAACGTTAAAGAAAGAAGTTAAAGGTTGAGATAAAAAAGAAAGAAATATTAGAATAGAAGAAGAAGAAGAACTAACACAACACAATGTCTCATATCTCAACAACACAAAATATAATATAGAAATAAATCTTTATTGAGAGCTTGAAAAAAAATTTGCAATCATCAGAGTACATCAACAAATCTGGATAGTTATAACAACCTGTCTTCATATACAATCACATAGGGAAAATATCTATATTGCATCATTCGTCTAAACGCATCTAACTTGTCTCTTCATAGTATCTGATAATCCGAACCTGTACAACCTGGTCTAACCCGAGCATTACAAATGCCGGATCAATCTGGTGAACCAGAGTGAGAAAACACACTAAGTATAAGGTATCACACTACCTGATTTTAAAGTCAAAATCTTTTTGAAAGAAAAGGATAATTGTAAGACCAATAGACACATAATGTAACAACCCAAAAATCTGGGCCAATTTAAAATTTTTATTTTGGCAATTTTAGCGAATTTTGAACATATAAAATAGATTATTTTAAATAATATCGACGAGGAATTTATTTTGAATATAAATTCGACGTATATATTATATACGTCGTCGTTAGAATATAATAATTATTTATAATTATAAATAGAATTGAAAATGGCGCGGTAGTTCGATAATTCGATTTCAAACTTCAATTGAACGTACTGGGTGCAAAACAAACCGGATTTTTGCAAAACCAAAAATAATAGGATCTATTTGATAATATCTTTCCAACGAATCCGAAAATTTGAAATTTCATAGCGGGAATCAAAAGATATGTCCAGTTGAAAATTCTGAATAGTCGCTATGGAATTCAGGCCCTTAAAAATAGACATTTTGCAAACGACCTCGGATTTCGACGAAACTACTTTTGTTGGATCCGGGATGTCAAATTATTGTTAGATTCCAAATTTCATAATTTTTCGAATCAATACGTGAGCGTGGCAAAGGAAAATGTGTTTGACCAGTTTCAGTTGATTTTAATCGACTGGAAAATGGCCATTTTTCCAACGGTCTCAGAATTCGATGAAACTAGTTTTGTTAGGACCGTATCGTCAATACGAAGCTAGAAAATATTTTTCTGGGATTTATAGAGTTCGTATGTGACCCCAGTAAATTGAAATGCGCGTTCAAATTCAATATATAGAGATATATGTTGATTTTGACGAAAACTGATTGTAACGATCGAATCAGCTTACGATACATATCCCATTGTATTCATAATGGAGGTAAAACGCTATGGACGACAGGCGGTGGGCCTCGTTTAGAGGTCGTACGAAAAAGTCACCTTTTTGAAATTAAATTAATTAAATAAATAAAAAGAAAATATCTTCCCCCCTTCTATACTATCTGGCCCCCCTTTTTTGATTTCCAACCCGACTCAGAAGAAAAAAAAACGCTGAAGACCATCGATAGCCAGCGCGAGGCCACCGCAGGCGCCGGACCTCGTCACCCCCGCCACCGCTCCGCTCACCCCACCCCTCTCGGGGTCGTGCTCCTCAGCCCCCCCTTTCCCTTCGATTTCCACGCCGCCTTAGCCCTAGACCCTCCCTCCATCGCGCCGCCTTGCAGGCTCACCAGAGCCGCCACCGCCAACTGCTCCGACCCCCCCTGAACTCGAACCGCCCCCTCCTCCATCCCCTGACCGACGCAAGCCCGACCCCTTTTCGCCCCCTTTTCAAAATGAACTGTAAGTCCCTATTTATTTTGTTTATATACTTGTTTAGCTTATTTATTTAATATATTTAGTTATAAAAAGGATTTCTTTTACGTTCTAGTTTGGTGAAAAATACTATTTTTATATGGTATAGGTAATGAAAATATGATTTTTACATAGTAGGAATTATAAAAATATCATCTTTTTATATGTAGCGAAATAAAAATCTGATTTTTATTATATATAGGTTGAAATAAAAGGTGATTTTTATAGAATTAAAATAGAAAAGATTGGATTTTTAAAATAGAAAAGATTGGATTTTTAAAATAGAAAAGATTTGGATTTTTTAAAATAGAAAAGATTGGATTTTTAAAATAGAAAAGATTGGATTTTTAAAATAGAAAAGATTGGATTTTTAAAATAGAAAAGATTAGATTTTTGAAATGGAAAAGGAGAAATCTTTATATTTGAAAAGGCGAAATCTTTATATTTGAAAAGGCAAAATCTTTATATATAATAGCGTTGTAAAAATAGAATTTTTATCTATATAATAGCGAAGTAAAAATGGGATTTTTATATATTGAATAGCGAAGTAAAAATGGGATTTTTATATATTGAATAGCGAAGTAAAAATTCGATTTTTATATATTGAATAGCGAAGTGAAAATTCGATTCTTATATATGTAGTGGCTACGGGCAACGAAAGTGAAGAAAGGCAAGAACGACAAGATTTTCTACATAGGAAGAGTCGTGGTATTGGGATAGCTATCGGTGAGAACTTCTCACTCTAAATTTCTTTTTCTAGTTATATATATATATATATATATACTAGGATGCAGACGGTGCTTAGCAGCACCCGACACCCGTCATCCACAGACCATGGATGGCTTGTTTGTTTGATTGATATGTTGTGAAAATTTGTTTGTGAAGTTGACGTGAAATAGATAAAGAAATATAGATTCATGTGTAGAAATAAATTAATTATCGTTAAAAATATAATTTTTAATGTGAAAGTGAATAAATAAATATTTATAAACAAATCGGTCGATTTGTTTATATACACTGATTTGACTGATATTGATTGGGATGATAAATTTTACACATCGTTCAACCGCACAAATAAAAATATGTTTTTGTTGATTTGAAACCCCACACGGGTATTGGGATGATATTTGGCATACACTAATCCCAATTATTTAATTGCATGTCGATCGATTGGTCGACAGGCTGTGTAAGCTTTGATTATTTATATTTGATGCTTATGCAGTTGTGTGGTGCACCTTGGATGATGGTTGATTGGTTATCGTTGCTATTATATACATGTGTTGTATGAAATCCACATAATTAACATTATATGGTGATTGATTGGGCCTCATTCCAATCGGGAAAATAATGAATATTATAAAAGAAAATTCATGTGTGGAATACAAAAATAGTCGTGTGTTGAAAGAAATATATATTCTTGTGTTGAACAGAATAAATATTCATTTGTTGAATAGAATATTTATATCGATTAGAGATGCGTTATTTTGACGCAAACGATATTTATATCGATTTTATTCGTTTTATAATGAATATTGAAAAGTGATTTCAAAATTTAATATTTTGAAATAAAATTCAAATTAAATTAGATTAAAATTCAAATTGAAAGTTTATAGAATCAATTTGAAATGAATTCGAATCGAATAGAAAATGAATTCGATTCGAATTGAATAAAATTTAATATTTTGAAATAAAATTCAAATTAAATTAGATTAAAATTCAAATTGAAATTTTATAGAATCAATTTGAAATGAATTCGAATCGAATAGAAAATGAATTCGATTCGAATTGAATAGAAAGTGAATTTGAATTCAAATTGAATAGAAAGTGAATTGAAATTCGAATTAAATAGAAATGAATTCAAATTGAATTAAATTGAATTAAAAACGAATTGAAATCGTTTTGAATGAAATTTAAAATGAACGGAAATTGAATTGAAATCAAATTGAAATGAATTCGAATTGAATTGAAATCAAATCGATTTGAAATTGAATGTAGCATTGAAATGGTTTTGAAAACGAATTTAAAACGATTTATAAAATACGTTTTAAAAGGAAATCGATGAAATATATATAATATATATATATATAATGGCCTGAATAGAGCGCGCCGCGCTGCGGCAGTTCGTGAATTTCGACCATTGACTTCGAATTGACGTTGCGAGAGATCCGACCGTCGGATTCTCCTAAAACCGGAACCGTTGGGTTCGTATCGAAAAGAGCTTTCCAATGAATATTAGAAATTTTAAATCTAACGGTTGGATTTGGAATTATGTCCAAATCAAATTTGGAAAAGATCGCTGTAAGTGCAGTTCGATGGCCGTTGATGGAAATCGACTGTACGGGCCTTAATAAAATTATTAAAAATATCTATAATTTGGTTAAAATCATAAGAAATGATTTGGGTAAAATTGGGCTGAAGAATTCCACATATGAAAAGATAAAAATAGATTTTTATCGAAATGAACTAGTTTTGAACTAAAATTAAAATCAATTTATTTTTGAAATAAATAAATTGAATTTGAAATTGATTTTAAAAATAATCAATATTCCCAATACGTGAATTGGACTGGAGTTGGATCGAAATTATCTTCGGAATATTTCGATGTTGGATTCGTGACTATACAGATATTGTTATGGAAATTTGAAAGATATATTTTATATCGTTATTTCCAATACGATATTTGTTGGTTTCAGAATTTGATATTGAATATAAGACGATATATTTTCTATTCAAAGCCTTGTATTTAATATCAAATGTGATTTGGGTTTGTCGTGAATCGTGTTTTAGATGACATTGGTTCTTTAACCCAGTTAAAGACAGGATGTTGATTTTTGAAAAGATTAAAATTATGTAGAGTTTTAATGAATCTTTAATTAGATTAAAATGTGAATTGATAATTTAAATTATCAAATCTGAAAGGTGATCGAGAGTGGAGTACCACTAGTTTTGCTCCAAAGCGATAGTTAAATCTTTAATTAGATTTGAACGTGAAATGGTAATTAATTTTACCGATAACACCGTGGTGTTAGATATGGAGTATTACTAGTTTTGCTCCATAGGATATATAGGTTGGGATTGGGAAATAAAATAAATAATTACTTCGGTGTGGTTCGCTAATCCCGACTAGTTTGAAATGATATCCAAAGGAAGATTAAAGAATAAATTTAAAAGAATTTATCTTGGATAAAATTAATGGTAACCTTTCCCCATAGAATGTGATTTTGTAAATAAAAGAATATTCTGAATTGGAACGAGGCGTTTGTGTGTTTGTGTAACATTTGTTTATTATATACGTGGGATATTCAGAAAGGCTGGGTTTATACCCATTCTGAATAACCGATTCGACGAGATGTCGAAGATGAAGACGGTGGTTGAAGACCGGAAGTCTTCACATCGTTTGGGTGATTACTGATGATCTTGATTGGGCTGTACACCCAAGATGAGGGGATCAGTTGGTGATCATCCAGGCGTACTTGGAGATGGATGGATATGCGAGGAAAGTGCCTCCGGTTTCGTTCAAACCCAGAACGAACTTGTAAATGGATTGTGTGTCTGACATTGGATTTTATTCTGTGTTGATTGATCTCTATTAAATATACATCTGTTTGGCGACGGAGAATTTATTCTCTTGCTTAACGCCCTTCTCTGAGACGTTTGACCTCTGATGTTGTATATCGATGGACATCAGTCGCATGGAGTGAATTGCCAGTGTGGCACGCGTAAGTGGCAATTGATCAAGGCTTCTATTGAAAAGCAAATTCTTGTGGTTGATGATCAAAGCACGGCCTGTGTGGCGTAGCTTTGTGTATAACGTGAATTCGCGAGCCTCACACCTCGGTATGAGTCAAAAATGGGAGACGGACCGCTGGGAGAGCACGACGTTTCTTTCTAGCTAGGGTGGTGTCAGTGACCTACCAGCCCTGACATTTATATACTTTTCACCTGTGTGGTTGTTGGAATGCGAGGCGCCTCGGATATAGGTCTGTAAGGACCGAGAAACGTGTGTTCAGGAATAACTAATCCTCAAAAGTAAGAGAGGACCGGCCCAGCCGATTCCAAGGATCAAAGTAGGGTCCTGGGACATTTGCTAGAGTGTCTCGAACGCGGAGAGAAGCTTGCCCCTTGCCTCGGCTCATGACGGAAATCCAATTTCCAATACGTGATAGTGCGGTTTTATTTGTAGAACCTAGTATGGCGACATAGTGGTATGGGTCATTCATGCCGCCTACGATTGATATTTATGATTGAAATTGTTTTGAAACTATACACTTATTATAGTATCAAATAATGTGTTTTAAACGTATCAAGCATGCTTTGGCTGTTATAAGGTAAAAACCCTATCCTCCGGCTTGCGTTGCATTGTGTGATGGGACCTGGGTCTTATAACAGCTTCATTATTCTTTATTTAGCATTGCGCTGTTTGTTTTATGCACTGGTATTCTTGGGAGGAAACCCGTTCTGGGTTATACGGCGTGGTCCCTTGATTTACCAAACTTTAAAACCAATATTAATAACTGTTTTAGTTCTCACACCAGTCACATGACTGACCTGGAGTTTATTGTTTTAACATAAACTCCGGGTGCCCCTATTTTCCGCACGGGCAGCTAGTAGTTTTGGTTTTGCAGATTTATATTCACAGTGTAATAACCCGGAAATTCTGAGCCAGTTTAAAATTTTTATTTTAGCAATTTTAGCGAATTTCGAATATTTAAAATGAATTATTTTAAATAATTTCGACGATACATTTATTTTGAATATAATTCGAACGTATATATTATATACGTCGTCTTTAGAATATAAATATTTATATATAATTATAAATTTAATGGAAAATGGCGCGGTAGTTCGATAATTCGATTTCAAACTTCAATTGAATGTACCGGGTGCAAAACAATCCGGATTTTAGCGAAACCAAAAACATTAGGATCTAATTGATAATATCTTTCCAACGAATCCAAAAAATCAAGATTTCATAGCGGGAATCAAAAGATATGTCCAGTTGAAAATTCTGAATAGTCGCTATGGAATTCAGGCCCTTAAAAATGGGAATTTTGCAAACGACCTCGGATTTCGATGAAACCACTTTTGTTGGATTCGTGATGTCAAATTATTGCTAGATTCCAAATTTCATAATTTTTCGAATCAATATGTGAGCGTGGCAAAGGAAAACGCGTTTGACCAGTTTAAGTTGATTTTAATCGACTGGAAAATGGCCATTTTTCCAAAGGTCTCGGAATTCAACGAAACTAGTTTTGTTAGGACCGTATCGTCAATACGAAGTTAGAAAATATTTTTTGAGAATTTTTAGAGTTAGTATGCGACCCCGGTAAATAGAAATGTGCGTTTAAATTGAATATATAAAGAATTATACTTTAAATTCAACGGAAACTGATCGTAACGATCGAATCAGCTTGCGATACATATCCCATTGTGTTCGGAATGGGGGTAAAATGCTATGGACGACAGGCGGTGGGCCTCGTTTAGAGGTCGTATGTAAAAGTCAACTTTTTGAAAATTAAATAAAAAAAAATTAATAAAATATCTTCTCTTCCCCGTTAACCCGAGCCCCCCTTCCCTCGTTCATTCAATTTTATAAAAAAAAATGGAGAAAAAGAGGCGGAGGAGCCGCCGTCGCCTTAAAGGAGGGCGCCAACCTCCTCTCGACCCCCTCCCCCCCCCCCCCCCCCGTCGATCTCGATGCCGCGCCACCACCCAACCGCCTCCCCTCCGTTCCAGCCTCCTCCCCCAATCACGAAGCCCCACCACCGCCTGAAAGCCCCATCGCCACCTCCGAACCACCGCACCCCTCCCCTTAGCCTCCCCTCCCTTCCAGGCACCCACCCAAACCCTCCTCCGCCAATAAAGGCCGCCGCCGCGCCTCCATTGGCCCACCGCCGCGTCAGACTTTTCACCACCCCTCCGACGAACTACGAAACCCTTTCCCCCTTAGAAACGAAGGTAAAGTTTATTTATTTTAGTTTATTTATTTCAGTTTCTTTTAATTATTACTTTTATATAAATCTGAAAATAAAGTTTAGATTTTTACATATGGAAAACTGATTTTTATTTTATAGGAAAAATTTGGTTTTTATTTATAAAAAGAATAGATTTTGTCCATAGAGTTGTTCATAGAAAAGAATAGATGTTTGTGCATAAAAAGATCCATTTTTTTATATATTTTTAATATGATAAAAGATCTGATTTTTAATCGATTAAAAATATAATTTTTATTGTAAGTGAAGATTAAAAATATAATTTTTATATCGTGGAAAGAATAAAGATATAATTTTTATATAAGGAAGATAATTAAAAATATGACTTTTATATTTTTAAAGTATTAAAAATATGATTCTTATATTTTTAAAGTGTTAAAAATATAATCTTTATTAAGTAGAAGATGTAAAAAAATGATTTTTGTTTAGGTAGAGAATTGAAAATATAATTTTTACATGATAGGAATTTTAAAAATATCATCTTTATATGTGTAGAAAACTAAAAATGTGATTTTTATAGTGTTAAGCTTAAAAAGGCGAAATCTTTATAGTTGAAAAGGCGAGACCTTTATATAGAGAATAACAAGGTAAAAATAGAATTTTTATCTATATGGCAACGAAGTAAAAATTCGATTTTTATATATTGAATAGCGAAGTAAAAATTCGATTTTTAAATGTAGGAAGCGATTATAAAAATATGATTTTTAAATTGAAAGTGAATAAATAAAAATGTGATTTTTATTTTAAAGACATCAAAATATAAAAATGGGTGATTTTTATATATGTAGTGGCTACGGGCAACGAAGATGACGAAGATGCGATAACGATGAAGATTTCTCTAAATGAAGTGCCGTGAAGTTGGATAGCTATTGGTGAGAATTTCTCACCTTTCATTTTCATTTTCTAGTTATATATATATATACTAGGATGCAGACGGTGCTTAGTAGCACCCGACACAATCGTCCACAGACCATGGACTTGTTTGTTTGATTGCAAAAATTGGTTAGATTATTTGATTAAATTGAATTGTTTGGTGAAATGAAATTGATATGATTGATGTGTGAATGGCGTGGGCCTTCACTAGACCGGGGATAAGGCTAGGCCTTGTCCCGTTTCTAGTATCGTGCCGTTATGCCGCCGAAATTTTCTATAATAAGTTAGAAAAATGAAAATATCATTTTATTTAAAGAATGAACTGAATAGAATTCATGTGTTAAAATAAAATATTTTATCATTAAAAATATAATTTTTAACGTAGAAGCGAATAAAATAAAATATTCATTTACAAACCGGACGGTTTGTTTATGTACACCTATTTGAAGGACATTGATTGGGACGATAAATTTTACACATCGCCCAACGGCACGAATAAAATCTGTGTTTGATTGTTTGAAACCCCACACGGGTGTTGGAATGAAATTTGAAGTTCACTCATCCTGATTGATTAAATATGTCGATCGATTGATTGGCGGACTGTTATAAGCGTTAGATATCTATATTTGATGCTTATACAGTGCAGTGCACTTTGGTTGATGGTTGATTATTTTTCAATGCTATTATATACATGTGTTGTATGAAAATCCATATAATTAATTTTATATGGTAATTGATTGGGCCTCATTCCAATTTAGAAAATAAAGAATATTAAAGTATAAATGTTCATGTGTTGACTGTACTCATCCGTTGAGATTAGTCATGTGTTGAACGAAATATTTTTATAATAAAATTTACATCTTTATCAATATAGTATAAATGTTCATGTGTTGACTGTACTCATCCGTTGAGATTAGTCATGTGTTGAACGAAATATTTTTATAATAAAATTTACATCTTTATCAATATAGTATAAATGTTCATGTGTTGACGGTACTCATCCGTTGAGATTAGTCATGTGTTGAACGAAATATTTTTATAATAAAATTTACATCTTTATCAATATAGTATAAAGGTTCATGTGTTGACCGTACTCATCCGTTGAGATTAGTCATGTGTTGAACGAAAAAATTTGAAAACGAAATATTTGAAAAAGAAATATTTGAAACAGAACATTTGAAAATAGAAATATTTGAAAACGAAATATCTGAAATAGAAATATTTGAAAAAGAAATATTTGAATCAGAACATTTGAAAATAGAAATATTTGAAAAAGAAATATTTGAAACAAAACATTTGAAAATAGAAATATATGAAGCCGTGTTGATTAGATTGACGCCATTTAGACGTGAACGATATTTATATCGATTTTACTCATTTTAAAATGAATATTGAAAAGTGATTTCGAAATCGCAGATTTCGAAACGAATTGAATATAAAACGATTTCGAAACGAATTGAATATAAAACGATTTCGAAATGAATTGAATATAAAACGATTTCGAAATGAATTGAATATAAAACGATTTCGAAACGAATTGAATATAAAATGATTTCAAAACGAATTGAATATAAAACGATTTCGAAACGAATTGAATATAAAACGATTTCGAAATGAATTGAATATAAAACGATTTCGAAATGAATTAAATATAAAACGATTTCGAAACGAATTGAATATAAAACGATTTCGAATTTAATTGAATAGAATTTAATTTAGTTGAATTCAAATGGAATAGAAAACGAATTTGATTTAAATGGAATAGAAAACCAATTTGAATTGAATGGAATAGAAAACCAATTTGAATTGAATCGAATAGAAAACCAATTTGAATTGAATCGAATAGAAAACGAATTTGATTTAAATGGAATAGAAAACCAATTTGAATTGAATGGAATAGAAAACCAATTTGAATTGGATCGAATAGAAACCAATTTGAATTGAATCGAATAGAAAACCAATTTGAATTGAATCGAATAGAAAACCAATTTGAATTGAATCGAATAGAAAACAAATTTGAATTGAATAGAAATGAATTTTAAAACGAATTTATAAGGAAGAAATTCAATTTTGATTTGAATTAAAATGGAAGTTGAAGTTGTTTTTGAAACTATTTATAAAATTCCTTTTAAATAGAAATCTACGAAATATATATTATATATATAATATAATAGCCTGAATAGAATGCGCCGCGCCGCGGCAGTTCGTGAATTTCGACCATTTATTTCAAACGGACATTACGGGAGATCCGACCGTCGGATTCTCCTAAAACCGGAACCGTTGGGTTCGTATCGAAAATAGCTTTCTAACGAATATTAGGAATTTGAAATCTAATGGTTGGATTTGGAGTTACATCCAAATCAAATTTGAAAAAGGTCGTTGTAAGTGCAGTTCGATGGCCGTTGGTTGAAATCGATTGTACGGGCCTTGATAAAATTATTAAAAATATAAATAATTTGTGTAAAATCATAAGAAATGATTTGGGGAAAATTGGGATGAAAATCTCCACATTTGAAAATATAAAAATAGATTTTTATCGAAACGAACTAGTTTTGAACTAAATTTAAAACCCAATTATTTTTAAATAAATAAATTAGATTTAAAAAGGGGTTTTAAATAATCGGAATTTCTAATATATTTGATTGGATTTGAAATGGGTTTATCGTGAACGGTGTTTTAAATAACACTAGTTCTTTAACCCGATAATAAATAGAATGTGATTTGGGTTTGTCGTGAACTGTGTTTTAAATAACACCTAGTTCTTTAACCCAGTAAAAGGAGTCTTATTGAGTCTGCAATTAGATTGAAATGTGAATAGATAATCTAAATTATTAAATTTAGAAAATGAGCGAGAATGGAGTATCACCAATTTTGCTCCAAAAAGATAGTCAAATCTTTAATTAGATTTGAACGTGAAATGATAATTAATTTTATCGACAACACCATGGTGTTAGATATGGAGTATCACCAGTTTTGCTTCATGGGATGAATAGGTTGGGATTGGGAAATAAAATAAATAATTACTTCGGTGTGGTTCGCTAATCTCGACTAGTTCAGAAAACCATAATTTAGTTTGAAATGACATCAAAAGGATGATTAAAGGATAAATTTGAAAGGATTTATCTTGGATAAAATTAATGTGAACCTTTCCCTAAAAATGTGATTTTGTGAATAAAAGAATATTCTGAATTGGAATGAGGCGTAGGTTGTGTTTGTGTAACATTTGTTTTTAATATACGCGGGTTGTTCGGAAAGGCCGGGTTTATACCCATTCTGAATAACCGATTCGACGATATGTCGAAGATGAAGACGATGGTTGAAGATCGGAAGTCTTCACATCGTTTGGGTGATTACTGTTGATCTTGATTGGGCTGTACACCCAAGATGAGGGAATCAGTTGGTTGTCGTCCAGACGTACTTAGAGATGGATGGATATGCGAGGAAAGTACCTCCAGTTTCGTTAAGACCCAGAACGAACTTGTAAATGGATTGTGTGTCTGACACTGGATTTTATTCTTTGTTGATTGATTTCTGTTAAATATATATCTGTTTGGCGGCGGAGAATTTATTCTCTTGCTTAACGCCCTTCTCTGAGACGTACGAGCTTAGAGGTTATATATCGATAGATATCAATCGCATAGCATGAATTGCCTGTGTGGCATGTTGAGTTGCATGGATCAAGGCTTCTGTTGAAAAGAAAAGTCTTGTGGTAGATGATCAAAGCATGGCCTTTGTGGCGTAGCTTTGTGTATAACGTGAATTCGCAAGCCTCACACCTCGGTATGAGTCAAAAACGGGATACAGACTACAGGGAGAGCACGACGTTTTCTTCTAGCTTTGGTGCTGTCAGTGACTTACCAGCCCTGTCATTTATATACTTTTCACCTTTGTGGTTGTTGGATGAGGCGCCTCGATTTTAGGTCTGTAAGGACCGGGAAACGTGTGTTCAGGCATAATTAATCCTCTAACGTAAGTGAGGACCGGCCCTGAAGATCCAGGGGTTGCCCAGAGTGCGTAGCCCTGGGACATTTGCTAGAGTATCTCGAACGCGGAGAGGAGCTTGCCCCTTGCCTCGACTCATGACGGAAATCCAATTTCCAATACGTGTATTGCGGTTTTAATTGTAGAACTAGTATGGCGACATAGTAGATGGTAGCTATGCCGCCTATGATTTATATTTATGATTGAAATTGTTTTGACACTATACACTTATTATAGTATCAAGTGGTTTGTTTTAAACGTACCAAGCGTGTTTGGCTATTATAAGGGAAAACCCTATCCTCCGGCTTGCGTTGCATTGTGTGATGGGACCTGGGTCTTATAATAGCTTCATTTTCCAAAAAAAAAAAAAGCATTGCGCTGTTTATTCTATGCACTGGTATTCTTGGGAGGAAACCCGTTCCGTGTTATACGGCGTGGTCCCTTGAATTACTCTCTTTTGAAGTAAAGTTTAAATAACTGTTTTAGTTCTCACACCAGTCACATGGCTGACCTGGAGTTTATTGTTTTAACCTAAACTCTGGGTGCCCCTTTTTTTCGCACGGGCAGCTAGTAGTTTTGGTTTTGCAGATTTATATTCACAAGATCCTGGTTTACAGCTGGAATGATATCCGGAAAGCTCTGTATCCGTATATCACCTTCAGTTGTGCTTTGTATTATTTTCCGCTGCTATGTAATTTATTGTAGTCTCTGACATTTATCGAATGTAATTTATTCATTTATACTCTGTATATTCTTGTAATCTAATGCATTGTTGTAATATACAATGAAATGTTCTTCCATCTGCGTTCTTTTGTGTGTTGTTCTCAAAGTATCCGCTCTTTCCTTCACGAGGAAGCACACGGGTTCTTACAGTGGTATCAGAGCTTTGGTTTACAGAGCTCGAGAACAAGACACATTAAAACCATACGAAAGAATTCATCAGATATTGGGTTAGCAATATCCAATTAGAATGACTCGTTAGAGATAGGATCAGTAGTATCCTAGAACGAGTGTGAAGAGTATATTTTTCAAATGAAAACAATTTTTGTTTTGAAAATTTAAACCATTTTATACATATTTGAATATGGACGATCTAGTATATAAAGGTTTTGCATATACGCGTCATGAACGTATATTCGAAGTTTTAATATATTAGATAGATATAGAATCACACTCTAGTCGCCCGGACATGATTCTGATGATGGCGCGCCATCACCAGTATTTATGTTCGTGTTTCGAAGGTGTGATATCTATATATTTCCATTAGACTGGTGTGAGAACCAAAACTAATATAGTTAGAACACATAGTTGTGAATTGGCATCAAAAACATGATTTTCTGTATATATATCAAATTTATGAATTTGAAACGTTAATCCACTAATTGATTGATGTTTCTGTTGTTTGTTTATTTGTTGGATAATATTGAACCATTATGCCTAATTGAATCAAATATTAAATTGTATTGAAAATTAGTCGCATTTGCATGCATATATATATACTTACATTGAACAGGTCATAGCAAGGAGGCTAGAGCCGAAGAATAAAATTTGTTTGCCCGACAAATAGGTACATGTTTACTACATAATTTACTGTTTTGTTTGGGTGATGATGATTTTATGAGCCTATTGGCTAGCCGCTTGGCTTTTTATTTTTCTTTTTGAGATCAGAAGGCCTATATGGCAATTTCGGGATTTTCCCGTGGCTCCCGGTGCAGGGGAGGTTTTGGCGAAATTTTTCGAAAATTTAGGGTGTTAGCCAAATTTTTGAAAATTTGAAAATTCTCAGAAACTGAAAAGTTAGAGAATGAAAGCCAGATCGAACGTAGAGTTGATTGATAAAACCACTTTCGACTTTGTTCCTTTTCGGGGACGAAAAGTTTTAAGTGGGGAGATTGTAATAACCCGGAAAATCTGAGCCAGTTTAAAATTTTTATTTTAGCAATTTTAGCGAATTTCGAATATTTAAAATGAATTATTTTAAATAATTTCGACGATAAATTTATTTTGAATATAATTCGAACGTATATATTATATACGTAATCGTTAGAATATAAATATTTATATATAATTATAAATTTAATTGAAAATGGCGCGGTAGTTCGATAATTCGATTTCAAACTTCAATTGAATGTACCAGGTGCAAAACAATCCGGATTTTAGCGAAACCAAAAACATTAGGATCTAATTGATAATATCTTTCCAACGAATCCAAAAAATCAAGATTTCATAGCGGGAATCAAAAGATATGTCCAGTTGAAAATTCTGAATAGTCGTTGTGGAATTCAGGCCCTTAAAAATGGGAATTTTGCAAACGACCTCGGATTTCGACGAAACCACTTTTGTTGGATCCGTGATGTCAAATTATTGCTAGATTTCAAATTTCATAATTTTTCGAATCAATATGTGAGCGTGGCAAAGGAAAACGCGTTTGACCAGTTTCGGTTGATTTTAATCGACTGGAAAATGGCCATTTTTCCAACGGTCTCGGAATTCAACGAAACTAGTTTTGTTAGGACCGTATCGTCAATACGAAGTTAGAAAATATTTTTCGAGAATTTTTAGAGTTAGTATGCGACCCCGGTAAATAGAAATGTGCGTTTAAATTGAATATATAAAGAATTATACTTTAAATTCAACGGAAACTGATCGTAACGATCGAATCAGCTTGCGATACATATCCCATTGTGTTCGGAATGGGGGTAAAACGCTATGGACAATAGGCGGTGGGCCTCGTTTAGAGGTCGTATGTAAAAGTCAACTTTTTGAAAATTAAATAAAAAAATAATAATAAAATATCTTCTCTTCCCCTTTAACCCGAGCCCCCCCTTCCCTCGTTCATTAAATTTTATAAAAAAAAATGGAGAAAAAGTGGCGGAGGAGCCGCCGCTCCTCCGATGGTGCCGCCGCCGCCTTAAAGGAGGGCGCCAACCTCCTCTCGAACACCCCTCCCCCCCCCCCCCCCCCGTCGATCTCGATGCCGCGCCACCACCCAACCGCCTCCGCTCCGTTCCAGCCTCCTCCCCCAATCGCGAAGCCCCACCACCGCCTGGAAGCCCCATCGCCACCTCCGAACCACCGCACCCCTCCCCCTAGCCTCCCCTCCCTTCCAGGCACCCACCCAGTCCCTCCTCCGCCAGTAAAGGCCGCTGTCGCCCCTCCATTGGCCCACCGCCGCGTCAGACTTTTCACCACCCCTCTGACGAACTACGAAACCCTTTCCCCTTTAGAAACAAAGGTAAAGTTTATTTATTTTAGTTTATTTATTTCAGTTTCTTTTAATTATTACTTTTATATCAATCTAAAAATAAAGTTTAGATTTTTACATATGGAAAACTGATTTTTATTTTATAGGAAAACTTTGGTTTTTATTTATAAAAAGAATAGATTTTGTTCATAGATTTGTTCATAGAAAAGAATAGATGTTTGTGCATAAAAAGATCCAGTTTTTATATATATTTTTAATATGATAAAAGATCTGATTTTTAATCGATTAAAAATATAAATTTTATTGTAAGTGAAGATTAAAAATATAATTTTTATATCATGGAAAGAATAAAGATATAATTTTTATATAAGGAAGATAATCAAAAATATGACTTTTATATTTTTAGAGTATTAAAAATATGATTTTTATATTTTTAAAGTGTTAAAAATATAATCTTTATTAAGTAGAAGATGTAAAAATATGATTTTTGTTTAGGTAGAGAATTGAAAATATAATTTTTACATGATAGGAATATTAAAAATATCATCTTTATATGTGTAGAAAACTAAAAATGTGATTTTTATAATGTTAAGTTTAAAAAGGCGAAATCTTTATATTTGAAAAGGCGAGACCTTTATATAGAGAATAACAAGGTAAAAATAGAATTTTTATCTATATGGCAACGAAGTAAAAATTCGATTTTTATATATTGAATAGCGAAGTAAAAATTCGATTTTTAAATGTAGGAAGCGATTATAAAAATATGATTTTTAAATTGAAAGTGAATAAATAAAAATGTGATTTTTATTTTAAAGACATCAAAATATAAAAATGGGTGATTTTTATATATGTAGTGGCTACGGGCAACGAAGATGACGAAGATGCGATAACGATGAAGATTTCTCTAAATGAAGTGTCGTGAAGTTGGATAGCTATTGGTGAGAATTTCTCACCTTTCAATTTCATTTTCTAGTTATATATATATACTAGGATGCAGACGGTGCTTAGTAGCACCCGACACAATCGTCCACAGACCATGGACTTGTTTGTTTGATTGCAAAAATTGGTTAGATTATTTGATTAAATTGAATTGTTTGGTGAAATGAAATTGATATGATTGATGTGTGAATGGCGTGGGCCTTCACTAGACCGGGGATAAGGCTAGGCCTTGTCCCGTTTCTAGTATCGTGCCGTTATGCCGCCGAAATTTTCTATAATAAGTTAGAAAAATGAAAATATCATTTTATTCAAAGAATGAACTGAATAGAATTCATGTGTTAAAATAAAATATTTTATCATTAAAAATATAATTTTTAACGTAGAAGCGAATAAAATAAAATATTCATTTACAAACCGGACGGTTTGTTTATGTACACCTATTTGAAGGACATTGATTGGGACGATAAATTTTACACATCGCCCAACGGCACGAATAAAATCTGTGTTTGATTGTTTGAAACCCCACACGGGTGTTGGAATGAAATTTGAAGTTCACTCATCCTGATTGATTAAATATGTCGATCGATTGATTGGCGGACTGTTATAAGCGTTAGATATCTATATTTGATGCTTATACAGTGCAGTGCACTTTGGTTGATGGTTGATTATTTTTCAATGCTATTATATACATGTGTTGTATGAAAATCCATATAATTAATTTTATATGGTAATTGATTGGGCCTCATTCCAATTTAGAAAATAAAGAATATTAAAGTATAAATGTTCATGTGTTGACTGTACTCATCCGTTGAGATTAGTCATGTGTTGAACGAAATATTTTTATAATAAAATTTACATCTTTATCAATATAGTATAAATGTTCATGTGTTGACTGTACTCATCCGTTGAGATTAGTCATGTGTTGAACGAAATATTTTTATAATAAAATTTACATCTTTATCAATATAGTATAAATGTTCATGTGTTGACTGTACTCATCCGTTGAGATTAGTCATGTGAACGAAATATTTTTATAATAAAATTTACATCTTTATCAATATAGTATAAAGGTTCATGTGTTGACCGTACTCATCCGTTGAGATTAGTCATGTGTTGAACGAAAAAATTTGAAAACGAAATATTTGAAAAAGAAATATTTGAAACAGAACATTTAAAAATAGAAATATTTGAAAACGAAATATTTGAAATAGAAATATTTGAAAAAGAAATATTTGAAACAGAACATTTGAAAATAGAAATATTTGAAAAAGAAATATTTGAAACAAAACATTTGAAAATAGAAATATATGAAGCCGTGTTGATTAGATTGACGCCATTTAGACGTGAACGATATTTATATCGATTTTACTCATTTTAAAATGAATATTGAAAAGTGATTTCGAAATCGTAGATTTCGAAACGAATTGAATATAAAACGATTTCGAAACGAATTGAATATAAAACGATTTCGAAACGAATTGAATATAAAACGATTTCGAATTGAATTGAATATAAAACGATTTCGAAATGAATTGAATATAAAACGATTTCGAAATGAATTGAATATAAAACGATTTCGAAACGAATTGAATATAAAACGATTTCGAAATGAATTGAATATAAAACGATTTCGAAATGAATTGAATATAAAACGATTTCGAAATGAATTGAATATAAAACGATTTCGAAACGAATTGAATATAAAACTATTTCGAAACGAATTGAATATAAAACGATTTCGAAACGAATTGAATATAAAACGATTTCGAATTTAATTGAATAGAATTTAATTTAGTTGAATTCAAATGGAATAGAAAACAAATTTGATTTAAATGGAATAGAAAACCAATTTGAATTGAATGGAATAGAAAACCAATTTGAATTGAATCGAATAGAAAACCAATTTGAATTGAATCGAATAGAAAACGAATTTTATTTAAATGGAATAGAAAACCAATTTGAATTGAATGGAATAGAAAACCAATTTGAATTGAATCGAATAGAAAACCAATTTGAATTGAATCGAATAGAAAACCAATTTGAATTGAATCGAATAGAAAACCAATTTGAATTGAATCGAATAGAAAGCCAATTTGAATTGAATCGAATAGAAAACAAATTTGAATTGAATAGAAATGAATTTTAAAACGAATTTAAAAGGAAGAAATTCAATTTTGATTTGAATTAAAATGGAAGTTGAAGTTGTTTTTGAAACTGTTTATAAAATTCCTTTTAAATAGAAATCGACAAAATATATATAATATAATGGCCTGAATAGAACGCGCCGCGCCGCAGCAGTTCGCGAATTTCGACCATTTATTTCAAATGGACATTACGGGAGATCCGACCGTCGGATTCTCCTAAAACCGGAACCGTTGGGTTCGTATCAAAAAGATCTTTCTAACGAATATTAGGAATTTGAAATCTAACGGTTGGATTTGGAGTTACGTCCAAATCAAATTTGAAAAAGGTCACTGTAAGTGCAGTTCGATGGCCGTTGTTGGAAATCGACTGTACGGGCCTTGATAAAATTATTAAAAATATAAATAATTTGTGTGAAATCGTAAGAAATGATTTGGGGAAAATTGGGATGAAAATCTCCACATTTGAAAAGATAAAAATAGATTTTTATCGAAACGAACTAGTTTTGAACTAAATTTAAAACCCAATTATTTTTAAATAAATAAATTAGATTTAAAAAGGGGTTTTAAATAATTGGAATTTCTAATATATTTGATTGGATTTGAAATGGGTTTATCGTGAACGGTGTTTTAAATAACACTAGTTCTTTAACCGATAATAAATAGAATGTGATTTGGGTTTGTCGTGAACTGTGTTTTAAATAACACCTAGTTCTTTAACCCAGTAAAAGGAGTCTTATTGAATCTGCAATTAGATTGAAATGTGAATAGATGATCTAAATTATTAAATTTAGAAAATGAGCGAGAATGGAGTATCACCAATTTTGCTCCAAAACGATAGTCAAATCTTTAATTAGATTTGAATGTGAAATGATAATTAATTTTATCGACAACATCATGGTGTTAGATATGGAGTATCACCAGTTTTGCTTCATGGGATGAATAGGTTGGGATTGGGAAATAAAATAAATAATTACTTCGGTGTGGTTCGCTAATCTCGACTAGTTCAGAAAACCATAATTTGGTTTGAAACGACATCAAAAGGATGATTAAAGGATAAATTTGAAAGGATTTATCTTGGATAAAATTAATGGGAACCTTTCCCTAAAAATGTGATTTTGTGAATAAAAGAATATTCTGAATTGGAATGAGGCGTAGGTTGTGTTTGTGTAACATTTGTTTTTAATATACGCGGGTTGTTCGGAAAGGCCGGGCTTATACCCATTCTGAATAACCGATTCGACGATATGTCGAAGATGAAGACGGTGGTTGAAGACCGGAAGTCTTCACATCGTTTGGGTGATTACTGATGATCTTGATTGGGCCGTACACCCAAGATGAGGGAATTAGTTGGTTGTCGTCTAGACGTACTTGGAGATGGATGGATATGCGAGGAAAGTGCCTCCGGTTTCGTTCAGACCCAGAACGAACTTGTAAATGGATTGTGTGTCTGACACTGGATTTTATTCTGTGTTGATTGATTTCTGTTAAATATATATCTGTTTGGTGGCGGAGAATTTATTCTCTTGCTTAACGCCCTTCTTTGAGACGTACGAGCTTAGAGGTTATATATCGATAGATATCAATCGCATAGCATGAATTGCCTGTGTGGCATGCTGAGTTGCATGGATCAAGGCTTCTGTTGAAAAGAAAAGTCTTGTGGTTGATGATCAAAGCATGGCCTTTGTGGCGTAGCTTTGTGTATAACGTGAATTCGCGAGCCTCACACCTCGGTATGAGTCAAAAACGGGATACAGACTACAGGGAGAGCACGACGTTTCCTTCTAGCTTTGGTGGTGTCAGTGACTTACCAGCCCTGACATTTATATACTTTTCACCTTTGTGGTTGTTGGATGAGGCGCCTCGATTTTAGGTCTGTAAGGACCGGGAAACGTGTGTTCAGGCATAATTAATCGTCCAACGTAAGTGAGGACCGGCCCTGAAGATCCAGGGGTTGCCCAGAGTGCGTAGCCCTGGGACATTTGCTAGAGTGTCTCGAATGCGGAGAGGAGCTTACCCCTTGCTTCGACTCATGACGGAAATCCAATTTCCAATACGTGTATTGCGGTTTTAATTGTAGAACTAGTATGGCGACATAGTAGATGGTAGCTATGCCGCCTATGATTTATATTTATGATTGAAATTGTTTTGACACTATACACTTATTATAGTATCAAGTGATTTGTTTTAAACGTACCAAGCATGTTTGGCTATTATAAGGGAAAACCTTAACCTCCGGCTTGCGTTGCATTGTGTGATGGGACCTGGGTCTTATAATAGCTTCATTTTCCAAAAAAAAAAGCATTGCGCTGTTTATTCTATGCACTGGTATTCTTGGGAGGAAACCCGTTCCGTGTTATACGGCGTGGTCCCTTGAATTACTCTCTTTTGAAGTAAAGTTTAAATAACTGTTTTAGTTCTCACACCAGTCACATGACTGACCTGGAGTTTATTGTTTTAACCTAAACTCTGGGTGCCCCTATTTTTCGCACGGGCAGCTAGTAGTTTTGGTTTTGCAGATTTATATTCATAGGATCCTGGTTTACAGCTGGAATAATATCCGGAAAGCTCTGTATCCGTATATCACCTTCAGTTGTGCTTTGTATTATTTTCCACTGCTATGTAATTTATTGTAATCTCTGACATTTATCAAATGTAATTTATTCATTTATACTCTGTATATTCTTGTAATCTGATGCATTGTTGTAATATACAATGAAATATTCTTCCGTCTGCGTTCTTTTGTGTGTTGTTCTCAAAGTATCTGCTCTTTCCTTCACGGGGAAGCACACGGGTTCTTACACACAGGGTCCTGATTTACAGCTGGAACGATGCTCGGAAAGCTCTGTATCCGTGTATCACTTCTAGTTGTGCTTTTGTATTATTTTCCGCTGCTATGTAATTTATTGTAATCTCTGATATTTATCGAATGTAATTTATTCATTTATACTCTGTATATTCTTGTATCTGATGGAATTGTTGTAATAACAATGAAATGTTCTTCTGTTTGCGTTCTGATTTGTCCTGTTCTCAAAACGATCAGGGGTTTTCGAACGGTCTTAGTCGGTTTAACGATCGATTCGGATCGAGCGAAATTCCTTGCCGTTATAGTTGGTATCAGAGCTTTGGTTTACAGAGCTCGAGAACAAGACACATTAGAACCAAAGGAAAGAATTCATCAGATATTGGATTAGTAATATCCAATTAGAAAGACTCGTTAGAGATAGGATCAGTAGTATCCTAGAACGAGTGTGAAGAGTATATTTTTCAAATGAAAACAATTTTGTTTTGAAAATTTAAATTGCTTTATACGTATTGGAATATTTATTTATTTTGAATTTGGACAATCGAGTATATATAGATTTCGCGTATACGCATCATGAACGTATAGTCGAAGTTTTAATATACTGGGTAGATATAGAATCACACTCTAGACACCTGGGGATAATTCTGGTGATGTGGCCACATCATCAGTATTTATATTCGTGTTTCGAAGGTGTGATTTCTATATATTTCCATTAGACTGGTGTGAGAACCAAAACCAAAATATAGCTAGAATACATTTTTGTGAATTGGCATCAAAACATGATTTTTTGTATATGTATCAAAATTATGAATTTGAAACTTTAATTCACTAATTGATTGATGTTTTTGTTGGTTGTTTATTTGTTTGATAATTTTGAAACATTTAGCCTAATTGAATCAAATATTGAATTGTATTGAAAATTGGTCACATTTGCTTGCATATACATGTACTTACATTGAACAGGTCATAGCAAGGAGGCTAGAGCAGAGAATAAAATTTGTTTGCCCGACAAATAGGTACATATTTACTATATAATTTACTGTTTTTTTTGGGTGATGATGATTTTATGAGCCTATTGGCTAGCCGCTTGGCTTTTTCTTTTTCTTTTTGAGATCAGAAGGCCTGTATGGCAATTTCGGGATTTTCCCGTGGCTCCCGGTGCAGGGGAGGTTATGGCGAAATTTTTCGAAAATTTAGGGTGTTAGCCAAATTTTTGAAGAATTTGAAAATTCTCAGAAACTGAAAAGTTGGAGAATGGAAGCCAAATGGACGTAGAGTTGATTAATCAAACCACTTTCGACTTTGTTCCTTTTCGGGGACGAAAAGTTTTAAGTGGGGAAGATTGTAACAACCCAAAAATTTGGGCCAGTTTAAAATTTTTATTTTGGCAATTTTAGCGAATTTTGAACATATAAAATAGATTATTTTAAATAATATCGACGAGGAATTTATTTTGAATAGAAATTCGACGTATATATTATATACGTCGTCGTTAGAATATAATAATTATTTATAATTATAAATAGAATTGAAAATGGCGCGGTAGTTCGATAATTCGATTTCAAACTTCAATTGAATGTACCGGGTGCAAAACAAACCGGATTTTTTCAAAACCAAAAATAATAGGATCTATTTGATAATATCTTTCCAACGAATCCGAAAAATTGAAATTTCATAGCGGGAATCAAAAGATATGTCCAGTTGAAAATTCTGAATAGTCGCTATGGAATTCAGGCCCTTAAAAATAGACATTCTGCAAACGACCTCGGATTTCGACGAAACCACTTTTGTTGGATCCGGGATGTCAAATTATTGTTAGATTCCAAATTTCATAATTTTTCGAATCAATATGTGAGCGTGGCAAAGGAAAACGTGTTTGACCAGTTTCAGTTGATTTTAATCAACTGGAAAATGGCCATTTTTCCAACGGTCTCAGAATTCGACGAAACTAGTTTTGTTAGGACCGTATCGTCAATACGAAGCTAGAAAATATTTTTCTGGGATTTATAGAGTTCGTATGTGACCCCAGTAAATTGAAATGCGCATTCAAATTCAATATATAGAGATATATGTTGATTTTGATGAAAACTGATTGTAACGATCGAATCAGCTTACGATACATATCCCATTATGTTTAGAATGGGGGTAAAACGCTACGGACAACAGGCGGTGGGCCTCGTTTAGAGGTCGTACGAAAAAGTCACCTTTTTGAAATTAAATTAATTAAATAAATAAAAAGAAAATATCTTCCCCCCCCCCTTCTATACTATCTTCCCCCCCATTTTTGATTTCCAACCCGACTCAGAAGAAATAAAACGGTGAAGACCATCGATCGCCAGCGCGAGGCCACCGCAGGCGCCGGACCTCGTCACCCCCTGCCACCTCTCCGCTCACCCCACCTCCTCTCGCGGTCGTGCTCCTCAGCCCCTCCTTTCCCTTCGATTTCCACGCCGCCTTAGCCCTAGACCCTCCCTCCGTCGCGCCGCCTTGCAGGTTCACAAGAGCCGCCACCGCCAACTGCTCCGACCCCCCCTGAACTCGAACCGCCCCTTCCTCCATCCCCTGACCGACGCAAGCCCGACCCCCTTTCGCCCCCTTTTCAAAATGAACTGTAAGTCCCTATTTATTTTGTTTATATATTTGTTTAGCTTATTTATTTAATATAATTAGTTATAAAAAGGATTTCTTTTACGTTCTAGTTTGGTGAAAAATACTATTTTTATATGGTATAGGTAATGAAAATATGATTTTTACATAGTAGGAATTATAAAAATATCATCTTTTTATACGTAGCGAAATAAAAATCTGATTTTTATTATATATACGTTGAAATAAAAGGTGATTTTTATAGAATTAAAATAGAAAAGATTGGATTTTTAAAATAGAAAAGATTGGATTTTTAAAATAGAAAAGATTGGATTTTTAAAATAGAAAAGATTGGATTTTTAAATAGAAAAGATTAGATTTTTAAAATAGAAAAGATTAGATTTTTAAAATAGAAAAGATTAGATTTTAAAATAGAAAAGATTAGATTTTTGAAATGGAAAAGGCGAAATCTTTATATTTGAAAAGGCGAAATCTTTATATTTGAAAAGGCGAAATCTTTATATATAATAGCGTTGTAACAATAGAATTTTTATCTATATAATAGCGAAATAAAAATGGGATTTTTATATATTGAATAGCGAAGTAAAAATGGGATTTTTAAATATTGAATAGCGAAGTGAAAATTCGATTCTTATATATGTAGTGGCTACGGGCAACGAAAGTGAAGAAAGGCAAGAACGACAAGATTTTCTACATAGGAAGAGTCGTGGTATTGGGATAGCTATCGGTGAGAACTTCTCACTCTAAATTTCTTTTTCTAGTTATATATATATATATATATATATATATATATACTAGGATGCAGACGGTGCTTAGCAGCACCCGGCACCCGTCATCCACAGACCATGGATGGCTTGTTTGTTTGATTAATATGTTGTGAAAATTTGTTTGTGAAGTTGATGTGAAACAGATAAAGAAATATAGATTCCTGTGTTGAAATAAATTAATTATCATTAAAAATATAATTTTTAACGTGAAAGTGAATAAATAAATATTTATAAACAAATCGGCCGATTTGTTTATATACACTGATTTGACTGATATTGATTGGGATGATAAATTTTACACATCGCCCAACCGCACAAATAAAAATATGTGATTGTTGATTTGAAACCCCACACGGGTATTGGGATGATATTTGGCATACACTAATCCCAATTATTTAATTGCATGTCGATCGATTGGTCGACAGGCTGTGTAAGCGTTGATTATTTATATTTGATGCTTATGCAGTTGTGTGGTGCACCTTGGATGATGGTTGATTGGTTATCGTTGCTATTATATACATGTGTTGTATGGAATCCACATAATTAACATTATATGGTGATTGATTGGGCCTCATTCCAATCGGGAAAATAATGAATATTATAAAAGAAAATTCATGTGTTGAATATAAAAATAGTCGTGTGTTGAAAGAAATATAGATTCATGTGTTGAACAGAATAAATATTCATTTGTTGAATAGAATAAAGAAGTTTTTGAAAAATATAAAGCCATGTGGATTAGAGATGCGTTATTTTGACGCGAACGATGTTTATATCGATTTTATTCGTTTTATAATGAATATTGAAAAGTGATTTCAAAATTTAATATTTTGAAATAAAATTCAAATTAAATTAGATTAAAATTCAAATTGAAATTTTATAGAATCAATTTGAAATGAATTCAAATCGAATAGAAAATGAATTCGATTCGAATTGAATAGAAAGTGAATTTGAATTCAAATTGAATAGAAAGTGAATTCAAATTCGAATTAAATAAAAATGAATTCAAATTGAATTATTGAATTAAAAACGAATTGAAATCGTTTTGAATGAAATTTAAAACGAACGGAAATTGAATTGAAATCAAATTGAAATGAATTCGAATTGAATTGAAATCAAATCGATTTGAAATTGAATGTAGCGTTGAAATGGTTTTGAAAACGAATCTAAAACGATTTATAAAATACGTTTTAAAAGGAAATCGATGAAATATATATAATATATATATATATTATATATATATAATGGCCTGAATAGAGCGCGTCGCGCTGCGGTAGTTCGTGAATTTCGACCATTGACTTCGAATTGACGTTGCGAGAGATCCGACCGTCGGATTCTCCTAAAACCAGAACCGTTGGGTTCATATCGAAAAGAGCTTTCCAATGAATATTAGAAATTTGAAATCTAACGGTTGGATTTGGAATTATGTCCAAATCAAATTTGGAAAAGGTCGCTGTAAGTGCAGTTCGATGGCCGTTGATGGAAATCGATTGTACGGGCCTGAATAAAATTATTAAAAATATCTATAATTTGGGTAAAATCATAAGAAATGATTTAGGAAAAATTGGGCTGAAGAATTCCACATTTGAAAAGATAAAAATAGATTTTTATCGAAATGAACTAGTTTTGAACTAAAATTAAAATCAATTTATTTTTGAAATAAATAAATTGAATTTGAAAGTGATTTTAAAAATAATCAATATTCCCAATACGTGAGTTGGACTGGAGTTGGATCGAAATTATCTTCGGAATATTTCGATGTTGGATTCGTGACTATACAGATATTATTATGGAAATTTGAAAGATATATTTTATATCGTTATTTCCAATACGATATTTGTTGATTTCAGAATTTGATATTGAATATATGCCGATATATTTTCTATTCAAAGCCTTGTATTTAATATCAAATGTGATTTGGGTTTATCGTGAATCATGTTTTAGATGACATTGGTTCTTTAACCCAGTTAAAGACAGGATGTTGACTTTTGAAAAGATTAAAACTAAGTAGACTTTTAATGAATCTTTAATTAGATTAAAATGTGAATTGATAATTTAAATTATCAAATCTAAAAGGTGATCGAGAGTGGAGTACCACCAGTTTTGCTCTAAAGCGATAGTTAAATCTTTAATTATATTTGAACGTGAAATGGTAATTAATTTTACCGATAACACCGTGGTGTTAGATATGGAGTATTACCAGTTTTGCTCCATAGGATATATAGGTTGGGATTGGGAAATAAAATAAATAATTACTTCGGTGTGGTTCGCTAATCCCGACTAGTTTGAAATGATATCCAAAGGAATATTAAAGAATAAATTTAAAAGAATTTATCTTGGATAAAATTAATGGGAACATTTCCCCTAAGAATGTGATTTTGTGAATAAAAGAATATTCTGAATTGGAACGAGGCGTTTGTGTGTTTGTGTAACATTTGTTTATTATATACGTGGGATATTCAGAAAGGTCGGGTTTATACCCATTCTGAATAACCGATTCGTAGATATGTCGAAGATGAAGACGGTGGTTGAAGACCGGAAGTCTTCACATCGTTTGGGTGATTACTGATGATCTTGATTGGGCTGTACACCCAAGATGAGGGAATCAGTTGGTGATCGTCCAGACGTACTTGGAGATGGATGGATATGCGAGGAAAGTGCATCCGGTTTCGTTCAGACCCAGAACGAACTTGTAAATGGATTGTGTGTCTGACATTGGATTTTATTCTGTGTTGTTTGATCTCTATTAAATATACATCTGTTTGGCGGCGGAGAATTTATTCTCTTGCTTAACGCCCTTCTCTGAGACGTACGACCTCAGAGGTTGTATATCGATGGTCATCAGTCGCATGGAGTGAATTGCCAGTGTGGCACACGTAAGTGGCAATTGATCAAGGCTTCTGTTGAAAAGCAAAGTCTTGTGGTTGATGATCAAAGCACGGTCTGTGTGGCGTAGCTTCGTGTATAACGTGAATTCGCGAGCCTTACACCTCGGTATGAGTCAAAAACGGGAGATGGACCGCTGGGAGAGCACGACGTTTCTTTCTAGCTAGAGTGGTGTCAGTGACCTACCAGCCCTGACATTTATATACTTTTCACCTGTGTGGTTGTTGGAATGCGAGGCGCCTCGGATGTAGGTCTGTAAGGACCGGGAAACGTGTGTTCAGGAATAACTAATCCTCAAAAGTAAGAGAGGACCGGCCCAGCCGATTCCAAGGATCAAAGTGGGGTCCTGGGACATTTGCTAGAGTGTCTCGAACACGGAGAGGAGCTTGCCCCTTGCCTTGGCTCATGACGGAAATCCAATTTCCAATACGTGATAGTGCGGTTTTATTTGTAGAACCTAGTATGGCGACATAGTGGTATGGGTCATTCATGCCGCCTATGATTGATGTTTATGATTGAAATTGTTTTGAAACTATACACTTATTATAGTATCAAATAATGTGTTTTAAACGTATCAAGCATGCTTTGGCTGTTATAAGGTAAAAACCCTATCCTCCGGCTTGCGTTGCATTGTGTGATGGGACCTGGGTCTTATAACAGCTTCATTATTCTTTATTTAGCATCGCGCTGTTTGTTTTATGCACTGGTATTCTTGGGAGGAACCCTTTCCGTGTTATACGGCGTGGTCCCTTGATTTACCAAACTTTAAAACCAATATTAATAACTGTTTTAGTTCTCACACCAGTCACATGACTGATCTGGTGTTTATTATTTTAACCTAAACTCTGGGTGCAACTATTTTCCGCACGGGCAGCTAGTAGTTTTGGTTTTGCCGATTTATATTCACAGGGTCCTGATTTACAGCTGGAACGATGCTCGGAAAGCTCTGTATCCGTGTATCACTTCTAGTTGTGCTTTTGTATTATTTTCCGCTACTATGTAATTTATTGTAATATCTGATATTTATCGAATGTAATTTATTCATTTATACTCTGTATATTCTTGTATCTGATGGAATTGTTGTAATAATAATGAAATGTTCTTCTGTTTGCGTTCTGATTTGTCCTGTTCTCAAAACGATCAGGGGTTTTCGAACGGTCTTAGTCGGTTTAACGATCGATTCGGATCGAGCGAAATTCCTTGCCGTTATACATAAACACAGACAGTTTTTACCTTACGATAAGCCAAAACATTTGAAAATCAAGATCTTATCGGATATTATAATAGTGTCTAAATACAAATAAATAACAATCTAGCAGAACACTTGCATCTCAAGCACTACATCTATAGTATATATTCAAAACCATGGGATCTTATTGGAGAATGAATTTCCGTGGCAAGGTACGGGAAACCACCTTTCCGACAGTGTATCTCTAGAGGGGAATACACCAAGTTCAACAAAAATATCTTGCGACTCAGGCTAAACATGACCAACGCCTCATTTCGCTTGGGAGTACCGAATATATTGCCACCTACGGTTGCTAGCAACATTACTGTTCCCGATAGATACAGAAGCCAAAAGAAGAACAACTATGATTATTCTTTAGACGGTGACAATACACCCTAATGGGAGTGACCCACATAGCCATGCGACCTACCCGATTTTTACCATTTCCTAATTGATGAGGCTTGAGGTCATAAATACCTTTTTGGAACATCTGGCCAATATTCACTCTAAATATCACATCATCAAATCCGTCAAAAAATCAATAAGTGACGTCCTAAAAATACTCTAGTTGTTTAGCTAAGAGACGGGCCCTTCTCCGCTACAACTTTGGTATGTTTGAAGAAATCAACGTATGTAATTCCTTTGGGAATACTCTGTCAAACATCCGTCCTTACAAGTCATCTAGGAACAAGATGAACCGAAGGCACCCTCCTACTACATCCTAGGTGTCACCCTATGGATCAGTAGCGAGTAGTCCTTGCAATCCGTTGATTTCAATTACGACAGGATCAATATTAGAATATCTCCGGGCGCGACTCCAAATAATTCAACAAGTAGTCCTTTCGCTTACGAAGATCAACGGTCTTCGCTGCTTCGTCTTTAACCGACATCTTCCAAGTATTAATTAGACCAGATTGGTTTCAAATATAAATTAAATCCCGATCTTTCTGTACCAACAATCGTATAGGTCAGATTTTATAGTTGGTTATTTAACTATCAAATAAACCATCATGAAAATAAAATGAGTTCACTGATTCAGTACTCAGTATTACTTGGCCTCTTTATTTAAAAATAATTAACGAAAGTTAATTTAAAACTCTTAAATCTTTCAATATTATAAATATAGCTTGCCGCTTCTTATTTAACATAAGATTTATTTTTAAAACTGTTATATTCTCATACTTAGGAAAATATTCCATAATTATATCCAATTTTCTATCTTGTTATCATTTCCAAAACACCTGCTACAACATTCTTCATTATCTATAATTTAGAAAATCAATTCAACTTATCATTCATAAAATAATGTTACGAAATCTCTTTTCTTTCATTATCTGAAAACAATAACAAATCCTTATTCTTTTAGAATAAATGTGATAACCCCAAAGTTCTGTCATACGAAAGCAAGGATAATCATTGGAATATAACATAATTATAACAATAGCAGATCTCAGATAACACATAACACATAAATCATTGCAGCGGAAATAGAACTGTCATCAACGTCATAATCATCAGAACATGGGACTGGTATGAGAAATCCTTCCTAACTTATCTAACAATATGGCTAATCACAGGACCATGCCGCTAATGCGGAACAGGGTTACTCCATTGGATTGCTAGTGCATAAGTTAAATAAATTATATTCAAAACAACACAATGCTTTTTAGAAGAACTGAATCATTATAAGACTCAAGTCCCATCACACAATGCAACGCAAACCGGAGGATAGAGTTTTACCTTATAATGATCAAACATGCTTGATACATATAAAATAATATTTTAATATTATTATTAGTGTCTAATAAGTTTTAAATATACTTCAAAGTAAATGTATTAATCCTAGACGGCATAGCTACCATATACTATGTCGCCATAAATAGGTTTACAATCAAAACCGTTATGTCGTGTTGGAAATTGGGTTTCCATCATGAGCCAAGGCTAGGGATCATCCTCTCCGATTCGGAACACTCTAGCAAATGCCTCAGGATCACACTTACGGGCAACCCTTGGATACGGTAGGGCCGGTCCACAAATACTTTAGTGGATTGGCAATTCCTGAACAATACGTTTCCCGGTCCTATTGGACCTATCAATTGGCCACTATCGACCAATATAACCAAGGCGCCTCATAATTCATCATCCACATAAGTAAAATGTCAAAGCTTGCAAAACCCTAATACTACTTCTAGCTAGAAAGAAACGCATGCACTCCCTACGGTCTTTATCTCGTTTTTGACTCATACCTTTGTGTGAGGCTCGCAAGGTAACGATATTCACAAAGCTATGACGAAATAGGCTATGCTGAAATAGGCTATGCTTTGATCATCAACCAAAAGGCTCTTCTTTTCAACAAAAGCCTTAATCATAAGGATCTTGGCATGCTACATTGACAATCCACGCCATGCGATCGATAACTACCAATATATAACCTCTGAGCTCATGCGTCTCAGAGAAGGATGTTAAGCAAGAGAATAAATTCCCCGCCACCAATCATATATATATTAAATAGAAATCAATTTACATGGAATGAAATCCAATGTCATACACACATCCATTTACAAGTCTGTTTTGGGTCTGAACGAAACCGGAGTCACCTTATTGCTCGTCCCGTATGTCCAATACGGAAGAGAAGTGCTCGCTTATCCAGGCAATCAACAAGTATGTCCGGATAACTACCACTTTAACCCTTTACTATGGAGCTACCAATGCCTGGCATCAGTAGTTATCCATTCGATGTGAAGATCGCCGGTCTTCAATCACCGTCTTCAATATCTTCGATTTAAATTATCGTGTAATCATTTGAAATGAGATTGAACTCGGTCTTTTCAAATAATTCTTGCATATATATAATTTAAAACCATTTCATATCGTTAATATTATTTAATAACAATTTATCGCTATTTTTATTTATATAGAAATAGCCCAATTTAATTTAACGACGCCTCAGGTCAGTAGGCGACCCTGGCGCTGTTTTTATCAAAATCAGTTTTACATATATCTCGAAATCTAACTGTTGGATTTTAACAAAATCTATATTATTGGAAACATCTTTCCAGGGTGGTCCTAATGGTTCCAGTTTTGGGAAAATCCGATGGTTGGATCTTTCGATATAATCGTTTAAAGTGACGATTCTGAAACGCAAACAACCGCGCGTGATTCAGTTAATTTTAATATATATATATATAATTATATATAAATAAAAACCATTCAACGATTCCACTAACGCGTTTAACACACCAATAAAAGGATGTTTTAATTTCCATAACAATTTCTACTTGTTTACAATGTCAAATAAAATATACTTATTTACATGATATATGAGCTAATGACAAATAAAAAGCTAATTTTTTTTATTTGTATTTCTATTTTTAACTTTAACGATTAAAAAGGAATATTTTATTTGTATATTGTTTCAACACATGTTTTGATAATAAAAATAATTCACACAAATTCAAATGTATGTATTGTCAATAAAATGTTATTTTAGCTTTGCATATAAATTCTAATATATGCATTGTCAATAAAATGTTATTTTAACTTTGCATATAAATTATAATATATGCATCATCATTAAAACGATATTTTAACTTTGCCTATAAATTCTAATATATGCATCGTCAATAAAATGATATTTTAACTTTGCATATAAATTCTAATATATGCATTGTCAATAAAATGATATTTTAACTTTGCATATAAATTCTAATATATGCATCGACAATAAAATGATATTTTAAATTTGCATATAAATTCTAATATACGCATCGTCAATAAAATGATATTTTAACTTTGCATATAAATTCTAATATATGCATCGTCAATATATTTTAAATTTGCATATAAATACTAATATATGCACCGTCAATAAAATGATATTTTAACTTTGCATATAAATTCTAATATACGCATCGTCAATAAAATGATATTTTAACTTTGCATATAAATTCTAATATATGCATTGTCAATAAACTGATACTTTAACTTTGCATGTAAATTATAATATACACATTGTCAATAAAATGATTCTTTCATTTTTGTTGAATTTTTTTTCCTTTTTTTTCCTAGTTTCATACATTACATTAAAAATGTGAATATTTAATGTAGACAAGTTTTGATTTTAAAACATGGACATTTCTCTATTTCCTTACCTTACATTAATAATATGAATTTTTAATGTAGACACTTTTTTATTTTAAAACATGAACATTTTTCTATTTTCATATATTATATTAAAAATGTGAATTTTTAATGTGGACATGTTTTTATTTTAAAACATGAACATTTTTCTATTTTCTTATATTACATGAAAAATATGAATTTTTAATGTAGACATGTTTTTATTTTAAAACAGGAACATTTTTCTATTTTCTTATATTACATTAAATGTGAATTTTTAATGTAGACATGTTTTTATTTTAAAACATGAACATTTTTCTAGTTCTTATTTCAATTCAACAAAATGATAAAAATGGTTCTTTTCATTTTTGTTGAAAATTCTAATTCATCTAAATAATAAAAATGGTTCTTTTCATTTTTATTGAAAATTCTAATCAACAAAATGATAAAATGGTTCTTTTCATCTTTTCCCTTTTGTTGAAAATTCTAATTCAACAAAATGATAAAATGGTTCTTTTCATTTCTGTTGAAAATTCTAATTCGACAAAATAATATAAATGGTTCTTTTCATTTTTGTTGAAAATTATAATTCGCCGAAATGATAAAATGGTTCTTTTCCTTTTTGTTGAAAACTCTAATTCAACAAAATTATAAAATGGTTCTTTTCCTTTTTGTTGAAAATTATAATTCAACAAAATGATAAAATGGTTCTTTTCCTTTATGATGAAAATTCTAATTCAACATTTTTGTTGAAAATTCTAATTCAACAAAATGATAAAAATGGTTCTTTTCATTTTTGTAGAAAATTCTAATTCAACAAAATGATAAAATCTGAATTTTGTTTCAACAAATTTATTTTGACAACAATGACAAATTTGTTTCAACCAATTTTATTCAACAAAAAAAATTTATATCTTTGTTTTCAACAATTTTATTGCAACACGATATCGTCAAATTAACAGATCTGCATAACACATCAATCACAGGTCAAATCACGTTGCATAACAAATGGAAATTAACAGCGGATTGGTGATAATACAATCATAATTAATTTGAATTATTTAAGAAGAAGAAATAAAATAGAATTCTTATAGTCAGTTTTTAGTTCTAAATAATTCAAAATTGAATTTTTTTGTCCAAAATCTAATCTGCTCCAAATCAGTTCTAATCAGTCCAGAAATGTAGATCTCAGACTCACGATTGTAAAGGATCCAAAAATTTTCAATTCCGAGTTTGTATGCATTAGTTATGAATTAATTAAGTTAAATAACATTTTAAAATAAATTAATAAAATAAATATGGATATTCTTTGTCTTCCTCCTTCAGGAAAGAGGTCGCGATGTTTTATAAATGGTTCGATTTTAGGGTTCCACCTTTCTTCCGAGCTTCGTTGAAATCTGGGACCACCACGTCAGAGAGGAGGAATAGGCGCGTCTGGGGGGGCCCACGTCGACACGTGCGATGGCAGCAGGAGGGATGGGCGGTGGCTCGAACGGCATAGGTTTGGGGTGCTGGTTCGTCACGAATACATAATGGTTTCTGATCAACCCCGTTTGGAATCGAAGCTCGTGTAATTCTCTACAATAATCTTCAAAGGAGGAGGGAGTTTTATTGTATGGATTGACAGAAATTAAGGAAGGAAGAGGAGAGCTGTTCTGGCCATTGAAATATAAGGGCGGCGGCTACTGTTGTTTGTGATTAGGGTTTAGAAATGAGATATTTATAATATAATAATATTAAATTCTCTTAATTTTTGGTTTTAGCCCATTAATTCTTAACAGCTCCAATTTCAGCCCAAAGAAAGTTGTTTCTATCCAATTGCCCCCGTTCCTGATACAATGGGCTAGGTCCCATTAGCCCAGACGATCGTTTTTAGCCTGTTTTCTTTAATTTAAATTTTAAATCATTTATTTATTTAACTTGGTCGTGCATTTAAATTCACCGGGGCCACATACGGACTCCGGAAATTCCCGAAAAATAAATCTAGCTATGTTTTGACAATACGGTCCTAATGAAATTAATTTCATTGAACTTGGAGACCGTTTGAAAAATGGCCTTTTTAACGGTCGATTAAATTCAATAGAAATTATCGAACGCAATTTAATTTACCATGCTCACAAATTAATTCCAAAAATTATGGAAAATTAAAATTAGCAATAATTTGACATTCCGGAATCGAT
Source organism: Allium sativum (assembly GCA_030737875.1). NCBI lineage: Eukaryota > Viridiplantae > Streptophyta > Magnoliopsida > Asparagales > Amaryllidaceae > Allium > Allium sativum. The sequence continues at coordinate 601,487,275 of CM060916.1, read as the reverse complement.
AAAAATGGTTTCATCGAAAATGGAGGTCGTTTATAAAATGGCCATTTATACGGGCTATAAATTACATTAAATTCCATAGCGACTATTCTGAATATTCAACTGGCCATAACTTTTTATTCCCGCTATGAAATTTCAATTTTTCGGATTTGTTGGAAAGATATTTTTAAACAGATTTAAATATTTTTGGTTTCACTAAAAATCGATTTAACTTGAATCCTGTACATTCAGTCAAAGTTCATATTCAAAATTTCAAACTACCATGCTATTTCTAACTCCTTTTAAAATTAAAATAAATATACTCGTTCTAACTTTGATTTAAATAAATTTTAAATCGTTATTATTTAAAATAAATTATTTTAACTGTTCAAAATTCATTGAAATAGCCAAAATAAAAATTTTAAATTGGTTATGATTTTCCGGGTTGTTACAATCTTCCTCACTTAAAAGCTTTTCGTCCCCAAAAGGAAACAATTGTAAAATAAGAAACAAAACGGAAAATGCAAAATATTGTAAATGTACCTCAGCACAAGAGTTACTCGGAGATGTGCACTTTGCACTTGGGATAAGCCTGTTTGATGTTATCCTCAGTCTCCCATGTACAGTCTCTAGGATCCCCGCTCCATTGCACTTTGACTAAGTGGATCCTCTTGTTCCTCAGGACTCGGGTCTCTTTTCCAACAATTTTCACTGGCTCCCTCCTTACTGATAAGCTCCGGGTAATCTCCAAATCTTGTTGTTCCGCTTCCTCCACAATCAAGTTCGGATCTTGCACATGCTTTTTGAGTTGGGACACATGGAATACATCATGCACCCTGGCAACCAGTCCGACAACTGCACCCTATAAGCGAGAGTCCCAATCCTTTCGAGAATAGGAAATGGACCAACTAACCTCGACGCGAACTTCCCAGTCTTCCCAAATCGAATTACACCTCTTAGTGGGGAAACCCTCGAGTACACATAATCACCAACAGAGAATTCTAAATCCCTTCTTCGTGAGACTGCATAGCTCTTCTGTTGGCTCTGAGTAGCCAGTAGTCGCTTCTTAATAAAATCAACTTTATTTGATGCTTCGACCCAATACTAACCGATTGCCTGGTTCCACCCAACATGCGGGAGATCTGCATGGCCTGCCATATAATGCTTCAAATGTCGACATCTGCAAGCTTGCTTGGTAAATGTTATTATAAGAGAACTCAACCAAGTGCAAGTGATCTTCCCATGACCCTCCAAAATCGATAATGCATGCTCGCATCATGTCTTCTAATATGCGGTTCACCCTCTCAGTCTGGACATCTGTCTGAGGATGATAAGCGGTGCTTAGATTCAATTTTGTCCCTAGCTACTCTTGGAATGCTTCCCAGAATTTGCTGGCAAATATCGGATCACAGTCACTAATAATGCTATTGGGAACTCCGTATAGTCTGATAATCTCTCTGAAATAAATCTATGTCAGACTTCGAGCTGTTCGGTTAGATCTGATAGGGATAAAATGGGCGGTCTTCGTGAAACGATCAACAATCACCTATATACAGTCGTTCCCTTTTCTGGTTCAGGGCAAGCCATCAATAAAGTCCACAGAAATTTGGTCCCACTTCCAACTTGGAACCTCTAGCGGTTGCAACAATCTTGCGAGCTTCTGTTGATCACTTTTAACTTGCTGACAGGTGGAACATCTAGTTACATATATGGAAATGTCCCTCTTCATAGATCTCAACCAAAATGTGCGTTTGAGGTCATGATACATCTTGCTCACCCCTGGATGAATACTAAGCTTAGATTTGTGACATTCATCCATTACTTCTTTTCTGAGCTCAAGAAGGTTTGGAACACAAATTCGGCCTAACAGCCTCAGAACCCCTTTGTCGTCAGTCTGGAAACTCATGGGTTCACCTTCCCTAACTCTTTTGGTAATTCTGTGGATAAATTCATCATTCTTCTGAAGAGCAGAGATCTTATCAGTCAAGAAAGGTGTAATAATGAGATTGGCAATGATAAGATTGGTGCTGGCTGCATTCTTCCTGCTGAGCGCATCGGCTACAACATTTGCTTTCCCTGGAGTATACAGGATGTCCAGATCATATGCCGCAAGAAATTCCAACCAACATTATTTCCTCAAATTCAAGTCTCTTTGGGTGAACAGATACTTCAAGGATTTACGATCAGTATATAATTTGAACTTCTCACCCAAAAGATAGTGCCGCCATATTTTCAGAGCTAACACGATGGCCAACAATTCAAGATCATGAGTAGAATATCTCTTCTAATGCAGCTTCAACTGGCGGCTAGCATATGCAACTACTTTGTCTCTCTGCATTAGCACTACACCAATACCTTCAATAGAAGCATCTATCCAGACTTTCAAATCTTTATTTCCATCAATAATGGTCAACATGGGAGCAGTGGTCAACCTCAATTTCAGTTCTTAGAAAGCTGCCTCACATTCGGGTGTCCAAATGAACTTTGTATGCTTCTTAGTCAAATTCTCAATGGACAAGATAGTTTTGAAAAAACTTTGATGAATTGCCGATAATAGCCAGCCGATCCTAAGAAACTTCTGACTTCTGTAGGAGTGCTAAGCTGTTTCCAATCTTGGATGGCTGAGATCTTTCCTAGTCTACTGAAATGCCTTTCTTTGATACAATATGACTGAGGAATTCCATTTCTTCTTGCCAGAATATGCATTTAGAGAATTTGGCTTTCAACATATTCTTTCTCAAAATCTCCAAAACTTCTTTCAGATTCTTTTCATGCTCAGTAATGGATTTAGAAAAGATTAAGATATCATCGATGAAAACCAGCACAAATTTATTTAAGACATCCCGGAATACTCTGTTCATCAGATCGACAAAGTAAGCAAGGAGCGTTACATAAGCCGAAGGGCATTACTAGCCATTCATAGAATAAGTCTGGCCCTCTGAAAGTTGTCAAAGGAACACATTCTTCAGCAATGCGCCATTGATGGAAACCTATAGCTAGGTCCATCCTAGAGAATACTTGCGTTCCATTCAACCGATCCAACAGATCACCAATACACGACAATGGATATTTGTTTTTCAGCGTTTGTTTATTGAGGTCATGGTAGTCTACACACAGTCTAAGGGTATCATCTGACTTTGGGACAAACACCGCTGCTGCACCCCAATTTGAGAAGCTAGGCCTGATCAGACCCTTCCACAAAAGCTGTTTAGTTTGATTGCTCAACTCCTCTTTTTCTTTCAGCATCATTCTCTGAATAGGATGCACAATTGGCCTTGCATTCGGAATTAAGTCAATCTTGAAGTCGATTTCTCTGCGCGGAGGTAAGCTACCAACTTCTTCAAACACATCCGCATAATCTTTAACAACAAGAATATTCTTAATAAAAGTAGGAGTGACTTCTAGAGAAGACCAGAATGCTTTCCTATCGGTTGTTCAGCCGTGACATGGTATAAATATATCTCCGAGCTTCATTTTAACTTCGAAATCCTTTCGGCACATTTGACTTCGGCCTCATATTTTGTTATCCAATCCAGTCCAAGAATGATATCAATTTCGGAAAAATTCATGACGATCAGATCAAAAGGAAACTGGTAACGAAAATAAGAGATTGGCACTCTACAATACTGATCGAGAATAAGTGAACCTCCTATCGGACTATGGGCTCTAATCAATTCTTTAAGTTTTCTTGGTTTAAGTTTTAACTTTTTAATTATGTCACTAGAAATGAAACTTCGCGATGCACCAGTGTCAAACAATAATGTAATAAGAATGTTCTTAATAGTAAGAGTACCTCCTAAAACACCGGGTTTACCTGCTCCCTCGGAAGAAGCTGGTGCAGCCGTTGCATCGTATATATGAGCCACCTCAGATTTCTTCAACAGAGGACAATTTCTGATAAAGTTCCCCATCTTATGGCAGCTAAAGCACTCTTGAGTATTCCGAGGATTCTGACCGCGATTCTAACTCGGTCTAGACTCATTCCTCCTTGGTTTCTTTAGAGCTCGACATTCGTAGTCAAAGTACCCCATCTTCTAGCAGTTGAAGCATCTCACCTTGGCCTTCTTATTTCCTTAGGGCTTGGCGACTGAAGATTTGCTCACCTCTGGTTTCTTGCCAGCTTGCTTCCTCTTGTTATTATTCTGATTCTTCTCCCGCTCTTGCTGCGAATTTCTGTCATTCTCCTCATATCGACAAGCCATCTCGATCACATCTTTAAATGGGAGCTTAATGTGTGTTGTGACTCTGTTCAGATATTTCTTAGAGAGGCCATTAATGAATCTTTTTTTCTTCTAGACTAGGTCTCAAATTAATTCAGGAGCATAACGTGAGAGAACTTCAAACTTCCGCACATACTCTTAAACAGTCTTATCTCCTTGCTGCAAGTTGGAAAATTGATCGTGGAGACGCTCTACTTCTTGCGGAGGAATAAACTTCTCGTTGAAGGGGTTCCTTGAATTTGGCACAAGAATGTCGGGCTCATAATTTCCAATTATGACAGTATCCCACCAATTTTCAGCCTCATCCTTTAATAGCCACGATGCCAAAAAGCGCTTGTAGTGGTCTTCTAATTTCAGGCCTCCAAATATCTTCTCGTAATTTTTGATGCATGCCTGAGCTTCTATTACTGTCTCTCGCCCTGTGAATTACACGCCCCCTAAATTCCTGAACTTCTTGGCTACCTTGTCTAGGTCAAAAGACTGTGGGGGTGGAGGTGGTGGTGTAACAGCCTCGGGAGTGGGCTTCCCCTGAGCAGTGGGGGTTTCATCCCTTACTGGCCCTCTGCTCTGCCTATGCCACGGGCTCTTGCTCTCGCTCTACTGCTCATTTTCAGTTAGTTATGTACCATCAAGGAAAGTGTCAGACTAACAGAAATGATAATTTTAAAGGAAAGGTTAAAAGCAGAGACATATGGAAAGATGATAATGATGTAACGACCGATTAATATGTGCTATTCTGCTGTGCTCGTTCTAGGACATTACTAATCCTATCTCTAATGAGCTACTCGCCTTAGAATACTGCTGATTCTATCTAGACGAATTGTTTTAAATATGTTATACTCCGAAGCTAAGGTTAACCTTTAGCTCTGATACCAACTGTGATAACCCCAAACTTCCATCGTACAAAAGCAAAGATAATAATTGGAATATAACACAATTATAACAATAGCAGATCTCAGATAACAGCATAACACATAAATCATTGCAGCGGAAATAGAAATGTCATCAACATCAGAGTGGCATGGTTACAGGATACAACTTAGCAAATAGAAAGTCTCAGCAAATAAAAATAAGTCTATACTCCATCAAGTACAACATAGATCAATGATGGCTAAATGTTTCAAAGCAGAAATAAAAGATAAAAATGATCTTCATCTTCATCCCATAAGCATGCTCCAATCCAGCATATGTGCATAAATACCTGAGCCTGTCACTTTGTTGCCCATGTGAAAAAGAGGGCACCCGAGTTTGCAAAGTGAAACAAACAACGAGTCAGTCATAGGACTGGTATGAGAAATCATTCCCAACTTATCTAACAATAAGGCTAATCACAGGACCACTCCGCTGATGCGGAACGGGCTTACTCCATTGGATTGCCAGTGCATAAATTAAATAAATTTTATTCAAAACAATGCAATGCTTTTTAGAAAAATGGAATCACTATAAGACTCAAGTCCCATCACACAATGCAACGCAAACCGCAGGATAGAGTTTTACCTTATAATGATCAAACATGCTTGATACATAGAAAATAATATTTTAATATTATTATTAGTGTCTAATCAGTTTTAAATATAGTTCAAAGTAAATGTATCAACCTTAGACGGCACAACTACCATATACTATGTCGCCATATATAGGTATTCAATCAAAACCGTAATGTAGTATTGGAAATTGGGCTTCCATTATGAGTCGAGGCTAGGGATCATCCTCTCCAATTCGAGACACTCTAGCAAATGCCTCAGGATCACACCTACGGGCAACCCTTGGATGTGGTAGGGCCGGTCCAAAAATACTTTAGTGGATTGGAAATTCCTGAACAATACGTTACCCCGTCCTATTGGATCTACCAATTGGCCATTATCGACCTATATAGCCGAGGCGCCTCATAATCCATCATCCGCATAAGTAAAATGTCAGGGCTTGCAATACCTTGATACCACTTCTAGCTAGAAAGAAACGCATGCACTCCCTATGGTCCTTATCTCGTTTTTGACTCATACCTTTGTGTGAGGCTCGCGAGGTATCGCTATACAAAAAGCTATGCCGAAATAGGCTATGCTTTGATCATTAACCACAAGGCTCTGCTTTTCAACAAAAGCCTTGATCATCTACATCTGCATGCCACATTGACAATCCATGCCATGCGATCGATAACTACCAATATATAACATTTGAGCTCGTGCGTCTCAGCGAATGGTGTTAAGCAATAGAGTAAATTCCCCGCCACCAATCGTATATATATTAAATAGAAATCAATTTACATGGAATGAAATCCAATGTCAGACACACATCCATTTACAAGTCCGTTCTGGATCTGAACGAAACAGGAGTCACCTTATTCCTCGTCCCGCATGTCCAATACAGAAGAGAGGTACTCGCTTATCTGGGCAATCAACAAGTACGTCCGGATAACTACCACTTTAACCATTTACTAGGAGCTAACCAATGCTGGGCATCAGTAGTTATCCATTCGATTTGAAGATCGCTGATCTTCAATCACCGTCTTCAATATCTTCGATTTAAATCGTGTAATCATTTGAAATGAGATTGAACTCGGTCTTTTCAAATAATTCTTGCATATATATAATTTAAAACCATTTCATATCGTTAATATTATTTAATAACGATTTATCTCTATTTTTATTTATATAAAATATCCCAATTTAATTTAACGATGCCTCGGGTCAAAAGGCGGCCCTAGCGATGTTTTAATCAAAATTTGATTTACATATATCTCGAAATATAACTGTTTAAATCTATATCGTTGGAAAGATCTTCCCAAAGAGGTCCTAATGGTTCCAGTTTTGGGAAAATCTGACGGTCGGATCTTTCGGTATAATCGTTTAAAGTGACGATTCTGAAACGCGAACTACGCACGCGATTTGTTTAATTTTAATTTATATTTATACATATAATTATATATAAATATAAACCATTCGACGATTCCACTTACGCGTTTAACACGCCAATTAAAAAGATGTTTTAATTTGCATAACCATTTCTACTTGTTTACAATGTCAAATAAAATGTATTTATTTACATGATATTTGAGCTAATAACAAATAAAAAGCTAATTTTTTTATTTGTATTTCTATTTTTAACTTTAATAAATAACAAGGAATATTTTATTTGTATATAGTTTCAATGCATGTTTTGACAATAAAAATAATTCATACAAATTCTAATACATGTATTGTCAATAAAATGTTATTTTACCTTTGCATATAAATTCTAATATATGCATTGTCAATAAAATGATATTTTAACTTTGCATATAAATTCTAATATATGCATCATCAATAAAATGATATTTTAACTTTGCATATAAATTCTAATATATGCATCGTCAATAAAATGATATTTTAACTTTGCATATAAATTCTAATATATGCATCGTCAATAAAATGATATTTTAACTTTGCATATAAATTCTATTATATGCATCATCAATAAAATCATATTTTAACTTTGCATATAAATTCTAATATATGCACCATCAATAAAATGATATTTTAACTTTGCATATAAATTCTAATATATGCATCGTCAATAAAATGATATTTTAACTTTGCATATAAATTCTAATATATGCATCATCAATAAAATATTCTTTCATTTTTGTTGAATATTTTTTTCCTAGTTTCTACATTACATTAAAAATGTGAATTTTTAATGTAGTCAAGTTTTCATTTTAAAACATGAACATTTCTCTATTTCCTTACATTACATTAAAAATGTGAATTTTTAATGTAGACATGTTTTTATTTTAAAACATGGACATTTTTATATTTCTTATTTCAATTCAATAAAATGATAAAAATGGTTTTTTTTCATTTTTTTTGAAAATTCTAATTCAACAAAATGATAAAAATGGTTCTTTTCATTTTTGTTGAAAATTCTAATTCAACAAAATGATAAAATGGTTCTTTTCATCTTTGTTGAAAATTCTAATTCAACAAAATGATAAAAATGGTTCTTTTCATTTTTGTTGAAAATTCTAATTCAACAAAATGATAAAATGGTTCTTTTCATTTTTGTTGAAAATTCTAGTTCAACAAAATGATAAAAATGGTTTTTTTCATTTTTGTTGAAAATTCTAATTCAACAAAAAGATAAATTGGTTCTTTTCGTTTTTGTTGTAAACTCTAATTCAAAAAAATGATAAAATGGTTCTTCTCCTTTTTGCTGAAAATTATAATTCAACAAAATGATAAAAATGGTTTTTTTCCTTTTTTTTTTCCTTTTTTTTGAAAATTCTAATTTAACAAAATGATAAAATGGTTCTTTTCCTTTTTGTTGAAAATTCTAATTCAACAAAATGATAAAATGGTTCTTTTCATTTTTGTTGAAAATTCTAATTCAACAAAATGATAAAAATGGTTCTTTTCATTTTTGTTGAAAATTCTAATTCAACAGAATGATAAAATGTGAATTTTGTTTCAACAAATTTATTTTGACAACAATGACAAATTTGTTTCAACTAATTTCATTCAACAAAAAAAATTTATATCTTTGTTTTCAACAATTTTATTACAACACGATATCGTCAAATTAACATATCTACATAACACATCAATCATAGGTCAAATCACGTCGGATGACAAATGGAAATTAACAGCGAATTGGTGATAATACAATCATTATTAATTTTAATTATTTAGGAAGAAGAAATAAAATAGAATTCTCACAGTTGGTTTTTAATACTGAATAATTCAGAATTGAATTTTTTTGTCCAAAAATCTGATTTGCTCCGAATCAGTTCTAATCAGTTCAGAAATGTAGATCTCAAACTCACGATCGAAACGGATCTGAAAATTTTCAATTTCGGGTTCATATGTGTTGGCAAACTTTTTGGTAAAATCTATCACACATGAAATATCTGGATAACAGCATGCACAGGCACTGAAAACATCGTCAGCAGGCATGAAGCAGTTTAACCGAAATCGCCTCACAAACAAAGAATGACCCGAAACTCCTATCAGATGACCTATTTTGGGTCCGAAAACAGCAATTACAAAGCTAATCTCTACAACTCTTGCAGCCCTCTGAATAAGCTTCAGGTTGAGTTTTCGTTTGGCTCAATCGGACTTACGGTTTGGAAGTTATGCCCGTTTCCGTAAACTGGTGTAATTTGGCAATCGCTTGGATGAAGTGACGAAACATCAGAAAGTTCAGAACATGGGTTGGCTCGTGGGACCCACCTTGGCTTGTGGGACCCACCTTGGCTTGTGGGATCCACCTCAACTCGTGAGCAGGAACCTGGATTGCCCCCTCCTCGACTCGTGATGCTCCCCTGTCTCGTAAAACCAACACCGACTGTCGAGCTCAGGTGGACCACGACCCTCTTCCACGACCCGATTGTGGACACTAGCTTCACCACTCCAGCTCGCGACCAGACATCGGCTCGTGAAGCCCACATCACGACCCAATCCCATGAGCACGAACCAATCCCTGCATCTACTGATATACGCATAGATCTTGACCTGTTCTCAAGGCTACTTCTGCTCCTACTTTCCCGGATCGAGTGCCACGTACCCCATCACGAACCGGTCTTCCCAGAAGCTCTCCTACATCTATAAATACACCATTTGAAGGCATTTTCGAGGATATTTTGGGCTCTAACTCCTTACGTCTTCCACCATTGCTCTTTGCAAAACATTTTCAGCAGCAAAGGAGCCAAATTCCATACTACAACATGAGGATTTCGTGTATAATCTTCATTTTTCTCACTTCTTTTCATTGTAAACACGAGGATTTCGTGTATAAACTGAGATAATTGTACTTGTAACTTCTTAGGATTTAAGAAGAGATAAAGTGGACGTAGGCTTGGTTTGAGCCGAACCACTATAAAAACTTCGTGTGTCTCCTGTTATTTACCTTTTTCTGCATTCTGTGATCTGCGATCTGCATTTGGGTGTTAGGCCCAGATTTTGGTCTAACATTATGCATTAGTTATGAATTAATTAAGGTAAATAAAATTTTAAAATTAATTAAATAAAATAAAAAGGGATATACTTTGTCTTCCTTCTTCAGGAAAGAGGCCGCGATGTTTTTACAAATGGCTCGATTCTAGGGTTCCACCTTTCTTCCGATCTGCCGAGCTTCGTCGAAATCTGAGCCCACCATGCCGAAGAGGAGGAGGAGGCACATCTGGGGGGCCCACGTCATCATGTGCAATGGCAGCAGGGGGATGGGCGGCGGCTTGAACGGCACGGGTTCGGGGTGCTGGTTCGTCACGAATACACAATGGTTTCTGATCAACCCCATATGGAATCAAAGCTTGTAACACCCCACCTCTGCTAGGGTTACTCACAAAGGGAATGCGCTAGTTTTGGAGGGGTATTATCTAGTAAACAGACACAGAGATAACACAAGACAGAACATAAATTAAACAGAGTATATAAAGCAGCGGATATAAATTTAACCAAATCTCATTACGTGGAAAATAGAGTCAAAACCTCTTACATCAAAATACCAAGTCATTATTTCATTACATCAAGTTCTAAAGAAGCAAAGTACTTAAAACAACATAAGTCCAACATTATTCCCCAAAAACAGCATGAGTGCAGCCATAGCATAGCTCAAGACCAAACCGTACGTGAGCTGTCAAAAAGCAAGCAAAGTCCAAGCTAAGAGCTAGGGTTTCCTCCCTGAGAACCTTGGGAGAGAAACGAAAGAAAAAGAGGTGGAAGAAAACAGGTCAGTCAAAAAGACTGGTAAGCCCTAGTGACTATCAGCATAAAAACTAATAAAGTTAACTGGACATGAGAAACTGAGATTAAACATAAAGATAATAACTGGACTGGCATGATAACAAAAGGTAACAAGATAAGAGTGGCATCGCATATACAAGGTTTACTGCACTAACTGTACTAGTGTCCAAATCCATGTCAAGTATAAATCCAGAAATGATCCCTAAACCCAATAACATGAAATGACCCAATACGGGGTCCAACAGTCCATCCTAATCGATCGGCTTTACTCGTCGTGTATCGGTGTCATACGGCCCAATCGCGGAATGTAGTCACATGTGCTAGGTCCACCTTAGGGTGTATCAGGTCCTAGGGTGTCAACCACTGACACAATTCAAGCACGCACAATGTAGTACTACGGGTGCCCATGCCTACTTTTTCTACTCCGGACTAAGTGCACGACCCTAGTCCGCCTGAACCTACACTAGCGCACCTTACTCAGCCGTTATTCTTGGTCGCTTACAATCAGCCCAGTAATCGTGCCCCACCCTGCCTAGTCCCCAGGGTATCGTGATACTTCTAAGTGGGTTACTGCTGAAAGGGACCACGTGGCTAGGATTTCTAATGGGTTAAGTGTTGTCATTAAAATGGTCATGACTTAACCCCTATCCAAACATGTATCAAATTGGTTAAGTGTATTCAAGTGGTCCATGACTTAACCCTACCATGTGGCACTAATTTACTTAATGCACCCCAACCTCTCATATTAGACTTGGTTATGGTTATTGGATGTGCCGGGCGGGTCCGGGCAGCTTTACACCATAACCTAGTCTAACCTCGGGTTTAAAGTGCTATACGACCAACTACCCACATTGGGTCCTATTATTTGCAACTACTGGATTTGCCGGGCGGTTCCAAGCAGATTTACGTTGCAAATTCAACCCAACATCAAGTTGGCCATTTTCAAGTTATCTAATTGTCATGTCCCAAATTCATGTTTTCAAGCTTATTCTCATGTCAAGTTTTCATGCCATATTTTCATGTCATATCATGTCAATTCCATAGCCAATTTTCAAGTTTTCCTAATCTACCCAAAACGTACCCCCAACGTACGTGAATTCGCATTAATACAATGTGTCAAAATAGGGAATAACACAAACAGGATAGTCATAGAATGGCAAAGGTGTTCACAAGTTAAGTACGATGATTATAACATTACATGCATATGAAATATGGTCTCAACATCAACTTGACAAGACATGGTGATAAACGTGGTAAAGGATTGACGTAAAATAGTACACCAATAATAGTTTCAACATCACAGAGCATAGCAAGATAAAGATCGTAAAGGGGTTTTAGATTAAACATGAATATATCCAAATCAAGTTCATTCTGATATTCCATAAGTCAACATTTAAGATGAATAGATCTGGGGTGTACAAAACTAGATTCAAAATAACAGATTTAAAAGTGATAGTTATAGATCCAAGATATACAAGAGTAGATCCAAGTTAGCTATCATGTTTAGGCATAATTTCAGTTTACATCGTGTTCAGGTTAACTTTACAGTTTAAATCTAAGAGTGACAAAGGGCTTACAGATCGTAGTCTAGAGAATGAGAAAGCAAAAAGAGTCGAAGCAGAATCTCTAGCAAATCCCCAAACCAACGTAGCACTAACAAAGCCCTGAATAGCCTCCTTGTTCTCTATCTTCCAGTCAGAACTTCAGCAGCATATGGTCGGACAAGAATGTGATAGAAAGTATAGGGTCAGGGGCTATTTATATAGTGTTTAGAGAGTGAATCTGGACAAGCAACGAGACCAGATACATCTAGCCCAAAAACAGGCTAGGTAACCAGGTCGACTACCAAGTCGACTGCCCAGTTGACTTGGTCTAGGGGGGTCGACTGCCCAGTCGACTCCCCAGTCGACCTGGGTGCTGGCGGGATTTTTCCCGCCCAGTCTGTCTGGGTTTTGAAATTCGAATTTTGAACTTGAATTCGAACTGTTTTGAACTCTGGAATTTTCTGAAACTTTGGAGAGCCATATCTTGGTCATACGGACTCCGATTTTCGCAAACTCGGACTCGTTTTCAAGCAGAATTTCGAGACGAACGTAATGGAGTAACCCGTTTCCTTTGATTCTTATTTTAAAATTTAATTCTGCCTTGATTTATAGTTATAACATGTTATTAAAATACGGGTTGTTACATTCTCCCCTCCTTAAAGGATTTCGTCCCCGAAATCTCTAAGTTAGGAAGAACGCATCCTACCATCGACATCCATCTACTCACAACATCATTCACGAGTAACCATTGTCCTTAAAAAGATTTCTAATGCTGTATGAACATATGCAGTATGTGTGTGTATATGTACTTATCTAATGCAAAAGATCAGGCGGTTACTGATTCAGTAAACCTCCTTAATGCAAGATATGTTAGTGAAATGAGTCCAACATGTATGCAAATTCCTAATATAACTTAAAATTTCTACATGAGTGCACAAACATCATCCATATGCAACATCCACGTGATAGCATAACAAGTTCATCCATGTACATGTAACACCCCGAAAATTCTATAACTGTGAAATTAACAAATTAAAGTATAATTAATCTGAAATCAAAAATTAACGGAAACGGACATCACCATTGCGTTCGTCTCGGAATTCTGCTTGAGATAGAGTCCGAGTTTGCGCAAAACGGATAACGTATGAAGAAGATATCTTTAATTTAAATATTACAGCAAAACATGAAAAAGAGAAGTAAGGAGAGGACAATAATTATTATTATTCTAAGACTTATTAACAAAAGCCTCTGTAGCTCAGTTGGTTAAGGCATTGGATTTGTAGCATGGAGGTCGGGGGTTCGAACCTCGGCGGCGACATAATTTTTATCTCTGTTTTAGAGAGGGCCAACTGAGCATGCAAATACATGTACGTATACAAATTCAAATTTTGAAAGGATAAGAACGTACATATAAGGAAATAAAGAAAATATATGTATATATATGAGAATATATATATATATATGCAAAAATATATGTATACAATAGATAAAATTCAAACAGACTAAAACAGCTCAATTTAAAGTTTAATTTTTGAAAATCGAACCCAGTCCCTCCTGGCTAGCCTGGTCTGTGTTTGGTCGAATTTCAGTGGTCTGCTTTGTCATTAGGGCTAGGTGGCGGGTTTTTATTGGTCTCTCTTCCTAATGAATGGCTATGATCTAACCTAGCAACATCAAGGGTCCTAATCAATTCCTAACCTCGCTCTGATACCAAGTGAAACACCCCACCTCCGTTAGGGTCACTCTCAAAGGGAATGCCCTAATTTTGGTGGAGGTTTATAAGTACAAGTCACAGATATACAAGACAGATATAAGAACACATATTTGTAAACGGTGGAAGAACAACAAACTTTATTTCATAGAGTCAAATACGTGTTACAACAACATCCTTTCCAAAAACATAACATAACACTTCATAATCTGTCTTGAGTACATTATTTTTAAAGAAGCATAAATAAAACATAGACAAACTGCCAAAGCCCCATAGTGGATTGTCCAAAGCCATAGTTCAAAACAGGAAAGTCCAAGCAATACATTTCTCTTCTTCAAGTTGGATGTTGAGGTAGGTCAAGCTGCTGTGTTCCCTCCCTGAGGACCTTGGGGGGGGGGGGGGGAAACGGAAGAAAGAAGACGAAAGAAAAATAGAGTCAGACATAAAGCCTGAGTAAGTCTAGTACTACTTTGTCTATGAATAAAGAACTGGGTATGATAAGTAAAACGGAAGTGGGCAACACTATGAACTTGGTTAAGTTATCTAGGGTCGAGTATACTATCGTACCCCATGTTAATCTCTGAACCCATATAAACAAAGAAGAAAGACACATGTAACTATGCGAGTAGGAGCCGATCATCATTGAATGGATCACATCACCCTGATTATGGGGTGCAAATTGGAAACTAGTTTATATGGGTTCAGAGATTAACATGGGGTACGATAGTATACTCGACCCTAGATAACTTAACCAAGTTCATAGTGTTGCCCACTTCCGTTTTACTTATCATACCCAGTTCTTTATTCATAGACAAAGTAGTACTAGACTTACTCAGGCTTTATGTCTGACTCTATTTTTCTTTCGTCTTCTTTCTTCCGTTCCCCCCCCCCCCAAGGTCCTCAGGGAGGGAACACAGCAGCTTGACCTACCTCAACATCCAACTTGAAGAAGAGAAATGTATTGCTTGGACTTTCCTGTTTTGAACTATGGCTTTGGACAATCCACTATGGGGCTTTGGCAGTTTGTCTATGTTTTATTTATGCTTCTTTAAAAATAATGTACTCAAGACAGATTATGAAGTGTTATGTTATGTTTTTGGAAAGGATGTTGTTGTAACACGTATTTGACTCTATGAAATAAAGTTTGTTGTTCTTCCGCCGTTTACAAATATGTGTTCTTATATCTGTCTTGTATATCTGTGACTTGTACTTATAAACCTCCACCAAAATTAGGGCATTCCCTTTGAGAGTGACCCTAACGGAGGTGGGGTGTTTCAGTACAAGTATAAGCACCCATGCAAATGCAACGTGAAAAGGTGTCTGAGCCGATCTAGTGCCTAATGTGTGCCATGCATCCACTAGAAATCACTTGCAAACACTTGCAACCATTTGCAAACATCAACCATAACATGTTTCAATTACATTTTTACATCCAAAGAGGGTTCTAAGGTTCTCAAGACAAACATAGGTAGTATGATACGAAGGGTTTACAAGCCCAAAGGAAAATGAGATCGAGGAAGTACCCTCAAAAAGAAATGGGTAAAGCACGCATATCTTCTCCTCGGTTTCCCAAGTTGCGTCTTCTTAGGCTTCACTCCACTGTACTTTGACTAGCTTGACTTCGCGATTCCTTAGCTTCTTCATCTCCGTCTCTAAGATACAAATAGGAACTCGCCTCAGCGTTGCTTCTTTCTCCACTTCTACGCCTTCGAGGATGCTTGGCTCAACCACCTCAGCTGATTCATGTATGCACTTTCGGAGATGCGAGACGTGAAAGACATTGTGTACTCCGGCCAGCCTCTCAGGTAACTCTACCTTATAGGCCATCTGCCCAATCCTCTCAGTGATAGGGGACGGTCCTACGAATCTCGGTGCTAGCTTTCCAATTGCTCCAAAACGAACCACATTGCGCAAAGGAGAGACTTTTATGAAAACCATATCTCCGACTTCGAACTCTAGGTCCGTCCTTCTCTTGTCCGCATAAGATTTCTATCTATCTTGGGCCGCTTTCATTCGTCTTCGTATCAACTCCACCTTCTCAGAAGTGTCTCATATCATGTCGGGCCCAAGTATAAGTCTGTCAGTCGTCTCCCACCAACAAGTTGGCGACTTGCACGGTCTTCCATACAGGGCTTCAAATGGTGCCATCCCTATGCTAGCTTGGTAGCTATTATTATAAGCAAACTCCACGAGAGGGAGATGGTCTTCCCAAGTACCACCAAAATCAAGAATGCATAGCCTCAAAAGATCCTCTAGTACTCTATTTACCCTTTCGGTCTGTCCATCCGTCTGAGGGTGATACGCTGTACTTAAATTAAGTTGCGTACCCATTGCTTCTTGCAGACTATTCCAAAACTGGCTAGTGAAAATTGGGTCACGGTCACTGACTATGCTAGAAGGAACCCCGTGCAACCGTACTATCTCTCGAAGGTAAATAGACGCTAGCCATGATGCAGTCCTTTTTCTTTTCACCGGAATGAAGTGAGCACTCTTCGTGAGTCTATCAACAATGACCCATATGCTAGTATTCCCCTTCCTCGACCTAGGCAATCCATCCATGAAATCCATCGAGATACTTTCCCACTTCCATTGCGGGACCTCCAAAGGATGTAATAGCCCACCGGGCTTCTTAGATTCGGCCTTGACTTGTTGGCACACCATGCACTTTGAGACGAATTCTGCCATGTCCTTTTTCATTCCGGCCCAAAAGAAAATGCGTTTCATATCTCTGTACATCTTATCCCCTCCGGGGTGTATAGTCATCTTCGAGTGATGCGCCTCTTCGAGAACTTTATTTACTAAGTCTCCCACTAGTGGAACACATAGCCTTCCATCGCGCCTTAGCCATCCTTTGTCATCAATGGCATACCTACCAAGGTGACTTGACGTCTCTCCACTGATTAACTTGTTCATGATTTCGACTATCTGTGGTTCTTCTTTCTGCGAAGTCCCTACTTGATCTAGAAGCGTAGGTCTCAGCTCAAGAGATGCTAACGTACCAGTCAATGACTCAACAGCATGCGTAAAATCAAAGGTCGCTATAAACTCTAGACTTTTTCTTTCAACAAATAAGGGGCTCAAAGTCAACCTCTTTCTACTTAGTGCATCCGCCACCACGTTACCCTTGCTAGGGGTATAAGTTATATCGAAGTCATATGAGGCCAAGAATTCCATCCACTGCTGCTGTCTCAGATTCAAATCTTTTTGCGAAAAGAGATACTCAAGCGATTTATGGTCGGTGTACAGCTCGAATCTCTCCCCTAGGAGATAATGGCGCCAAGCTTTAAGTGCAAAAACAATCGCGGCTAACTCCAAGTCATGTGTGGGATAGTTCTTCTCATGAACTTTAAGTTGTCTACTCCCATAACATATCACTCTTCCTTCTTGCATTAGGACAGCGCCTAATCCCGTGCTGCACGCATCTGTGTACACCGTAAAAATTTTTCCTCCATCGGGTAATGCTAAAACTGGAGCTGTGGTGAGGGCTCTCTTGAGTCTCTGGAAAGCAGTCTCACATTGTATGTCCCATGCAAACGCTAGGTTTTTCTTCGTTAACTTAGTAAGTGGGGCTGAAATCTTAGCGAAGTCCTTAATGAACTTCCTATAAAAGCCCGCCAAACCGAGAAAGCTTCTCACCTCTGTTTCATTCTTAGGAATTTTCCAGTCTTGCACCGCAACTACCTTTGCGAGGTCCACGGCTAAACCTTGCTTAGAAACTACGTGCCCAAGAAACCGAACTTCCTCCCTCCAAAAATGGCATTTGGAGAACTTAGCCTTTAACTGGTGTGCTCTAAGCGTATCCAGGACTCCCTTGAGGTGTCTAGCATGCTCTTCTTCATCTTTGAGAAGATTAGAATATCATCCACAAAAACCACCACGAACTTGTTAAGGAACTCCCGAAACACCCTACTCATCAGGTCTACAAAGTGCGCGGGTGCATTCGTTAACCCAAACGGCATGACGAGCCATTCGAAGAACCCATCTGGAGTCCTAAACGCAATTTTGTCAATGCTATCCTCAGCCACTCTAAGTTGATGGAATCCTGTGGCTAGATCGAGTTGAGAGAAAACAGATGCTCCCATAAGCTGGTCAAAAAGATCATCGATTCTTGGTAGTGGGTGCCTATTCTTCTTCGTCGGCTTGTTTAACTCACGATAATCTACGCATAGACGAAGCGAACCATCCGCCTTAGTAGCGAATACCACCGGAGCACCCCATTCAGGAATGCTTCGCCTTATGAAATTTTTCTCGAGCAACTCCTTGATTTGTTTACTGAGCTCTCTTCTTTCTCGCAGGGCCATATGCCTAACGGGCAATGAAACAGGCTTGGCATTATCAACCAGATAAATTCCGAAGTCTATCTCGCGTTTAGGGGGTAACCCTTTCACCTCATCAAAGATATCTGGATATTCTCGGACTACTCTCACAGAGTGCAGATTGTCGACGGACGAGTCGAGATATTCAAGATAACATAACATGACCGGACCCTTCGGGTTACAAGAAAGTTCAAGGGTATTACCAAGGCATGTCATGAGCCTCACTACCCTTCGTTCACAATCAAGGATAGCTCCATAATTGGACAACCAATCAATGCCCAGAATTAAACCATATCCCATGAATCCGAGAACATAAGCATTACACGTGAATTCCACGCTTAAGATGGAAATCCTCAAATCAACATAAATCATGGATAAATGGGCGGAGCCCCCAATCGGATTTGAAACACTAACGGAATCATCAACTAGACTAGTACTTAAGTGCAGATTTTCAACAATATCAGAAGAGATAAAAGTATGCGATGCGCCAGAGTCAAATAAGGTTCGAACAGGAAATTCAGAAATGTAAACAAGGCTTTCTACAGAAATATTGCTACCTCGGTCAAGACCTGGAGTGGTGTTGAGAGCCTGTAACTTCCCTCCAGAAGGTCCTGCTCGCTGTGTCTGCCCTAGCCCATGTCCTTGCTTCTAAGGGCAATTCTTACTGATGTGTCCAGTATCCCCGCAGTGAAAGCATTCACCCAACTTTCTTTTCTTCCTCCTACAGTCTTTAGCTATATGTCCCGTGATACCACAAAAGTTGCACTTCCTCTTCTCACGTGGCTTGTTAGCATTGTTGTTGTTGCCCTTGTTATTCTTGTTATTCTTGTTGCCTCGCTTCTTGAAGTCAACCTTCTTGTTCTGAGTCTCATTAGACTTAACCTCCTTTTTGTCACCCTTGTCTTCCTCATGAAGTAGGGCCATATTCACCAAGCTTTCAAAGGTCGCCCCCATGGGCACATGAGTCATGGCCATAGTGTGGAGTGGCTCGCTCAAACCTCGAGCAAATCATAGAGCCTTCTTCTCAACCGTGTTGACTAAGTCCAAACCAAACCGAGCAAGCTGTTTAAACTTATTCACGTACTCCCTAACAGACATGTCCCCTTGCTTGAGTGCCAGGAACCTCTCCATCTGAAGGTTCGCTTCTGCTGACGATAAGAATTTAAGCCCAAACCTCTCTCTAAAGTCTGCCCAAGTCTCAATTGGTCTGGTAGCGTTGGTGACTTCCCACCAAAATGCAGCTTCCTCTTTTAACAACCATGCTGCCAACTGAACTTTCCTATGATCCTCCATATCGAAGATAACGAACAGGTCTTCAGTCTCCTTTAACCAGTTTCGTGCTTCAACGAAGGTCTCAGTCCCAAGGAAGCTCTTGCCGCCCATTCCTATAACGTCTTTGCATATTTTGGCGAAGGCGGTGCCGGGAGGAGGAGGAGGAACCGCGGCTACTGGAGGAGAAGGAGGAGGGATGTCTGCTGGGCCCGCATCGTTGGCCCTAGCTTCCAAGTACCTTCGGAACCATCTGGGTATGGGTACTCCCTCGGGAAGGTTAAGATCGGCCATGCTGAAAAATGAAAAGAAATATATTCAAACGAGGAAACAAGGAAAGTGCTAATGGCTTTTGGGGAATAGCCTTTTCTTAAAAATAGAACTTTTCTTGAAAAATGCTTCTTTATAAATGGTTTTGAAAATAATTTTCAGGAAGTTTTTAAAACTTTTGCCTAGTCTGATAACCTTCTGCTCTGATACTAAATGTAACACCCCACCTCTGCTAGGGTCACTCACAAAGGGAATGCACTAGTTTTGGAGGGGTATTATCTAGTAAACAGGCACAGAGATAACACAAGACAGAACATAAATTAAACAGAGAATATAAAGCAGTGGATATAAATTTAACCAAATCTCATTACATGGAAAATAGAGTCAAAACCTCTTACATCAAAATACCAAGTCATTATTTCATTACATCAAGTTCTAAAGAAGCAAAGTACTTAAAACAACATAAGTCCAATATTATTCCCCAAAAAGAGCATGAGTGCAGCCAAAGCATAGCTCAAGACCAAACCGTACATGAGCTGTCAGAAAGCAAGAAAAGTCCAAGCTAAGAGCTAGGGTTACCTCCCTAAGAACCTTGGGGGGGGGGAGAAACGAAAGAAAATGAGGTGGAAGAAAACGGGTCAGTCAAAAAGACTGGTAAGCCCTAGTGACTATCAGCATAAAAACTAATAAAGTTAACTGGACATGAGAAACTGAGATTAAACATAAAGATAATAACTGGACTGGCATGATAACAAAAGGTAACAAGATAAGAGTGGCATCGCATATACAAGGTTTACAGCACTAACTGTATTATTGTCCAAATCCATGTCAAGTATAAATCCAGAAATGATCCCTAAACCCAATAACATGAAATGACCCAATTCAGGGTCCAACAGTCCATCCTAATCGATCGGCTTTACTCGTCGTGTATCGGTGTCATACGGCCCAATCGCGGAATGTAGTCACATGTGCTAGGTCCACCCTAGGGTGTATCAGGTCCTAGGGTGTCAACCACTGACACAATTCAAGCATGCACAATGTAGTACTACGGGTACTCATGCCTACTTTTTCAACTCCGGACTAAGTGCACGACCCTAGTCCGCCCGAACCTACACTGGCGCACCTTACTCAGCCGTTATTCTTGGTCGCTTACAATCAGCCCAGTAATCGTGCCCCACCCTGCCTAGTCCCCAGGGTATCGTGATACTTCTAAGTGGGTTACTGCTGAAAGGGACCACGTGGCTAGGATTTCTAATGGGTTAAGTGTTGTCATTAAAAAGGTAATGACTTAACCCTTATGGAAACATGTATCAAATTGGTTAAGTGTATTCAAGTGGTCCATGACTTAACCCTACCATGTGGCATTAATTTACTTAACGCACCCCAACCTCTCACAGTAGACTTGGTTATGGTTACTGGATGTGTCGGGCGGGTCCGGGCAGCTTTACACCATAACCTAGTCTAACCTCGGGTTTAAAGCGCTATATGACCAACTACCCACATTGGGTCCTATTATTTGCAACTACTGGATTTGCCGGGCGGTTCCGGGCAGATTTACGTTGCAAATTCAACCCAATCTCGAGTTGGCCATTTTCAAGTTATCTAATTATCATGTCCCAAATTCATGTTTTCAAGCTTATTCTCATGTCAAGTTTTCATGTCATATTTTCATGTCATATCATGTCAATTCCATAGCCAATTTTCAAGTTTGCCTAATCTACCCAAAACGTACCCCCAACGTATGTGAATTCACATTAATACAACGTGTCAAAATAGGGAATAACACAAACAGGATAGTCATAGAATGGAAAAGGTGTTCTCAAGTTAAGTACGATGAATATAACATTACAAGCATATGAAATAGGGTCTCAACGTCAACTTGACATGACATGGTGATAAACATGGTAAAGGATTGACATAAAATAGTACCCCAATAATAGTTTCAACATCACAGAGCATAGCAAGATAAAGATCGTAAAAGGGTTTTAGATTAAACATGAATATATCCATATCAAGTTCATTCTGATATTCCACAAGTCAACATTTAAGATGAATAGATCTGGGGTGTACAAAACTAGATTCAAAATAACAGATTTAAAAGTGATAGTCATAGATCCAAGATATACAAGAGTAGATCCAAGTTAGCTATCATGTTTAGGCATAATTTCAGTTTACATCGTGTTTAGGTTAACTTTACAGTTTAAATCTAAGAGTGACAAAGGGCTTACAGATCGTAGTCTAGAGGATGAGAAAGCAAAAAGAGTAGAAGCAGAATCTCTAGCAAATCCCCAAACCAACGTAGCACTAATAAAGCCCTGAATAGCCTCCTTGTTCTCTATCTTCCAGTCAGAACTTCAGCAGCATATGGTCGGACAAGAATGTGATAGAAAGTCTAGGGTCAGGGGCTGTTTATATAGTGTTTAGAGAGTGAATCTGGACAAGCAATGAGACCAGATACATCTGGCTCAAAAACAGACTAGGTGACCAAGTCGACTACCAAGTCGACTGCCCAGTCGACTTGGTCGGGGGGGGGGGGGGGTCGACTCCCCAGTCGACCTGGGTGCTGGCGGGATTTTTCCCGCCCAGTCTGTCGGGGTTTTGAAATTCGAATTTTGAACTTGAATTCGAATTGTTTTGAACTCTGGAATTTTCTGAAACTTTGGAGAGCCATATCTTGGTCATACGGACTCCGATTTTCGCAAACTCGGACTCGTTTTCAAGTAGAATTTCGAGACAAACGTAATGGCGTAACCCGTTTCCCTTGATTCTTATTTTAAAATTTAATTCTGCATTGATTTATAGTTATAAGACGTTATTAAAATACGGGTTGTTACAAAGCTTGTGTAATTCTCTGCAATAATCTCCAAAGGAGGGGGGAGTTTTATTTTATGGATTAACAGAAATTAAGGAAGGAAGAGGAGTGCTATTCTGGCCATTGAAATATAAGGGCGAGGGCTACTGTTGTTTGTGATTAGGGTTTAGAAATGAGATATTTATAAAATAATAATATTAAATTCTCTTAATTTTTGGTTTTAGCCCATTAATTCTTAACAACTCCAATTTCAACACAAAAAAGTTGTTCCTACCCAATTACCCCGTTTCAAACACAATGGGCTAGGTCTCGTCGCCCCAAACGATAGTTTTCATCCTGTTTTCTTAAATTTAAAATTTAAATCATTTATTTATTTAATTTGATCGTGCATTTAAATTCACCGGGGCCACATATGGACTCCGAAAATTCCCGAAAAATAAGTCTAGCTATGTTTTGATGATACAATCCTAACCAAATTAATTTCGTTGAATTTGGAGACCGTTTGAAAAATGGTCTTTTAACTGTCGATCAAATTCAATAGAAATTATCGCGCAGTTTAATTTACTACGTTCACAAATTAATTCCAAAAATTATGGAAAATTAAACTTAGCAATAATTTGACATTAGATCCGATAAAAATGGTTTCGTCGAAAACGGAGATCGTTTATAAAATGACCATTTATACGGGCTATAAATTACATTAAATTCCATAGTGACTATTCTGAATATTCAACCGGACATAACTTTTTATTCCCGCTGTGAAATTTCAATTTTTTGTCGTTGGAAAGATATTTTTAAACAGATTTAAATATTTTTAGTTTCACAAAAATCTGATTTATTTTGAATCCTGTACATTCAGTCAAAGTTCAGATTCAAAATTTCAAACTACCATGCTATTTCTAAATCCTTTTAAAATAAAATAAATATATTCGTTCTAACTTCGATTTAAATAAATTTTAAATCATTATTATTTAAAATAATTTATTTTAACTATTCAAAATTTATTGAAATAGCCAAAATAAAAAAATTAAATTGGTTCTGATTCTTCGGTTTGTTACAATATACCCATTCCAAAGCTCCACTTTTCATTTCCTTTTTCTTTGAAATATCATTATAATTTCACATAATCTCCTTTATTTCTTTTTTACTTTGGATATATCATTATACACACACACATATATATTCTCGAATCTTCTCATTTTCGTTGGAAATCTCATTTTGTATCTTCAAATCTTGCAAATTACATTGCGTTATTATATCTCATATGGAAATAATCAATTATTCTTAACTTCTTTTCCATTACCAACTCATATCATCCTCAGATAATCCTGAAGTCGGTCAAGTTGGGGGGTATTTGTTTACCTCTTAGACCTTGATCAACAATGTTCTTATCTTTAGATAAATATGAGTTGTAATTAAAAACCGAAATTTGTTCTAATACCAAATCAAATCCCATTTAACTATTTTACCTGAATCATGAATTTATAATCCATTTCTTATTTTTGAAAACCTCCTTTTCCAATACAACTATTATTACTTAATTTGTTGAATAAGTAAATGCTTATTTAAAACATTCCCTCTTACTTTAAGTCCCTTCAACCAGTTTATTTGATAACACATATTTTTATTACAAAATCCATTACCACATACCATTTTAAAAATCCCTCTTTCCAATCCATTCAAACCATTTCCCTTTTTGGAATCTTATTTCAATTTCATTCGCTTTACTTAATTCCATTATTAAGTAACGTTAAATTAAAGTTAATGCTTTAACTCCACATTATTTTATTAATCTCATTTATAAAACTCAGGTTTACTATAAACCCATTTTTATCTTCGTTCCCTCTTTCTAACTTCAAATATTAAGTAAATATTTTACTTGAGCTATCTTACTCGCTTAAAATCCCTTTTATAACTTTGTTATGAAAACTCGGGATTTATATTAAAACCCATTCAGAAACTCCTTTCACAATTCAATTAGATTTCATTACAGCTACACCTGAATTATTATTCATTAAAATAATAATTCATTTCATCATTTACTATTGTAGAGGTAGTTAACTTCTTTAATAACTAAATAAATAGTAAATTTCCTTTTAAAATCCTACTAAAATTAAAACAAATATTCGTTAAACTATTTCATTAGTTTAATTTCAAATAAACTAATTTAATAACAAATTCTAGCTAAAACGGTTGACTTTGTCAACTCAAAACATGGTTATCTCGTAAACCGATTCAATTAATCCTTCCTTTAAATTAATTAATTTAAATAATTCCATTTAATTATTTCTTAAAAAAATTTATTCATCTCTTAACTGTTAGGTCAACTTCTGCTCATTTGCTTATAACATTTTATTAACATAAGAATTTGTTGTATAAAATCATTTAATAAGTATTTATAAACTTGAGTAATAAATACTAAATATTTATTTTCAATTAATAAACTTCCATTCAAAATAATAATTTAAAAAAAAATTCTATCATCAGTTATAAAATAAATTTTATAACTTCATTTCTATCGATTCACTTGATGGTAAATCAATATTTAGAAAACGATTGATTTATAGGCCATAGACAGCAAATTACTCCACCAATTCAGCCCATTGGTTTTAAAAAAACAAATGTTGAATTTCAGATCAACGGTCAATAATCAAATCAATCATTCAATCAAAACAGTTCATATACTGATAATATGAGAGTGAATAACATCTAATATATTTGAGGAATCCAAATGGATTCCTCCAACCTGTTTTTCCCTACATCGAAATACATTAGCTTAATATAATCATTTAATTCAATAAATCGATAAAAGTTTAATAATCAACGAATGATAGCTATTTAACATAACCATTTAATTTAACAAATTTATATAAATATAAATGTGACCAACAAGGTAAGTTTTCTCCAATTGTTCCAATCATTAAAATAACAATTTGTTGGTTCACTGAAATTAAACAACGTTTAATTTCATCGGTTCAATCAATACATGAATATATATATATATATATATTAACACACAGCCAACCATTAGCAACCATAACACACAATTATAAAACCCGAATTATATAAAATATAAGTAGGGAAAACCGAGTGAGTTTAACTCACTTTGATTTCCATTTGTCGTCAAAACAGATTATTTTAATTAAATTAAACAGGCATTTAATTTAATTAAAACTTCCAGCTGTGTGCAACTCTGTCCAAACTAGCTCCATATTGTCATGCTTACTTATACGGTTCCAATATCTCATATTTTGTTCAGTTCTGTCAATATATGAATGAGTTATAGAAATGTGAAGTCGCGATTTAAATTTAAACTAATTAATACTACACTAAATTTTTCATTAATTAATTAACTAATTATACACTTATATATAATTAGCACGCTTAAAACCAGATTAGGCATATGTGTAACGTCTTTAAATAATTCGGTTAGGCATGGTTTAAAAAGGAAAAGTGCTTATGCACGGTTTTAAATCCAGGGTAGAAACAAGCATTTATTCTAGAAAGTCACCAGTTAGTTATGCAAATATCCATTTTGAACTTATGTGAATTACTTACTCGACTGTCTATTTCTATACGTACCGAGCACATTGTGAACTGAAACAATTAACGTTGCTCCGATTTATAAAAGATAGAATCAACCACATAATTGAAATAAACCAAAATAAATGCAAAACCATATTAATAAATAACTAAGCACTTATATATGTATTTAGGCACGTTTAATACATTACTAGGTAGTTTAATTAGAAGTGTTATTAACGTAATTACGTTATGATTTAAAATAATAGGCCACGTAATCATCCCCACCTGAAATGTTTTCTCCAGTTCTCCGCCATCCCTTTCTTTCCTCCCCACTGCCTTTTCTTTCCCATACCGCTATGATATTTTCATTTTTTTATCATTTTAAACACCTACTTGCCTCGTTTAAAACATATCTCCACATCAAACATCCAGTAGAACCCAGGGAACGAAAACGGTGCATCCACCTGCTTCTTCCTTCAGTCATTTTCTGTAACACCCCATATTTCTTATGAATATTAAATTAACAAATTAAAGAATACTTAATTTTAAAAGTGGGAATTAAGGGAAACGGGTTCCGCCATTACGTTCGTCTTAGAATTCTACTTGAGATAAAGTCCGAGTTTGCGTGAATTGGACTCCGTACGAAGAAGTTATGGAGTTCAGAAGATTTCATGTTTAAGCAGAAAATTATATAATTAAAAATTAAATAAACAAAAACAGTTCGAATTTTGAAAATCACATGAATCAGCTGCGCGGGAAAATTCCGGCCCATAGGGGTCAACGCCCTCGCCCAGATCCAAACAGTGATGATTTCTGACTTGTTGCCGAGTCACTAGGGCATAGGTGGCAATTTCTGGATAGCTCTATCTAGTCTGGATGGTTGTGATTGCTCCTGGGTTGATCAAATGACTCACATAAATCTAAACCATTATAAAAGCAACCCTAACCCTCAACCCTAAATCACACAATTTCATTCCAAGAAGCCACCATGTTGTCCGTGGTCAACCTAGCATAGCCACCATTCTTCTCCAACTAGAAAGCAAGTTAGAAGCTATGAATCAAATCTAAATTAGAGAATCGATCGTCTACATCAAGGAATAGCTAATCAAATTCAGAAATCAGATCCCATAATTCAAGATCGTTTGTAATTTGTAAGTTCATGTTACTTTCAGAAATAAAATTTAATTCTGATTATAACATTGTAATAAATCTGAATCCGAGATTATGACTATTTCTATCTGTCTTTCTATATCCATTGGATCTATCTCGTTGATATTATTATGTCCATTCTTTGTCTCTTCTTTCCTTCTTCCCTTTTTGTTTTTATAGCCATGCTACTGCGAGCTTGAGCCAAATCTCATAAGAGATGAACGTACATTAGGAAAAAATTGGATATAATATATGATTTGGACATGGCCAAAGCTAAAATTGGGAAAAGTATTAAATTATGTATAATTGGGCATAACTGATTTGTAACGGATGTGACGACATAACACATGTTGTATTTAAAACATAAAGTGTATCGAACATATGACATGAGATTTGAGGCATAAAGTATATTGGACATATGACTTGGGATTTGGGGCGTAAATTGAACTGTAAACATGTAAGGCATAGTACATGTTGTGGTTTAAGATCTAAAATTGGGGCATATATAAATGATAGTTTATGACTTGGAAGAAGGAGATTATTGTGTATAGTGATGTATGGCTTAGGCATGAAAACCTATAGCAAGATAGGGATGACTGTTAAATGTGAACACGCCTAAATTGGGATTTTGGGTAATTGGCGTGCACTGTAATTAAAGGCTATAATTTGGCATAGTTTATACTGTGAATCATGATTGGGGGTTTTTGGAGAATATTTTGTACGATGCAATATGACTAAACCTTAGGGCATGTGTTATATTGCGAATTATAACCATGATTTTGGGCATGTAAGTTTATAGGCTTAATTTATGATTAGGGAGATATGTTAATGGAACTTTAAGTGAGGTTTAATTTGTTAAACTGACTAATATGCTGAAATCTGTTGAAAGTGAATTTGTGGGGCATGATTTGAAATTAGCTTTGTTGGGGTATAACTTGAGAATTGGAACATGACTAGTTTTGTGAATTTGGGGTGATTAGCATATAAAATCTAGATTTGGACATGTATGGTAAATATGTTAAAAGATAAACATCCCTAACCCGAGGTTAGATTGAGTTGTGATGTAAAACTTCCCGGAACCGCACGGCACATCCAGTAACTGCAACAACACAGATCTAATGTGAGAGGTTAGTGCATTTAGCCCAAAACCCGAGGTTAGAATGAGTTTACGGTAGAAGTCTACCCGGAACCGCCCGGCCCATCCAGCAACGGCAAACAACAGTTCTAATGTGAGAGGTTGGTGCATTAATAATTAATGCCAATAAACAGACATGCTAAGAATGGTAAGGTTAAGTAAAAATTTAGAACACTTAACTATTATCACATGTTAATTAGACAAGAAGGTGGCGTTAAGTAAATTTAGAATACTTAACTATTATAACATGTTAATTAGACAAGAAGGTGGGGTTAAGTAAATTTAGAACACTTAACCGTTATAATATGTTAACTAGACAAGTGAGCAGGGTTAAGTTAACCAATACAACATGATGAATGAGAAGGGTTAAGTTAATAAGAAACACTTAACCAATATGACATGATGAATGGGTAGGGTTAAGTTAAAACAACAGAGCAACACTTAACCAATATAACAGGATGCATGGAAGGGTTAAGTTAACACAAGAAGGCAACACATAACCAATGTAACACGACAAGTGGATGGGTTAAGTTAACTTGAATTGATTGATGACACTTAACCAATACAACATGATGAACGCGTGGGGTTAAGTTAATAAGAAACACTTAACCAATGTAACTCAATGAATGAATGGGGTTACGTTAATGGGAAATACTTAACCAATATAACATAATGAATGAACGGGGTTAAGTTAATAGGAAACACTAAACCAATCCAACATGACGAGTGAGAAGGGTTAATAAGAAACACTTAACCAACATGACATTATGAGTGGGTGGGTTAAGTTAACATGAATGGACAACACTTAACCAATATGACAGAATGTGTGGGATGGTTAAGTACATATTGGGTTGGTGGGTAATATTAGTAAATATAGGCCCACAAACTTAACCATCAAGTAAACATGTTTGAATCAGTGAGAGGGTTAAGTACATATCGGGTTGGTGGGTAATATTAGTAAATATAGGCCCACAAACTTAACCAGTAAGAAACCCTAGTAACGGGGACCCATTTCAGCAGTAACCCACATAGATGTATCAAGGTACCCTGAACTAGACAGGGTGGGGCACGATTATTGGGCTGATTATAAGAGGTCAAAATAGCGGCAGGAGGTATGTCAGTGTAGGTTCCGACGGATTACATGCATGCACGTACTCCAAAGTGGGAAAAAGCAGGCATTAGGTACCAGTAGTTATACATTGTGCATCTTGAATCGTGTCGGGTTGCTATCATAAGGATTGATACACCTTATAGTGGGACCAACACAGGGTATCTACACACAAGAGAGGGTCGATTGACACAGATACAAGGAAAAATTAATACGAGTAAGGATTCGACCGATAGGGTAGTAAGGGTACATCTAACATCTTCATGGCAATCAGGCTGATTGAGGTAAGATCCTCATACTAGATGTACACCTGAAGGCTACCACAATTGCGGGGATCGGGATCACATTATCATATGATCATTTTATACAGATTACTAGTAGAGACACTAGTTAGGTGGTGCAGAGATATAAAAATCAGAATAACAGGGTAGTAGCGAAGCAGAGAAAGAGTAGAAGCGCATTCAGTTTATCTTGCCTTATCATATCTATGCTAATCGTATGTTATCTTGTTATCCTTGTTATCACGGTATTGCCTTATGTTTAGTTTATTACGTCATGATGCTTTTGTGTACTTACATACTGAAAGTCACTGGACTTACCATACTTATGTCTGACCTAGTTTGTTTCGCCTCTTTTCTTCCGTTCCCCTCCCCCCCGGTTCACAGGGAGGAAATGTTACCACTTAGCTCAGTTTTCTTTCCAAGCTCGAAGATAGTCGATGTATTGCTTTGGACTCTTTCTTCCACTGCTATGGCTGGTTCGTGCTTTATTGGGGAATATCATTGTTATTTTTATGCTTCTTTTATACTTGGAAGTTTTTAAATCAAGATAGAAGTTCTATGTATTACTATTAAGTATGATTGAGATAATTGTTGTAAAAGCTTGATCGAACCACATTGTTTATAAAATGACTTTATTTTCTACTGCTTTATTTGTCAGTCTTGTAATTTATCTACATCTTTTACCTAAAATGCTCCATGGAAGTTAAGGCATTCCCTTTGTGAGTGACTTTAACGGAGGCGGAGTGCTTCACTTGGTATCAGAGCCGAAGGTTACCGGATCAGATAAAAGATTTGAAAAATTATTTTCAAAACAGATTTAAAAGAAGCGTTTTTTTTTAAAAAGAAAAGTTTTATTTTAAAGGCATATTCCCCAAAGCCATATGCACTATCTTTTGATCCTCTATCTGAATCCTTGCTTTCCTTCTTTACTGAGTCTCCGGGGCTCCCGGCTTTCTGGGAGGTAACCTCATCGCGGCTTTGTTCTGTAAGCTTGATGAGACTACGACACCTGGTAAAGGGCGAAGAAGTGTCCAACTTCTATATAGCCGCACTAGTTTCACCTACGGCAAATTTTCTTTCAAGCTTTGTAGGGTTTTCCGTGCGAAGGAGGCAGCTTTCAAGAGACTTGTCAACAAGTAACACAAGGATAGCAAAGATGAGAATGAGGGAGTTCGGCTAAGGAGCACAACCCAAGGATGAGGAACTCAAGGATATAGACTTGGTTCACAAAAGAGGTAAAAATAAAGAGGTGTAAGTGGAAGAATCACAGGACAAGAAGGGAAGAAAGAATATGAGAACCTAAGAAAAGAGGAAGTGTCTTTATAACGAGTCATATAATTAAGGACAAGGGCAAGAACAAAGGACAAGATTTTCCATAGTACAAGTGCATGCTCTCACCGCTAGCATACCTGAGAGAGAGGTAGTAAAGCTTCGGTTGAAAAAGTTTTGTTTTCTTTTGATCATCCTATTAGTACTCTTTTGATTTTAGCACTTCATATTCATTTATATCTGCTTCCATAGTTGAGTCTCTACACCCTAGAGCTTGTATAGTAGAGGATTCCATTATTGTCTCAAACCCGGTTGGTGGTTCGGCTCGTTTATCTTTGGCTTGTAAGGATTTGAGAATAGCTATGTTAAGTATTGAGTTTAAGTGTAATGCTTATGTTTTTGGTTTCATGGGCTATGGGATGATTCTAGGCATGGATTGGTTAGCTAGTGATTATGAAAGGAGGGTAGTTAGACTTTTGACTTGCTTCGGGAATACCCTTGAGATTTCGTGCGATCTTAAGGGATCAGTTAGGCTTAGCTACCTAGAATCACTTGATGCATCTATTGACGATTTGCGATCTGTTGGAGTAGTCCATGAGTACGCAGATGTTTTTGATTAGGTTAGGGGTTTGTCCCCTAAACGGGAGATAGACTTTCGTATATATCTAGTTGACAATGCAAAGCTAGTTGCATTAACTGTACGACACATAAATCCAAGGGAAAGGAAGGGCTCAGTAAACAAGTAAAAGAGTTACTTGAAAAAGGGTTCATAAGGCGAAGTGTTTCTAAATGGGGTGCTCCAGTCGATTTCGTTACAAAGGAGGATGGTTCACTTCGCTTGTGCATAGAAGATATTTTGGAATGAGGAAGAACATGCTTTGCATCTAAGGGAAGTCTCGGATACCCTCCAAGCGCATTAACTTAAGGCGAAGTTCTTCAAAAAATGTCATTTTTGGAGAGAAGAAGTAAGGTTCTTAGGACACATGGTCTCTAAGGAAGAGATAGCAGTAGATCCCGCAAAAGTAGTTATGGTGCAAGACTGGAATGTCCTAAGGAATGCAACAGAAGTAAGAAGCTTTCTGTAACACCCCATATTTTCTGTAAACATTAAAGTAACGAATTAAAGAATAATTAATTCCAAATGTGAGAACTAAGGGAAATGGGATACGCCATTGCGTTCGTCTCGGAATTCTGCTTGAGATAGAGTCTGAGTTTGCGTAAATCGAAATCTGTATGAAAGAGTTATGACCATCAGAAGATTCAGAATTTTAAATAAACAGCTAAGAATATAGTTCAGAAAATTCAAAATTCAAAATCAGAAGCAGAAACGAGTTGAGCGGGAAATTTCCCGCCCAAGGGCAGGTCAACCAGGAGACCGACCAGTGGGTCGACCTCCCCCCATACAGGTCGACCTCCCCCTCGGGTTTGATCTAAAATCTGACGTGTTTTCTCCTATGACGAATTGTTGTGTCATTAGGGCTTGCGTGGCAAATTCTGGTTGGTTCTCTTAGGCTTGAATGGCTTTGATTTGCTCTAGATTAATCTGACGGCTCCTATTAAATCAAACTTTTATATAAGCAACCTAAAACTAAACCCTAAAGCGACACTAAAATATTCCTAAGACTGTCATGCTATCAACATTCAACCTAGAGTAGCCGCCATTCTCATTCAACTAGAAAGAAAGTAGAAATTGCAAATCAAATCTAATTCAACTAAGAGAATTCAACATCTACAACAAAGGAGAGCTATTCAAATTCAGAATACAGATCCCAGAACTCAATACTAGCCTCCTTTTTGTAAGTCCAGTTACCATTTATACCTAAACGATGTTAGAATTATGACTAAATAACTAGATATAGAACATCGCCTAATGTAAATCTATGCCTATCCTTTTTGTTAAAAGTGAATTGATTGAGACTATGATTCTTTCTATGCTAAGTTGTGAATCTGGTTGTATGTAATTTGATGATAAATGTTAAATGATTTGAAATAGATCCATATGTTGTATGATTCGTCAATGACATATTATGTTGTAAATTTTGGCGATGACATAAATTGGCAATGACATATTATAATTTGGCGATGGAATATCATATTTTGTAATTTGGTGATGACATACCATATTGTATAATTTGGTGTTGGATATCATATTGTGTAATTTGGCGATGACATTCTATGGCGATGGATATCATATTGTGTAAATTGGTGATGACATACTATGTTGTATAATTGGGCGATGAAATTTTATGTCACATGATTTGGTAGTGACACCTATATGTTTTATGATAAATTGGGATTCTATGTTTATGCAAGTTCAACCATGTTCACATATATGACCCAAAACTACATGTTAATATGATTAGGTTCATGTTATATTAGATCCAACTAATTTGCAAAGTTCAAAATTACATGCCTAATGTTAAGTTTATGTAGTTCTATGTAAAATCCCCATTTCATGATTCATGTTAAGTAGATATAAATTTGCAAGTTCATAATTGAATGTGTGTTTTTCTATGCTAAGTTCATATGATACATGTGTAGTTAGATCCATATTTTTATGATGTTGGAACTATTACATGTTCCTCTTTTTCCCCTTTTGTGTATAAGTTAGGTTATGTATCGAGCCTAGCATTTTTACGTGATTCATGCGAGCGTTTAACGGGGGTAGCGTTGGGGGGAAAATATGAAATTATATAATTGGAATATTTGGCTCATGAACATGTAAATGTTTTATGGCATAAAATGGTATAAATTTTTATACCTAAAATTATGAACTTGATTTAAAAAGGAAAGTGGGGCTTGATTAAATGACAATAACTTACATATAAATATAAAGAAGTAAATATGTAAATTTAGAAAAGATGAATATGCCTAACCCGAGGTTAGATTGAGTTACAGTGTAAGACTGCCCGGAACCACCCGGCTTATCCAGCAACCATAACAATATACATCTAATGTGTGAGGTTAGTGCATCGAGCCCAAAGGAACCCGAGATTAGACTGAGTTGTAGTGTAAAACTGCCCGGACCCAACCGACACATTCAGTAACCGCAACAATACCTGTCTAACGTGAGTGGTTGGTGCTTTAATAAATGAGTTAAAGCTAAGTCAGGAATGGTAGGGTTAATTTAATTACGACAACACTTAACCAATGCAACTTGTCAACTAAACTGATGGGTGAGATTAGGTTAACTTGGACACTTAACTAATTTAACATGTTGACTAGGAAACACTCGTAATGGGGACCCATTTCAGCACTAACCCATATAGATGTATCATGGTACCTTTAACTAGGCAGGGTGGGGCACGATTACTGGGCTGATTATAAGCGGTCAAAACGACGGCGGTTGGTGGGTCAGTGTACGTTCTGACGGAGTACGGGCGTGCACGTACTCCGGAGTGGAAAAAGCAGGCACTGGGCATCAGTAGTTATACACTGTGCATCTTGAATCGTGCCGGGTTGCCACTATAGGATTTGATACACCGCATGGTGGGACCAGCACAGGTATCTACAATCGAGCAGGGCCGTATGACACAAGTGGTAAACGCGTGCGAGTAGGAGCCAATCAATGAAAAGGGATCACTGGGTTTTGAACTCACGATAACGTTTGAAATATTTAGTAGGTGCAGAGAATATGGACCTGAGTGCGATAGTATGATTAGTTTATCTTGCCTTGTTTATTTTGCCCTGTTTATCTTACCTTATCATATGTTACCTTATTTCCTTATTATTCTCCCGTGTCCAGCTTATTCAAGTCATGGTTCTCTTATCAGTTTACATGCTGAATAATCACTAGACTTACCAGACTTACGTCTGACCCATTTTTCTTTCGCTCTCTTTTCTTCCGTTTCACTCCCCTCAGGTACTCAGGGAGGGAATAGCTCAACTTAATTTGAACCGTTCATCTTTCCAAGCTTGAAGACTTTATGATGTATAGCTTGGAACTTCATATCTTTGGCTATGGCTCTGGACACACTACTACTTGGGGATTTATGCAGTTTTATTGTGTTTTTTTGCTTCTTTATGTAATAATCAAGACAGAGATTATGATGTAATGATTTGGAAGTTGGTTTGAAACAGTTTGCTGAAATGTTTTGTTATGAAATACGTTTGAAATAAAGTTACTTTTTCTGCTGCTTATATATATTTGTCTTGTAAATTATCTGTGTCTTTTACCTATAATGCTCCACCAAAGTTAATGCATTCCCTTTGTGAGTGACCTTAACAGAGGTGGAGTGTTTCACTTGGTATCAAAGCGAAGGTTTGCCAGATCAGATAAAAAATTTGAAAACTGATTTTCAAAAAGAAGTTTAAAGAGGAAGTGTAATTTTTGTGGCATTCCTGGACATCTGGTTAAGGGCTGCAGGAAGAAGAAAAGGAAGATGGGTGGCTGTTTCCATTGCGGGGAGGCAGGACACATCGCTGGGGACTGCCTGAGAAAGCAAGGGCAAGGGCAGAGAGCTAGATCTACTTCTGGAGGGCAGGTTCACGCTCTCATGGCACCTCCGCAAGAACGAGGTAGAAATGTTTCTGTTGAGAGTTCAGTTTATCTTTTTGATCATCCTGTTCGTACACTCTTTGATTCTGGCGCATCGCACTCTTTTATATCTACTGCTTTAGTTAAATCTCTACACCTAGACACTAGTTTATTAAAGGATCCCTTAGTTGTTTCAAATCCAATTGGGGGCTCAACTTATTTGTCAATGATTTGTTTTGATTTGGAAATTTCTATGCTAAGTGTGGGGTTTAGATGCAATGCCTATGTTTTGGGCTTCACGGGCTATGGGTTGATTCTAGGCATGGATTGGCTATCCAGTAATGGTGCCATCCTCGGTTGTGAAAGGAGACTGGTTATACTCATGACTCGCCTCAGTAACACTCTCGAAATTTCTTGTAATCCCATGAACTATGTTATGCTTAGCTATTTAGAATCTCTTGATGCATCTATTGAGAATTTGCAGTCTGTTAGAGTAGTCCGTGAATACTCGGATGTCTTTGAAGAGGTTAAAGGGTTACCTCCGAAGCGAGAGGTAGACTTCCGCATATACCTCATTGATAATGCAAAACCCGTTGCTTTACCTACTAGACACATGGCTCCAAGGGAGAGGAAAGAACTCAGTAAGCAAGTTAAAGAGTTGCTTGAGAAGGGGTTTATATGGTGGAGTATTTATGAATGGGGTGCTAAAGTAGTGTTCACAACTAAAGCGGATGGTTCGCTTCGCTTATGCGTTTAATATAGGGAGCTAAACAAGCTGACCAAGAAGAATAGGAACCAACTTCCAAGAATAGATGACTTGTTCGATCAGCTTGTAGGTGCATCAGTTTTCTCCCAACTAGATTTAGCTACCGGGTTTCATCAGCTGAGAGTTGCTGAAGACATCATTGATAAGACCGCGTTCAGAACTCCGGATGGTTTCTTCGAGTGGCTTGTCATGCCTTTCGGCCAGACAAATGCACCCGCTTACTTCGTTGATTTGATGAGCAGGGTGTTCAGGGAGTTCCTCAATAAGTTTGTGGTGGTCTTCGTAGATGACATTTTGATTTTCTCAAAGATTGAGGAAGAGCATGCTCAACATTTAAAAGAAGTCATGGATACTCTTCGAGCACATTAGTTGAAAGCCAAATTCTCTAAATGCCATTTTTGGAGAGAAGTAGTGAGATTTCTTGGACATGTGGTATCCAAGGAAGGGTTAGTTGTGGACCGCGCAAAAGTAGTTGCGATGCAAGATTGGAAGGTTCCACGGAATGCGACCGAGGTCCGGAGCTTCCTCGGGCTAGCTGGCTTTTACTGAAAGTTCATCAAAGACTTTGCGAAAATCTCAGCTCCACTTACAAAGTTGACGAAGAAGAACCTAACTTTCAATTGGGATTTGGATTGCGATATTGCTTTCCAACGATTAAAGAGAGCTCTAACAACAGCCCCAGTTCTGACATTGCCGGATGGGAGCAAGATGTTTACCGTATACATGGATGCATGTGGTATGGGTCTAGGTGCTATCTTGATGCAAGAAGGGAAGGTAGTAGATTATGGAGGCAGTCAGTTGAAAGTACATGAGAAAAACTACCCAACCCACGATTTAGAGTTGGCTGCCATCGTCTTTGCGCTTAAGTCTTGGCATCATTCTATCCTAGGTGAGAAGTTTGAATTATGTACTGACCATAAATCATTGAAGTACCTTTTTTCGTAGAAAGATCTTAACTTAAGGCAACAAAGGTGGATGGAATTCTTGGCATCCTACGATTTCGAGATTTCCTATACCCCTGGTAAGGGCAATGTAGTTGCAGACGTCTTGAGTAGAAAGAAGCTGACCTTAAGCCCTCTCTTTATTGAAAGGCAAAGCTTGGAGTACATAGCCAATTTTGACTTTAGACCCTCCATTGATCATGTGACTGGTTTGTTAGCATCACTTGAAGTGTGGCCTACTCTTTTGGACTCAATAGGAACTGTGCAACGTGAAGATCCTTAGCTAGTTGATGTGATGGACAAGCTAATTAGGGGCGAGACTTCTAGTCACCTCAATAGATACTCCATCGATGATAAGGGATGGTTGAGGCGGGATGGAAGGCTATGCATCCCACGAGCAAGGGATTTGGTGAAGAAGGTTCTCGAAGAGGCGCACCATTCCAAGTTGACCATACACCTCGGTGGAGATAAGATGTAAAAAGTGTTTTCTTTTGGAATGGAATGAAAGGGGATGTAGCTGAATTCGTCACTAAGTGTTTGATATGTCAGCAAGTCAAGGCGGAGCAAAAGAAGCCTGGTGGTTTGCTTCATCCTCTAGAGGTCCCACAGTGGAAATGGGATAGCATTTCAATGGAATTTATTGATGGCCTGCCTAGATCAAGAAGGGGCAATACCAGTATTTGGGTAATAGTGGACAGGCTCACAAAAAACGCTCACTTTATACCCGTTAAGAGTAGAAGGACTACCTCATCTTTAACATCCATTTACCTTAAAGAGAGAGTTCGACTCCATGGGATACTCTCCAGCATTGTGAGCGACCGAGATCCTATCTTTATGAGCGAGTTTTGGAAGAGCTTGCAAGAGGCTGGCACAGCTATGCTTAAGCACGGCCTATCACCCGCAAACCGATGGTCAGACGGAAAGGGTGAACAGGGTATTAGAAGACCTCTTGAGACTATGCATTCTTGACTTTGGAGGAACATGGGAAGATCATCTTCCTTTGGTGGAGTTTGCCTACAACAATAGCTACCAAGCCACCATAGGCATGGCACCCTTCGAAGCTTTATATGGAAGACCGTGCCAATCACCAACTTGTTGGTGGAAGTCTACAAACAAGCTCATACTTGGACCAGATATGATTAGAGAAACTTCAGAGAAACTGGATTTGATACGAAGAAGAATGAAGACTGCCCAAGATAGACAGAAGTCCTACGCAGATAAAAGAAGGACCGACCTTGAGTTTGAGGTTGGGCACAGGGTTTTCCTTAAAGTATCTCCTTTGAGGAATGTCGTTCGCTTCGGATCCACAGGAAATTTGGCACGAAGATTTGTAGGGTCGTTTCCTATCATTGAAAGGATTGGGAAGATGGCTTACAGAGTAGAGCTGCCCGAAAAATTGGCTGGAGCTCATAATGTATTTCACGTTTCTCACTTACGGAAGTGCTTACATGAGTCTGCGGAAGTGGCGGAACCAAGCATATTAGAGGACGTAGAAGTAGAACGAGAGGCGACTGTGAGAAGAGTTCCAACTCGTATCCTAGGTACATAAGTTAAGAAGCTACGCAACCGCAAAGTCAAACTTGTTAAAGTTCAAAGGAGTGACGCTGAGGAAGACGCGACTTGGGAGACTGAGGCCAAGATACGCGCAGCCTACCCTTTTCTTTTTGAGGGTACATCATTGATATCTTTTTCTTTAAATTTGTTCATGCTTGTATCTATATTTTTAGTATTTTTCCTCAGTGTTGTCCTCGATCCTTAAGTAGAAACCAATCGATGTAAACATGTATTTGAAACATGTTATGATTGATGGTTGCTAGTGGTTGCCCGTGGATGCATAAAACACACATTAGGTGTTAGATCGGCTCAGTCACTTTCATATTGCATATGCATATATGTACTTGTATATGATTGAAGCTTGATGTGTTATCATGTGGATGCTGCATTGGTATGAATGATTGTGCACTCATGTAGAAAGTATGATTAGGGATGATTGCATACATAATGGACTCATGGCACCCACATGACTTGCATTAAGGAGGTCAACTGAATCAGTAGACCGCCTGATTTTGCATTAGTTAAGGACATGTACACACACTATGCATATGATCATGAAGCATTAGAAGTCTTTTAATAACAATGAACGCATGTGTTTGATGGTTGAGTAGATAGACGACTGGATGGTAGGATATACGTTCTTCTTGACTTGAAGATTTCGGGGACGAAATCCTTTAAGGAGGGGAGAATGTAACACCCCTATTTTCTGTAAACATTAAAGTAACGAATTAAAGAATAATAAATTTCAAATGTGACAATTAAGGGAAATAGGTTATGCCATTGCGTTCGTCTCGGAATTCTGTTTGAGACAGAGTCCAAGTTTGCGTAAATCGGAATCCATATGAAGGAGTTATGACCTTCAGAAGATTCAAAATTTTAAATAAACAGCTAAGAATATAGTTCAGAAAATTCAAAATTCAAAATCAGAAGCAGAAGCGGGCTGGGCGGGAAATTTCCCACCCAAGGCCACAGGTCGAGCTGGGGGTCGACCTCCCCCTCGGGTCAGATCTAAAATCTGAAGTGTTTTCTTTTATGATGAATTGCTGTGTCACTAGGGCTTGCGTGGTAAGTTCTGGTTGGTTCTCTTAGGCTTGAATGGCTTTGATTTGCTCTAGGTTAATCTGATGGCTCCTATTAAATCAAACTTCTATATAAGCAACCTAAATCTAAACCCTAAAGCCACACTAAAATATTCCTAAGACCGTCATGTTGTCAACACTCAACCTAGAGTAGCCGCCATTCTCATTCAACTAGAAAACAAGTAGGAATTGCAAATCAAAGCTAATTCAACTAAGAGAATTCAACGTCTACAACAAAGGAGAGCTATTCAAATTCAGAATAAAGATCCCAGAACTCAAGACTAGCCTCCTTTTTGTAAGTCCAGTTATCATTTAGACTTAAGCAATGTTAGAATTGTGACTAAATAACTGGATATAGAACATTGCCTAATGTAAATCTATGCCTATCCTTTTTGTTAAAAGTGAATTGATTGAGACAATGATTCTTTCTATGCTAAGTTGTGAATCTTGTTGTATGTAATTTGATGATAAATGTTAAATGCTTTGAAATAGATCCATATGTTGTATGATTCGTCAATGACATATTATGTTTTATATTATGGAGAAGACATAAATTGGCAATGACATATTATGTTTTATATTATGGAGAAGACATAAATTGGCAATGACATATTATAATTTGGCGATGGAATATCATATTTTGTAATTTGGTGAAGACATACCATATTGTATAATTTGGCGATGGATATCATATTGTGTAATTTGGTGATGACATTCCATATGGTAAAATTTGGCGATGGATATCATATTGTGTAAATTGGTGATGACATACTATGTTGTATAATTGGGCGATGACATTTTATGTCGCATGATTTGGTAATGACACCTATATGTTTTATGATAAATTGGGAATTTTGCTATGTTTATGCAGGTTCAACCATGTTCACATATATGACCCAAAACTACATGCTAATATGATTATGTTCATGTTAGATTAGATCCAACTAATTTGCGAAGTTCACAATTACATGCCTAATGTTAAGTTTATGTAGTTCTATTTAAAACCCCTATTTCATGATTCATGTTAAGTAGATCTAAATTTGCAAGTTCATAATTGAATGTATATTGTTCTATGCCAAGTTCATATGATACATGTATAATTAGATCCATATTTTTATGATGTTGGAACCATTACATGTTCCTCTTTTTCCGCTTTTGTGTATAAGTTGGGCTATGTATTAAGCCTAGCATTTTTACGTGATTCATGCGAGCTTTTAATGGGGGTAACGTTGGGGGAAAAATATGAAATTATATAATTGGCATATTTGGCTCATGAACATGTAAATGTTTTATGGCATAAAATGGTATAAATTTTAATAACTAAGATTATGAACTTGATTTAAAAAGGAAAGTGGGGCTTGACTTGAATGACAATAATTTACATATAAATATAAAGAAGTAAATATGTAAATTTAGAAAAGACGAATATGCCTAACCCGAAGTTAGATTGAGTTATGGTGTAAGACTGCCCGGAACCGCTTGGCACATCCAGCAACTGTAACAATATGCATCTAATGTGGGAGGTTAGTGCATTGAGCCCAAAGGAACCCGAGGTAAGACTGATTTGCGGTGTAAAACTGCCTGGACCCGACTGGCACTTCCACATTCCTGAATGAATTTGCGGTGTAAGATCGACTCCGTCACTTCCATATTGCATATGCATAAGTGAATTTTTATATATATGGATTGAAACTTGATGTGTTTTCATATGGATGTTGCATTTGTATGAATGATTGTGCACTCATGTAGAGGTTATAAAGTATGATTAGGAATAATTGCATATATGATGGACTCATGGCACTGACATAATTTGCATTAAGGAGGTCAACTGAATCAGTAGACTGCCTGATTTTGCATTAGATAAGGACATGTACACACAATATGCATATGATCATGAAAGCATTAGAAATCTTTTTAAGGACAATGGACGTCTATGATTGAGTGGTTGAGTAGATGGATATTGGATGTTAGGATACGTTCTCCTATATGTGAAAAGACACATTAATGGGTTTACTTGCAAAATTAGAAATTAAATATATTTTTATTATAAATACACAAACAAACAAAACCCTAATCTATCTTCTACAGCCGCCGCCTTGACCTTTTAATAACTGAAAACGAACGATGCAAATTCGTTAATCTCTCTTAAAATGCCTCGAATGAAAACAGTCTCCAACACCAAATTCAAGAGCTCTTCAAGATCCTTAATTCTATATGGTTAAGATCATATTTACTTTCATGGATTGGTGGATTTTTAACCACAAAGGGGCGGCGTTTGGGTTCATTTCTCGGGAGAAATGGGGCGGCGAGTGGCGAGAGGATGCGAGCGGTGGTGGAACAGATTATGAGCCCTTGTGAATTATAGATCTGATAGAGAACAAGGTGAGAATTCTGATTTAATAATTAAATTAAATTTTAATTATTTTTCTCGCTTTTAAATCATCGTATGTATGTTGATAATTCAGATCTGCGATGATTTAGAATTTATTGATTGTTGTTTGTGGTGTATTTGATGTTCATAATTTGCTAGGTCTATGATGAAATTTCATTTTGGTTGAATCTCTAGTTGTAGTTAAAATCATATTTTATTTTAGATCTATGGATACAATTACAGTTTACAATAAAATCGTTCTTCTATTTTTCAA
This sequence comes from Allium sativum, assembly GCA_030737875.1. Classification (NCBI taxonomy): domain Eukaryota; kingdom Viridiplantae; phylum Streptophyta; class Magnoliopsida; order Asparagales; family Amaryllidaceae; genus Allium; species Allium sativum. The sequence goes on along the minus strand of CM060916.1, from coordinate 601,444,512 downwards.
ATTTACCTCCTGTCATTCAGATCTATATCTTTCATTTTAGATCCATGCGTACAGATTTGATTGAAATAAAATTTTCAAATTTTATTTTTAAATCCACCAATATTGATGTGATTTACTCATAAAAATATAGTATTTATTGAATACATAAACTTGGGATTTAGAGTTAGAATAAAGATTCCATCTTTATTTTAATTCATGAAACATGTAATTGTTGTAGATTAAAGATTTCATCTTTGTTTTGATTTATGAACATGAAATTTTATAAAATGATAAAAATTTACAATTTTTATTATTTTCATGGACATGGGTTTTATCAGAATTGGGATTCGTAATAAAAATCACATTTTCATTATTCACATGAAACTTGGATTTTTATCAAATCTAGATTTGGAATAAAAATCTCATTTTTTTGAATTACATGAAAATGGATTTTTATCAAGATTAGATTTCCAATAAAATATCATTTTATTGATTACATAAAATATGGGTTTTGCATATTTTTATGTCATTTTCTTTTTGAATAAAAAGAACATATTTTGGTGTCATTTTTTTTGAATAAAAAGAATAGATTCAAAAGAAATGTTTTTATTGTCATATTGATTACAATAAAAAGAATAGAATCAAAAGAAATGTTTTTACTGTCATATTAATTACAATAAAAAGAATATATTCAAAAGAAATGTTTTTATTGTCATATTGATTACAATAAAAAGAATAGATTCAAAAGAAATGTTTTTTTTATTGTCATATTGATTACAATAAAAAGAATAGATTAAAAAGAAATGTTTTTATTGTCATATTGATTACAATAAAAAGAATAAATTCAAAAGAAATGTTTTTATTGTCATTTTGATTACAATAAAAAGAATAGATTCAAAAGAAATGTTTTTTATTGTCATATTGATTACAATAAAAAGAATAGATTCATAAGAAATGTTTTTATTGTCATATTGATTACAATAAAAAGAATAGATTCAAAAGAAAGGTTTTATTGTCATATTGATTACAATAAAAAGAACAGATTCAAAAGAAATGTTTTTTTGTCATTTTAGTTACAATAAAAAAAGAATAGATTGGGAAGATTACATTTTAATGTAGTTTTGTTTTCATTAAAAAGATTAGACAATGAAAATTATAATTTTCATTGTATTTTTTCTTTATATCAATTTTGTTATAAAATATACATTAGAATAAAAAGAACATTTTGTTATAAAATGTACATTAAAATAAAAAGAACATTTTGTTAGAAAATGTTGCATTAGAATAAAATTGTCACTTTCGTTGAAATATGAATTGACAAATAAATATTCACTTTCGTTGAAATATGAATTGACAAATAAAATTGTCACTTTCATTGTAATATGAATTGACAAATAAAATTGTCATGTTAGTATAAAATGTCATGCTAGTATAAATTATTATTTTAGTGAAAAATATCAATTTTAGAAGCATGTTATGTTAGAATTAAAAATATCATTTTTAGAATCATTTATGTTAGAAATTAAATTTGTCATTTATGTTAGAAATTAAATTTGTCATATATGTTAAATTAGATGTGTCATTTAATTAGTATGAATGTTATGTTAAATTAGATATGTCATTTAATTAGTATGACTGTTATGTTAAATTAGATGTGTCATTTAACTAGTATGAATGTTATGTTAAATTAGATGTGTCATTTAATTAGTATAAATGTTATGTTAAATTAGATGTGTCATTTATTTAGTATAAAAGTTATGATAAATAAATATGTCATTTATTTAGGATATGTTTATGTTAAATGAACTGTCATTTTGTTAGATAATGTCATGTTAAATTAAAATTAACATTTATGTTAGCAATATGTCATGTAAATTAAAAATAACATTTTTGTTAAGAAATGTTTATTTAGATTAAAGGTAACATTTTGTTAGGAAAAAGTTTATTTAAATTAAAGATAACATTTTTATTAAAAATGTTTATTTAGATTAAACATGTCATTTTAGTAGAAATGTTTATTTAGATCAAACATGTCATTTTTATTAGAATTGTTTACATTAAAAATAAAATAACATTTCTGTTATAAAATGTTACATAGAAATAAAACAACAATTTTGTTTTAAAATGTTGCATTAGAAATAAATAGCATTTTTGTTATAAAATGTTAAGTTTGACAAAAATATCATTTTTGTTATAGAATGTTACATTAGTATAAAAACATTATTTTGTTATCAAATATTACATTAGAATAAAAACATCATTTTATTAGCATGTTGTTTGTTAAATAAAACATGTCATTCTGTTAGTACATGTTAAAACAAAACATGTCATCTTGTTAGTATTTGTTGTGTTAGATAAAACATGTCATTTTATTAGGATATGTTATGTTGAAACAAACATGTCATTATATTAGGATTATGTTTTGTAAAATAAACATGCCATTAATTTAGGATCGTGTTTTGTAAAATAAAAATGTCATTTTTATTGTATTAAAATTGTCAGAAATGAAGTATCATTTATGTTCATTTTGGAAATGTCATTTATGATCATTTGGAATTGTCAGAACATGAAGTTCAATTATGTTCATTTAGAAATGTCATTTATGATTATTAAAGATAAAATTTACATTTCTATATGTCACATATACATTAGTTTTGTATACATATTAAAATTTACATTTTTATATGTCATGTAGATTAGAACATATATTTGTTAAATAAATATGTCATTTCGATTAGAACATATTTGGCAAATAAATTTGTCATTTAGATTAAATCATATTTTGTAAATAAATAGGTCATTTAATTAAAAATGTCATTTTATTAGAAATGAAATTTTATTAGAAAATTTATCGTAAGTTAAACTATGATTTGTGTTAGATTAAAACATTATCATTATAATGTTATTATGGTAGTGAAATTAAATTATAAATACTTATTTATAATTTAAACAAATGAAAATTCGTTAAATAGAAAATAATTCAAACTGAATTGTAATCGGTTAAATTCATTATCCAATGATTTATTTATATGGACTGTTGTTGGCTGAAAACCCCGCACGGGTATTGTGATGATATTTGTCATACACTAGTCCAAATTGTTTAGTTATATGTCAATCGATAGATTGACAATCTGTGATGAGCATTATTTATTTATTATTTTAATGCTCACACAATTATTAATTCCACTATGGATGTGAATGGATGGTTTATTGATTACCCGTCATTACAGTTATATACATATGCAATGTACGAAATCCATATGACCAAATTTATATGGTAATTGATGGAGTCACATTTCGATTCAGAATACTTTTAATAGAATAATATTTGAAAGTAAAGAACATTTTTATATAAAGAATAGTTTAAAAATAATGAATATTTTTCAGTGAAATAATTACAATTAAAAATTATAATTGGACTTTTGACACGAGGTTAGGTTGCATTTGTGGTGGAAGTTTGCCCGGACCCAACCGGCATATCCAGCAGCGACTAATGTTGAACCTAACGTGAGAGGTCTAAGTGCGCAAATACAAAGCGGGCTATGACATGAGATTAAGCCCAACTAGTGGGATAAGTCTGCCCGGACCCGACCGCATATCCAGCACCCGCAAGTTGTAGGTCTACTGTGGAAGGTCTAGCCCATAATAAACCATAAATGGACATGGTAATGAATTGGACTATTTAGCCCGTTATAAGTTGAAATGTCATTTTAATCCGAACAGGTTTATCGATCGTTTTTATTCATTTTATAATGAATAGAATAAAAAGTAGTAATTTCCAAAATCTAATATTTTGAAAACATTATTTTAGTAAAGAAATAGAATAAAACTTTAAATTAAGATTTAATCAAGTTATCCATTTAATTAATGGTGTCTCCAATAACACCGTTCTTAAACCTGGTTGAGAAAAGAATAAATCTTTTAATTAATATTATCAGAGTTTCCAATTATATTTAGAAATTAGAATAAAATAAAATGTGAATTGGGTTTATTGTGAACTATGTTTTAAACGACACTTGTTCTTTAACCAATTAATAGTGAAAATATAATTTGGAATTTATAAATCTTTTATTAAGATTTAAATGGGAATTTTCCCAAAGTAAAGTTTCCAATTTAATATATTAAACTGGAATTGAATAGAATTCGATTTAATAATAATCGAGATGAGCTTCTGTAAAAGAAGACTGTTAATCTATATGTAATTTAAAAGGCTTTTACATTATTCCATTTATATTATTGGTCTGATACAGAAATTTATATCGATTATACATTGATTTGATTTCTGCGTAAATTCCATATTTAATGGAAGACGATTTTGGGTTTATCGTGAACTGTGTTTTAAATGACATTAGTTCTTTAACCTAGTTAAAGATAAGATTTATTTCTTAAAATTGAATAATCCTAAAATAATGATTTTTGATATTAAATCCAAATTGGTGAAACGACCCGAACTTCCCCGGTCTCCGAAGAGAAGAGAAAGAACGAATTGTATTGAGAACACAACAAAATAGAACGCAGACAGAAGAACATTTCATTGTATATTACAACAATTCATCAGAATACATGTGAAGACCCGTAACTTCCCCGGTAAGGAAACAGCGGATACTTTGAGAACAACACACATAAGAACGCAAACAGAAGAACATTTCATTGTAAATTACAACAATTCCATCAGAATACAAGGATATACAGAGTATGATTTAATATTACACAAAAAATATCAGAGATTTAAATTACATTTAAATACATCGCAGTGGAAATGATACAAAACACAACTAGAAGAGATATACGGATACAGAGCTTTCCGGATATCGTTCCAGCTGTTGATCAGGATCCTGTGAATATAAATCTACAAAACCAAAACTACTAGCTGCCCGTGTGGAAATAGGGGCACCCAGAGTTTAGGTTAAAACAATAAACTCCAGGTCAGTCATGTGACTGGTGTGAGAACTAAAACAGTTATTAATCTTTGTTTTTAAAGTTAGGTAGATCAAGGGACCACGCCGTATAACACGGAACGAGTTTCCTCCCAAGAATACCAGTGCATAAAACAAACGGCGCAATGCTAAATAAAGAACAATGAAGCTATTATAAGACCCAGGTCCCATAACACAATGCAACGCAAGACGGAGGATAGGGTTTTCCCTTATAATAGCCAAATATGCTTGGTACGTGAAATTTCATCTTATATTATTACTATAAATGAAGAAAACAACTTCAAATATAAATATATCAATCATAGACGGCATAGGTACCATATATCGTGTCGCCAATACTAGGCTCTACAATCAAAACCGCAAAATGTCATACTTGGAAATTGGATTTCCATCTTGGTGGCTCCTGATTCGAAAGATCGATCGCGTAGTGCCATCTACAACGGCTTACGTCTCAGCTAGAGAAAACACCGTAATGCACATCCGCACTTTTGGGAAATCGAGTATCACTGCGGCTTACGTCCCGGCGAGAGAAAACACCGCTTACCCTATCCCTCTGAGCACTAAGCTCAATCTCGGTCGACCGAATCCATGACACCACGAAGGTGCCCATCCTCTAAAAAGCATACTGATCAAACCATCAGTTTACCACCATACCGGGGTGTGAGGCTCGCGAATCAACGCTATACACAAAGCCGTGCTATATTAAAGCTGCGCTTTGATCATCATCCACCAAACTTTGCTTTTCAACAAAAGTCTGGATCACTGCATCTCAGCATGCCACACTATCAATCCATATTGTACCACTGATTTCTGCCAATATATAACCTCTGAGCTCGTATGTCTCAGAGAAGGGCGTTAAGCAAGAGAATAAATTCTCCACCGCCAAATAGATATATATTTAGCAGAGATCAATGAATACAATATAAAGGAATACAATGTCAGACACACTATCCATTTACAAGTCCGTTCTAGGTCTGAACGAAACCGGAGGCACTTTCCTCGCATATCCGTACAATCAACAAGTACGTCCGGACGGCTACCATTTCAGCCCCCTTCAAGGTAGCTACTCCCATCGTGAGCATCAGTAGCACCCATCCATTCGATGTGAAGATCGTCGGTCTTGCACTGTCTTCCACCTCTTCGACTCATCGTCAAATCAGTTATTCAGAATGGGTTATACCCGGCCTTTCTGAATAACTCGCCTACCTTATAATCAAGTGCTATAAAACACAACATACGCCTCATTCCAATTCATCAGTAACTAACCGTAAATTAGTAAGAGAACAATTCCCCAAATATTAACCCCGAAGGACGAAACCAACATCAGATCAATACCCAGGAAACCATTCTTCTTAACTAACCTACAACTAGATTCTAAATTTCATATCCTTAGGGAAAGATTCACATTTATTTTATCAAAGATAAATTCTTTACAATTTATTCTTTAATCTTCCTTTGGATGTCATATCAACCCAAATTATGGTCTTCCAAACTAGTCGAGATTAGCGAACCACACCGAAGTAATTATTTATTTTATTTCCAAATCCCAACCTATTATCCCATGGAGAAAAACTGTTATTACCCCATAACTAACACCACTGTGTTATCGGTAAATTTAATTACCATTTCACATTCAAATCTAATTAAAGATTCAACTATCGCTCGGAGCAAAACTGGTGATACTCCCCTTTCGATCATTTCCAAATTTTGATGATTTAAATTACGAATTCTCATTTCAATCTAATTAAAGATTCATTAAAACTCCACTTAGTTTTAATCTTTAACTGGGTTAAAGAACTAATGTCATTTAAAACACAGTTCACGATAAACCCAAAATTCCATTACATTTCAATCAGACCCTAACCATAAATTAGCAAATGAGCAATTCCCTAAGTATTAACCCCGAAGGCCGAAACCAACATCAGATCAATACCCCAGAAACCATTCAACTTAACTAATCTCCAGTTAGTTTCTGATTTTCTTAACTCCTTTGGGTCTAAGAATAGTATTATTGAAGATACCGTTCACGACAACCCAAAATCACATTCTATTAATTATCGGGTTAAAGAACAAGTGTTATTTAAAACACTGTTCACGATAAACCCAAAAATCAATTCCAATTCAATTCCAATTAAATATTATTTAATTGGTACACTTCATTAAACCTAAATAAAAGATTAAATCTTTTTCTCAACTGGGCTTAAGAACAGTGTTAATGAAGACACCATTCACGACAAACCCAAATCACATTTGATATTAAATACAAGGCTCAGAATAGAAAATATATCGGCTTATATTCAATATCAAATTCTACGACTAACAAATGTCGTATTGGAAATAACGATATGTATATATCTTTCAAATTCCCATAACAATATCTGTATCATCGCGAAATTCAACATCGAAATATTCCGAAGACAATTTCGGTTCAAATCCATTCCAATATAATTATTGGAAATTCTGGTTATTTTCAAAACCATCTCAAATCCAGTTTATTTATTTTAAAATAAATAGAATTATAATTCTAGTTCAAAACTAGTTCATTTCGATAAAATTCTATTTTTATCTTTTCAAATACGGAGTTTTTCATCCCAATTCTTCACAAATCATTTCTTATGATTTTACACAAATTATCGATATTTTTAATAATTTTATCAAGGCTCGTACAGTTGATTTCCATCAACGGCCGTCGAACTGCACTTACAACGACCTTTTCCAAATTTGATTTGGACATAATTCCAAATCCAACCGTTAGATTTCTAATTTCTAATATTCGTTAGAAAGCTCTTTTCGATACGAACCCAACGGTTCTAGTTTTAGGAGAATCCGACGGTCGGATCTCCCGTAATATCCGTTCGAAGTCAATGGTCGAAATTCGCGAACTACCGCGGCGCGGTGCGTTCTTTTCAGGCCATTATATTATATATATAATATATACTTCGTCGACTTCAATTCAAAATGTGCTTTATAAATCGTTTTAAATTCATTTTTAAAACGGTTTCAACTTCATATTCAAATTCAAATCAAAATTGAATATTCCAATATAAATTCGTTTTAAATTCATTTCAAATCGATTTCAATTCAATTTCAATTTAATTCGAATTTCAATTCTATTCAATTTAATTCGAATTTCAATTCTATTCAATATAATTCAAATTTCGAAAACACTTTCAATATACATTGAAAATTGAATAAAATCGATATAAATATCGTTCACGTCAAAATGGCGTCAATCTAATCAAAACGGCTTCATATATTTCTATTTTCAAATATTCTATTTCAAATATTTCTTTTTCAAATATTTCTATTTCAAATATTTCTTTTTCAAATATGGAATGAGGCCCAATCAATTACCATATAATTTTAATTATATGGATTTTCTACAACACATGTATACAATAACAACGATGAATAATCAACCATCATCCAAAGTGCATTCTATACTGTATAAGCATCGAATATAAATATTTAACACTTATAACTGTCTGTCAATCAATCGATCGACATACAACTAAACAATCGGGATTAGTGTACGTCAAATATCATCCCAACACCCGTGTCGGGTTTCAAATCAACAAACACAGATTTTTATTTGTGCAGTTGGGCGATGTGTAAAATTTATCGTCCCAAACAATATCAGTCAGATGTGTGTATATAAACAAATCGTCCTATTCGTTTATATTTATTTATTTCATTTTATATACACGTCAAAAATTCTATTTTTAACTATGCAATATTTATTTTCTATATAAATATTTTATTTCATTCAACAACACCATTCAGTTTTCACAACAACATCAATCTAACAAACAAGTCGTCCATGGTCTGTGGACGACGGGTGTCGGGTGCTGCTAAGCACCGTCTGCATCCTAGTATATATACATTAACTAGAAATTTAAAATAATAGTGAGGAGTTCTCACCGAGGGTTCCACTCCGCCGTGCTTTGCTTTTTGAACTGCTGGACCGTCTGGATCGGTTTGAAATTCTAATGCAGCTCTTTTCACGCTGTTCACAATAAAAATTATATTTTTATTTCACTATATATATAATAAAAAACAGATTTTTACTTCGTTACATATATGATAAAAATTATATTTTTGTATTCTCTATTATATAAAAATACTATTTTCAATCCGCTACATATATAAAGATCGAATTTTTATTTCGCTTCATATATAAAAATCCCGCCTTTCTATATATAAAAACATCGTCTTTCCTATTATAAAAATATCGAACTTTCCTATTTAAAAATATCGTCTTTACTACGATAAAAATATAATCTTTACTATAAGCTAAAAATCATATTTTTATTACTTCTATCGTATAAAAATCATATTTTTACTTCGCTATTATATATATAAAAATCGTATTTTTATTCGCTAACAATCCTATATTTTCAAAACAATGACATCTATATTTTCAAAACAACGATATCTATATTTTCAAAACAATTTTAAACTGATTTGAAAATAGATTTTTAAACTGATTTTAAACTGATCTTAAAACTGATTTTTAAACATTAAAAATAAATAAATAAAAGCTAAATTAAAACTTACTTTGTTTTTCAGTGAGAGCGAGGGGGGTCTGTTGTTCGAACGGCAGGGAGAGGGGTTGTTTTTTTTGTACAGATCGAAGAGGAGGGAAGAGGGGGAAAGAAATGGCGCAGCAGGGGGAAGAATAGAGGTCGGAGGCGAGGCTGAGGCGCACCGGAGTTTGACGATGCTAGGGGGAGGTGCGGTTTCGTCGGAGGTTGGTTTGAGGGGAGGCAACGGTGTTCGATCTAAGGGGGAGGGTTTTCTTCAAATTGGGTAGTGGTGGAGAAGAGGGGATCGGAGGGAGGTTCGAGCGTGGGGATCTCGCCGGAGGGGGGGCGCCTGCTGGTGGCGTGGGTTACGACGCGGCGGTGGATGGCTAGGATCGATTTCCTTTTTTTTCTTTTTTTAATTCTTTCAGTTATGAACGAAGGGGGGGGGGCTGTTGACCTAGTAAGGGAGAGAGAGTGTGAGGGAGGTTTTATATTTATTTAATTATTTAATTTATTTTAATCCACCAAAAAGTAACTTTAAAATTCGAACTCGAAATCGAACCCATCGACTGTCGCCCATAGCTAATTACCCCCATTCCGAACATAATGGGATATGTATCACAAGCTGATTCGATCGTTTCAATCAGTTTTCGTCAAAATCAACATATGACTCTATATATTGAATTTGAACGCGCACTTCAATTTAATGGGGCCACATACAGCCTCTAAAAATTCCAGAAAAATATTTTCTAGCTTCGTATTGACGATATGGTCCTAACAAAACTAGTTTCATCAAATTCTGAGACCGTTTGGGAAATGGCCATTTTCCATTCGATTAAAATCAACTGAAACTGGTCAAATGCGTTTTCCTTTGCCACGCTCACGTATTGATTCGAAAAATTATGAAAATTGGAATCTAGCAATAATTCGACATCACGGATCCAACAAAAGTGGTTTCGTCGAAATCCGAGATCGTTTGCAAAATGGCTATTTTTAAGGGCCGAAATTCCATAGCGACTATTTTGAAATTTCAACTGGACATATCTTTTTATCCCCGCTATGAAATTTTGATTTTTCGTATTTGTTGGAAAGATATTCTCAAATGGATTCTAATATTTTTGGTTTCACTAAAATCCGGTTTATGTTGCACCCGGTACATTCATTTGAAGTTTGAAATCGAATTATCGAACTACCGCGATTCCTATTATAATTAAAATAAAATTTTATATTCTAACGACGATCTATATAAATATATACGTTCTAATTCTATTCAAAAATAAATTTCTCGTCGTTTTATTTAAAATAATTCATTTTAAATATTCAAAATTCGCTAAAATTGCCAAAATAAAAATTTTATACTGGCCTAGATTTTACGGGTTGTTACAATCTCCCCCACATAAAATTTTTCGTCCCCGAAAAGGAACAAAGCCGAAAGTTGTTTTACAAACCAACTCAACTTTCATTATTTTGATTACGGCTTAAGTTCTTTAACTTTTCAATTTCTAAGAACTTTTCAAAATTTTCAAAAATATGGCTAACACCCTAAATTTTCGAAAAATTTCGCCATAAGCTCCCCTGCAACGGGAGCACGGGAAAATCTCGAAATTGCCATATAGGCCCTCTGATCTCAAAAAGAAAAAGCCAATCGGCTCATAAAATCATCATCACCCAAACAAAACAGTAAATTATAGTAAACATGTACCTATTTGTCGGGCAAACAAATTTTATTTCTCTGCTCTAGCCTCCTTGCTATGACCTGTTCAATGCAAGTACATGTATATGCAAGCAAATGTGATAAATTTCCAATACAGTTCGATGTTCGGTGCTAAATTCAACTTGGTTCAACATTTTTCTTACCTTAGTTATATTATACAATACCAGTACATTTTAAAACAAAAAGCATAATTACGTTCATACAAGTATCATATATACATACATACATATATCCAAAACGCTAGTTCATTACATTAAAACCCAACTTTCTAGGAAGTTGTGCCTTCTTCTTGCATGATTTCCAAAGTTGATAGCTCCTTTCCCTTGGATTTCTTATCACCCTTCTTTAATGGGCAATCTCGGGCTAGATGCCCTACTTCTTTGCATCTAAAGCACTTCTTTTCCTTTCCTAAATTTGTTGGTTTCTTCTTTACCCTCGGACACTTATGTACGAAATGCCCTGTCTCTTTGCATTTGAAACACACAATGTCCATTCTCACCATTTTCTCCCTGCTCTTCTTTCTCTCAGGGCACCGAACGGCATAATTTCCTTCTTTTCTGCATATACAGCAATAAATACCCACATACGTTCCTAAATTCAACTCACGTTCTTTTTCTGCTTTCTGGTGAGCTCTCCTCGCTTGTTTCGGGGTCATCCAGAATTCAGTATGAGATAAGCCATAGTCGTCCATATCCTATATAATATTTTTAGGATTTTTGTCAAGAGAGTTTGCATTATGTTTCACTTAACAATCATCTTGATTATACTTCATTTATCATTCCAGTATTTTTATTAGTTGAATCAATAATCAAACATCACAGCCATCAATCAATTTGTTGATTAGATTTTCAAATATATACGATTTTTATATACTCAAAAATCAGATTTCAGTGTCAAGTCACCAACAGTAAATTTCAGTTAAGTGTTGTTCACACACCAGTCGATTGGAAATTATATAGATATTCACTTTTGAGACTCGAACACAAACACTGATGATGTGATACCAATCATCAGTATCGTCTCCGGGTGACTAGAGTGTTATCCTATATCCATCTAGTATCTGAGGCTTCGAATATACGCCCCGTCAGGCCTATACTCAAAATCTCCCTATACTAGATTGCCCAAATTCAATATAAATAAATATTCAAATACATATAAAACGATTTAAATTTCCAAAACAAAGTTATCTTCATTTTAAAAATATACTCTTCACACTCGTTCTAGGAAACTACTGATCCCATCTCTAATGAGTCATCCTCATTGGATACTACTAATCCAATCTCTGATGAATTCTTTCGTATGGTTCTAATGTGTCTTGTTCTCGAGCTCTGTAAACCAAAGCTCTGATACCAACTGTGAAGACCCGTAACTTCCCCGGTAAGGAAAGAGCGGATACTTTGAGAACAACACACATCAGAATGCAAAAAGAAGAACATTTCATTGTAAATTACAACAATTCCACCAGAATACAAGGATATACAGAGTATGAATTAATATTACACAGAAAATATCAGAGAGTTAAATTACATTTAAATACATCGCACCGGAAATGATACAAAACACAACTAGAAGAGATATACGGATACAGAGCTTTCCGGATATCGTTCCAGCTGTAGATCAGGATCCTGTGAATATAAATCTGCAAAACCAAAACTACTAGCTGCCCGTGTGGAAATAGGGGCACCCAGAGTTTAGGTTAAAACAATAAACTCCAGGTCAGTCATGTGACTGTTGTGAGAACTAAAACAGTTATTAATCTTTGTTTTTAAAGTTAGGTAAATCAAGGGACCACGCCGTATAACACGGAACGGGTTTCCTCCCAAGAATACCAGTGCATAAAACAAACAGCGCAATGCTAAATAAAGAACAATGAAGCTATTATAAGACCCAGGTCCCATCACATAATGCAACGCAAGCCGGAGGATAGGGTTTTCCCTTATAATAGCCAAATATGCTTGGTACGCGAAATTTCATCCTATATTCTTACTATAAATGAAGAAAACAACTTCAAATATAAATATATCAATCATAGACGGCATGGGTACCATATATCATGTCGCCAATACTAGGCTCTACAATCAAAACTGCAAAACGTCATACTTGGAAATTGAATTTCCATCATGGTGGCTCCTGATTCGAAAGATCGATCGCGTAGTGCCATCTACAATGACTTACGTCTCAACTAGAGAAAACACCGTAATGCACATCCGCACTTTTGGGAAATCGAGTATCATTGCGGCTTACGTCCCGGCGAGAGAAAACACTGCTTACCCTATCCCTCTGAGCACTAAGCTCAATCTCGGTCGACCGAATCCACGACACCACGAAGGTGCCCATCCTCTAAAAAGCATACTGATCAAACCATCAGTTTACCACCATACCAGGGTGTGAGGCTCACGAATCAACGCTATACACAAAGCCGTGCTATATTAAAGCTGCGATTTGACCATCATCCACCAAACTTTGCTTTTCAACAAAAATCTGGATCACTGCATCTCAGCATGCCACACTATCAATCCATATTGTACCACTGATTTCTGCCAATATATAACCTCTGAGCTCGTATGTCTCAGAGAAGGGCGTTAAGCAAGAGAATAAATTCTCCGCCGCCAAACAGATATATATTTAGCAGAGATCAACGAATACAATATAAAGGAATACAATGTCAGACACACCATCCATTTACAAGTCCGTTCAAGGTCTGAACGAAACCGGAGGCACTTTCCTCGCATATCCGTACGATCAACAAGTACGTCCGGACGGCTACCACTTCATCTCACTTCAAGGTAGCTACTCCCATCGTGAGCATCAGTAGCACCCATCCATTCGATGTGAAGATCGTCGGTCTTGCACTGTCTTCCATCTCTTTGACTCATCGTCGAATCAATTATTCAGAATGGGTTATACCCGGCCTTTCTGAATAACTCGCGTACCTTATAATCAAGTGCTATAAAACATAACATAGGCCTCTTTCCAATTCATCAGTCATTAACCGTAAATTAGTAAGAGAACAATTCCCCAAATATTAACCCCAAAGGCCGAAACCAACATCAGATCAATACCCAGGAAACCATTCTTCTTAACTAACCTACAACTAGTTTCTAAATTTCATATCCTTAGGGAAAGGTTCCCATTTATTTTATCAAAGATAAATTCTTTACAATTTATTCTTTAATCTTCCTTTGGATGTCATATCAACCCAAATTATGGTTTTCCAAACTAGTCGAGATTAGCGAACCACACCGAAGTAATTATTTATTTTATTTCCCAATCCCAACCTATTCATCCCATGGAGCAAAACTGTTATTACCCCATAACTAACACCACTGTGTTATCGGTAAATTTAATTACCATTTCACATTCAAATCTAATTAAAGATTCAACTATCGCTCGGAGCAAAACTGGTGATACTCCCCTTTCGATCATTTACAAATTTTGATGATTTAAATTACGAATTCTCATTTCAATCTAATTAAAGATTCATTAAAACTCCACTTAGTTTTAATCTTTAACTGGGTTAAAGAACTAATGTCATTTAAAACACAGTTCACGATAAACCCAAAATTCCATTACATTTCAGTCAGACCCTAACCATAAATTAGCAAGTGAACAATTCCCTAAGTATTAACCCCGAAGGCCGAAACCAACATCAGATCAATACCCCAGAAACCATTTAACTTAACTAATCTCTAGTTATTTTCTGATTTTCTTAACTCCTTTGGGTCTAAGAACACTATTTTTGAAGATACCGTTCACGACAACACAAAACCACATTCTATTAATTATCAGGTTAAAGAACAAGTGTTATTTAAAACACTGTTCACGATAAACCCAAAAATCAATTCCAATTCAATTCCAATTAAATATTATTTAATTGGTACACTTCATTAAACCTAAATAAAAGATTAAATCTTTTTCTCAACTGGGCTTAAGAACAGTGTTAATGAAGACACCATTCACGACAAACCCAAATCACATTTGATATTAAATACAAGGCTCTGAATAGAAAATATATCGGCTTATATTCAATATCAAATTCTACGACTAACAAATGTCGTATTGGAATAACGATATGTATATATCTTTCAAATTCCCATAACAATATCTGTATCATCGCGAAATTCAACATCGAAATATTCCGAAGACAATTTCGGTTCAAATCCATTCCAATATAATTATTGGAAATTCTGGTTATTTTCAAAACCATCTCAAATCCAGTTTATTTATTTTAAAATAAATAGAATTATAATTCTAGTTCAAAACTAGTTCATTTCGATAAAAATCTATTTTTATCTTTTCAAATATGGAGTTTTTCATCCCAATTCTTCACAAATCATTTCTTATGATTTTACACAAATTATCGATATTTTTAATAATTTTATCAAGGCCCGTACAGTTGATTTCCATCAACGGCCATCGAACTGCACTTACAGCGACCTTTTCCAAATTTGATTTGGACATAATTCCAAATACAACCACTAGATTTCTAATTTCTAATATTCGTTAGAAAGCTATTTTCGATACGAACCCAATGGTTCTGGTTTTAGGAGAATCCGACGGTCGGATCTCCCGTAATATCCGTTCGAAGTCAATGGTCGAAATTCGCGAACTGCCGCGGCGCGGCGCGTTCTATTCAGGCCATTATATTATATATATAATATATATAATATATACTTCATTGATTTCAATTCAAAACGTGCATTATAAATCGTTTTAAATTCATTTTTAAAATGGTTTCAACTTCATATTCAAATTCAAATCAAAATTGAATATTCCAATATAAATTCGTTTTAAATTCATTTCAAATCGATTTCAATTCAATTTCAATTTAATTCGAATTTCAATTCTATTCAATTTAATTCGAATTTCAATTCTATTCAATATAATTCAAATTTCGAAAACACTTTCAATATACATTGAAAATTGAATAAAATCGATATAAATATCGTTCACGTCAAAATGGCGTCAATCTAATCAAAACGGCTTCATATATTTCTATTTTCAAATATTCTATTTCAAATATTTCTTTTTCAAATATTTCTATTTCAAATATTTCTTTTTCAAATATGGAATGAGGCCCAATCAATTACCATATAATGTTAATTATATGGATTTTCTACAACACATGTATACAATAACAACGATGAATAATCAACCATCATCCAAAGTGCATTCTATACTGTATAAGCATCGAATATAAATATTTAACACTTATAACTGTCTGTCAATCAATCGATCGACATACAACTAAACAATCGGGATTAGTGTACGTCAAATATCATCCCAACACCCGTGTCGGGTTTCAAATCAACAAACACAGATTTTTATTTGTGCAGTTGGGCGATGTTTAAAATTTATCGTCCCAAACAATATCAGTCAGATGTGTGTATATAAACAAATCGTCCTATTCGTTTATATTTATTTATTTCATTTTATATACACGTCAAAAATTCTATTTTTAACTATGCAATATTTATTTTCTATATAAATATTTTATTTCATTCAACAACACGCATTCAATTTTCACAACAACATCAATCTAACAAACAAGTCGTCCATGGTCTGTGGACGACGGGTGTCGGGTGCTGCTAAGCACCGTCTACATCCTAGTATATATATATATTAACTAGAAATTTAAAATAAAAGTGAGGAGTTCTCACCGAGGGTTCCACTCCGTCGTGCTTTGCTTTTTGAACTGCTGGACCGTCTGGATCGGTTTGAAATTCTAATGCAGTTCTTTTCACGCTGTTCACAATAAAAATTATATTTTTATTTTACTATATATATAATAAAAATCAGATTTTTACTTCGTTACATATATGATAAAAATTATATTTTTGTATTCTCTATTATATAAAAATACTATTTTCAATCTGCTACTTATATAAAGATCGAATTTTTATTTCGCTTCATATATAAAAATCCCGCCTTTCTATATATAAAAACATCGTCTTTCCTATTATAAAAATATCGAACTTTCCTATTTAAAAATATCATCTTTACTACGATAAAAATATAATCTTTACTATAAGCTAAAAATCATATTTTTATTACTTCTATAATATAAAAATCATATTTTTACTTCGCTATTATATATATAAAAATCGTATTTTTATTCGCTAACAATCCTATATTTTCAAAACAACGACATCTATATTTTCAAAACAACGATATCTATATTTTCAAAACAATTTTAAATTGATTTGAAAATAGATTTTTAAACTGATTTTAAACTGATCTTAAAACTGATTTTTAAACATTAAAAATAAAAAAAAGCTAAATTAAAACTTACTTTTTTTCAGTGAGAGCGAGGGGGGTCTGTTGTTCGAACGGCAGGGAGAGGGGTTGTTTTTTTTGTACAGATCGAAAAGAAGGGAAAGGGGGGGAAAGAGATGGCGCAGCAGGGGGGAAGAACTGAGGTCGGAGGCGAGGCTGAGGAGCACCGGAGTTTGACGAGGCTAGGGGGAGGTGCGGTTTCGTCGGAGGTTGGTTTGAGGGGAGGCGACGGTGTTCGATCTGAGGGGGAGGTTTTCTTCGAATTGGGTAGTGGTGGAGAAGAGGGGACCGGAGGGAGGTTCGAGCGTCGGGGATCTCGCCGGAGGGGGGCGCCTGTTGGTGGCGTGGGTTGCGACGCGGCGGTGGGTGGCTAGGATCGATTTCCTATTTTTTTTCTTTTTTCTTTTTTATTCTTTCAGTTATGAATGAATGGGGGGGTGTTGACCTAGTAAGGGAGGGAGAGTGTGAGGGAGGTTTTATATTTATTTAATTATTTAATTTATTTTAATCCACCAAAAAGTAACTTTAAAAGTCGAACTCGAAATCGAACCCACCGACCGTCGCCCATAGCTAATTACCCCCATTCCGAACACAATGGAATATGTATCACAAGCTAATTCGATCGTTTCGACCAGTTTTCGTCAAAATCAACATATAACTCTATATATTGAATTTGAACGCGCACTTCAATTTACTGGGGCCACATACAGCCTCTAAAAATTCCAGAAAAATATTTTCTAGCTTCGTATTGATGATACGGTCCTAACAAAACTAGTTTCGTCAAATTGTGAGACTGTTTGGAAAATGGCCATTTTCCATTCGATTAATATCAACTGAAACTGGTCAAACGCGTTTTCCTTTGCCATGCTCATGTATTGATTCGAAAAATTATGAAAATTGGAATCTAGTAATAATTCGACATCACGAATCCAACAAAAGTGGTTTCGTCGAAATCCGAGGTCGTTTGCAAAATGGCTATTTTTAAGGGCCGAAATTCCATAGCGACTATTCTAAAATTTCAACTTTACATATCTTTTTATCCCCGCTATGAAATTTTGATTTTTCAGATTCGTTGGAAAGATATTCTCAAATGTATTCTAATATTTTTGGTTTCACTAAAATCCGGTTTATTTTGCACCCGGTACATTCATTTGAAGTTTGAAATCGAATTATCGAACTACCGCGCCATTTTCAATTCCTATTATAATTAAAATAAAATTTTATATTCTAACGACGATCTATATAAATATATACGTTCTAATTCTAATCAAAAATAAATTTCTCGTCGTTTTTATATAAAATAATTCAATTTAAATATTCAAAATTCGCTAAAATTGCCAAAATAAAAATTTTAAACTGGCCCAGATTTTACGGGTTGTTATAATACAAGAATATACAGAATATGAATAAATATTGCACATCACAAAATATCAGAGATTTAAAGTACATTTAAATACATTGCAGCGGAAAAATAATACAATAGGCAACTAGAAGTAATACACAGATACAGAGCTTTCCGAGTATCGTTCCAGCTGTAAATCAGGATCCTGTGAATATAAATCTGCAAAACCAAAACTACTAGCTGCCCGTGCGGAAAATAAGGGCACCCAGAGTTTAGGTTAAAACAATAAACTCCAGGTCAGTCATGGGACTGGTGTGAGAACTAAAACAGTTATTAATCTTTATTTTTAAAGTTAGGAAAATCAAGGGACCACGCCGCATAACACGGAACAGGTTTCCTCCCAAGAATACCAGTGCATAAAACAAACAGCGCAATGCTAAATAAAGAAAAATGAAGCTATTATAAGACACAGTTCCCATCACACAATCCAACGCAAGCCAGAGGATAGGGTTTTAACCTTATAATAGCCAAGAATGCTTGATATGTTTAAAACAAATCATTTGATACTATCATAAGTGCATAGTGTATAAAACAACTTCAAATCATAAGTATCAATCATAGACGGCATAAGCGCCCCATCCCACTATGTCGCCATACTAGGCTCTACAAATAAAACCACAAATGTCACGTATTAGAAGTTGGATTTCCATCTGTGAACCGAGGCAAAAGATAGTCCTCACCGAATTCGAGACGCGCAAGTCCGCCCCTCAAGCAAGCGCGCAGAAAAGCCTTGGATCGTCAGGGCTGGTCCACCGATGTGGATTATTATGCCTGAACACTACGTTTCCCTACTCTTTGAGGTGTCAACGAGCCAACGAATGACTACATCGGCTTCACATAGTCACCGACATATCGGAGGCGCCTCGCAACAGCAACAACCACATAAGTCAAACTCGTCAGGGCGTGTAAAACCACTGACGCCACTTCTAACTAGAAGGAAACGCATGCCCTCCCTGATGTCCTCTCCCGTTTCTAGTTCACAACCGGGGTGTGAGGCTCGCGAATCAACGCTACACAAAGCTATGCCACGCAGGCCGTGCTTTGATAATCCACCACAAGACTTTGCTTTTCAACAGAAGCCCTGATCTACTACCACTTAGGCATGCCACACAGGCAATTCACTCCATGCGATTGATATCCATCGATATATAACCCCTGAGCTCGTACGTCTCAGAGAAGGGCGTTAAGCAAGAGAATAAATTCTCCACCACCAAACAGATATATATTTAATAGAAATCAATCACACAGACTAAAATCCAATGTTAGACACACAGTCCATTTACAAGTCCGTTCTGGGTCTGAACGAAACCGGAGGCACCTAGTACCTCGCATATCCATCAATCTCCAAGTACGTCTAGACGACCAATAACTGATTCCCTCATCTTGGGTGTACAGCCCAATCAAGATCATCAGTAATCACCCAAACGACGTGAAGACCTCCGGTCTTCGGCCACCGTCTTCATCCTCGACACTACGTCAAATCAGTTATTCAGAATGGGATAAACCCGGTCTTTCTGAATAACTTGCGTATATAATAATCAAATGTTACACAAACACAACATACGCCTCATTCCAATTCAGAATATTCCTTTATTAGAATATTCTTATACTTTGGGGAAGGTTCCCATTAATATTATCAAAGATAAATTCTTTAAATTTATTCTTTAATCTTCCTTTGAATATCAATTCAAACTAGTCGGGATTAGCGAACCACACTGAAGTAATCATTTTTTTATTTCCCAATCCCAACCTATTCATCCCATGAAGTAAAACTGGTAATACTTCATATGTAACACCACGGTGTTATCGGTAAATTCAATTACCATTTCACGTTCAAATCTAATTAAAGATTTAACTATCGCCTGGAGCAAAACTGGTGATACTCCATTCTCGATCTTTTCAATCTAATTAAAGATTCATTAAAACTCCACTTAGTTTTAATCTTTAACTGGATTAAAGAATCAGTGTCATTTAAAACACGGTCCACGATAAACCCAAAATCACGTTCCATTAATTATCGGGTTAAAGATCAAGTGTTATTTAAAACACTGTTCACGATAAACACAAAAATCAATACCAATTCAATTCCAATTAAATATTATTTAATTGGTACACTTCCTTAAATATAAATAAAAAGATTCAATCTTTTTCTCAACTGGGCTTAAGAACAGTGTTAATGAAGACACCATTCACGATAAACCCAAATCACATTTGATATTAAATACAAGGCTCTGAATAGAAAATATATCGGCTTATATTCAATATCAAATTCTACGACCAACAAATATCGTATTGGAAATAACGATATAAATATATCTTTCAAATTCCCATAACAATATTTGTATCATCACAAAATCCGACATCGAAATGTTCCGAAGACAATTTCGATTCAAATCCATTCCAATTCACTTATTGGAAATTCTGTTTATTTTCAAAACCATTTCAAATCCAATTTATTTATTTTAAAAATAAATAGAATTATAATTCTTGTTCAAAACTAGTTCATTTCGATAAAAATCAATTTTTATCTTTTCGTATATGGAGTTTTTCATCCTAATTCTTCACAAATCATTTCTGATGATTTTACACAAATTATTACTATTTTTAATAATTTTATCAAGGCCCATATAGTCAATTTCCATCAACGGTCATCGAACTGCACTTATAGCGACCTTTTCCAAATTTGATTTGGACATAATTCCAAATCCAACCTTTAGATTTCAAATTTCCAATATTCTTTAGAAAGCACTTTTCCATACGAACCCAACGGTTCTGGTTTTTGGAGAATCCGACGGTCGGATCTCCCGCAATACCCATTCGAAGTCAATGGTCGAAATTCACGAACTGACGCGGCGCGGCTGTGACGATCCCAAAATCCGAGGGGCGGTATTAAGGATAATCATTGGAATATAACACATTAATCATCATAGCAGAGTACAGATAATAGCAAAAACAATAAATAGAATAATTTTACATGGATATGACAGCGGAATCACAACATGTAACAACATCAGAATAGCACAGCGTAGGATATAACTTAGTAAATAAAAGGGAAGTGATCAGTCATCATCGCCAGAGGCGGAATACATACATGCAGTGAGACATAATAAGGGTATCAGTCTACATCGCCGAAGGCGGTACATATACATACAATAAGAAGTACTGAAAGTAAAGCAGTCTGCATCGCCAGTGGCGGAATCATAATATAAGTACAATAATGGCGGAAAATGTCAAAGTCGTCTCTGTGAAGTCAGCCTCGCCATGAGCCAAAATGCACTCTATGCAACAATGCAGATAATAGCAAAAACAATAAATAGAATAATTTTACATGGATATGACAGCGGAATCACAACATGTAACAACATCAGAATAGCACAGCATAGGATATAACTTAGTAAATAAAAGGGAAGTGATAAGTCATCATCGCCAGAGGCGGAATACATACATGCAGTGAGACATAATAAGGGTATCAGTCTACATCGCCAAAGACGGTACATATACATACAATAAGAAGTACTGAAAGTAAAGCAACATAGATTGCATGTTGTTATCTCCTACGCCCTGCTATTCTGATGTTGTTACATGTTGTGATTCCGCTGTCATATCCATGTAAAATAATTCTATTTATTGTTTTTTCTATTATCTGCACTGTTGCATAGAGTGCATTTTGGCTCATGGAGAGGCTGGCTTAACAGAGACGACTTTGACATTTTCCGTCATTATTGTACTTATATTATGATTCCGCCACTGGCGATGCATAATATAAGTACAATAATGGCGGAAAATGTCAAAGTCGTCTATGTGAAGTCAGCCTCGCCATGAGCCAAAATGCACTCTATGTATTGTACTTATATTATGATTCCGCCACTGGCGATGCAGACTGCTTTACTTTCAGTACTTCTTATTGTATGTATATGTACCGCCTTCGGCGATGTAGACTGATACCCTTATTATGTCTCACTGCATGTATGTATTCCGCCTCTGGCGATGATGACTGATCACTTCCCTTTTATTTACTAATTTATATCATACGCTGTGCTATTCTGATGTTGTTACATGTTGTGATTCCGCTGTCATATCCATGTAAAATTATTCTATTTATTGTTTTTGCTATTATCTGTACTCTGCTATGATGATTAATGTGTTATATTCCAATGATTATCCTTAATACCGCCCCTCGGATTTTGGGATCGTCACAGCGGCGCGTTCTATTCAGGCCATTATATTATATATATATAATATATATACTTCGTCGATTTCCTTTTAAAACGTATTTTATAAATCATTTTTAAATTCGTTTTCAAAACGATTTCAACTTCATTTCAAATTCAAATCAAAATTGAATTTTTCCTTATAAATTCGTTTTAAATTGATTTCAAATTGATTTCAATTCAAATCGATTTTTAATTCAATTTCAGTTCGTTTTCAATTCAATTCAATTTCAATTCGAATTCATTTCTATTCAATTCGAATTCTATTCAATTTCAATTCGAACTCATTTCTATTCAATTTCAATTCGAATTCATTTCTATTCAATTTCAATTCATTTCAAAATATCAGATTTTGAAATCACTTTCGATATTCATTGTAAAATGAATAAAATCGATATAAATATCATTCACGTCAAAATGGCGTTAATCTAATCAACACGGCTTCATATATTTCTATTTTCAAATATTCTATTTCAATTATTTCTTTTTCAAATATTTGTATTTTCTAATATTCTATTTTCAAATATTTCTTTTTCAAATATTTCTATTCAAAACTGGAATGAGGCCCAATCAATTACCATAGATTTTATTTCTATGGATTTCCATACAACACGTGTATCTATCAATAATGATGAATAATCAACCATCATCCAAAGTGCATTCTACACTGTATAAGCATCAAATATAAATATTTAACGCTTATAAGTCTGTCAATCAATCGATCGACATACAACTAATTATTGCGATTAGTGTATGTCATATATCATCCCAATACCCGTGTGGGGTTTCGAATCAACAAACACATATTTTATTTATGCAGTTGGGCGATGTGTAAAATTTATCGTTCCCATCAATATCAATCAAATCAGTGTATATAAACAAACCTCCGATTTGTTTATAATTATTTATTTAATATACACGATAAAAATTATATTTTTTAACTATAAAATATTTTCCACCATAAAATATTTTATTCCAAATCACACAATCAAATTTCACAACATAGAAACCAAACAAACAAGTCATCCATGGTCTGTGGACGACGGGTGTCGGGTGCTACTAAGCACCTATGCATCCTAATATATATTTCAAACTAGAAATAAAAATAAAAGTGAGGAGTTCTCAAACAGGGTTCCACTCCGCCATGCTTTGCTTTTGAACTACTGAACTGTCTGGATCTATTTGTAATTCCAATGCAGTTCTTTTCACGCTGTTCACATTAAAAATCACATTTTATTGCTTCATTTCAATAAATAAAATTCATATTTTTACTGTCATATCTACATAAAAATCATATTTTTAATATGCCACTAGTATAAAATATATATTTTTAACTTCTCTATTATTATAAAAATTATATTTTTAACCTTCACATTTAATAAAAATCATATTTTTATATCTCATACTTATATAAAATATGATCTTTCAACTCATCTAAATTCGATTTTTTTTCCACTTATATAAATTTGATTTTTCAACTTATAAAAATTCCATCTTTCATATTATAAAAATCCGACCTTTACATCGTTAAAAATCCGACCTTTTGTATATGTTAAAAATCCCATCTTTGTGTCAATGCCATGTATTTATTATAAAAACTAATTTTTTTTATTCAATGTTATATATAAAAAAACTGATTTTTATAAATTAAAAACTAATTACAACAAGGAAAACTCACCGTTAATCTTCTTTTAGTATTCACGCTCCAGGTCACCGAAGAAAACCGCACACATCGCCATCTTTCTCGGGAAAAACTGCTGTGAATTGAAATGGCGAGGAGGGGGAACTGTTGCATGTTGTTCGTCGGAGGTGGGGGTTTCCAGAGGCGGCACCGGAGGTCTGAGGGGGCGGTGATCCCCCTGGGTGTCAGCGGTGGCGGGTTTCAAAGGTCTGAGGCTCGAAGTGGATGTAGGAAAGGAGGAGGGAGAGGAACAGGGAAGAGGAGGAGTTGTGGAGCCGGGGGGGAGGGGGGAGGCGATGGACGGCGGCGGTGCCACTGGAGGGGGCCGCGACGGAGGGCAAAGGCGGTAGGCGATTTATGGCATGGGTTTTTTTATTTTATTTTCCCCGATCTGTTCTGAGAGGAGAGGGAGGAGAGGGAGGTGAGGGAGTTATTATATATTTATTTATTATTCAATTTATTTTAATTCTCCTTTAAAGCTGACTTTCCATCCAAACACGAAATCAAACCCAACGACTGTCGCCCCTAGCTAAATACCCTCATTCCGAACACAATGGGATATGCCACGTAGGCCAAATTACGATCAATTTCCATTCAAATTAAAATATAAATCTATATATATTCAATTTTAACGTACATTTCAATTTATCGGGGCCACATATAGTCCCTAAAAATTCCAGAAAAATATTTTCTAGCTTCGTATTAACGACACGGTCCTAATAAAACTAGTTTCATTGAATTCTGAGACCGTTTGAAAAATGGCCATTTTTCAATCGATTAAAATCAACTGAAACTGGTCGAACACGTTTTCCTTCGCCACGCTCACATGTTGATTTGAAAAATTACGAAAATTGGAATCTAGCAATAACTTGACATCCCGGATCCAACAAAAGTGGTTTCGTCGAAAACCGAGGTCATTTGCAAAATGGCCATTTTTGAGGGCCGAAATTCCATAGCGACTATTCTGAAATTTCAATTGGACATAACTTTTGATCCCCGCTATGAAATTTCAATTTTTCGGATTCATTGTAAAGATATTCTTAACTAGATTCAAATATTTTTGGCTTCACTAAAATCCGGTTTATTTTGCACCCGATACATTCATTTGAATTTTGAAATCGAATTATCGAACTACCTCGCCATTTTCAATAGCTTTTACAATTATAAATAAATATTTATATTCAAACGATGACTAGAATAAATATATATGTTCGAATTCCATTCAAAATGAATTTCTCGTCGTTATTATTTAAAATAATTCATTTTAAATATTCAAAATTCATTAAAATAGCCAAAATAAAAAAAATTAAATTGGCCCAGATTTCCGGGTTATTACAATTGGGGTTTTAACGAATCTTTAAAAAAGAAGACCAAAGAATAAATTTAATAGATTTTATCTTTGATAAAATTAATGGGAACCTTTCCCTAATAATGTGAATATTTATTTAAAAGAATGTTCTAAATTGGAATGAGGCTTATGATGTGTTTCTATAGCACTTGATTATTGATTATAAAATACGTGAGTTATTCAGAAAGACCGGTCTAACCCATTATAAATAATTACTACAGCGATTAAAAGTCGAAGATGAAGATGGTGGTTGAAGACCGGAGATCTTCACATCGTTTGGGTGATTACTGATGTCTTGATTCGGAGGCATCCCAAGACAAGGTAATAAGTGGTGATCCTCCAAACATACTTGGAGATCGATGGATATGCGAGAACCTCTCTCCTGTATTGGACATATGGGACAAGGAATAAGGCGTCTCCGGTTTCGTTCAGAACCAGAATGGACTTGTAAATGGATGGTGTGTCTGACATTGTATTCCTTTATGCTATATTCGTTGATCACTGCTAAATATATATCTGTTGGTAGCGGAGAATTTATTCTCTTGCATAACACACTTCTCTGAGACGTACGAGCTTAGAGGTTATATATTAGCAGAAATCAATGGTATGGTATGGATTGACAATGTGGCATGCTAAGATGCAAATGATCAAGGCTTATTGTTGAAAAGCAGAGCCTTGTGGTTCATGATCAAAGCACAGCCCATTTTAGGCATAGCTTTGTATAGCGTAACTTCACGAGCCTTAAACCCCGGTATGAACCAAAAACGGGAGTAAGGACTCCAGGGAGAACATACGTTTCTTTCTAGCTAGAAGTGGTGTATGTGTTTAACAAGGCCAGACATTTTTACTTATGTGGATGATGAAATGAGGCGCCTCAGATTTTTGAGTCCCTAATGGCTCTATTTACGCCCCATAGGCGGGGAAACATATTGTTCAGGCATTACCAATCCACTAACATATTTGTGGACCGGCCCTGAAGATCCAAGGTGCAGTTGCGGCTGATCCTAAGGCATGGGCTAGAGTGTCTCGAATTCGGTAAGGGCTATCTTTTTGGCTCAAGATGGAAATCAAACTTCTAATACGAAACCATACGGTTTTGATTGTATTACTAGTATGGCGACATAGTATATGGTAGCTATGCCGTCTATGATTGATACATTATGATTGAAATGTTTTTGAAATATATATGCACTAATAATAATATCAAATTTGTTTTATCGTATCAAGCATTTTTGACCATTATAAGGTAAAACTCTATCCTCCGGTTTGCGTTGCATTGTGTGATGGGACTTGAGTCTTATAATGGTTTCATTTTTCTAAAACCATTACGTTGTTTAATGATTTACTTTATTTATGCACTGGTAATCCAATGTAGTAAACATGTTCTGCGCTAGCGGTGTGGTCATGCGATTAGCCTTATTATTAGATAAATTAAATTAGATTTCTCATACCAGTCCCATGACTGACCCGTAGTTTGTTTCACTTTGCAAACTCGAGTGCCCTCTTTTCCACACGGGAAGTCGAGTAGAGTATTTTGAGATATATTGGGCAGGATTCTGGATCGAAGCTTAAAGCTGTGTCCAGAGCATTGATAGTCTTCTGCTACATTGCATTACATTTATTGTAAATTATCTTACGCTGTATTATACTCGATGTACTCTGATATTCTATACTTTGATGTAACATTATCATAATGTTTATAAAAGTCTTCTTTTATTTGTTCTGATGTGTTGTATGCCTAAAGTTAGCGTATTCGGGTTTTGAACGGTCTTGGTCGATTTTACGATCGATTAGGTCCGGGTGAAATCCGAGTCGTTACACCAATATATTATCTCTAAAGCAAAGGAAAAGGTGCACTACTAATGCCCAAAGCAGTGACCAGCAACAACACAGGGATAATATCTATATATATCATACGTGGAAGCCTCATGCTCGTCTCTGGTACAGCTACTCATGCATACCACCTAACATGTCTCTAGTCTACCCGTTTAAGAGCACCCAGAGTAATAAGAAGAGACATAAAATTCTGGGTCAGTCAAAAGTCTGGTATGACCGATAAGCATCAAAAAAAGAACAATAACAAGTATACATAACCATACCTAGACCTAGACCTGCAACCAAAAATTTAGCACAACAAGATGTACAATACTCTAAGGTGACACTAACATAAAGTGTAAAAATACGGGGGTGGGGTGTGCATGTCGTAGTGATGTCAAACAATCAAGCATAGCAACCATCCTCACATCTCTCACTCAGTGCGTAAAGCATACGATATCCACTGCCTTGACCACCCAAATCCTTTGCTATGATCACTCTGCCCCATGGAGTCATGATGGCTCCACTGCACTGATCCATAGCCGCTAATCCCTTGCTATGTCCACTCTACCCCATGAAGTCATGACAAGTCCACTGCACTGGCTCATAGACATGCTACGGTCACTTTGCCCCCATGGAGTAATAACTACCCCATTGCACTGATCCATAGCCTAACATCCGTTTTGGTGGTGAATAAAAGTTATGGACGTCAATAACCCCTTAGCACACGTCCCGCGGCAAAGCCCAACTCATGAAGTTAACTCGTTGGTTCCCAACTGGATCCTAAGTTACAACTTCCCATTTGGACTATCTTTGCATCTCGGGTTTTAGTCTCTTCCGGATCGGTCTCCATTCGGTTCGCGATCATCATCTAGGCTCGGGTCCTTCATCGATTCGTGAGCTTCTCTAGTTCGTGACCATCAAGCGGTTCGGTTCGTAGCACCCTCTTCAGACCGGTTCGGATCGTGGTGCTTAACTTGGTTCATGGTCATTGCATCGTGTCGGGTCGGCTTCCCCCACCGGTTCGGGTCGTGACTCCAGGTCGTGGCTCCAAGCTCTGGCTCGTGGCTTCATGGCATCAGATTGTGACGCTTCAGTTCTGGACATCCGGTTCGGGCTCGCATGTTGGAGCGAATCATGAGGAGCATCAGGGTCCAGCTCATGGAGCATGTATCTCGTGACGCAGCTCGGTTCGGAGAAGGGTGGTGCTCCGGTTTGGGTAGTGATACCCTGGTCATGAACGGGTAGGGCGATCCGATCCGGTTCCTGCATCATTTTCTGCAACTTTACCAACGACTATTTTACGCCACACGACGGCTTTTTCGACCAATCTAACTGTTCTAAGCAATCATAAATCATACCAAACAGTCATTGCAACATATAACATCAACCATAAACACCAAAATGATAAATAACCATGTGAAAATGGATCAAACATACCCAAAACCCATATTTTTCCCCTTTATCATGCTTAACCACAACAAATGATAAGATTAGCAAAACATATCCAAATTAACCCAAATTTATAACAGAGGCTTAAAATAATATTTAAGAATTTCTAAACATTTTTCCAAATTTTTCTAAGTTATAATTTTGCTAATTAACACTAATCACCCCTAATTAACCATAATTAGTGTAAAACAATGCAAATCACTCACCTTGGCCACAAGTTAATCTTAGATATGATCTTTGCTACTGTTATAGGTCGAATTCCAATGCTCAGCAGCAGCCCTAACTCTGATTTGCCACTAGACTTCCTTGATTTGGTGTAGATTAAGCAATACGTGATTAAACGGTGATTTGGGATGAATTTAGAAAGTGGAGGCCATTTGTTAGGGTTGAAGAGAGGTAAGTGGCAGCTGGAAAATGACAAAGAAAAGGTTTCTCTAACCCTAATCATCCCTCATATAGCTCTAATCCCAAAATCCCCCAATGGGCCCGGCTGCTAATCACCCGGCTAAGCCCAATTAAGCTGTTTTTCACCTTCTAAATCTTAATTTAGCCATATCTCCCAAATGTAAGTCCGTTTGACAAGTGTGACCACCCTACGGAAAGGTAAACCATCATCTGAATCTAATGGAAGTGGTTTCAGATCAAAACTCCTTACCAATCAAAAGTTATGGCTGAAACAATATTAGCTAGGGGGAAAACGGTCATTTAAAAATCAGCAAAAATCATGAACATGGGAAATGACCCCAATAGCCGTTTCCCAAAGTTATACGACTATACGACCTCATATGAAAAAGAAATAAATATTCTACGATCCTTCGATATGTAGAAAGCAGGTCATTAGAATCTCCCTCCTTAAGAAATTTCGCCCCCGAAATTCCTCAACTAAGAAACAACCAATGGGTCCCGCATGCCTACCAGCCATATCTCGCAATCAAACAAACAAAACAAACTTATCCTAGCATGTGAAAAGACTAAATCGAAATGAAAACCTTTCCAGGAAAAGAGTTCTGGATATGTTTCCTTAATGCTCTCCTTTGTCTCCCAAGTACAGTCATTTTCATCCCCGCCCCACTAAACCTTGACTAGATTCACCGCTTTCCTTCGAAGTTTCCTCATATCGTGCTCGACAGTACAAATCTTCTTGCGGTTCCCAACCGCCTCAGGTTCTACTTCGATATCATCCAACTGATCAGGTGAAATAGCGATATCGGGGTCGTGCACGAATTTCCTTAACTAGGAAACATGAAATACGTTGTGAAATCCCACCATCTTGTTAGGTAACTCAACTTTATAAGCTGAATTCCCAACTTGTTCGAGAAGTGGGAGTGGACCAACAAATCTTGGTGCTAACTTACGTTTCCTACCAAATCGAATCACGCTCTTCAACGGAGAAATCTTGATAAACACCAAGTCGCCAATAGAGAATTTTAAATCTCTTCTCCTCTTATCAGCATAACTCTTCTGTCTATCTTTAGCAGCCTTCATTTGCTATTGGATAACCCTAATCTTATCTGAGGTTCCTCTTATCACATCAATCCCAAGCATAAACTTCTCACCGGTTTCTAACCAACATGATGGTGAGTTGCACGATCTTCCGTACAAAGCTTCAAATGGAGCCATACCAATACTGGATTGATAACTATTATTATATGCGGACTCCACTGGATGCAATGGTCATCCCGTGATCCACCAAAATTTAATATGCAAGCACTCAAGAGATATTCTAATACTCGATTCACCCTGTCTGTCTGACCGTCGGTTTGAGGATGGTACGCGGTACTGAAATGTAATTCTGACCCTAATGCCTCTTGTAAGCTATTCCAAAATGCACTAGTAAACAATGAATCTTGGTCGCTCACAACGCCTTTGGGTATTCCATGAAATCTCACTACCCATTTGATATACAATTCTGCTAACTTAGCTGCTGTTCTATCCGACTTGAGGGGTATAACCCTTGCACTCTTGGTCAATCGGTCCACAATCACCCAAATGCTATCATGGCCCGATCTAGTCCTTGGTAACCCATCAATGAAATCCATTGCGACTTGTTCCCATTTCCATTCTGGAATTTCCAATGGTTGCAACAAACCACTAGGCTTCTTTTGCTCGGCTTTAACTAGCTGGCAATTCATACATTTTTATATAAACTTCCCAACGTCTCTTTTCATCCCTTCCCAGTAGTAGGCCTACTTCATGTCTCGATACATTTTATTACCACTAGGATGTATAGTCAGTTTCGAGTGGTGACATTCTCTCAGTACTTCATCTTTCAGTCCATTGACATTGGGTACAACTAGTCTCCCATTGTTTCTAAGCCATTCATCTCGATCAAGTCCATACTTGTTCATCTCCTCATCAATACCCATCTCTAACTTGGAGATGATTTCCAATAAGTTAGGATCGTCCTTTTGAATGGAACCAGTCCACTCAATCAAAGTGGGTCTGATCGTCAAACTTGTTAACATTGCTGGATCCAATTCGCCCTTTGGTCTGAAATCATACCCTGCGATATACTCCAGTTGCTTCCACTCAAGAAACATAGTCCCTAAACTGGCATGTCTTCTACTTAACGCATCAGCTACTGCATTGCCCTTTCCAGGTGTATATGCGATATCGAAATCATAGGAAGCCGAGAATTCTAACCATCTCTGCCGACGGAGATTTAATTCCTTCTAAGAGAAAAGATACTTTAATGATTTATGACCAGTAAACAACTCGAATCTTTCTCCCAAGAGATAGTGTCTCCACATCTTCAATGCGAATACGATCGCTACCAATTCCAAATCATGGGTAGGATATCTTTTCTAGTGTGGTTTCAGTTGCCGACTAACATAAGCTACACCCTACCTCCTTCCATCAATACAACATCTAGTCCGGTACCACATGCATCTGTATATACTGTCATCTCTTCATTCCACTTAGGAATGAATAACACTGGTACACATGTCAACTTTTCCTTTAGACTCTTGAATGCATTCTTGCACTTTTCGTCCCAGACGAAAGCTTGATTCTTCTTGGTCAACTGAGTCAACGGTGCTTCTATCTTGGAGAATTCTTGGGTAAACTTATGATAATATCCAGCTAACCCCAAGAAACTTCTTACGTCTGTTGCATTCTTGGGCGTAGACCAATCTTATACCGTAGCCACCTTCGCAGGGTCCACGACAATACCATTCTCTGAAACAACATGGCCAAAGAATCTCACTTTCCTCCTCCAGAAGTGACACTTAGAAAACTTCGCTTTCAATTGGAATTTTCTTAACACCTCCATCACTACTCTCAAATGTTCCTTGTATTCTTTCTTTGTCCTCGAATAAACCAAGATATCGTCTATGAACACAAGAACAAACTTATTCAATTGATCACGGAATACTCTATTCATAAGATCCACAAAATATGTTGGTGCATTGGTTAACCCAAATGGCATGACCAACCACTCGTAGAATCTAGACGGCGTCTGAAATGTCGTTTTAGCTATACTCTCAACTTCCACCCTAAGCTGACGAAAACCTGTCGCGAGATCCAACTGGGAGAACACTCTCGTGTCACTCAACTGATCAAACAAATCATCTATCCATGGTAGAGGATACTTATTCTTCCTCGTTACCTTATTCAACTCGCGGTAGTCCACACACAATCGAACGGAACCATCTGCCTTGGTAGCAAATACAACTTGTGCTCCCCACTCAGAAACACTTCTTCTGATAAATCCCTTCTTCAAAAGATCGCTCACTTGCACCCCGAGCTCTCGCTGCTCTCTTGGTGCCATACGACGAAGTGGCATCACTATAGGTCTGACATCTTCCACTAAATCAATCCGAAACTCAATCTCTTGGTGTGGTGGAAGCCCGATTACTTCCTCGAAGATATCCAGATACTGGCCAACAATGGAAATTCCTGATAAATCGCCTTATGGGATGTCGAGGGAATTTAGAAAACTAGCCATCACCTCATCACTAGCTAAGCCACCAAACACTACCCTCCTCCCATCATCCACCCTAATAGTCACCAAAATTCCATCATAATCTACCACCACCCCATATCTTTGAAGCCAATCAACTCCTAAAATAATACCAAACCTAGTAAAGGCCAAAACAAATCAATCAAAAGCAAACATACATCCATGACTCGATAAGACCAAATTTTGACAAATCATACTAAGGCTAGTCGAACCACCTATTGGGTTCGTCACTGCTAAAGGTTTATCAACTATCTCAGGTTCCAGTCTCAACCTATCTACCAGGCCACTAGATATGAAGGAACGGGAAGCCCCAGTATCAAACAATACTCGAACAGGAACATCATAAATAGACAGCATACCTTGAACAATGACATTCTTTCCTTTCTCCGAAGCAGTTGGGGAATTCGATAAAGAAGGAACAATATTAATAGCATATGCTTTCACAATATGCTTCTATTTGAGGGGTTGCGGACATTTATCCTTGTGATGTCCCACTTGGTAGCAGTTGAAGCCCTTCCTTTCTGCTGGCTTTGCTCGACATTCTTTAGCATAATGGCCCTTGACATTCTTTAGCACAATGGCCCTTCTTGCCACAGCTAAAGCACTCAACATCTTTCTTATTCTTCTTCTGACCAATCCTTAGCTTGGTTCTGACTCTGCTTACTTTTATTCTGAGAAATATTCTTGCCTCCACCGCTTGCTTGCGGCTTTGGCCCCTCTGCAGACGCAACAGTAATTTCAGCCTTGGGCTTAGGATAAAGGCTCTCTGATCTCAATGCTTTTCCAACAATCGATTCAAATGTCTCATCAATATGGTTTATAAGACTTTCCCCTAAGTATTGATCTAAGCCAGTTATGAACTTCTCATTCTTCTTCTCGGGAGTGTCAATAAGGGATAATCCATATTTCAATAAAGTATCGAACTCAGCAATATACTCCAAGACTGCCCTACCATTCTGCTTAAGCTCCAAAAACTTTCTAAACAATTCTAATTTCTAAGCAGTTGGCATGAACATATCACTGAATCGGGCCTTAAATTGATCCCAAGTAATGTGATCCTCAGGGGTAGCTTCCTTAATAGCATTCCACCAATTCATAGCATGTCCTTACAGCTGACGGGATGCAAGCTTCTCTTCATTGCATCATCGATCCCTAAGTCCTCGAAGATGCGCTCACAACTATCAAGCCAATCCTTAACTTTTGTAGCCAATTCCGTTCCGTGGAACGACTTCCCACCAAGACTAGTGTAGTCCATACAAAGCTTGGCGAAATCGGCCCTAGGCGCTTGCACTGCTGCACCACCACCATTTGCAGCATTAGGAGTTGCCCTCTGAGCATTCCTAAGCATCTCTCTCATGAAGTCAGTGAACATCGTCCTCATATCAGAAGCATTACCATTATTAGCTCCTCTACCAGTACCCCTCGTATGTCGGCTCATCGTTCAATCTGTAAGGAGAAAACGATTAACCATCTCTTTAGTGGTGCCAGTGCAGTGCGACTCCATCCTTAGATATACTAATAGTGTATATATATATAGCTTTTGAAAACCAAAATATCACAAATACATGCTCTCATATACGTATACTATCTCTCCCTAGTGTCTTTCCCTAGGTTAACTACACAACCTAGAGCTCTAATACCAAGTGTGACGGCCCTACCCGAACCAACCGACATTTCCAATGAAAGTGCGTTGTGCCAATGTCGAACTAGCATGGGACGGTCGCCAAAGAAAGGAAAAGAAAGGAATTTTGATCTAACAAGGAACCTGTAGAATGTCTCATAACGCATGGGATAAAATATATTAATAACATAACTTTGACATAAAACAGGCGAGACAATGCATAAGCTGAAAACTAAACCATAATCATTATAGCAGCGGAAATTCAAAATACCGCTAATTACAACTCCAACATACTGTCTCTAAAGAAAAGGAAAAGGTGCACTACTAAAGCCCAAAGCAGTGACCAGCAACAACACAGGGAGAATATCTATATATATCATACGTGGAAGCCTCCTGCTCGTCTCCGGTACAGCTACTCGTGCATACCACCTAATCTGTCTCTAGTTTGCCCGTTTAAGAGCACCCAGAGTAATAAGAAGAGACATAAAAGTCTAGGTCAGACAAAAGTCTGGTATTAGCGATAAGCAGAAAAACAGAACAATAAGAGGTATACATAACCATACCTGAACCTGGACCTGCAACCAAAAAGTTAGCACAACAGGATGTACAATACTCTAAGGTGACACTAACATAAAGTGTAAAGATACGGGGGTGGGGTGTGCATGTCGTAGGGATGACAAACAATCAAACACAGCAACCATCCTCACATCTCTCACTCAGTGTGTAAAGCATACGATATCCACTGCTTTAACTACCCAAATCCTTTGCTATGATCACTCTGCCACATGGAGTCATGATGGCTCCACTGCACAGATCCATAGCCACTAATCCCTTCCTATGTCCACTTTGCTCCATGAAGTCATGACGACTCCACTGCACTGGCTCATAGCCATGCTACGATCACTTTGCCCCATGGAGTAATAACTACCGCACTTCATTGATCCGTAGCCTAACATCCGTTTTGGTGGTGAATCAAAGTTGTGAACGTCGATAACCCCTTAGCACACGTCCCGTAGCAAAGCCCAACTCATGAAGTTAACTCGTTGGTTCCCAACTGGATCCTGAGTTACAACTTCCCATTTGGACTACCTTTGCATCTTGGGTTTTGGTCTCCTCCGGATCGGTCTCCATTCAGTTCGTGATCATCATCTAGGCTCGGATCCTCCATCGGTTCGTGAGCAGCTCTGGTTCATGACCATCAAGTGGTTCGGTTCGTAGCACCCTCTCCAGATCGGTTCGGGTCGTGGTGCCTCACTGGGTTCATGG
This sequence comes from Allium sativum, assembly GCA_030737875.1. Classification (NCBI taxonomy): domain Eukaryota; kingdom Viridiplantae; phylum Streptophyta; class Magnoliopsida; order Asparagales; family Amaryllidaceae; genus Allium; species Allium sativum. The sequence continues at coordinate 601,408,323 of CM060916.1, read as the reverse complement.
TCATTGCATCGGGTTGGGTCGGCTTCCCCCACCGGTTCGGGTCATGACTCCATGTCATGGCTCCAAGCTTTGGCTTGTGGCTTCATGGCATCAGATCATGATGCTTCGATTCAGGACATCCGGTTCGGGCTCGTATGTTGGAGCGGATCATGAGGAGCATCAGGGTCCAGCTCGTGGAGCATGTAGCTCATGACGCAGCTCGGTTTGGAGAAGGGTTGTGCTCCGGTTCGGGTTGTGATACCCTGGTCACGAACAGGTAGGGTGATTCGATCCAGTTCTTGCATCATTTTCAGCAACCTTTCCAGCAACTTTTTAATGCCATACGACAACGTTTTCGACCAATCTAACTGTTCCAAGCAATCATAAATTATACCAAACAGTCATAGCAACATATAACATCAACCATAAACACCAAAATGATAAATAACCATGTCAAAATGGATCAAACATATCCAAAACCCATATTTTCCCCTTAATCACGCTTAACCACAACTAATGATAGGATTAGCAAAACATATCCAAATTAACCCAAATTTCTAATAGAGGCTTAAAATAATATTTAATAATTTCTAAACATTTTTCCAAATTTTTCTAAGTTATAATTTCGCTAATTAACACTAATCACCCCTAATTAACCATAATTAGTGAAAAACAATGCAAATCACTCACCTTGGCCACATGTTATTCTTGGATCTGAACATTGCAACTGTTATAGGTCAAATTCCAATGCTTAGCAGCAGCCCCAACTCTGGTTTGCCACTAGACTTCCTTGATTTGGTGTAGATTAAGCTAATACGCGATTAAACGGTGATTTGGGATGAATTTAGAAAGTGGAGGCCATTGTTAGGGTTGAAGAGAGGTAAGTGGCGGCTGGAAAATGACAAAGAAAAGGTTTTTCTAACCCTAATCAGCCCTCATATAGCTCAAATCCCGAAATCCCCCAATGGGCCTAGCTGTTAAGCACCCGGTTAAGCCCAATTAAGCTGTTTTTCACCTTTTAAACCTTAATTCAGCCATATCTCTGAAATGGTAAGTCCGTTTGACAAGTATGACCACTCCACGGAAAGGTAAACTATCATCCAGATCTAATGGAAGTGGTTTCAGGTCAAAACTCCTTACCAATCAAAATTTATGGCTGAAACAAGATCAACTAGGGGTAAAACGGTCATTTAAAAATTGGCAAAAATCGTGAACATGGGAAATGACCCCACTAGCTGTTCCCTAAAGTTACAGACTATACGACCTCATATGAAAAAGAAAAAAATATTCTACGATCCTTCGATACGTAGAATGCGGGTTGTTACAACTGAGGAGTAGAAGGGTGTGGTATGTGCGTAGTGATGTGATATGAATGCCATTAATATACCGAATATAACTAAAGGGTAAAAAATTTTGGTAAATGTAGTGTTGTGTATAAAATTGTATAATTTATCAAACACCGAAGCAACTATTCTGGTCATCCCTCCTCAAAACAATCCATAGATTAGGTATAAGACAAATACTAGTAATCTAGACATAATTGAGCTATTAGAGACACTTGTCTTAAACCAGCTTGTCAAGATGGTAAGGATTATCTATTATATTCTAATTATTTTGATGTGAGTAATTTACTTGAGTTTTGATAAATATCTTTGTTTATTTGTTGGATACCAAGCAAATGATTCGTGTTTCAATGGACTTGGATTTTCGCTTTTAGATGAAATTCTTGCCTATTGGGTGTCGTTGTTACATGATCTTCATTCATAAGTATTTGCTCATTATTTCACTTTCTTCGAAGTACAAATTGTTGCAATTTTGATTTGATTTACCACAAATTGGATTGAATTTGGTGATGTGTGAGTAGTTTATGACTTCTCGCTTTATATATAGGATTATATGTGAGAACTATATGATTATATGCTAGAATTATAGTAGTCGAGATGAGTTTGATTAGATTTAATATGAATTTGATATTAGAAGCTTAGTCTAATCTAATTACAAGTTAATATGCATATAACGTAAAATTGGCTTATATCACATTCATGTATGTATGTAAATTCATGATTTTAAGTAGATCCATGATTTTAAGAAGATCCTTGATAAAAGTGATTGCTTATCTGAATAGATGATTCACTATGTTTGGTCGTATGAATTTCAATGTTTGATTGGGTGAATTGCTACTATATTTTATTCAGATGTCATGCTTTGATTTTATGTTAGTGTTGTGATTCATAATTTGTCAAATCGAAGGATTGAACATTCGGGATGAAAGTTGACTGGAATTGGATGGAACTTGGAGGGTAAACTCAAGAGCTTGGTGCAAGATAGCACTAAATTCACAAGACTGTAGGAGGTGAAGGCATGACTCGATACCAAGTCATCTTTGATGAGTCACCACTGAGTAATGTAGGTGAAGGATCAATGTGACTCGGCAGTTGCTTTAGATGCATAAAGCATGGTTTGTCAAGTGCTTTACTAACTTGGTCTTGAAAATTGGCTAAGTGTAGAAGGGTTTGACGAATTGACTTCTATGACTTGGAGTACGATTCTTGGAAGAGAAGATCAGAAAGCTATGAGTGATAGGTCGCGAGACTATGGCATTAGGAACGAGTACACTAGTAGAATTAAAAAAGACAAGAGGAATTGGGCTAAGTTATATGAGCTATATTAATGACTTGGTAACAGGTCATGGTGGTGGCTCTGGTGGATGTACGACTCTTAGGGATAGATATAAGGGTTCAGTAGGTCAAGCTAGAGGTGGTATCTCATTTATGTCAGTAAAGATGATGATATGACAACATGATGAATTCTATGTTTCTTCAGTTAGTGACTCGTATTTGGAGTAGAAAAAGATGAGAACTTGGTATGTACGAGGCTATAAACAATGGACCAGATAAAGTAAGTAGGCTCATTGTCCATAATGGAGTAGACAAGGTTCAGTTGTTTGGTAGTGCAAAGGAATCGTTGATAACTTGAAGTCTCCTTATTTCAGTAACAACATGGTTAGAGTATTGTGGAGTGCCCATGAATCGGTAGCGACAATCCATATACCCTGAACCATTGTAGTGTGTCTAGTTTCTAGCTTTAGGCTGAGTGTCATGTACTGAGTTTTAGACTCTAGAAGTACAAAAGTGCAACCTAAAAAGGGAATTCCATTACTCTTTGATATATGAAGATGGGAATACAAGTTATCATCTAATCAGGATATGTAAAGGGTGATAACTAAGTTTTTGCTTGGTGGAAGCTATGGACCTATGGTTGCTATGATCGTTGTGGTTGCTTTGTTCAGTAGTCTATCACTTATAGATTTTAAGAGGAGACGACACCGAAGATATGGCTACTTGAATTCTTCTTTCATATTCTATATATAGTACCTTTATTTTATTTTAAGTAGCATATTGTATTTTATTATATGTGGTAACTCTATGGTAGCATAGATATGTCAGGTCTTGTAACACCCCGTATTTTCTATGAATATTAAATTAACAAATCTAAGAACACTTAATTTTTATAAGAAGAATTAAGGGAAATAGGTTGTGCCATTGCGTTCGTCTTGGAATTCTGCTTGAGATAGATTCCGAGTTTGCGTGAATTGGACTCTATATGAAGAAGTTATGGAGTCCAGAAGATTTCTAGGACAAACAGAAAATAATAATTAAATAATAAATCCAGTTCGAAATTTAAAATTCGGATAGAACAAGCTGAGCGGGAAAATTCCCGCTCAGGGTGTCGACCTATAACACCCCGAATTTTCTGAGAATATTAAAATTAACACATTCAAACACTTAATTTTTAGAAGAAGAATTAAGTGAAATGGGTTGCGCTATTACGTTCGTCTCAAAATTTTGGTCAAGATAGATATTTGGTTTGCATAAAATGGATACATTATGAAGAAGTTATTAAGCCTTGAAGTTTGTATGCATATGAGAAAAAAAAAATAGATATATATAAAAATTAAATAAATAAATATGCAAAAAAGTTCAAAACAGCGAATCGGGAGGGGGAATAACCGAACCGGCCCATTTTTGAGGTCGACCCGAGCCTTGCTGGGTCGACTAGGGGTTGATTCAGGGTGTTTGGCTGTCAACCCATGGGCCGATTCGCTCTAAGGCAGATGTGGCATCTGATTGTTCTGATGGACTCCTTGCTGAGTCATTAGGGCTGATGTGGCTATTCTATCTTGTCTGAATGGCTTTGATTTGCTCTAGGTTAGTATGACGGTTCCTATTAAATAAAACTTCTATATAAGCAACCTAATACCTTAACCCTAAATCATATTAAAAATCAAACCAAGAGTCGTCATGCTGCCGTTGGACAACCTCGAGTAGCCACCGTTCAACATGAAGCAAATTAAAAGAGACAAACCAAATCAAATCAAAATTAAACTAAAACAACGATTGTCTACATCAAAGGCGATCATTTCAACTTCAAAATACAGATTCTAGAAATCAAGATTGTCTTTTGTAAGTGTAGTTATCATTTAGATGTAAATAAATTTAAGACGTGATTTGATATAAAGTGAAAAATAGAATTATACCATGTTGTATAATATTGACGATGCTAATTCATGTTTGTTTCTTGTGATGATTTTATCATGAATTGTCTTGGAATGTTTGTGGCTTATTGGACTTGGTGTTGGATCTATTAAAGATTGAGAATGAAACTATCAGTATCATATGCAAGTTATATGTTTCATGTTAAGATCTACATATATATTTTTATATGATTAATGCAAGTTGTATGTATTATGTTAGATCCAAGTCAAGATCTACATATATATATTCATATGCTTTATGTTAGATCCATACGCCTATATATATGTTGATATGTTCATATGCAAGTTACAAGTTTTATGTTGGATCCATGTCAAGATCTATCTAGGTGCATATGATTAATGCAAGTTATATGTTCTATGATAGATCCAGGTCACGATCTAATTATACATATGTTCATATGCTAGTTACATGTTAGATCCAAAACTAGATCTATATTTATATGCATGTTTGTAAAGTGGACTTATGCAAGTTCGCCTTGTTAGATCTAGTTCACACCTATATGTTAATGTTAAAATTATACATGCCCTGGGATTGGACATATCATGATTATGTCATATGCTAGTTTATAATTGAGGTTATGTTCACACATGCCTAGATCTACATATTAACATGTTTTAGGCTTATGATTATCTAAGTCTAAATTATATGCAAGTTTATGTGACATGTTAAATTATATGAATAAAGTTTTATGCAAAATTTACATGCTTTGTTGAATCTATATTATGCATGTTCCCTTCTTTACCTCTTGTTTATAAATTGGGCTAATATGCGGGCCCAATGACTTTATGTGATTAATACGAACGAACAAACGGGGGTAACGTTGGGATAGTTATTAAATCAAAACATGTTAATAATGTAGGTGGACCCAAAACCATGTAAATGGTTAAGGCCATGAATGGTATAATTTATACCATTAGTCTTGAACATAATTAAAATATGTGATATGAAACACTTGTAGAAAATTCACATATATGAAATGTAAAAGATGAATATGCCTAACCCGAGGTTAGACTGAGTTGTGGTGTAAACCTGCCCGGAACCGACCGACACATCCAGTAACCACAACAATACCTGTCTAATGTGAGAGGTTAGTGCATCAAGCCCAGAAAGACCCGAGGTTAGACTGAGTTGTGGTGTAAAACTGCCCAGAACAGATCGGCACATCCAGTGACCACAACAATACCTGCCTAATGTGCTTTAATTAATTAATTAATTAAAGCTCGCGAACAATCAAGCTAGAAATGGTGAGGCTAAGTAATTAAGGGAACACTTAACCAACTTAACATGTTAACAAGACAAGATTGGTGGGGTTAAGTAATTGAGGAAACACTTAACCAACTTAACATGTTAACTAGAAAAGATTGATAGGGGTTAAGTCAAACCAAGGACACTTAACCAATTTAGTATGTTGACTAGAAAAACCCTAGTAAGGGGACCCGTTTCAGCAGTAACCCAATGGATGTATCAAGGTGCCCTGAACTAGGCAGGGTGGGGCACGATCACTGGGCTGAATATAAGCGGTCAAAAGGGCAGCAGTTAGGTGCGTCAGTGTAGGTTCCGACGGAGTACGGGCGTGCATGGCCTCCGGAGTGGAAAAAGCAGGCACTGGGCACCAGGCGTACACTTGTGCATCTTTGAATCGTGTCAGGGTTGCCAATATAGGACTTGATACACCCTATACTGGAACCAGCACAAGTACTTAAAAATCAAGTGGGGTCGCATGACACAGGGAATACATGAATGCGAGTAGGAGCTGATCAATACATGAATGGGATCACTTTATCATGAACATACATTGCTAGTTAAACAGCTCCTAGTGGGTGCAGAGAAGTAAAAGTGGGTGCGATAGTTTACCTCGTTTTAGGACTACCCTATCCTTATGGTATCATTCTAAGTTCTGTTTATTCATGTCATAGTCTTTTACTTGTTTACATGCTATTAAATAATTGGGCTTACCAGACTTATGTCTGACCCATTTTCCTTTCGCTTCTTTTCTTCCATTACCCCCTCCCCCCAGGTCCGCAGTGAAACACCCCACCTCCGTTAGGGTCACTCTCAAAGGGAATGCCCTAATTTTGGTGGAGGTTTATAAGTACAAGTCACAGATATACAAGACAGATATAAGAACACATATTTGTAAACAGCGGAAGAACAACAAACTTTATTTCATAAAGTCAAATACGTGTTACAACAACATCCTTTCCGAAAACATAACATAACACTTCGTAATCTGTCTTGAGTACATTATTTTTAAAGAAGCATAAATAAAACATAGACAAACTGCCAAAGCCCCATAGTGGATTGTCCAAAGCCATAGTTCAAAACAGGAAAGTCCAAGCAATACATTTCTCTTCTTTAAGATGGATGTTGAGGTAGGTCAAGCTGCTGTGTTCCCTCCCTGAGGACCTGGGGGGGGGGGAAACGGAAGAAAGAAGACGAAAGAAAAATAGCGTCAGACATAAAGCCTGAGTAAGTCAAGTACTACTTTGTCTATGAATAAAGAACTGGGTATGATAAGTAAAACAGGAAGTGGGCAACATTATAAACTTGGTTAAGTTATCTAGGGTCGAATATACTATCGTACCCCATGTTAATCTCTGAACCCATATAAACTAGTCTCCAATTTGCACCCCAAAATCAAGGTGATGTGATCCATTCTACGATGATCGGCTCCTACTCGCATAGTTACATGTGTCTTACGGCCCCCGATGTCTGTAGTTACCTATGCTGGTCCCACCATGGGGTGTATCAAGTCCCATAGTGGCAACCCGACACAACCTTAGAGTGCAAAGGTATGCTACTGGTGTCCAGTGCTTTATTTTTCTGCGCCGGAGTGCGTGCACGCCCGCACACCGTTAGAACCTACACTGCTACACCACCGTCGTCGATTTGACCTCTTACAATCAGCCCAGTAACCGTGCCCCACCCTGCCTAGTTTCAGGGTATCCTGATACACCTTCTAGGGTTACTGCTGAAAAGGGTCCCCCGTTACTAGGTTTTCTATCTCTAGCCAACATGCTAAGTTGGTTAAGTGTTTCCTAACCTAACCCCACCAGTCTGTTTAGTTTAGCATGTTCCATTTTGATTAAGTCTTTAGTTCACTTAATCCTAACAATCCTGACTCAGCCTTAATTGTCTTATTAAGGCCCTGACCTCTCACATTAGACAGGTATTGTTGTGGCTGCCTGTTGCCGGTTGGTTCCGGGCAGTCTTACGCCACAACTCAGTCTAACCTCGGGTCCTTGCTGGGCTCCATGTTTAACCTCCCACATTGGATAGGTATTGTTGTGACTACTGGACAGCCGGGCGGTTCCGGGCAGGTTTACATCACAACTCAATCCAACCTCGGGTTAAACACATCGTCTTTTCTATATTTACATATTTTGTCATTCTTCTTTATTTCTTATATGTAAATATTTGCGGCCCATTATTATGTTAATGGTGTAAAGGTTACACCAACCATGGGCCCAACCCATACTTGATTTTGGGCCCTTCTATTTCATATTTTCATTCATTAATTAATTTTTAACCCAACGTTATTTTCCCCCGTTTTACACGTCCGTTTATATATATTGGGCTTAGCCTTTTAAAGCCCAATTTAGCCATGCGAAAAGGGGAGGCTTATGGCGTATACACAAAGAGGGGAAAATGAGCGCATGAACTTGCATATGACGTTGGAAAATACATAATAGAAATTGGTGTACTTGCATAGTGGTGACATGTATTTTGGTCATAAAACATAGGTGACATAAATCAAGGCATGTAAACTTGCATAGGTTTAACTACAACATGAACCTATATTCTTATTTAGGCATAATGTCAAACATAAGCATGGCCTAAATACTTCTAGCATAAACATGGCATATTGTCAAACATAAGCATGGCATAAAATACTTCTCGCATAGGCATGGCATATTGTCAAACATGAGCATGGCATAAAATACTTCTAGCATAGGCATGGCATATGGTCAAGCATAAGCATGGCATAAATACTTCTAGCATGAACATAGCATAATTCAACTTAATCATGATTTAAGCCTAATCACATAACGATGGTATAAACATACTTATGCATAAATATTCCTAAACATGGTGTTTGCTTTAAACTTGCACAAAAAAGGGATTTTTGAGTCCAACCTAGCCATGTCATCATATAATCCTTTGAAACAAGATAGACTTAATAACGGATTTCAATTATGCCAAATATCATTCCTAGCCATATTCATAAGTTTGCAAAAGCATGACTTAATACATGGATTATGGTGTCAGAATTCCACATAGTTTCATATGAACTATAATAACCAAACTTGTTTCAATTACTTGCAAAATGATTTATGCACAAAAATATACATCATAATGGCATAATAACAAAGCCCCAAACTTGCATGAATTTCAATTAACTACATACATGTAGCTTCAATATAGATTACACAATTTGCGCAATATTCCAAACGTATACTTGCATAGAACTACCGCATGTAGTTCTTTATAATGAATAACATAATTTTGCACAAATATGAATTACTTCCATTGCCACAATTCAAGCATACACATCAACACAGTTGTTTATTAATACCAAAGTAATACTCTACTTACAATGGTTTGATGAATTCTCTAGTTTAGGGATTGAAGACGCAAATTCCTTTGTTGAATTGATTATCTTTAGGTTGCTTGAATTGCTTTAGGGCTTAGAACTTTCTCCCTAATCCTCTCTTTAGTTGGCGGCTATTCTTTGTCGTTCCTCAGCAACATGGCGGCTATAATCTTATTTTGAATGAATAGATTAGGGTTTAGTCCAGGGTTGTTTATATAGAGGTTAGGAATTGATTAGGACCATTGATGTTGCTAGGTTAGATCATAGCCATTCATTAGGAAGAGAGACCAATAAAAACCCGCCACCTTGCCCTAATGACAAAGCAGACCACAGAAATTCGACCACACACCGACCTGGCCAGCCAGGTTGACTGGGTTCGACCAGGTCGATACCCCTGTCGACAGCCCTGTCGACATGGGTAGCCCAGGTCGACAGCCCAGTCGACCTGGGTGGCTAGGCGGGTGTTTTATCCGCCTGGCCCATTGGGCCCCATTTTAATTATTATTTTATTCTGTTTGAATTTTAAATTTAATTCAAAACTTCCGAAGGCCATATCTTCTTCATACGGACTCCGTTTTTCGAAAACTCGGACTCTATTTCGCGTATTTTTCCGAGACGAACACAATGGCGTATCCCGTTTCCCTTAGTTCTTTGATTTGAATTTGATTATACTTTAATTCATGAATTTCACAGTTATAGAATTTTTCGGGGTGTTACATTCTCCCCCACTTAAAAGGATTTCGTCCCCGAAATCTTCAAGCGTAGGAAAATGTACATCCTAACATCCAATCATCCATCTACTCATCCATCAAACACGAGCATCCATTGTCCTTAACAGACTTCTAATGCTTCATGATCATATGCGAAGTGTGTGTGTACATGTACTTATCTAATGCAAAATCAGGCGGTCTACTGATTCAGTTGACCTCCTTAATGCGAATTATGTAAGTGCCATGAATCCATTATGTATGCAAATTTTCCTATTCATGATTCTACATGAGTGCACAATCATTCAATACAAATGCAACATCCACATGACAACACATTAAAGTTCAACCATATACGAATACAAACATATATGCATATGCAATATGAAGTGACTGAGCCGATCTAAAACCTAGATTGTGTGTGTATATGCAACCACGAGCAACCACTAGCAATTACTTGCAACCACTTGCAACCATCATACATAACATGTTTCAACTACATGTTTCCATCCAAAAAGATTCTACCTAAAAGATAAGGTCGAGGAAATATACCTAAAAAGATAGATAAAAGCGCAACTTAAGGAAAAGAAAGATCAAGGATGTACCCTCGAACAGAAAAGGGTAAGCTGTACGGATTCTAGCTTCAGTTTCCCAAGTCGCGTCTCCCTCGGCGTCGCTCCACTGAACTTTGACGAGCTTGACTTCGCGGTTGCGTAGCTTCTTCACTTCCGTTCCTAATATGCGGGTTGGAACTCTCCTTATGGTTGCTTCGCGTTCCACTTCGGCCTCTTCGAGGATGTTTGGCTCTGCCACTTCAGCTGACTCATGCAGACATTTTCGGAGATGTGAAACGTGAAAAACGTTGTGGACTCCAGCCAACTTCTCGGGTAGCTCTAATCTATAGGCCATTTTCCCAATCTTCTCGATAATAGGAAATGGCCCTACGAATCTTGGCGCAAGTTTTCCTGTGGTTCCAAAACGAACAATGTTCCTTAGCGGTGATACCTTGAGAAAAACTCTGTCTCCAACTTCAAATTCAAGGTCGGTCCTCCTCTTGTCGGCATAGGACTTTTGTCTGTCTTGGGCCGTCTTCATCATTCTTCGTATTAAGTCCACTTTCTCTGAGGTCTCTCGGATCATGTCTGGTCCAAGTATGAGCTTATCCGTGGACTCCCACCAACAAGTGGGCGATCGGCACGGTCTTCCGTATAAAGCTTCGAAGGGCGCCATTCCGATGGTTGCTTGATAGCTGTTGTTGTAGGCAAATTCCACCAAAGGGAGGTGGTCTTCCCATGTCCCTCCGAAGTCAAGGACGCATAGTCTTAGAAGGTCTTCCAAAACTCTGTTCACTCTCTCTGTTTGGCCGTCGGTTTGGGGATGATAGGCCGTGCTCAAGCATAACTGCGTTCCTACTGCTTCTTGCAGACTCCGCCAAAACTCGCTGGTGAAGATGGGGTCTCGGTCACTAACGATGCTAGATGGTATTCCATGGAGTCGCACGATTTCCTTAAGGTAAAGTGATGCTAGGGATGAGGCAGTTCTCTTACTTTTGACAGGTAAAAAGTGAGCGCTTTTAGTAAGCCTATCCACTATTACCCAAATACTAGTGTTGCCTCTCCTAGACCTAGGCAGCCCATCGATGAAGTCCATTGAGATGCTATCCCACTTCCACTGTGGGACCTCCAGAGGATGTAGTAGTCCGCCAGGCTTTTTCTGTTCCGCCTTAACCTGTTGGCACACCATGCACTTAGAAACGAATTCTGCCACGTCCTTTTTCATGCCATTCCAAAAGAAAGTCCTTTTTATGTCTTTGTACATTTTATCTCCGCCTGGATGTATTGTCATCTTGGAGTGATGTGCTTCCTCGAGAACCTTCTTTATTAAATCGTTTGTCTGTGGGACGCATAGTCATCCGTCTCGCCTTAGGAAACCCCTATCGTCGATGGAGTATCTGTTGAGGTGACTTGAAGTCTCACCCCTAATTAGCCTATCAATTATTTCCACAAGTTGAGGGTCCCCGCGTTGTGCTGTCCCTACTGAATCCACTAAAGTAGGGCGCACTTCGAGAGATGCTAGCAAACCTGGTACGAAATCGGAGGAGGGCCTAAAGTCGAAACTGGCTATAAACTCTAGGCTTTGTCTTTCAACAAACAACGGGCTTAGGGTCAATTTCTTTCGGCTCAACGCGTCTGGCACTACGTTGCCTTTGCCCGGAGTGTAGGAGATTTCGAAATCGTACGAGGCAAGAAACTCCATCCATCTTTGTTGCCTCAAGTTAAGATCCTTCTGCGAGAAAAGATATTTCAACGATTTATGGTCAGTGTAAAGTTCGAACTTCTCACCTAGGAGATAGTGTCGCCAAGACTTGAGTGCAAAGACGATGGAGGCTAACTCGAGATCGTGGGTTGGGTAGTTCTTTTCGTGCACTTTCAACTGCCTTCCGCCATAAGCTACTACCCTTCCTTCTTGCATTAAGACGGCGCCTAGCCCTGTCCCACATGCATCCGTATAAACAGTGAACATCTTGCTCCCATCTGGCAGCGTCAAAACTGGGGTTGTTGTGAGAGCCCTTTTTAGTCGTTGGAAAGCAAACTCGCAATCCAAATCCCAATTGAACACTAGATTCTTCTTAGTCAATTTCGTGAGCGGAGCTGAGATTTTCGCAAAATCCCTTATAAACTTTCGATAGAAACCCGCTAGTCCTAGGAAGCTTCGGACCTCAGTCGCATTCCTTGGTGTCTTCCAATCCTGTACCGCCACTACCTTCGCAGGGTCCACCGCTAACCCTTGTTTGGATACTATGTGCCCAAGGAACCTCACCTCTTCCCTCCAAAAGTGGCATTTGGAGAATTTGGCTTTTAGTTGATGGACTCGCAAAGTTTCCATGATTGCCCTTAAGTGTTGAGCATGTTCCTCTTCACTCTTTGAGAAGATAAGGATATCATCTACGAAGACCACTACGATTTTGTTGAGGAAATCTCTAAATACCCTACTCATCAGGTCCACGAAGTAAGCAGGTGCATTTGTCAAGCCGAAAGGCATGACAAGCCATTCAAAGAAACCGTCTGGGGTTCTGAACGCCGTTTTATCGATGCTATCTTCAGCCACCCTTAGCTGATGAAAACCGGTTGCTAAATCGAGCTGGGAGAAAACAGACGCTCCTACAAGCTGGTCAAATAAATCGTCAATTCTAGGGAGAGGGTGCCTATTCTTTTTCGTTAGCTTGTTGAGCTCCCTATAGTCAACACATAGACGGAGTGAACCATCCGCCTTTGTAGCGAACACCACTGGAGCGCCCCATTCTGAAATGCTCCTCCTAATGAACCCCTTTTCTAGAAGCTCTTTAATCTGTTTACTGAGCTCTTTCCTTTCTCGTGGAGCCATATGTCTAACGGGCAACGCAACGGGCTTTGCATTATCTACAAGATATATGCGGAAGTCTATTTCCCGCTTAGGAGGCAAGCCCTTCACCTCTTCGAAGACATCCGGATATTCCCGGACCACTCTAACTGATTGCAAGTTTTCAACAGAGGCATCTAGCGATTCAAGATAACTAAGCATAACCGCATACAAGGGATTACAAGAAATTTCCAAAGTATTACCGAGCTGGGTTAGGAGCCTAATAACCCTTTTCTCACAATCAAGGACGGCCCCATTACTGGATAGCCAATCCATACCCAAAATCAAACCATACCCCGAAAAGCCCAAAACAAAGGCACTACATTGAAATTCTACACTTAGAATAGAAATTTTCAATCCCACACAGATCATAGACAAATGAGCTGGGCCCCCAATTGGGTTTGAAACAATTAAGGGGTCCTCTACCATACTAGTTTTTAGGTGCAGAGATTCTACTAAAGCAGACGAGATAAAGGAGTGTGATGCGCCAGAATCAAACAGAGTGCGAACGGGGTGATCATAAAGATAAACTACACTTTCTACAGAAGTATTTATACCTCGCTGTTGCAATGGTGGCGCTTCTAGCACATGAACCTGTGCCCCTGGGGTGGATCCAGTGCCCTGCCCCTGTCCTCGTTTCCTTGGGCAGTCCTTAGCCCTGTGGCCTGTCTGACCGCACGAAAAGCACCCACCATTCTCCTTAGCCTTCTTCTTCCGGCAGTCCTTTACTAAGTGCCCCACTTTGCCACAGAAATTACACTTCCTCTTCTCTTTGTTGCCTTTTCCGCCCTTCTTAAAGTCTGTCTTCTTAGGCTGCAAACCCTCTTTCTTCCCTTGAGAGCTTTCTGCCTTGGTCTCCTTCTTGCCCTTGTCCTCTTCGTTCAGCAATGCCATTTGCACCAATCTTTCATACGTGGCTCCCATGGGTATATGGGTCATGGCCAAACTATGTAATGGCTCATTTAACCCCTTGACGAAACGGAGAGCCTTCTTATGCGGGGTGTTGACTAGGTCAAGCCCAAACCTAGCCAGCTCATCGAACTGATTCACATACTCTCTGACAGTCTTGTCTCCTTGCTTAAGAAATAAGAATTTTTCCAACTGCAAACTTCTTTCCGCATCTGAGAGAAATTTGGTCTCAAACCTTGCCCTAAAGTCCTCCCATGTCTCCACTGGTCTTTCAGCATTAGTGACTTCCCACCAGTAGGAAGCCTCACCCTTCAATAGCCACACTGCCAACTGTACTTTTTGTCTATCTTCTACCTCAAAGATGATGAATAGGTCCTCAGTTTCTTTCAGCCAATTCCTAGCTGCTACGAAGGACTCAGTTCCATGGAAATCCCTTCCTCCCATGGCTTTAAAATCTTTACATATCTTAGCGAATGCGTTTCCCCGAGGAGGAGGTGGAGGAAAAGGTGCTGCTGCAGCTGGATGATTTCCTTCAGCTGGGGGAGGAGGAACGGTAGGACCTGGCTGAGTGGCCCTTGCTTCTAAGAACCGTCTAAACCAACCAGGTATTGGCACCCCTTCAGGCAAGTTAAGTTCTTGGGACATGCTGAAACAAAAAGGATAGATTCAAAACGAAGGATAAGAGATAGTTCCTATGGCTTTGGGGAGTGGACTTTGCCTTTTAAAAATAAAATAATATTTTTCTTTTAAAAATGCTTCTTTAAATTTCCTTTTTGAAAATAATTTTTTTTCAAAACTTTTTATCTTATCTGGTAAACCTATGCTCTGATACCAAGTGAAACACCCCACCTCCGTTAGGGTCACTCTCAAAGGGAATGCCCTAATTTTGGTGGAGGTTTATAAGTACAAGTCACAGATATACAAGACAGATATAAGAACACATATTTGTAAACAGCGGAAGAACAACAAACTTTATTTCATAAAGTCAAATACGTGTTACAACAACATCCTTTCCGAAAACATAACATAACACTTCGTAATCTGTCTTGAGTACATTATTTTTAAAGAAGCATAAATAAAACATAGACAAACTGCCAAAGCCCCATAGTGGATTGTCCAAAGCCATAGTTCAAAACAGGAAAGTCCAGGCAATACATTTCTCTTCTTCAAGCTGGATGTTGAGGTAGGTCAAGCTGCTGTGTTCCCTCCCTGAGGACCTGGGGGGGGAAACGGAAGAAAGAAGACGAAAGAAAAATAGCGTCAGACATAAAGCCTGAGTAAGTCTAGTATTACTTTGTCTATGAATAAAGAACTGGGTATGATAAGTAAAACAGGAAGTGGGCAACATTATAAACTTGGTTAAGTTATCTAGGGTCGAATATACTATCGTACCCCATGTTAATCTCTGAACCCATATAAACTAGTCTCCAATTTGCACCCCAAAATCAAGGTGATGTGATCCATTCTACGATGATCGGCTCCTACTCGCATAGTTACATGTGTCTTACGGCCCCCGATGTCTGTAGTTACCTATGCTGGTCCCACCATGGGGTGTATCAAGTCCCATAGTGGCAACCCGACACAACCTTAGAGTGCAAAGGTATGCTACTGGTGTCCAGTGCTTTATTTTTCTGCGCCGGAGTGCGTGCACGCCCGCACACCGTTAGAACCTACACTGCTACACCACCGCCGTCGATTTGACCTCTTACAATCAGCCCAGTAATCGTGCCCCACCCTGCCTAGTTTCAGGGTATCCTGATACACCTTCTAGGGTTACTGCTGAAAAGGATCCCCCGTTACTAGGTTTTCTATCTCTAGCCAACATGCTAAGTTGGTTAAGTGTTTCCTAACCTAACCCCACCAGTCTGTTTAGTTTAGCATGTTCCATTTTGATTAATTCTTTAGTTCACTTAATCCTAACAATCCTGACTCAGCCTTAATTGTCTTATTAAGGCCCTGACCTCTCACATTAGACAGGTATTGTTGTGGCTGCCTGTTGCCGGTTGGTTCCGGGCAGTCTTACGCCACAACTCAGTCTAACCTCGGGTCCTTGCTGGGCTCCATGTTTAACCTCCCACATTGGATAGGTATTGTTGTGACTACTGGACAGCCGGGCGGTTCCGGGCAGGTTTACATCACAACTCAATCCAACCTCGGGTTAAACACATCGTCTTTTCTATATTTACATATTTTGTCATTCTTCTTTATTTCTTATATGTAAATATTTGCGGCCCATTATTATGTTAATGGTGTAAAGGTTACACCAACCATGGGCCCAACCCATACTTGATTTTGGGCCCTTCTATTTCATATTTTCATTCATTAATTAATTTTTAACCCAACGTTATTTTCCCCGTTTTACACGTCCGTTTATATATATTGGGCTTAGCCTTTTAAAGCCCAATTTAGCCATGCGAAAAGGGGAGGCTTATGGCGTATACACAAAGAGGGGAAAATGAGCGCATGAACTTGCATATGACGTTGGAAAATACATAATAGAAATTGGTGTACTTGCATAGTGGTGACATGTATTTTGGTCATAAAACATAGGTGACATAAATCAAGGCATGTAAACTTGCATAGGTTTAACTACAACATGAACCTATATTCTTATTTAGGCATAATGTCAAACATAAGCATGGCCTAAATACTTCTAGCATAAACATGGCATATTGTCAAACATAAGCATGGCATAAAATACTTCTCGCATAGGCATGGCATATTGTCAAACATGAGCATGGCATAAAATACTTCTAGCATAGGCATGGCATATGGTCAAGCATAAGCATGGCATAAATACTTCTAGCATGAACATAGCATAATTCAACTTAATCATGATTTAAGCCTAATCACATAACGATGGTATAAACATACTTATGCATAAATATTCCTAAACATGGTGTTTGCTTTAAACTTGCACAAAAAAGGGATTTTTGAGTCCAACCTAGCCATGTCATCATATAATCCTTTGAAACAAGATAGACTTAATAACGGATTTCAATTATGCCAAATATCATTCCTAGCCATATTCATAAGTTTGCAAAAGCATGACTTAATACATGGATTATGGTGTCAGAATTCCACATAGTTTCATATGAACTATAATAACCAAACTTGTTTCAATTACTTGCAAAATGATTTATGCACAAAAATATACATCATAATGGCATAATAACAAAGCCCCAAACTTGCATGAATTTCAATTAACTACATACATGTAGCTTCAATATAGATTACACAATTTGCGCAATATTCCAAACGTATACTTGCATAGAACTACCGCATGTAGTTCTTTATAATGAATAACATAATTTTGCACAAATATGAATTACTTCCATTGCCACAATTCAAGCATACACATCAACACAGTTGTTTATTAATACCAAAGTAATACTCTACTTACAATGGTTTGATGAATTCTCTAGTTTAGGGATTGAAGACGCAAATTCCTTTGTTGAATTGATTATCTTTAGGTTGCTTGAATTGCTTTAGGGCTTAGAACTTTCTCCCTAATCCTCTCTTTAGTTGGCGGCTATTCTTTGTCGTTCCTCAGCAACATGGCGGCTATAATCTTATTTTGAATGAATAGATTAGGGTTTAGTCTAGGGTTGTTTATATAGAGGTTAGGAATTGATTAGGACCATTGATGTTGCTAGGTTAGATCATAGCCATTCATTAGGAAGAGAGACCAATAAAAACCCGCCACCTAGCCCTAATGACAAAGCAGACCACAGAAATTCGACCACACACCGACCTGGCCAGCCAGGTTGACTGGGTTCGACCAGGTCGATACCCCTGTCGACAGCCCTGTCGACATGGGTAGCCCAGGTCGACAGCCCAGTCGACCTGGGTGGCTAGGCGGGTGTTTTATCCGCCTGGCCCATTGGGCCCCATTTTAATTATTATTTTATTCTGTTTGAATTTTAAATTTAATTCAAAACTTCCGAAGGCCATATCTTCTTCATACGGACTCCGTTTTCCGAAAACTCGGACTCTATTTCGCGTATTTTTCCGAGACGAACGCAATGGCGTATCCCGTTTCCCTTAGTTCTTTGATTTGAATTTGATTATACTTTAATTCATGAATTTCACAGTTATAGAATTTTTCGGGGTGTTACACGCAGGGAGAAAACACTTCTGCTTAGTCCAGATTAGCGAAAGCTTGAAGACCGTAGATGTAAGGCTTGGACTTTCCTTTTTGAGCTATGGCTATGGTCAAACACTTATTGGGGATTTATGTCATTTTATTTTCAGTATTGCTTCTTTATGTTTTCAAGACAGATGAAAAGTTGTAATAATTTGGAAGGTTGAAACAGTTGTTGAATTGTTGTATTGAACAAGTATTTATGAAATAATATTGATATTTTTCCGCTGCATAAATTTTTTATCTTGTAATTTATAAGTATCTTGTACATTAAAACGCTCCACCGAAGTTAAGGCATTCCCTTTGAGAGTGGCCTTAACAGAGGTGGGGTGTTATACTTGGTATCAGAGCTAAAGGTTACCAGATCGGAGAAATTTTTTGAAACTATTATTCAAAAAGAAGTCATAAAGAAGCATTTTCAAGAAAAGTGTTAATTTAAAAAGGCATAATCCCCAAAGCCATATGCACTATCTTTCCATCCTTCGTTTTGAATCCTTCCTTTTTGTTTCAGCATGTCTGGGGATCTTAACCTTCCAGAGGGTGTATCGATACCTGGCTGGTTCAGGAGATACCTAGAAGCTAGGGCCAATGACGCGGGCCCAGCAGACATTCCTCCTCCCCCAGCTGTTGCTCCTCCTCCTCCTCCTCCGAGAGGAAATGCTTTCTCAAAGATCTGTAGAGACTTTAGATCCATGGGTGGAAAAGACTTTAAGGGAAGCGAATCATTCGTGGAAGGCAAAAACTGGCTGAAGGAGACCGAGGACTTATTCGTTATCTTTGAAGTAGATGATAGGCAGAAACTACAATTGGTGGTGTCGTTGCTCAAAGACAAGGCCTCCTTCTGGTGGGAAGTCAATAATGCTGAAAGATTGGTAGAGACTTGGGAGGACTTTAGGGCGATATTTGAAATGAAGTTCCTCTCACAAGCTGAGCAGAGTCTGCAAATGGAGAAGTTCCTATCACTTAAACAGGGCAGCTTGTCGGTCAAAGAATACGTCAATAAATTCAACCAGCTTGCTCGATTTGGACTGGAGTTAGTAAACACTTCACACAAGAAGGCTCTTCGCTTTTCCAAAGGACTGAATGAGCCACTGCAAGGTTTGGCAATGTCCTATGTACCTATGGGAGCGACTTACGAGAGACTGGTGGACATGGCTCTGTTGCAAGAGGAGAACAAAGATGGCAAGAAGGAGGTGAAGAAGGAAGAGGCTCAAAACAAGAAAGGAGATGGATCTCAGAACAAGAAGACGGACCATAAGAAAGGCGGGAAGGATAATAAATCCCGTAAGAAGATGAAATGCAATTTCTGTGGGATACCTGGACACTTGGCTAGGGCTGTAGAAAGAAAAAAGAGGAAATTGGGCGCTTGTTTCCAGTGCGGGGATACTGGACACTTGTCTAAGGACTGCACAAAAAGGCAAGGGTAGGGACAGATAATTGGATCATCTTCTAGAGGGCAGGTTCATGCTCTCGTTGCACCTCTGCAGGAACGAGGTAGACATATTTCTGTTGAGAGTTTAATTTATCTGTTTGATAATCCTGTTTGTACTCTCTTTGATTCTGGCACATCGCACTCTTTTATATCTACTGCTTTAGTTGAATCTCTGCACCTAGACACCCATATAGTAGAGGATCCCTTGGTTGTTTCAAATCAAATTGGGGGCTTAGTTTATTTGTCAACGATTTGTTTGGATTTGGAAATCTCTATTTTAATCATTGGGTTTAAATGTAATGCTTATGTTTAGGGCTTCACGGGCTATGGGCTGATTCTAGGCATGGACTGGCTATCCAGTAATGGTGCCATCCTCGATTGTGAAAAGAGAGTGGTTAGACTCATGACTCGCCTCGGTAACACTCTCGAAATCTCTTGTAATCCCATGAATTCTGTTATGCTACGTTATCTAGAATCTCTTGATGCGTCTGTTGAGAATTTGCAGTCTGTTAGAGTGGTCTGTGAATACTCGGATGTGTTTGAAGAGGTAAAGGGCTTACCTCCGCAGCGGGAGATAGACTTCCACATATACCTCGTTGACAATGCAAAACCCGTTGCTTTACCCGTTAGACACATGGCTCCAAGGGAGAGAAAAGAACTCAGCAAGCAAGTTAAAGAGCTACTTGAAAAGGGGTTCATAAGACGGAGTATTTCTGAATGGGGTGCTCCAGTAGTCTTCGCGACCAAAGCCAATGGTTCACTCCACCTATGCGTGGATTATAGGGAGCTGAACAAGCTGACCAAGAAGAATAGGCACCACTCCCAAGAATTGACAATGTGTTTGATCATCTCGTAGGTGCATCTATTTTCTCCTAACTAGATCTGGCTATCGGGTTTCATCAGCTAAGAGTGGCAGAGGATAGCATTGACAAGACCACATTTAGCACCCCGGATGGTTTCTTCGAGCGGCTTGTCATGCCTTTCGGCTTGACAAACGCACCTTCCTATTTCGTGGACTTGATGAGCAGGATGTTCCGGGAATTCCTCAATAAGTTTGTGGTGGTCTTCACGGACGATATTTTGATCTTCTCGAAGAGTGAGGAAGAACATGCTCAGCACTTATTGGGGATTTATGTCATTTTATTTTCAGTATTGCTTCTTTATGTTTTCAAGACAGATGAAAAGTTGTAATAATTTGGAAGGTTGAAATAGTTGTTGAATTGTTGTGTTGAACAAGTATTTATGAAATAATATTGATCTTTTTCTGCTGCATAAATTTTCTGTCTTGTAATTTATTAGCATCTTGTACCTTAAAACGCTCCATCGAAGTTAACGCGTTCCGTTTGAGAGTGACCTTAACGGTGGTGGGGTGTTACATTTGGTATCAGAGCGAAGAAGTTAAGTAAATTAAGCGAAGAAGTTAAGGCATTCCCTTTGATAGAATAGCCACATCAGCCCTAATGACTTAACAAGGAGTCCATTAGAACCAATCAGATGCCACATCTGGCTTAGAGCGAATCGGCCCACGGGTTGACAGCCAAACACCCTGAATCAACGCCTAATCGACCCAGCGAGGCTTGGGTCGACCTCAAAAATGGGCCGGTTCGGTTATTCCCCCTCCCGATTCGCTATTTTGATCCTTTTGCGTATTTATTTATTTAATTTTTATATATATCTATATATATATTTTTCTCATATGCATACAAACTTTAAGGCTTAATAACTTTTTCATTAGTTATCCGTTTTGTGCAAACCAAATGTCTATCTTGACCAAAATTTTGAGATGAACGTAATAGCGCAACCCATTTCACTTAATTCTTCTTCTAAAAATTAAGAGTTCTTGAATTTGTTAATTTTAAAATTATACATGCCTTGGGATTGGACATGTTATGATTATGTCATATGCTAGTTTATAATTGAGGTTGTGTTCACACATGCCTAGATCTACATATTAACATGTTTTAGGATAATGATTATCTAAGTCTAAATTATATGCAAGTTCATGTGACATGTTAAACTATATGAATAAAGTTTTATTCAAAATTTACATGTTTGGTTGAATCTATATTATGCATGTTCCATTCTTTACCTCTTGTTTATAAATTGGGCTAATATGCGGGCCCAATGAATTTATGTGATTAATACGATCGAACAAACGGGGGTAACGTTGGGACAGTTATTAAATCAAAACATGTTAATAATGTAGTGGGCCCAAAACCATGTTAATGGTTAAGGCTATGAATGGTATAATTTATACCATTATCTTGAACATAATTTAAATATGTGACAAGAAACACTTGTAGAAAATTCACATATATAAAATGTAAAAGATGAATATGCCTAACCCGAGGTTAGACTGAGTTGTGGTGTAAACCTGCTCGGAACCGACCGACACATCCAGTAACCACAACAATACCTGTCTAATGTGAGAGGTTAGTGCATCAAGCCCAGAAAGGCCCGAGGTTAGACTGAGTTGTGGTGTAAAACTACCCAGAACCGACCGGCACATCCAGTAACCACAATAATACCTGTCTAATGTGAGTGGTTGGTGCTTTAATTAATTAATTAATTAAAGCTCATGAACAATCAAGCTAGAAATGGTGACGTTAAGTAATTAAGGGAACACTTCACCAACTTAACATGTTAACAAGACAAGATTGGTGGGGTTAAGTAATTGAAGAAACACGTAACCAACTTAACATGTTAACTAGACAAGATTGATAGGTGTTAAGTCAAACCAAGGACACTTAACCAATTTAGCATGTTGACTAGAAAAACCCCAGTAATCGGGACCCGTTTCAGCAGTAACCCACAGGGATGTATCAAGGTACCCTGAACTAGGCAGGGTGGGGCACGAATACTGGGCTGAATATAAGCGATCAAAAGGGCGGCGGTTAGGTGCGTCAGTGTAGGTTCCGATGGAGTATGGGCGTGCACGGGCTCCGAAGTGGAAAAAGCAGGCTTTGGGAATCAGGCGTACACTTGTGCATCTTTGAATCGTGTCAAGGTTGCCATTATAGG
Source organism: Allium sativum (assembly GCA_030737875.1). Classification (NCBI taxonomy): domain Eukaryota; kingdom Viridiplantae; phylum Streptophyta; class Magnoliopsida; order Asparagales; family Amaryllidaceae; genus Allium; species Allium sativum. The sequence goes on along the minus strand of CM060916.1, from coordinate 601,385,582 downwards.
ACTTGATACACCCTATACTGGATCCAGCACAAGTACTTAAAAATCACGTGGGGCCACATGACACCGGGAGTACATGAATGCGAGTAGGAGCCGATCAATACATGAATGGGTTCACTTTATCATGAACATACATTGCTAGTTAAATTTCTCTTAGTGGGTGCAAAGAAGTAAAAGTGGGTGCGATAGCCAAATCTATTTAAATCTTACTTTACCTCATTTTAGGACTACCCTATCCTAGTGGTATCATTCTAAGTTCAGTTTATTCATGTCATAGTCTTTTACTTGTTTACATGCTATTAAATAACTGGGCTTGCTAGACTTATGTCTGACCCATTTTCCTTTCGCTTCTTTTCTTCCGTCCCCCCAAGTCTGTAAGGAGGAAACACTTCTTCTTAGTGCAGGTTAGCTAAAGCTTGAAGACCATAGATTATAGGTTTAACTTTCCTTTTTGAGCTATGGCTATGGTCAAGCACTTATTGGGGATCTATGTCATTTTATTTTCAGTATTGCGTCTTCATGTTTTCAAGACAGATGAAAAGTTGTAATAATTTGGAAGGTTGAAACAGTTGTTGAATTTTTGTGTTGAACAATTATTTATGAAATAATATTGATCTTTTTTCGCTGCATAAATTTTCTGTCTTGTAATTTATTAGTGTCTTGTACCTTAAAATGCTCCACTGAAGTTAAGGGATTCCCTTTGAGAGTGACCTTAACGGAGGTGGGGTGTTACACTTGGTATTAGAGCATACCTGAGAGAGACCTTTAATCATCTTAGTATATACACTTGGTATCATGGTTAACTTCTGTTTATCTTGGAAAGAAAGTTCGACAACATTGGATAACCTCTAGCATAGTAAATGATCGAGGTCTTATCTTTACTAGTGGGTTTTGAAAATTTAGGTCAAGAAGCTTCACAACCGTTAAGTTAAATTAGTTAAGGTACAATGGAGTGAAGCTCAAAGAAGATGCGACTTAGAAGACTAAAGACTAGATACACGCATCATACCCTTTTTGAGGGTATATCCTTGATTCCTCCTTTTTCTGTAATATTTATTTGCATGCTAGTCTTTATCTTTTAAGTATATCCTCTCGGTCCTATCTCGATCCTTAGGTAGAAGCCAATGGATGAAAACATGTGTTTGAGACATGTTATGATTGATGGTTGCAAGTATTTGCTAGTGGTTGCTTGTGGATGCATATACACACATTAGGCACTAGATCGGCTCAGTCACTTTCATATTGCATATGCATATGAATGTATTGATATATGGATTGAAACTTGATGTGTTATCATATGGATGTTGCATATAGATGAGTGAATATGCACACATATAGTATTTACATGATTAGGGATATTTGCATACATATTGGATGCATGACGCTCTCATGATTCACATTAAGGAGGTCAACTAGACCAGTAGACCGCCTGATTTTGCACTAGATAAGAGACATATACACACACTCTGCATATGTTCATATGGCATTAGAAGCTTTTAAGGACAATGGATGCTTGTGGATGATGGATGAGTAGATGGATGATTAGATGTTAGGATGTATTCTTCTTAACTTGAAGATTTCGGGGACGAAATCCTTTAAGGAGGGGAGAATGTAATACCTCGAATTTTCTGAGAATTAAAATTTACAAATTCAAGAACACTTAATTTTTAGAAGAAGAATTAAGTGAAATGGGTTGTGCTATTACGTTCGTCTCAAAATTTTGGTCAAGATAGACATTTAGTTTGCATAAAACGTATACCTTATGAAGTAGTTATTAAGCCTTGAAGTTTGTATGCATATGAGAAATATATATGTATATAGATAAATATATAAAAATTAAATAAATAAATATGCAAAAAAGTTCAAAACAGCAAATCGAGAGGGGGAATAACCGAACCGGCCCATTTTTTAGGTCGACCCGAGCCCTGCTGGGTCGACTAGGGGTTGATTCAGGGTGTTTGGCTGTCAACCCGTGGGCCGATTCGCTCTAAGGCAGATGTGGCTTTTGATTGGTTCTGATGGACTCCTTGCTGAGTCATTAGGGCTGATGTGGCTATTCTATCTAAGCAACCTAAATCTAAACCCTAAGCCACACAAAAATATTCCTAGAGTCGTCATGCCATCAATGGCGAACCTAGAATTGCCGTTATCTCTTTCAACTCAAAGGCAAGATAGAAGCTACATCAAAATCAAATCAAAACTAATATAATTCAACTAAGATAATTCAACGATCTACATCAAAGGCGAGCAATTCTGTTTAAGAATACAGATCCCTGAAATCAAGTTTTTCCTTCTGATTATAAGCGATTAAAGCAGCGGCAAGGGGTACGTCAGTGTAGGTTCCGACTTTTTACGGGCATGCACGTACTCTGGAGTGGGAAAAAGCAGGCATTGTGTACCAGTAGTTATACACTGTGCATCTTGAATCATGTCGGGTCGCTATCATAAGGATTAATACACCTTTTGTTGGGACCAGCATAGGGTATCTACACGCAAGAGAGGGCCGATTGACATGGACACATGGAACATGAGTACAAGTAGGGAACCAATCGATAGGGTAGTAAGGGTACATCTAACATGTTCATGGCAATTAGGCTGACTGAGGTGGAATCCTCACGATAGATGTACACCTGAAGGCTACCATAATTACGAGGGTTGGGAACACGATTATCATTTTATACAGATTACTAGCTAGGACACTAGTTAGGTGGTGCAGAGATAAATATAGAAACCAGATTAACAGAGTAGTAGCGAAGCAGAGAAAAAGTAGAAGTGCATTCAGTTCACCTTGCACTTATCTTTTCTTTAGTTACCTTGTTTTTAAGGTATTATCCTATTGTTAGTTTATTCATGTCATGATCCTTTATCTTGTTTGCATGCTGAAAGATCACTGGACTTACCAGACTTATGTCTGACCTAGTTTGTTTTTCGCCTCTTTTCTTCCGTTTTCCCCCCAGGTAGTCAGGGAGGGAATAGCTCAGCCTAACTTGGACCTCTTCTCTTTCCAATCTTGAAGATTAGTTGGTGTATCGCTTTGGACTCTCTCTCTCTCTTCCACTGCTATGGCTGGTTCATGCTTTATCGGGGAATATCATTGTTTTATGCTTCTTTTATTCTTGGAAGTTTTTAAATCAATACAGAAGTTCTACGTATTCCAGTTAACTATGATTGAGGAAATTATTGTAAAAGCTTGACTGAATTAAGTTGTTTATAAAATGACTTTATTTTCGCTGCTTTATTTGTCTGTCTTGTAATTTATTTGCATCTTTTACCTATAATGCTCCACTGAAGTTAAGGCATTCCCTCTGTGAGTGACCTTAACGGAGGTGGGGTATTTCCCTCTGTTAAGGTCACAAACAGAGGGAATGCCTTAACTTCGGTAGAGCATTATAGGTAAAAGATGTAGATAAATTACATGACAGACAAATAGAGCAGCGGAAAATAAAGTCATTTTATAAACAACTTAATTTAGCCAAGCTTTTACAACAATTTCCTCAATCATATTAAATGTAATACATAGAATTTCTGTCTTGATTTAAAAACTTCCAAGAATAAAAGAAGCATAAAAACAATGATATTCCCCAATAAAGCATTAACCAGCCATAGCAGTGGAAGAGAGAGAGTCCAAAGCGATACATCAACTAATCTTCAAGCTTGGAAAGAGAAGAGGTCCAAGTTAGGCTAAGCTATTCCCTCCCTGACTACTTGGGGGGGACAGAAGAAAAGGGCGAAAAATCAACTAGGTCAGACATAAGTCTGCTAAGTCTAGTGATCTTTCAGCATGCAAACGTGATAAAGGATCATAACATGAATAAACCTAAAATAGGACAATACCATAAAAACAAGGTAACTAAAGACAAGATAAGTGCAAGGTGAACTGAATGCGCTTCTAATTTTTCTCTGCTTCGCTACTAATCTGTTAATCTGATTTCTATATTTATCACTGCACCACCTAACCAGTGTCCCAACTAGTAATCTGTATAGAGTGATAATCGTGATCCCAACCCCCGTAATTGTGGTTGCCTTCAGCTGTACATCTATCGTGAGGATTCCACCTCAATCAGCCTAATTGCCATGAACATGTTAGATGTACCCTTACTACCCTATCAATCTGCTCCCTACATGTATTCATGTTCCATGTGTCTGTGTCAATCGACCCTCTCTTGCGTGTAGATACCCTGTGCTGGTCCCACCATAAGATGTATCAATCCTTATGATAGCAACCCGATACGATTCAAGATGCACAGTGTATAACTACTAGTACCCAGTGCCTGCTTTTTCCCACTCCGGAGTACGTGCACGTCCATAAACCGTCAGAACCTACATTGACGTACCCCATGTCGTTGCTTTGACCGCTTATAATCATCCTAGTAATCGTGCCCACCCGGCCTAGTTCAAGGTACCGTTATACATCCATGTGGGTTACTGTTGAAATGGGACCCCATTACTAGGGTTTCCTATTGGTTAAATTTATGGGCCTATATTTACTTATATTACCCACCAACCCGATATGTACTTAACCTTCCCATCGATTCAAGAATTTTTAATAAACTGTTAAGTTTTATGGGCCTATATGTACTAATATTACCTACCTACACAAGATGTAATTAATCCTCCCATCGATTCAAGCATGTTTATTTAATAGTTAAGTTTTGTGGGCCTATATTTCCTAATATTACCCACCAACACGATATGTACTTAACCATTCCACTGATTCAAGCATGTTTATTTAAGGTTAAGTTTTGTGGGCCTATATTTACTAAAATTACCCACCAACACAATATGTACTTAACCCTCCCGCACATTACGCCATATTAGTTAAGTGTTGTCCGCTCATGTTAACTTAACCCACTCATTCATCATGTCATGTTGGTTAAGCATTTCTTATTAACTTGACCCTCCTTACTTATCATGTTGGATCGGTTTAGTGTTTCCTATTAACTTAACCCCATTCGTTCATTAAGTTATATTGGTCAAGTGTTTCTTGTTAACTTAACACCACATATTCATCTTGTTGTATTAATTAAGTGTCATCAATCAACTGAAGTTAACTTAACCCACATACGTGTCATGTTACTTTGGTTAAGTGTTTCCTTCTTGTGTTAACTTAACCCTACTACAAATCAAGTTATATTGGTTAAGTGTTGCCCTCTTATTTTAACTTAACCTTTCCATAAATCAAGTTATATTGGTTAAGTGTTTCTAAATTTACTTAACCTCGCCCACTTGTCTAATTAAATGTTATAAAGGTTAAGTGTTCTAAACTTACTTAACCTCACCCACTTGTCTAATTAACATGTTACAACGGTTAGGTGTTCTAAATTTACTTAACCTCACCCACTTGTCTAATTAACATGTTATAATGGTTAAGTGTTCTAAATTTACTTAACCTCACCCACTTGTCTAATTAACATGTTATAATGGTTAACGGTTAAGTGTTCTAAATTTACTTAACCTCACCCACTTGTCTAATTAACATGTTATAACGGTTAAGTGTTTTAAATTTACTTAACCTCACCCACTTGTCTAATTAACATGTTATAACGTTTAAGTGTTCTAAATTTACTTAACCTCACCCATCAGTTTAGTTAACATGTTGAATTGGTTAAGTGTTTTCTTAATTGATTCAACCCTACCAATCTTGACTTTGCTTTGTTAAAACACCAACCACTCACATTAGACAGGTACTGTTGTGGTCACTGGATGTGCCGGTCTATTCCGGGCAGTTTTACACCACAACTCAGTCTAACCTCGAGTCCTTTTTGGGCTCAATGCACTAACCACCCACATTAGACAGGTAATGTTGTGGTCACTGGATGTGCCGGTCGGTTCCGGGCAGTTTTACACCACAACTCAGTCTAACCTCAGGTTAGGCATATTCGTCTTTTCTAAATTTACATATTTCTTATTTATGACAATTTGCATATGTAAATTACTCCCAATTTAATTATGCCATAAATATCCTTTTAATTATGCTCACAATTAATGGTATACTAAATATACCATTTCATGAACCAATCTATGCCATGTAATTTTTCATGTTTATCCTACATATTTACATGAAATTATAAGTCAATTATTGTCATGGTCCACTTTCCTTCTAAATCACGTTCAAAATTTTCGGTATATAGATTATACCATTTTCATGCCACTTATCATGCCTATGTGTCAAACATGCCAATTACATGTAATTTCATGTTTTCCCCAACGTTACCCCCGTTGTACGTTCGCAAAATTACATAGAATGTTAGGCTCGATATTTTAGCCTAACTTATAAAACAGAAAAGGGGAAAAGAGGAACCTTGCAACATTCCAACATCATACAGAAGTATGGATCTAATTACACATATGTCACATGGATTTGGCGTAGAACAATATACTTTTAACTATGAACTTGCAAATTTAATCTGTGCAACATGAACCACAAGCATATGAATTTACATAAAACTATACAAGTTAAACTTGGCATGTAGTGGTGAACTTGCAAATTAGATCTATCATAAAGGCATATGGATCTAATATATAAAGTTGTAGATCTAAACATATAAGGTCGTAGATCTAAACATGTATGCATAATGGCTCTAAACAATTAGGCATAAACGACATGACTTAGCCTAAAACTTGTATGTATCATAATATCACCAAACTTACATATGATTATTTCATTCCCAAATTCCTATACAACATCATAGGTTTACTCACCAATTTCCACATAGCATGATAGGTTCGATAGACTACAATAGTTCATAGGCATATATGATAGAATAGACATGAATCAGCATCACATACAAGTTGATACAAATCAATTTTACAATTCATTACAAATCATGTCTTTAATTTATTCACATCTGAAAGATAACTACACTTACAATCAAAAGGAAAAACTTGATTTCAGGGATCTGTATTCTGAAATTGAATTGCTCGCCTTTGATGTAGATCGTTGAATTCTCTTAGTTGAATTAAATTAGATTTAATTTGACTTAGGTTTTAGTGGAGGCTAAGTTTAGATGAGAGTGAATAATAGAGTTAGGTTTTAGGTTTAGCATCCTTATATAGTTATAGAGAATGTTTTAGGACCATTAGATTAACCCTGAATCATGAGAACCGATCAGATGACACATCTGCCTTAGAGCGAATCGACCCATGGGTTGACAGCCAAACACCCTGAATCAACCCCTAGTCGACCCAGCGGGGCTTGGGTCGACCTCAAAAATGGGCCGGTTCGGGTATTCCTCCTCCCGATTAACTGCTTTGAACTTTTTTGCATATTTATTTATTTAATTTATATATATATCTATATACTTTTTTTCTTCTCATATGCATACAAACTTCAAGGCTTAATAACTTCTTCATAAGGTATTCGTTTTATGCAAACCAAATTTCTATCTTGACCAAATTTTTGAGACGAACGTAATAGCGCAACCCATTTCACTTAATTCTTCTTCTAAAAATTAAGTGTTCTTGAATTTGTTAATTTTAATATTCTCATAAAATTTGGGGTGTTACATTCTCCCCTCCTTAAAGGATTTCGTCCCCGAAATCTTCAAGTTAAGAAGAATGCATCTTAACATCCAATCATCCATCTACTCATCCATCATCCACAAGCATCCATTGTCCTTAAAAGACTTCTAATGCCATATGAACATATGCAGAGTGTGTGTATATGTCTCTTATCTAGTGCAAAATCAGGCGGTCTACTATCCAGCTGACCTCCTTAATGTGAATCATGAGAGTGTCATGCGTCCAATATGTATGTAAATATCTCTAATCATATAAATACTATATTTGTGCATATTCACTCATCCATATGCAACATCCATATGATAACACATCAAGTTTCAATCCATATACAAATACATTCATATGCATAGGCAATATGAAAGTGACTGAGTCGATCTAGTGCCTAATCTGTGTATATGCATCCACAAGCAATCACTAGCAAACACTTGCAACCATCAAACATAGCATGTCTCAAACACATGTTTTCATCCATTGGATTCTACTTAAGGATCGAGGATAGGACCGAGAGGATATACTTAAAAGATAAAGACTAGCATGCAAATAAATATTACAGAAAAAGGAGGAATCAAGGATATACCCTCAAAAAGGGTATGATGCGCGTATCTAGTCTTCAGTCTTCTAAGTCGCATCTTCTTTGAGCTTCACTCCACTGTACCTTAACTAATTTAACTTCACGATTGTGAAGCTTCTTGACCTCCATTTCCAAAACCCACTAATAAAGATAAGATCTCGATCATTTACTATGCTAGAGGGTATCCATTGTTGTCGAACTATCTTTCCAAAATAAACAGAAGTTAACCATGATACCAAGTGTATATACTAAGATGATTAAAGGTCTCTCTTCTACTTAGCTTATCCCTTATGTCACAAATATGCGGTTCGATATCTCTCACACAAACCATCCTAATCGAACTTGGCATCCCTCAGGTATGAGCCCCAAAGGCCTAAACAAATATTAGACAAGTACCCAAGTAATACCTCCTCTGAATTTGGATGATTTTTGTGAGATGATACTAGTAAAACAACCAAACAATTGAGCACTCAACCGACTCTAGCTATCCTCGCCAATCCTACTCCAAAACTATGTTTGATCGCATAACTGGCTTTGCATTGTCAACTAGATATATGCGGAAGTCTATCTCGAGTTTTTAGGGGGAAAACTCCTAACCTTAATCAAAAAAACATCTGCGTACTCATGGACTACTCTAACTGATCGAAAATCGTCAATAAATACATAAAGTTATTTTAGGTAGCTAAGACGAACTGATCCCTTAGGATCGCACGAAATTTCGAGGGTATTCCCGAGGCTGGTTGAAAGTCTAACTATCCTCCTTTAACAATTACTAGCTAACTAATCCATGCCTAGAATCAACCCATAGCCCATGAAACCAAAAACATAAGTATCTCAAATCCTTACAAACCAAAGATAAATGAGTCGAACTGCAAATTGGACTTGAGAAAATAATGGGATCCTCTATTATACAAGATCTAGGGTGCAGAGACTCAACTATGGAAGCAGATATAAACGAATGCGAAGCGCAAAAACCAAAAAGAGTACTAGCAGGATGATCAAGAAGAAAAACAAAACTTTTCAACATAAACCTTACTACCTCTCTTAGGTATGCTGGTGGTGAGAGCATGCACTTGCCTTACGGAAAATCCTTTCTTTTGTTCTTGCCCTTGCCCTTAATTATACGACCCGTTATACCAAAATAAATATATTTCCTCTTGTTTTAGGTTTTACTATTATTTCCTCCCCTCCTTTGTGAACCAAGTTCATATCCATGAGTTCTTCATCCTTGTGTTGTGCTCCTTAGCCAAACTCCCACATTCTCATCTTTGCCATCCTTGTGTAACTTGTTGACAGGTCTTTTGAAAGCTGCCTCCATCGCACGGAGAATCCTACAAAGCTTGAAAGAAAATTAGCTGCAGGTGAAACTACTACGGCTAAGATGGAAGTTGGGCACTTGTTTGCCCTTTGACAAGTGTCGTAGTCTCGTCGAGCCTACGAAACCATGCCACGATGAGGTTACCTCCCAGAAAGCTAGGAGCCCCGGAGACTCAGGAAAGAAGGAAAAAAGGATTCAAACAGAGGATCAAAAGATAGTGCATATGGCTTTGGGGAATACGCCTTTAAAACAAAACTTTTCTTTTGAAAATGCTTCTTTTAAAACTGTTTTGAAAATAAATTTTCAAATCTTTTATCTGATTCGGTAACCTTCAGCTCTGATACCAAGTGAAACACCCCACCTCCATTAAGGTCACTCATAGAGGGAATGCCTTAATTTCGGTGGAGCATTATAGGTAAAAGATGCAGATAAATTCTAAGATAAACAAATAAAGCAGCGGAAAATAAAGTCATTTTATAAAAAACTTAATTCAATCAAGCTTTTACAACAATTTCCTCAATCATACTTAAATGTAATACATAGAACTTCTATCTTGATTTAAAAACTTCCAAGAATAAAAGAAGCATAAAAACAATGATATTCCCCGATAAAGCATGAACCAGCCATAACAGTGGAAGAGAGAGAGTCCAAAGCGATACACCAACTAATCTTCAAGCTTAGAAAGAGAAGAGGTCTAAGTTAGGCTAAGCTATTCGCTCCCTGACTACCTAGGGGGGAGGGAAACGGAAGAAAAGAGGTGAAAAACAAACTAGGTCAGACATAAGTCCGGTAAGTCCAGTGATCTTTCAGCATGCAAACAAGATAAAGGATCATGACATGAATAAACCGAAAATAGGACAATACCATAAAAACAAGGTAACTAAAGACAAGATAAGTGCAAGGTGAACTCGATGTGCTTCTACTTTTTCTCTGCTTCGCTACTACTCTGTTAATCTGATTTCTATATTTACCTCTGCACCACCTAACTAGTGTCCCAACTAGTAATCTGTATAAAATGATAATCGTGATCCCAACCCCCGTAATTGTGGTAGGCTTCAGGTGTACATCTATCATGAGGATTCCACCTCAATCAGCCTAATTGCCATGAACATGTTAGATGTACCCTTACTACCCTATCGATCGGCTTCCTACTTGTATTCATGTTCCATGTGTCTATGTCAATCGGCCCTCTCTTGCGTGTAGATACCCTGTGCTGGTCCTACAATAAGGTGTATCAATCCTTATGATAGCAACCCGACACGATTCAAGATTCACAGTGTATAACTACTGGTACCCCAGTGCCTGCTTTTTCCCACTCTAGAGTATGTGCACGCCCGTAAATGATCGGAACCTACATTGACTTATCCCTGCCGCTGCTTTGACCACTTATAATCAGCCCAGTAATCGTGCCCCACCCTGCCTAGTTCAGGATACTGTAATACATCCATGTGGGTTACTGCTAAAATGGGTCCCCGTTACTAGGGTTTCCTATTGGTTAAGTTTGTGGGCCTATATTTACTAATATTACCCACTAACCTTATATGTACTTAACCTTCCCATCGATTCAAGCGTTTTTAATAAACTGTTAAGTTCTGTGGGCCTATATATATACTAATATTACCCACCTACACGAGATGTACTCAACCCTCCCATCGATTCAAGCATGTTTATTTAATGTGGGCCTATATTTACTAATATTACCCACCAACCCTATATGTACTTAACCCTTCCACTGATTCAAGCATGTTTATTTAATTGTTAAGTTTTGTGGGCTTATATTTACTAATATTACCCTCCAACCCGATATGTACTTAACCCTCCCGCACATTACGCCATATTAGTTAAGTGTTGTCCGCTCATGTTAACTTAACCCACTCATTCATCATGTCATGTTGGTTAAGCATTTCTTATTAACTTGACCCTCCTTACTTATCATGTTGGATCGGTTAAGTGTTTCCTATTAATTTAACCCCGTTCGTTCATTAAGTTATATTGGTCAAGTGTTTCTTGTTAACTTAACCCCATGTATTCATCTTGTTGTATTAATTAAGTGTCATCAATCAATTCAAGTTAACTTAACCCACCTACATGTCATGTTACTTTGGTTATGTGTTGCCTTCTTATGTTAACTTAACCCTACTACAAATCAAGTTATATTGGTTAAGTTATGCCATCTTATTTTAACTTAACCTTTCCATAAATCAAGTTATATTGGTTAAGTGTTTCTAAATTTACTTTACCTCACCCACTTGTCTAATTAACATGTTATAAAGGTTAAGTGTTCTAAATTTACTTAACCTCACCCACTTGTCTAAATAACATGTTATAACGGTTAAGTGTTCCAAATTTACTTAACCTCACCCACCTCCGTGAAGGTCACTCTGATACCAAGTGACCTTAAAATGCTCAACACTTAAGGAAAGTCATGGATACTCTCTGTGCACATCAGTTGAAAGCCAAATTCTCCAAATGCCATTTTTGGAGAGAAGAAGTAAGATTCCTTGGACATGTGGTGTCCAAAGAGGGGTTAGTCGTGGACCCCGCAAAAGTGGTTGCTGTGCAAGATTGGAAGATTCCACGAAACACAACTGAAGTCCGAATCTTTCTCGGGCTAGCAGGCTTTTACCAGAAGTTCATCAAAGACTTCGCGAAAATCTCAGCTCCACTTACAAGGTTGACGAAGAAGAACCTGGTTTTCGCTTGGGATTTGGATTGCGATATTGCTTTCCAACGCTTGAAAAGGGCTCTAACAACAGCCCCAGTCTGACATTGCCTGATGGGAGCAAGATGTTTACCGTATACACGAATGCATGCGGTACAGGATTAGGTGTTGTCTTGATGCAAGAAGGGAATGTAGTAGCTTATGGTGGAAGGCAGTTGAAAGTACATGAGAAAAACTACCCAACCCACGACCTAAAATTGGCGGCCATCGTTTTCGCTCTTAAGTCTTAGCGCCATTATCCCCTAGGTGAGAAGTTTGAATTGTTCACTGATCATAATTCGTTGAAGTACCTTTTCTCATAGAAAGATCTCAACTTGAGGAAGAAAAGATGGATGGAGTTTCTTGCCTCATATGATTTTGAGATTTCCTATACTCCTGGCAAGGGCAATGTGGTAGCAGACGCTCTGAGTAGAAAGAAGTTGACCTTAAGCCCTCTCTTTGTAGAAAGGCAAAGCTTGGAGTACACAGCCAACTTTGACTTTAGACCCTCCTCTGAATTTGTGCCTGGCTTGTTAGCAACACTGGAAGTGCGACCTACACTTTTTGACTCAATAGGAACTGCACAACGTGAAGACCCTCAGCTAGTAGATATGATAATAAGCTGATTAGGGGTGAGACTTCGAGTCACCTCAATAGATACTCCATCGATGATATGGGATGGTTGAGACGGGATGGAAGGCTATGCGTCCCATAAGTAAGAGATTTAGTGAAAATGGTTCTAAAAGAAGCACAACATTCAAAGCTGACCATACACCCAGGTGGAGACAAAATGTATAAAGACATCAAAAGGGTTTTCTTTTGGAATGGCATAAAGAGGGACGTAGCTGAATTCGTTTTTAAGCGCATGATATGCCAGCAGGTCAAGGCGGAGCAGAAGAAGACTGGTGGTTTGCTTCATCCTCTAGAGGTCCCCCTGTGGAAATGGGATAGCATTTCGATGGACTTTATTAATGGGTTGCCTAGGTCAAGAAGGGGCAATACCAGTATTTGGGTAATAGTGGACCGGCTCACAAAAAGCACTCACTTTATACCTGTCAAAAGTAGGACTGCCTCATCTCTAGCATCGATATATCTTAAAGAGATAGTTTGACTGCATGGGATACCTTCCAACATAGTAAGCGATCGAGACCCTATTTTTACAAGCGAGTTCTGGAAGAGTTTGCTAGAGGTTGTAGGCACACAACTATGTTTAAGAACGGCTTACCATCACCAAACCGATGGACAGACGGAAAGGGTGAACAGAGTCTTAGAAGACCTCTTGAGATTGTGTGTTCTTGACTTTGGAGGGACATGGGAAGATCATCTTCCTCTAGTGGAGTTCGCCTACAACAGTAGCTACCAAGCTACAATAGGCATGGCACCCTTCAAAGCCTTATACGGGAGACCGTGTCAATCACCAACCTGTTGGTGGGAATCCACAGATAAGCTTATACTTGGGCCAAACATGATTAGGGAAATCTCAGAAAAGGTGGACCTAATAAGAAGACGAATGAAGACTGCTCAAGATAGACAGAAGTCCTATGCAAATAAAAGAAGGACCGACCTTGAGTTTGAGGCTGGAGACAGAGTGTTCCTTAAAGTATCTCCTTTAAGGATTGTTGTTCGCTTTGGATCCAAAAGGAAATTGGCACCTAGATTCATAGGACAATTTCCTATCATTGAAAGAATTGGGACGATGGCCTACAGATTAGAGCTACCTGAAAAGTTGTCTGGAGTTCACAATGTCTTTCATGTTTCTCACCCACGGAAGTGCTTACATGAGTCTGCGGAAGTGGTGGAACCAAAGATACTAGAAGAGGTAGAAGTGGAACGAGAAGCAACAGTGAGAAGAATCCCAACTCGTATCTTGGGAACGGAAGTCAAAAAGCTACGCAACCGTGAAGTCAAGCTTGTTAAAGTACAATGGTGTGACAATGAAGAAGACGCGACTTGGGAGACCGAAAGAAAGATACGCGCAGCCTACCCTTAACTTTTTGAGGGTACATCTTTGATCTCTCCTTTATCATAAGTTTATTCATGCTTAGTTATCTTTTTGGTCCTATTTCTTGATCCTTAGTAGAAATCAATGGATGTAAACATGTATTTGAAACATGTTATGGTTAATGGTTGCAAAGTGGTTGCTAGTGATTGCTCGTGGATGCATATGCACATACACATTAGGTTCTAGATCGGCTCAATCACTTTCATATTGCATTTGCATATAAACGCATGAAATTGTATGTGGATTGAAACTTGATGTGTTATCATATGGACGTTGCATTTGTATGAATGATTGTGCACTCATGTAGAATTATGAATAGGAAAAATTGCATGCAAAATGGACTCATGGCACTCTCATGATTCGCATTAAGGAGGTCAACTGGATCAGTAGACCGCCTGATTTTGCACTAGAAAAGAGACATATACACACACTCTGCATATGTTCATATGGTATTAGAAGTCTTTTAAGGAAAATGGATGCTTGTGGATGATGGATGAGTAAATGGATGATTGGATGTGAAGATGCATTCTTCTTAACTTAAAGATTTCAGGGACGAAATCCTTTAAGGAGGGGAGAATGTAACACCCCGAATTTTTTGAGAATATTAAAATTAACAAATTCAAGAACACTTAATTTTTAGAAGAAGAATTAAGTGAAATGGGTTGCTCTATTACGTTCGTCTCAAAATCTTGGTCAAGATAGACATTTGGTTTGCATAAAATAGATACCTTATGAAGAAGTTATTAAGCCTTGAAGTTTGAATGCATATGAGAGAAAATAATATATAGATATATATATAAATTAAATAAATAAATATACACAAAAGTTAAACACAGCGAATCGGGAGGGGGTATAACAAAACCGGCCCATTTTTGAGGTCGACCCGAGCTTCGCTGGGTCGACTAGGGGTTGATTCAGGGTGTTTAGCTGTCAACCCATGGGCCGATTCGCTCTAAGGCAGATGTGGCATCTAATTGGTTCTGATGGACTCCTTGCTGAGTCATTAGGGTTGATGTGGCTATTCTATCTTGTCTGAATGGCTTTGATTTGCTCTAGGTTAATCTGACGATTCCTATTAAATCAAACTTCTATATAAGCAACCTAATACCTCAACCCTAAATCATATTAAAAATCAAACCAAAAGCCATCATGCTGGTGTTGGACAACCTCGAGTAGCCTTCATTCAACTTGAAGCAAATTAAAAGAGACAAACCAAATCAAATCAAAATTAACCTAAAACAACGATTGTCTACATCAAAGGCGAGCATTTCAACTTCAGAATACAAATTCCAGAAATCAAGATTGTCTTTTGTAAGTGTAGTTATCTTTTAGATGTAAATAAATTTAAGATGTGATTTGATATAAAGTGAAATATAGAATTATACCATGTTGTATAATATTGATGATGCTAATTCATGTTTGTTTCTTGTGATGAATTTATCATGAATTGTCTTGGCTTATTGGACTTGGTGTTGGATCTATTAAAGATTGATAATGAAACTGTCAATATCATATGCAAGTTATATGTTTCATGTTAAGATCTACATATATATGTTTATATGATTGATGCAAGTTGTATGTATTATTTTAGATCCAAGTCAAGATATATATATATATATATATTCATATGCTTTATGTTAGATCCATATGCCTATATATATGTTCATATGTTCATATGCAAGTTACAAATTTTATGTTGGATCCATGTCAAGATCTATCTAGGTTCATATGATTAATGCAACTTATATGTTTTATGACAGATCCAAGTCACGATCTAATTATACATATGTTCATATGAAAGTTACATGTTAGATCCAAAACTAGATCTATACTTATATGCATGTTTGTAAAGTGGACTTATTCAAGTTCACCTTGTTAGATCTAGTTCACACCTATATGTTAATGTTAAAATTTACATGCCTTGGGATTGGACATGTCATGATTATGTCATATGCTAGTTTATAATTGAGGTTATGTTCACATATGCCTAGATCTACATATTAACATGTTTTAGGCTTATGATTATCTAAGTCTAAATTATATGCAAGTTCATGTGACATGTTAAATTATATGAATAATGTTTTATGCAAAATTTACATGTTTGGTTGAATCTATATGCATGTTCCCTTCTTTACCTCTTGTTTATAAATTGGGTAATATGCTAGCCCAATGAATTTATGTGATTAATACGAATGAACAAACGGGGGTAACGTTGGGATAATTATTAAATCAAAACATGTTAATAATGTAGGTCTGCCCAAAACCATGTAAATGGTCAAGGCCATGAATGGTATAATTTATACCATTAGTCTTGAACATAATTAAAATATGTGACATGAAACACTTGTAGAAAATTCACATATATAAAATGTAAAAGATGAATATGCCTAATCCGAGGTTAGACTGAGGTATTGTGTAAACCTGTCCGGAACCGACCAGCACATCCAGTAACAACAACAATACATGTCTAATGTGAGAGGTTAGGGCATCAAGCCCAGAAAGACCCGAGGTTGGACTGAGTTGTGGTGTAAAACTGCCCGGAACCGACCGACACATCCAGTAACCACAACAATACCTGTCTAATGTGGGTGGTTGGTGATTTAATTAATTAATTAATTAATTAAAGCTCATGAACAATCAAGCTAGAAATGGTGAGGTTAAGTAATTAAGGGAATACTTAACCAATTTAACATGTTAACAAGACAAGATTGGTGGGGTTAAGTAATTGAGGAAACACTTAACCAACTTAACATGTTAACTAGGCAAGATTGATAGGGGTTAAGTCAAACCAAGGACACTTAACCAATTTAGCATGTTGACTAGAAAAACCCTAGTAACGGGGACCCATTTCAGTAGTAACCCATATGGATGTATCAAGGTACCCTGAACTAGGCAGAGTGGGGCACGATTACTGGGCTGAATATAAGCGGTCAAAAGGGCGGCGGTTAGGTGCATCAGTGTAGGTTCCGACGGAGTACAGACGTGCATGGCCTCCGGAGTGGAAAAAGCAGGCACTGGGCACCAGGCGTACACTTGTGCATCTTTGAATCGTGTCAGGGTTGCCATTATAGGACTTGATACACCCTATACTGGAAACAACACAAGTACTTAACAATCACGTGGGGCCGCATGACACCGGGAATACATGAACGCGAATAGGATCCGATCAACACATGAATGAGATCACTTTATCACGAACGTACGTTGCTAGTTAAACAGTTCTTAGTGGGTGCAGAGAAGTAAAAGTGGGTGTGATAGCCAAATCTAGTTAAATCTTACTTTACCTTGTTTTAGGACTACCCTATCCTTCTGATATCATTCTAAGTTCAGTTTATTCATGTCATAGTCTTTTACTTGTTTACATGCTATTAAATAACTGGGCTTACCAGACTTATGTATGACTCGTTTTCCTTTCGCTTCTTTTCTTCATCCCCCACAGGTCCGCAGGGAGGAAACATTTCTGCTTAGTCCAGGTTAGCCAAAGCTTAAAGACCGTAGATATAAGACTTGGACTTTCCATTTTGAGCTGTGGCTATGGTCAAGCACTTATTGGGGATTTATGTCATTTTATTTTCAGTATTGCTTCTTTATGTTTTCAAGATAGATGAAAAGTTGTAATAATTTGGAAGGTTGAAACAGTTATTGAATTGTTGTGTTGAACAAGTATTTATGAAATAATATTGATCTTTTTCCACTGCATAATTTTTCTGTCTTGTAATTTATTAGTATCTTGTACCATAAAACGCTCCACCGAAGTTAAAGCATTCCCTTTGGGAGTGACATTAATGGAGGTGGGGTGTTACACGACCCCCCAGGGGGAGTCGACATAGGTGTCGACCCCCCCTGTAGGGAGTCGACCCCTTTTGAGATCTGCTTCCTGTGACGAATTTTAGTAGCTCTGAGCAGATGTGGCCTTCCCTGATTGGCCAATGACTAATTTCTAAGGTGTTAGGGCTTATGTGTCGTGTTATGATTGGATGGATGACACATCTCTTTGGTTTGGTGGCTCTGATTTCTCCTAGCCTAATCTAAAGGCTAGAATTAATCCTAGACATCTATATATACATAGCCAAATCTAGAACCTAACCTCATAACCTTAAGACTATGGTGTCGTCATGCTATTCGTCTACAAGCTAGCCAAGCCTCATTCATCTTCTCCTAACTAGAAATATAAATCCAAACTAGTAATCGATTAGAAGAACTTCAAATCAAACGTCTACATCAAAGGATAGCTTTTCAAATTTAGAAATCAGATCCTAGAATACAAGATCCGTCCTTATTCTGTAAGTTTAGTCATTATTTAGATTTAAACATCTAATAGAAATCATGACTGTAATAATCGGATCTAGAACGATGCCTAATTCTGATTCGTGCCCATCCTTTTGTCTAATCTAAATTGCTTATGCCTATGAGACTGTTGGACTGACATAATACATTACACCAAAACAGTGGTTCCCTACAAGTATATGTGTTACAAATAATTATTGTAACATTTTTAAGTGTCACCAATGGCCTGTGAGGAATTTCCTGTAACACTTATAAGTGTTACAAACATAGTAACTGCTAACACTTATAAGTGTTACAAACATATTCATTGCTGACACTTATAAGTGTTACAAACATATTCATTGCTAACGCTTATAAATGTTGGAACCATAAGTTATGGTAACACTTATAAGAGTTACAAACATATTCATTGCTAACACTTATAAATGTTGGAACCATAAGATAAACTAACACTTATAAATGTCAGTATCAAAATCCTACTAACACTTATAAATGTTGGCATACATAAATTGCTAACACTTGTAAATGAGTATATATATCACGTCTTTATGATTTCCAATCAAATATATAATTCAACATATTAATTCAATATAAGATTTGATACACTTCCATATTTCAAATTCAACAATGTCACATTCGCATAATGCTCAAATATTTGTTATATGCTGCTTCCAATTTCAAAAATACAATAATATCAAGTTCAAATTATAAAAATCAATACAAAGTTTTACTAAAGATACAAAGAATTTTAGATAATGCGAAGGCGAAATGTGGACCATATCACAAAGCCTCCATCCGAAAATTCACAAAGCTTGTAATATTCGTTTTGAGGACCATCGTAAATCAGTGCTTCCGGATCTAAAACTTCTGTTATCCAAACAACTTTCTCAACACCTTGTACTATCTCTCTAAAATGACACATGGTTTGTGTTCCAATATAAGCTTTTGCTACATTCTTCTTCAAATCTTGTGATAATAGCATTACAAGTTGTCTTTCCCTTGTTGATGATCCAACATCATTTGACGGAATAAGCGCATTAGCAATTCCAACATTCGGTGTCCAAATTGGAGGCGGTTTCTATCATATGTGTCACAACACTCCCATTAACGTAAATTCAATATAAGATTTGAGTCTCGGTTCAATTTTAGCAAGCGTCGGTTTGCGCAAACTGAGCCGCTCAGTTTGTGCATGAAAAAGGCTCAGTTCGCGCGAAAAGGGAATATAAGAATACATTCATATCACATAGGTACAGAAACTGATGCTTCATGAGAATATAATCATTAGCAGCCTAATAAAATTAATAGTAAAAAGAAACAAACCAACCAACCAACCTTGAACTTTCATTTTTCCGGTAATCCTTTTGGGTTTAAAAGCTTCTCCTTTGTTGCCAAGCCCACAAGACCGTTTAGCTAGAAGTTCCTCCTCGGATTGTGGTACGATATGCTGCAAACTGCAAAACCGTTAATTTAACAGTTAAATAAGAACAATATAATATCGACTTAAGCAAAAGATGTGATTGTATATTTCTTCCATGTACTCACTTTAATAAGTGCATTTTGTATGCCTGTTGTAGAAGAAAAATTCAAAAAAGCACATGAACCATAGGACTAAATAACATGACTTACCCAAAAGAATTTCTCAATAGAGCACATTCATTTAACCTTTCACTAAGGTAAAATGAAGAAACCATAATGCAACTTTGTAACCATATTATTCTTGCTTCCTAATATTTAAAAACGCTAGAAGGGTTCTGTAACACCCCTCATTTTTAATATAATTAAAAATGTGTAAAAATATTTGTATATGCATAAATAGGTAAATAATGGTGATGTATAATGAAAAATTAATCCGATAACAATGTACATAACAGAGAAGACAATAAAATAAGGATATTTAATTTAAATATTATGAATTAAGTAAAACGAACATCGCCATTGCGTTCGTCTTGGAATTCTACTTGGAATAGAGTCCAAGTTTTCGAAAATTGGACTACACATGGAAGAGTTATGGCCTTCAGAAGATTCAACAAAAATTTAGAATTTACATAGGAAAATACCCAAGCAAGTTGACCTGGGGGTCGACCTACCCAGGGAGGTCGACCTGGGTTTGACCTTAGATTCGACCTTCCCCCTGATTTTTCCAGATCCGGGCAGTGACGATTTTTGATGTGTTGGACGAACCGGATGGCTTCTAGGGCGATCTAATGACTCTAAAACACTCTCTGCACCTATAAAATAGTGCATATACCTAACCTAATTCATAAACAATTCCTTCTGACGCTTCCATGCCGCTAAACTTCAACCAAACATGGACGCCGCCTCAAAATCCTAAATTAATTTGCAAGTTCTTCATCAACTTTGGAGTTTAATCAAATCAAGAAGCAAAGTTCTTCATCAAAAATTCATGCTCTTCACCAATAATCAAATAAGAAGATTAAATCAGCGTTCTAAATCAACGAAAAATCACTTATTTCTCTAATCCAATCAGTGTGAGTTGATTTGAACTATATTTGTTGTATAATGTTGCTTCTATCGTTTACCACTCCCCATAATGAATATGATGTTAATTTAATAAGATCTGTCATTTTATTTATGCCTACGTTTGAGTTCTCTCCTTTTTATCCTTTCCCCTTTTTATTTTTGGATCTAGGTTATCTCAAACCTAGACAAAATCTTATTATACAATACGCACGATTGGAATATGGGGATATTGAAATATAATCTGAAATTTTGGGGTTTGTGGCATAACAGTTGTTATTGCATATATTGGGCATAATCTATTTTATGTTGTCGAGGAATATAATCTATGCTGAATACTGCGCAACTATGAGTTTTGATTTATGATGTTAACATGAAATTTTGTAAATTTAATTGGGACTATTGGATATGGATTTGGTATAATTCAATATTAACAACATGTAATTAGATAACATGGGTTGGGGAAATTTATTTGTGACTTGAAAAGTAAGCCTAGAGGGTGAATTAGATTATATGTATGAACGTGGGAATGTTGGGATATTTATTGGGAAAATATTGATTATATGAAATTGGGTATAATTGGATATTGGAAGTTGACATGTTTGGGCATGAATAACTTGGAATTAGTGAATTGGCTATAATTGGATAATTTGGGTAACACGAAAATTGACTAACTATTATGTAATTGGTGTAGTGAATGGCAAATTGGAAATAGGCATAAAGATGAAATGTAATTAAGTTGAATTTGGAACATATGACATGAATTTGGGGTTTGGGTAAAAGGCGATTGTTAATGAATGCCTATGACACGAGGTTAGACGCGTTCGTGGTGTAAGACTGGCCAGAACCGCCCGGCAAATCCAGCAACCACAAGCGAACGTCTAATGTGAGAGGTCAACGACAAGAACTAGAGGCATAACGGTTTATGACACGAGGTTAGGCGCGTTTATGGTGTAAGACTGCCCGGAACTGCCCGGAACCGCCCGACAAATCCAGCAGCCACGAAAGGACATCTAATGTGAGAGGTCATACATCGTTACGGCATCATAAATAAATTAAGAAATACTAACCATAATAAGACATGTGGGTGACATGGGTATGGTTAGAGGGTTAAGTGGGTGATATAAATTACATGTAAAGCATGACTAATATGGACTTAACCGTTGTAATTCATGTGATGTAAAACATAACCAAGTTAAACTTAACCGTAGTAAAACATGTGTAAGACATGGAAACTGTAATAAAAGGGAGTTAAGTGGGACATGTGTGTCATGTGAAACAGAATTTAGATATGCTTAACCACATGGGACCCGTAACGGTATCATAAATTAATTGAATTGGGAAAAGTTTAAGTAACGGGTTAAGTAAAAGGAAGGGTTAAGTCAAATCTAAAATTAATGACACAATAATGGGGGAATGATAATTACCTATTATAAACTGGAGTTGTGGTGATGTAAAATTAAATAATAGGCGAACTTGTCATTGGGACAAGGGAAGGTTATGACTTAAGATGTAATACAAGACTTGAAGGGTGGGACAACTTATACTATGAAATAAGTCAAATCTAAAATTAATGACAAGAAATAGGGAATGATAAATAAAATATTATGAATAAACTTGAATAAGGCAAGAAAGGATAATTTGTGGAAATTATAACTTATGGGACAAGATAAGTTATACGAAACGATAAGGAAGATGAGATAACTTATATGTAAAGATATACTTAAATTAAGTGGTTTGGAAAGGGGAAATGTGAAATTAAAAATGATATAAGTTATATGAGTGGAAAAGAAGTAAATTAGAATCATATATGTTGGTTGGGTTAAGTAATTCTCTGGGTGCCAGTCTGATGTTGATTTCGGTCCTCGGGGCTGGTGTTTAGAGGGTAATTCTCCTAATCAGTATGTATGTGGGATAAGGCATATTTAACTATGAATTAAGTATAACAAGTTGTTGTAACCCAAAAAGGGAATAATTTATGAGATTGGAAAATAACATATTGTGGGCTTATTAATGGACTTAAGTGGGTTAAGTATAAATGGAATTAATAAGCAAGGGCAACTTGGTGAATACGAGAAAAAAAGGGAAGCTAATGTGAATAACCAATTTAAATGAGAAAGTTGACGAGGTGGCACAAGCGTGAAATAAATGGTTAGACTTAGGGTCTAATGGCATATAAAACTAAGGCGCTTGAAGCAGTCCGTACATTGTAGGATGAATAACCCAACGAGGTAGATCATGATGGTGTCATAAGGCACGAGGAGAGCGCACGTTCGCAATTTTGGTGGCTCCAACGGACTGGAAGGGGAAGCACGCGGCTTCTTTAGATGCTAAAGGTGCTCCTGGTAGTCTTCTGTAGTGGTTTAGCTTCGGGCTAGGATTATAGAGGTTGATTCTGTGCAGAACTACCAGGTGCGTGGGCCTTGACTGCACAAGTAGGCGGCAATCAGAATGTTGTATGCAGTGGCATTAAAGGGGGCTCGGCTATTGCCTCAGGTGGAGGTGGAGGGTCAAGACCAAACGATAGCAAGATCGTCGGACGCTTGTCACCAGCAGCCTAAGGAATGCGAAAAGACAAGAGCTAACCCCTAGAGATCGTTAACCTTTGCTATCGAGGGACAGTTGCGGGGAGACCCCACATGGATGTTTAGATTGTTTGCTTGTTAGGGGTGGTCGCTTAGCTCGTGTGGTCTTTACTAGTTGAGGGAGGGGCTGAGGTGGGGCCATAGTCACCATAGAAAAACCAGACCCGAGGGATATCTGTACATTGGACACTCTTAGAGGCGGGCCCGTACAGATATAGAAAAGCTCCCAACCAAGTTCCGTGTTTTCTGTTGTAGCCCTGCCATGGAACTTGGGTACAAAAGTAGAGGTTATGTGCAGTAGAAACATCGGGTACGATTGATGATACGTACGTGGGAAAGTCTAGGTACAACCATGTCTGCTCTAGGTGGTCGTAGATTAGAGGGCATTATTCGGTGATAGAACCAAACTCGATCGAATAGTTTGAGGATAGCAGTCAGTACGCTTACGTAGCACAGCGATAGTGGTTCTATGCGGATGCAGCGTTTTACGGCATATGATGAGGGACTGTGCATATTGCTATGATGGTTTGGAGGAGACCGTGCGAGTTAGGTATCATGGGATGTACCTCAGTTTGGGGGGAGCTACATATATGCTATATTAGGTTAATCAACTAGGGGGTAGATGGGTGTGACGTGTGTATAAGCTTTGAGTGCTAATAACACATATAACCTAATAAATAAGAAAGTGTAATTGAATGGTATATGTAGGATTATTCAAGAAGTGTAGTTTAAATTCATTCACACAGAGCTTAAGTTCTGCCCCCCTCCTCATAACATTCGCAGGTTAGACAGATACTTACAGCTTTGGGAATACTGATTTAGCAGTATTGTGATTAAGTTAAAGCTATGTTTTAAATATATTATATTTTACTCCTTCCGCTGTGAGGTGTTTTCCAAACGCTGACATATCTCTTTTCTCTGTCTTTTTCTGCAGGATACCAGAGCAACCAACTCAAGTTTCGGGGGATTGGATTTTTGAAAAAAATTGGTCCGTCGGAATCCTGGTTGTTTCATCTGGTATCAGAGCTTCGGTTCAGTGATCTTATGGGAGATATTGAGCGATCGTATTTGTATTTTCTAAAATATAAATATATTATATATATAAACCTAAATCAATAAAGTAGCCCACTAGGTAGGGAAAGAGTTGGGATATTTAGTTTGTACACTAAAGTAATAAAAATAGAAATTTTTGAGACACTTAGGTGGTTTGGTTGGAAAGTGTACAATATGAATTGGTATTTGAGAAAGAAAGTATCCCATAGAATTAAAACTGGAATGTTATTTCAGAGTAGTGGGTTCGGAAGTGAAACCTTATAGATTGGAAAAGGTTAAGATGTGGAAAATGGATTAGGAATATATATGATCGAGAGAGTTGAAATTGCATAAGTGCCTATGAAAGCCTAGTCGAGTTGAAGACCCGCTTTGAGTCTAACCCAATGATAAGCTTTTAAGAACTTGAATCTGTAAGAGAGTTTGTGGTATTTTTCCAAATTTTGATCTTAAAAGTATTTTGATGTTTTTAGTGCATGATGGGTTTTAAAGTAAAGTGAGGTATATTAGGTAAAACAATGATTTCTTGTTTTAAAAGAATTCTCTCATGAAACGGTGCATATTATTGAGCATAAATAGCTTACTAGTTTTCATATATGAAAAAAAGTTTTGAAATCTCTATTTGGTTAACAATAAATTTTGGTTGTTGTTTTAAAAAGAAATTTTGTTGGGTAAACAAAATAAGCGGTAGAGTGCAAGAATAGAGTAGATGTTTGCGCCTTAGTAACCAAAGTTAACATTGTAAATAGGAACAATGTAATCTCGATAGTTGTCCTTGTCTACTCCAGTTTTGTGATTTGAAGAAAGTGTTTTGCATTTTATTTTGTGATATGTTTTTTTTATGGTTTGGCAAAAGCAAGTTTTTGAGAAAAGAATAAAAGTTTACCACTTTTAGTTTTTGGAAGGAGAATGTAATAAAAAGAAAGAAGGCCAAAACATGTTTTAAAAATGGAGTAGTTAAGGATTAAGGCCTAGAAAGAAGAGATAAAGTTAAAGCTATTAGAACCAACTGGGAATTGGTTGAGATGAGAAATTCTCTGAGTATCAATCTGATGTTGATTTAGGTCTTCGGGGTTGATACTTAGAGAGTTATTTTCTTGCCAATTTACAGTAAGGGATTAGATAATATTAGACTAATGGAAAATTTCCTGTAGAATGCATAAGCATTGAGAAATCTAGGATTGTTGCTTGAAAGAGAAGTACAGGCTAGTAATACACAGCATGGACTAGTAGTGACTACTAGGTAGTGGAAGGGCAAGTAAGTGTAGAGAGTTGGTGGTTGGACTTTTCTTGAGAGAAATAGTCTTATGATTCTTGGCCCTTGGTAGTAGCTGTGTAAGATGATGTTTGAGTTACAAACAGAAAGTCTTATTTGAAAATAATAAACTTAAGTAATTTGATTAAGTCAAATAAGCTAAGAAAGAAACTAGCCTAACTTAAAAGAAAACAACAGAATAAATCAAGCAGCAAAATGAGATGGGAAAAAAAATGGAAATCTTAAGAAAAAGATGAATAAATATTAAATTTTTCCAAGATAAGTGGAAAAAGAGAAGAAATTTTATTGTGCGATTGTACTTGGATAGGAAAATAGGAAATCTTCATAGAATAGTCATATAAAAATCCAAGTACGATTAGAAAAGAAAAACGGAGGATATGAATTTTTCCGTTTTACACCTCTTCGTAACATAAGAAATCGAATTTGGAAAATTAGATTTTTCTAAATTTCGAATTTAATGATGGTTGGTAGGGTTTTGGATACGAAAATTGGATGAACTATGCTCTTACTCTGTAAGAGTGTAGGAAAATTTGGATGAAAAACATTTTGATTTTTCAAAAATATTGCATTCATATAGAACTGCAAGTATATTTAGGATGTGAGCATCATGTTTTGAAAGAGTTTTTAAAGTTTGCATACATATAGGTGGATCCAAATTAGGCATACATACTTTACTATGATGTATCTCACTTTGCACATGTGCATAATGTTTGTAACAATTGGATGCACACTTGATGGATGGATATTGCGATGGGTTATCTATTTTACTCTTATCGAATTTCGCAGACGAAATTCTTTAAGGGTGGGAGAATGTAACACCCTGCATTTTTAATATAATTAAAAATGTGTAAAAAATGTGTATATGCATAGATAGGTAAATAATGGTGATGTATAATGAAAATTAATCCGATAACAGTGTATGTAACAGAGAAGACAATAAAATAAGGATACTTAATTTAAATATCAGGAATTAAGTAAAACGGAAATCACCATTGCGTTTGTCTCGGAATTCTGCTTGGAATAGAGTCCAAGTTTTCGAAAATCGGACTCCGTATGAAAGAGTTATGGCCTTCGGAAGATTCAACAAAAATTCAGAATTTACATAGGAAAATACCCAGGCAGGTCGACCTAGGGGTCGACCTACCCAGGGAGGTCGACCTTAGTGTCGACCTCCCCCCTGATTTTTTCAGATCTGGGCAGTGACAATTTTTGATGTGCTGGACGGACCGGATGTCTTCTAGGGCGATCTAATGGCTCTAAAACACTCTCTACACCTATAAAATAGTGCCTAGACCTAACCTAATTCATAAACAATTCCTTCTGACACTTCCATGCTGCTAAACTTCAACCAAACATGGCCACCGCCTCAAAACCCTAAATTAATTTGCAAGTGCTTCATCAACTTTAGAGTTTAATCAAATCAAGAAGCAAAGTTCTTCATCAACAATTCATGTTGTTCACCAATAATCAAATAAGAAGATTAAATCAGCGTTCTACATCAACAACAAATCACTTATTTCTCTAATCCAGTCAATGTGAGTGGATTTGAACTATATTTGTTGTATAATGTTGCTTCTATCATTTAACATTCCCCGTAATGAATATGATGTTAATTTAATAAGATCTATCATTTTATTTATGCCTAAGTTTGAGTTCTCTCCTTTTTATCCTTTCCCCTTTTTATTTTTGAATCTAGTTTATCTCGAACCTAGAAGAAATCTTATTATACAATACACATGATTGGAATATGGGGATATTGGAATATAATCTGAAATTTTAGGGTTTGTGGCATAACAATTTGTATTGCATATATTGGGCGTAATCTATTCTATGCAGATGAGGAATATAATCTATGCTGAGTAGTGTGCAACTATGAATTTTGATTTATGATGTTAACATGAAATTGTGTAAATTTAATTGGAACTATTGGATATGGAATTGATATAATTCAATATTAACAACATGTAATTGGATAACATGGATTGGTGAAATTTATCTGTGACTTGAAAAGTAAGCCTAGACGGTGAATTAGATTATATGTATCAACGTGGGAATGTTGGGATATTTATTGGGAAAATATTGATTATATGAAATTGGATATAATTGGATATTGGAAGTTGACATGTTTGGGCATGAATAACTTGGAATTAGTGAATTTGGCTATAATTGGATAATTTGGGTAACATGAAAATGGGCTAACTATTATGTAATTGGTGTAGTGAATGGCAAATTGGAAATAGGCATAAAAATGAAATGTAATTAAGTTGAATTTGGAACATATGACATAAATTTGGGGTTTGGGTGAAAGACGGTTGTTAATGAACGCCTATGACACGAGGTTAGACGCATTTTTGGTGTAGGACTGCCCGGAACCGCCCGGCAAATCCAGCAACCACAAGCGAACGTCTAATGTGAGAGGTCAATGGCAATAACTAGAGGGGTAACGGTTTATGACACGAGGTTAGGCGCGTTTATGGTGCAAGACTGCCCGGAACCGCCCGGCAAATTCAGCAGCCACGAAAGGACATCTAATGTGAAAGGTCAAACATCGTTACGGCATTATAAATAAATTAAGAAATACTAACCATAATAAGACATGTGGGTGACATGGGAATAGTTAGAGGGTTAAGTGGGTGATATAAATGACATGTAAAGCATGACTAACGTCGACTTAACCGTTGTAAGAAATGTGATGTAAATCATAACCAAGGTTGACTTAACCGTAGTAAAACATGCGTAAGACATGGAAACTGTAATAAAAAGGGGGTTAAGTGGGACACGTGTGACATGAGAAACAGAATTTAGATATGCTTAACCAAATGGGACCCATAATGGTATCATAAATTAATTGAATTGGGAAAAGTTTAAGTAACAGATTAAGTAAAAGGAAGATTAAGTCAAATCTAAAATTAATGACACAGTAATGAGGGAATGATAATTACCCATTATAAACTTGAGTTGTGTTGATGTAAAATTAAATAGTAGGCAAACTTGTCATTGGGACAAGGGAAGGTTATGACTTAAGATGTAATACAAGACTTGAAGGGTGGGACGACTTATACTATGAAATAAGTCAAATCTAAAATTAATGACAAGAAATGGGGAATGATAAATAACCTATTATGAATAAACTTGAATAAGGCAAGAAAGGATTATAATTGGAAATTATAACTTATGGGACAAGATAAGTTAAAGGAAACGATAAGGAAGATGAGATAATTTATATGTAAAGATATACTTAAATTAAGTGGTTTGGAAAGGGGAAATGTGAAATTAAAAATATAAGTTGTATGAGTGGAAAAGAAGTAAATTAGAATCATATATGTTGGTTGGGTTGAGTAATTCTCTGGGTGCCAGTCTGATGTTGATTTCGGTCTTTGGGGCTGGTGTTTAGAGAGTTACTCTCCTAATCATTATGTATGTGGGATAAGGCATACTTAACTATGAATTAAGTATAACATGTTGTTGTAACCCAAAAAGGGAATAATTTATGAGATTGGAAAATAACATGTTGTGGGCTTATTAATGGACTTAAGTGGGTTAAGTATAAATGGAATTAATAAGCAAGGGTAACTTGGTGAATACGGGAAAAAAGGGGAAGCTAATGTGAATAACCAAGTTAAATGAGAAAGTTGACGAGGTGGCACAAGCGTGAAATAAATGGTTAGACTCAGGGTCTAATGGCATATAAAACTAAGGCGCTTGAAGCAGTCCGTACATTGTAGGATGAATAACCCAGCGAGGTAGATTATGATGGTGTCATAAGGCACGAGGAGAGCGCATGTTCGCTATTTTGGTGGCTCCAACGGAATGGAAGGGGAAGCACGCTACTTCCTGAGATGCTAAAGGTGCTCCTGGTAATCCTCTGTAGTGGTTTAGCTTCGGGCTAGGATTATAGAGGTTGGGTCTGCGCATAACTACCAGGTGGGTGGGCCTTGACTGCACAAATAGGCGGTAGTTAGAATGATGTACGCGGTGGCATTAAGGGTGGTTCGGCTATTGCCTCAGGCGGAGGTGGAGGGTCAAGACATGATCGTCGGACGCTTGTCACCAGCAGCCTAAGGAATGCGAAAAGACAAGAGCTAACCCCTAGAGATCGTTAACCTTTGCTATCAAGGGACGGGTGTGGGGAGACCCCACATGGATGTTTAGATTTTTTGCTTTTTAGGGGTGGTCGCTTAGCTCGTATGGTCTTTACTAGTTGAGGGAGGGGCTGAGGTGGGGCCATAACCACCATAGAAAAACCAGACCCAAGGGATATCTGTACATTGGACACTCTTAGAGGAAGGCCCGTACAGATATAGAAAAGCTCCCGACCGAGTTCCGTGTTTTCTGGTGTAGCCATGCCACTGAACTTGGGTGTACAAGTAGAGGTTATGTGCAGTAGAAACATCGAGTACGATTGATGATACGTACGTGGGAAAGTCTAGGTACAACCATGTCTGCTCTAGGTGGTGTATCGGAGACTAGAGGGCATTATTCGTTGATGGAACCAAACTCGATCGAATAGTTCGAGTATAGCAGTCAGTATGCTTACGTAGAACAACGATAGTGGTTCTATGCGGATGCAGCATTGTATGGCATAGGATGGACTACGCATATTACTGTGGCGATACAGAGGAGACCGTGCGAGTGGGGTATCATGGGGTGTTCCTCAGTTTGGGGGTAGCTACATATACACTATATTAGGTTAATCTACTAGGAGGTAGATGGGTGTAACGTGTGTGTAAGCTTTGAGTGCTAATAACACGTATAACCTAATAAATAAGAAAGTGTAATTGAACGGTATATGTAGGATTATTCAAGAAGTGTAGTTTAAATTCATTCACACAGAACTTATGTTCTGAACCCCTCCTCATTACATTCGCAGGTTAGACGGAGACGTATAGCTTTGGGAATACTGATTTAGCAGTATTGTGATTAAGGTAAAGCTATGTTTTAAATATATTATATTTTACTCCTTCCGCTGTGAGGTTTTTTTTGAACTCCGACATATCTCTTTTCTCTGTATTTTTCTGCAGGACACCAGAGCAACCAACTCGGGTTTCGCGGGATTGGATTTTTGAGGAAAAAAAATGGTCCATCGAAATCCGGGTTGTTACAGGTTCATTATGTTATTCAACCATTAGGGGAA
The DNA here is from genome assembly GCA_030737875.1 of Allium sativum. Taxonomy (NCBI): domain Eukaryota; kingdom Viridiplantae; phylum Streptophyta; class Magnoliopsida; order Asparagales; family Amaryllidaceae; genus Allium; species Allium sativum. Next base: position 601,354,662 of record CM060916.1, on the reverse strand, counting down.
AGATGATTTATCATTCAGTGACCCTAAAAATACAGGACATGGGACAAATTTCTTGAAATCACAAGACAAGCACTCAGCAAAAATGATACAACTTCTCACATTTATTTCCATAAACAGGATAGCAAAGTACATATTACAGTATACACAATTACATACATTACATAACATTCCATACGACTACAATAACAATGTGAATATATGTAAAACTACTCAATATTTTAAGTAAACTAGTACCTCAAGAAGAGAAGCAGCAAACTCCATCTAAAGTTCCTCGTCGATAGTAAAGAAAAGAGGCACGTTTACAAAGAGAGATTTAATTTTATGCTTCTCGGCAAATCGAAGAGAATGGTAGTAAATGTAATCACATAAAAATCTTCCAAAATCATCTGAAGATGTCACTGGATATCCCATGCTCTCTAGCGTCTTGGTCATCTCGGCCACTGGGAGAGAAGTCTGAGTCATATAACACGGTTAAGTTATACTGCTTGGAATAAAACTCAAAAATAAAACAAAGGGAACAATTGAGTCTGCTTCATTCTAACCACATTGCAAGCATACAATTAGGTAATGTAAAATGGAAACTGAAACTAACATGTCAATATTGAGATATACATATACATGCAGCCAAGCATAGCACTTACAAAATCACAAAGAAGCTTAAGATGCAGCAAAACACAATTAATTGCAATTTATTACCTGATACCATATAACATGCAGCCTCTCTGATCTTCCCAAAAGTGACTAAAATCACTTACATGGATTATGTTATCTTACATGATCCTAAATTTGAAACTTGGAAATATTTAATCGAGCTGTATTCTCGAAAATCCATTTATAAGGTGTCATGAACTTAGGTTAGTCAGATTTCTTATTGGACTGTATGCCTACCAATTTGATCAAGTTCAGTATAACTTCCTCGAGAATATAAGGGAAATTGAAGTACATACCTAGCTATCATGTTTTTTGTAAATCATAAGAAACTATAATTTATCTTCTCAACTGCAATTCATGTAGGCTTGGAGATCTTATGTTGTGTTGATGATCTTTATTGTGACAACCCGAATTTTAATAACATGTTAAAACTAGGAATCAGGGTATAATTAAATTTTAAAATAATAATCAAGGGAAACAGGTTGCGCCATTGTGTTCGTCTCGTAATTCTGCATGAAATCGAGCCTGAGTTTTCGAAAATCGGAGTTCGTATGACCAAGTTATGACCCTCAGAAGTTTCATGAATTTAAATAAAATAAAACAGCTCGAAAATAAAGCCGAAAATTTGAAATTCAAACCCAAAGAAGGCTGGCGGGAAAATTCCCGCCCATATACCCAAGTCGACTAAGGAGTCGACCCCCCCCCCCAACCAGGTCGACTGGGGAGTCGACCTCCCCATGACCAGGTCGACTGGGGAGTCGACTGGGGTGTCAACCTCCCCATGACCAGGTCGACTGGGGAGTCGACCTGGGGGTCGACCTGCCTCCCGAACCCACTTCTTGAACCAGATGCATCCTGATGTATTTAGACTCGTTTTCTATCCAGATTCGTCTACCTAATCCTATATAAACTCACCCCTAGCCTCATTCTCTCCTCACCATTTCATTCTATCCTTATGATGCTTTTGAGATAATCAAAGTAATAAGATAAAAAGGAAGAAAAAAGACTGCTTCTTCTCCATCAAGACTACACTTAGAGATTTGCAAATTGGGGGATTTCAATTAGAACACGATCAATCAAATAGAGATTCAACAATCAAATTCTGCTTTCTAATTCTCGATCCACGCACTGTAAGTTCCAGTTACTTTTAGATGAAAACTATAAACTTGATATGGGCATGTTATAAATTGGAATTTGATATACGTATGATTCATATCTATTCTTATTCTTCTTGGACCTGGACATTTGAGAATATTGCTTTGAAATCAGTTTGGGCCGATTTGCATTAAAAATCAAACGTTATCATGCCTATGACATTGAAACCATTGTTAATGGCCAAGGACTATGACTGAGAACATAAGACTATGCCTATGACTGAGAACATAAGACGATTGCCTATGACTATGACAAGGACAATTGTGGCTAATCACCTATGACTCGTGACTATGAATTAATGCCTATGATTTTGAACATAAGACTATGACCATGACTTTGAAACTATTACAGTTAATTGCCTATGACTATTAGGGTAGTTTCCTAGAACTCTTTTGGATAATTATCCATGACTATTGTATAACTATTGTGGTTAATTGACTATTATAGTTGATTGCTCATAACACTACAGTTGAAAACCATGTTGAACACGGAATTGGCATTTAGTTGGATCCCATACCTAGGGTGTGACTTGCCTAGTTTATTCGTTATTATGAACACCAAAAACCATTGACCCATTATCCTTGTATTTGGCTTGCTTGTGCATGCCTATTCTTTTATGACAAGTTTTTATTAGGACTATTGCCTTATTTTGCTAGACTTTGAAACCCTGTTAATTTCTATATGCCAGTGATATTGTAACTGATTATCTCAAGTTATATCATGCTAGTCTTGTAATCTCTTTTATCTCTTTATGCTTGTCCCTTCTGCCTATCATAGTTTTGATGTTATTCCCTTTATCTCTAGATTTAGATTTGCTTGTAATATAGGTCGATTAAGGTTTACATGCGATGGGAATACGATTTGGGTAGATGAGGCAAAACATGAACCGGTTGTAAACAAGAATCATGAACTTGATAATAGGCATAAGTTGAAACATGAAACTTGACACGAACTTGACATGAAACTTGAACATGGTCATGACACTAGAATGAACTTGAAAATGGCCAACTCGAGGTTGGGTTGAGTTTGCAGTGTAAATCTTCCCGGAACCGCCCGGCAAATCCAGTTACTGCAAACAATAGGATCCAATGTGGGTAGTTGGTCATATTGCGCTTGAAACCAGAGGTCAAACTGAGTTGTGGTGTAAATCTACCCGGAACCGCCCGACATATCCAGTGACCACAACAACAGGTCTGATGTAAGAGGTTGGGGTGCATTAATGAATTAAATGCCACATGATAGGGTTAAGTCATGAACATGAAAGACAACACTTAACCAACTTGAAATATGATTGGTAGGGTTAGGTCATAAACTTGAAAGACAACACCTAACCAACTTAACACGTCAATGGTAGGGCTAAGTCACGAAATTAAATGACAACACTTAGCCAACCTGATATACTAGACAGATGGGGTTAAGGCTCGAATTTAAATGACAACACTAAACCTACTAGATGGAAACCCTAGTTAAGCGGTCCATTTCAGTAGTAACCCACTAGATGTATCATGGTACCCTGGAACTAGGCAGGGTGGGGCACGATTACTGGGCTGATTGTAAGCGACCAGAACGACGGCTGTTTAGGTGCGCCAGTGTAGGTTCAGGCGGGCTATAGTCGTGCACGTGGTCCGGAGTTGAAAAAGCAGGCATTAAGCATCAGTAGGTTTATCTGTGCATGCTTGATTCGTGTCGGTGGTTAGCACCATAGGGCTTGATACACCCTATGGTGGACCTAACACAGGTGACTACATTCGTGATAGGGTCGTATGACACAGAAACACAACGAGCTAGAACTTGTAGGGAGCCGATCGATTAGTGGATTGTTCCGTTGGACCTAGAAATGGGTCATTCACGATTTTGGGCCCAGGGATCATTTCATGATCAATACTTGACATGGGTTGGGCTACTAGTACAGTTGGTGCAGCGAACCTTGAAAATTCGATGCTATACTTGACCTATACTTGATTCATCATGTTATCTTAGTCTATCTTATCCATCTTGACATCGTACTTATGTTTACTTTTAGTTTATACATGTCATGTTACCTTTACCTGTTTTTATGTTGAAAGTCACTTGGACTTACCAGTCTTTATGACTGACCCGTTTTCTTTTGCCTCTTTTTCTTCCGTCCCCCCCCCCCCCCTCCCCAGGTTCTCAGGGAGGAAACTCTAGCACTTATCTTGGATTCCGCTTGCTTTCCGTCAGCTCATGTACGGTTTGGTCCTGAGCTATGCTATGGCTGCACGTCTGCTATTTTTGGGGAATAATTTACATTTGTTATTTTAAGTTTATGCTTCTTTATTTAGAACTTGATGTAATGGAATAATGGCAACTTGTACTTTGGATACATGAGGTTTTGACTCTTTTCTTGAAAGTAATAAGATTTAGTTTTTAATTTCTGCTGCTGCTTTATTTATGTTCTGCCTTGTGATATCTCTGTGTATGTTTACGTAGATAATGCTCCACCAAAACTAGTGCATTCCCTTTGTGAGTGAACCTAGCGGAGGTGGGGTGTTACATTTGGTATCAGAGCAGAAGGTTACCAGACTGGGCAAAAGCTTTAAAAAAAACCTTCTGAAACTATTTTCAAAACCGTTTATAAAAAAGCATTTTTCAAGAAAAGTTTATTTTGAAAAGGCTATTCCCCAAAAGCCATTACCCCTATCCTTTGTTTCCTCGTTTGAGCCTCTATCTTTTCGTTTTTCAGCATGTCTGGGAATCTTAACTTTCCAGAGGGCGTGCCAATACCTGGCTAGTTCAGGAGGTACTTAGAGGCTAGGGCCAACGATGCAGGCCCAGCAGGTATTCCTCCTCCAGCTGCAGCGATTCCTCCTCCTCCTCCTCATGGAAATGCTTTCGCAAAGACGTGTAAAGACTTCAAGGCTATGGGTGGAAAGGACTTCTATGGGACTGAATCCTTTATGGAAGTGAGGAACTGGCTGAAGGAGACCGAAGATTTGTTCGTCATCTTCGAAGCTGACGACAGGCAAAAGATACAACTAGCGGTGTGGTTGCTTAAAGATGAAACTTTGTATTGGTGGGAGATTACCCATGCTGAGAGGCCAGTGGAACTTGGGAAGACTTCCAGATGAGATTTGAGATGAAATTTCTTTCCCAAGCCGAAAGAAGCCTGCAAATGGAGAGGTTCCTAACTCTTAAGCAAGGAAGCATGACGATCAGGGAGTATGTCAATTAGTTTAATCAGCTGGCCAGTTTTGGGCTGGATTTAGTGAACACCCAACACAAGAAGGCTCTTCGCTTTGTCAGAGGTTTGAATGAGCCACTACACAGCCTTGCTATGACTCATGTACCCATGGGGGCGACCTATGAGAGCTTGGTGGATATGGCCCTACTTCATGAAGAAGACGAGAATGGCAAGAAGGAGGTCAAGGCGAATGATTCTCAAAACAAGAAGAAAGACTCCGAGAAAGGAGGCAAGAACAACAAGAATAATAATGACAACAAGACACGTGAGAAAAAAAGTGCCACTTCTGCGGTATTGATGGGCATATAGTCCAGGATTGTAGAAAGAAGAAGATGAAGATGGGAGCATGCTTTCAGTGTGGTGAAACTGGACATATCAGCAAGAACTGCCCTAAGAAGCAAGGGCAAGCCCCGCAAGCAGGACCTTCTGGGGGTACATCTTTAACTTCTGCTCCTTGATGCTTTGTTTTATCTTGCTTATCTTCTCGATCCTATCTTGAGAACCTTAGGTAGAACCATATGGATGGAAACATGTATTTGAAACATGTTGTGGTTGATGTTTGCAAATGGTTGCAAGTGGTCGCAAGTGGTTGTTCGTGGTTGCATAACACACATTAGGAACTAGATCGGCTCAGACACGATTTCATATTGCATATGTATGAGAGTTTATACTTGTTTATGGATGAAATTGAATGTGTTATCATGTGGATGTTGCATATGGATGAATGTTTGTGCACACATATAGTATTTATGTGACTAGGATTATTTGCATACATGTTGGATTCATGACACTAAACATATTTTGCATTAAGAAGATCAAACAGGCCTAATCATTTGCATACTTTCTACATATGTTCATATAGCATTAGAAATCTTTTAAGGACAATGATTGCTCGTGAAAGATGGTTGAGTAGATGGATGATTGGATGGTAAATATATTCTTCCAAACTTGAAGATTTCGGGGACGAAATCCTTTAAGGAGGGGAGAATGTAACAACCCGAATTTTAATAACATGTTGAAACTAGGAATCAGGGTATAATTAAATTTCAAAATAAGAATCAAGGGAAACGGGTTGCGCCATTGCGTTCGTATCAGAATTCTGCATGAAATCGAGTCCGAGTTTTCGAAAATCGGAGTTCATATGACCAAGTTATGACCCTCAGAAGTTTCAGGAATTTAAATAAAATAAAACAGCTTGAAAATAAAGCCGAAAATTCGAAATTCAAACACAGAGAAGGATGACGGGAAAATTCCCGCCCATATACCCAGGTCGACTGGGGAGTCGACCCCCCCCCCCCCAACTAGGTCGACTGGGGTGTCGACCTCCCCATGACCAGGTCGACTGGGGAGTCGACCTGGGGGTCGACCTGCCTCCCGAACCCACTTCTTTAACCAGATGCATCCTGATGTATTTAGACTCGTTTTCTGTCCAGATTCGTCTGCCTAATCCTATAAAAACTCACCCCTAGCCTCATTCTCTCCTCACCATTTCATTCTGTCCCTATGATGCTTCTGAGACAATCAAAATAATAAGATAAAAAGGAAGAAAAAGGACTGCTTCTTCTCCATCAAGACTACGCTTAGAGATTTGCAAATTAGGGTATTTCAATTAGAACACAATCAATCAAATAGAGATTCAACAATCAAATTCTGCTTTCTAATTCTCGATCCACGCACTGTAAGTTCCAGTTACTTTTAGATGAAAACTATAAACTTGATATGGGCATGTTATAAATTGGAATTTGATATACGTATGATTCATATCTATTCTTATTCTTCTTGGACCTGGACATTTGGGAATATTGCTTTGAAATAAGTTTGGGCCTATTCGCATTAAAAATCAAACGTTAACATGCCTATGACATTGAAACCATTGTTAATGGCCAAGGACTATGACTGAGAACATAAGACTATGCCTATGCCTATGACTGAGAACATAAGACCATTGCCTATGACTATGACAAGGACAATTGTGGCTAATCACCTATGACTCGTGACTATGAATTACTGCCTATGATTTTGAACATAAGACTATGACCATTACTTTGAAACTATTATAGTTAATTGCCTATGACTATTAGGGTAGTTACCTAGAACTCTTTTGGATAATTATCCATGACTATCGTATCACTATTGTGGTTAATTGAATATTATAGTTGATTGCTCATAACACTGTAGTTGAAAACCATGTTGAACACCGAATTGGCATTTAGTTAGATCCCATACCTAGGGTGTGACTTGCTTAGTTTATTCGTTATTATGACCACCAAAAACCATTGACCCATTATCCTTGTATTTGGCTTGCTTGTGCATGCCTACTCTTTTATGTCAAGTTTTTATCAGGACTATCGCCTTATTTTGCTAGACTTTGAAACACTGTTAATTTCTATATGCCAGTGATGTTGTAACCGATTATCTCAAGTTATATCATGCTAGTCTTGTAATCACTTTTATCGCTTTATGCTTGTCCCTTCTGCCTATCATAGATTTGATGTTATTCCCTTTATCTCTAGATTTAGATTTACTTGTAATTTAGGTCGATTAACGTTTACATGCGATGGGAATACGATTTGGGTAGATGAGGCAAAACATGGACTGGTTGTAAACATGAATCATGAACTTGATAATAGGCATAAGTTGAAACATGAAACTTGACACGAACTTGACATGAAACTTGAACATGGTCATGACACTAGAATGAACTTGAAAATGGCCAACTCGAGGTTGGGTTGAGTTTGCAGTGTAAATCTGCCCGGAACCGTCTGAAAAATCCAGTTACTGCAAATAATAGAATCCAATGTGGGTAGTTGGTCATATCGCGCTTGAAACCCGAGGTCAGACTGAGTTGTGGTGTAAATCTGCCCGGAACCGCCCGGCATATCCAGTGACCACAGCAACAGGTCTGATGTGAGAGGTTGGGGTGCATTAATGAATTAAATGCCACATGGTAGGGTTAAGTCATGAACATGAAAGACAACACTTAACCAACTTGAAATATGATTGGTAGGGTTAGGTCATGAACTTGAACGACAACACCTAACCAAATTAACACGTGAATGGTAGGGCTAAGTCACGAACTTAAATGACAACACTTAGCCAACTTGATATACTAGACTGATGGGGTTAAGTCTGGATTTAAATGACAACACTTAACCTACTAGACGGAAACCCTAGTTACGCGGTCCATTTCAGCAGTAACCCACTAGATGTATCATGGTACCCTGGAACTAGGCAGGGTGGGGCACGATGACTGGGCTGATTGTAAGCGACCAGAACGACGACTGTGTGGGTGCGCCAGTGTAGGTTCAGGTGGGCTATGGTCGTGCACGTGGTCCGGAGTTGAAAAAGCAGGCATTGGGCATCAGTAGGTTTATCTGTGCATGCTTGATTCGTGTCGGTGGTTGGCACCATAGGGCTTGATACACCCTATGGTGGACCTAGCACAGGTGACTACATTCGTGACAGGGCCGTATGACAAAAACACAACGAGCTAGAACTTTTAGGGAGCCGATCGATTAGGGGATCTTTCCATTGGACCTAGGAATGTGGCATTCACGATTTTGGGCCCAGGGATCATTTCATGATTAATACTTGACATGGGTTGGGCTACTAGTACAGTTGGTGCAGCGAACCTTGAACATGCAATGCTATACTTGACCTATACTTGATTCATCATGTTATCTTAGTCTATCTTATCCATCTTGACATCGTACTTATGTTTACTTTTAGTTTATACATGTCATGTTTCCTTTACCTGTTTTTATGCTGAAAGTCACTTGGACTTACCAGTCTTTACGACTGACCCGTTTTCTTTCGCCTCCTTTTCTTTCGTTTTGTAACAACCCGTATTTTGATAACGTGTTATAACTATAAATCAAGGTAGAATTAATTTTTAAAATAAGAATAAAGGGCAAAGGGTTACGCCATTGCATTCGTCTCGAAATTCTGCTTGGAAACGAGTACGAGTTTTCGAAAATCGGAGTCCGTATGACCAAGTTATGACCCTTCGAAGTTTTCAGAAAATTTCAAGTTCAAAACAGCTCAGATTTCGAATTCGAATTTCGAATTCAAACCACAGAACAGACTGGGCGGGAAATTTTCCGCCCAGGACCAGGTCGACCTGGGGGTCAACTATAGAGTCGACCTGGGGGTCGACTATAGAGTCGACCTACCCAGGACCAGGTCGACCATAGTGTCGACCTGGGTGTCGACCTGGTGGCCGAGCCCACTTTTGAAGCTGGATTCACTTTGATGTTTCTGGCCTCGTTTCTGTGTACATTCGTTGACCTGACCCTATATAAACAGCCCCTAACACTAGTCCCTCTACACAAAATTCTCTCTGACCTTATGCTGCTCTAATTCTAGTTGAAAAGTTAGAGAAAGGGACTACTTCTTCTACGTCGAAACTACATTAAGAGAATTGCTGATTTGGGGATTTCTGTTAGGACTTGACTAAGCATATAAAGATTCAACATCGACTTTCTTTTTCTAATTCTCGAACCACGATCTGTAAGCCCTGGTTACCTTTACTAGTTTTTATACTGAAAGTCACTAGGGCTTACCAATCTTATGACTGACCCTTTTTCTTTCGCCTCTGTTTCTTTCATCCCCCCCCCCCCAGGTTCTCAGGGAGGAAACACTAGCTCTTAGCTTGGATTTAGCTTGCTTTCTGTCAGCTCATGTACGGTTTGGTCTTGAGCTATGCAATGGCTGCACTTCTGCTATTTATGGGGAATAATTTACTTTTGTTTTCTTAAGTTTATGCTTCTTTATTTGAAACTCGATGTAATGGAATAATTTGTACCTTGGATTTATGAGGTTTTGACTCTTTTCTTGAAAGAAATAAAAATTTGGTTTTTAATTTCTACCGCTGCTTTATTTATGTTCTGCCTTGTGATATCTCTGTGTATGTTTACCTAGATAATACTCCACCAAAACTAGTGCATTCCCTTTGTGAGTGACCCTAGCGAAGGTGGGGTGTTACACTTGGTATCAGAGCAGAAGGTTACCAGGCTGGGCAAAAGTTTTAAAAACCTTCTGAAACTATTTTCAAACCCATTTATAAAGAAGCATTTTTCAAGAAAAGTTTTATGTTTAAAAAGGCTATTCCCCAAAAGCCATTATCACTTTCCTTTGTTTCATCGTTTGAATCTTTTTCTTTTCGTTCTTCAGCATGTCTAATCTTAACCTTCCTGAGGGAATACCCGTACCTGGATGGTTCCGAAGGTACTTAGAAGCCAGGGCAAACGGCGCAGGCCCGGCAGACATCCCTCCTCCTCCTCCAGTGGCCGCAGTTCCTCCTCCTCCTGGTACCACCTTTGCCAAAATATGCAAAGACTTTAAAGCAATGGGCGGTAAGAAATTCATTGGAACTGAAACCTTTGTTGAGTCACGAAACTGGCTAAAGGAGACGGGAGACTTGTCTATTATGTTTGATGTGGTGGACCATAGGAAAGTTCACTTGGCAGCTTGGTTGTTGAAAGAGGAAGCTGCATTTTGGTGGGAAGTCACCAACGCTACCAATCCTGTTGAGACTTGGGCAGACTTTAGAGAGAGGTTTGGGCTTAAATTCTTATCATTAGCATAAGAGAACCTTCAGATGGTAAGGTTCCTAGCACTCAAGCAAGGGGACATGTCTGTTAGGGAGTACGTGAATAAGTTTAATCAGCTTGCTCGGTTCGGTTTGGACTTGGTCAACATGACCCAGAAAAAGGCTGTACGCTTTGCTCGAGGATTGAACGAGCCACTACACAGTTTGGCCATAACTCATATACCCATGCGGGTGACCTTTGAAAGCTTAGTGGATATGGCTCTACTTCATGAGGAAGACAAGAATAGCAAGAAGGAGGTTAAGCCTAATGAGACTCAGAATAAGAAAGTTGACTTCAAGAAGGGAGGCAACAAGAATAACAAGAGCAACAACAAACCACGTGAGACAAGGAAGTGTAACTTTTGTGGTATTACAGGACATCTAGCTAAAGACTGTAGAAAGAAGAATAGAAAGTTGGGTGAATGCTTTCATTATGGAGATACTGGACACATCAGCAAGGATTGCCCTAAGAAGCAAGGACAAGGGCAGACCCAGCGAGCAAGACCTTCTGGAGGGCAGTTTCATGCTCTCAACACCACTCCAACTCTTGACCGAGGTAGTAATATTTCTATAGAAAGCCTTGTTTACATTTCTGACTTTCCTGTTTGAACCTTATTTGACTCTGGCGCATCGCATACTTTTATTTCTTCTGATATTGTTGAAAATCTGCACCTAAGTACTAGTCTGGTTGAGGATCCCGTGATAGTTTCAAATCCAGTTGGGGGCTCCGCCCATTTATCTATGATGTGTGAGGATTTGAGGATCTCTATCTTAAGCGTAGAATTCATGTGTAATGCTTATGTTCTCGGATTTATGGGATATGGTTTGATCCTAGGTATGGATTGGCTGTCCAATTATGGAGCCATTCTTGATTGTGAACGAAGGGTAGTGAGGCTCATGACTCGCCTCGGTAATACCCTTGAAATTTCTCATAGCCCTAAGGGTCTGGTCATGTTGTGTTATCTTGAATCTCTTGACTCGTCCGTCGATAATTTGCAATCTGTAAGAGTGGTCCGAAAATATCCAGATGTCTTTGATGAGGTGAGGGGGTTACCTCCTAAATGCGAGATAGACTTTTGAATTTATCTTGTTGATAATGCCAATCCATTTTCATTGCCCGTTAGGCACATGGCCCCGTGAGAAAGAAGAAAGCTCAGTAAACAAGTTAAGGAGTTGTTTGAGAAAAATTTCATAAGGCGAAGCATTTCTGAATGGAGTGCTCCGGTGGTATTCGCTACTAAGGCGGATGGATCGCTTCGTCTATGTGTAGATTATCGTGAGTTAAACTAGCTGACAAAGAAGAATAGGCACCCACTACCAAAAATCGACGATTTGTTTGACCAGCTTGTGGGAGCATCTGTTTTCTCTCAACTCGATCTAGCCACAGGATTCCATCAGCTTAGAGTGGCTGAGGATAGCATTGACAAAATTGTGTTTAGGACTCCAGATGGTTTCTTCGAATGGCTTGTCATGCCGTTTGGGTTAACAAATGCACCCGCGTACTTTGTAGATTTGATGAGTAGGGTGTTTCGGGAGTTCCTTAACAAGTTTGTGGTAGTTTTCGTGGATGATATTTTGATCTTCTCAAAAGATGAAGAAGAGCATGCTAGACATCTCAAGGAAGTCATGGAAACACTTAGACCACACCAGTAAAAGGCTAAGTTCTCCAAATGCCATTTTTGGAGGAAGGAAGTTCGGTTCCTTGGACATGTAGTTTCTAAGCAAGGCATAGCCGTGGACCCCGTAAAGGTAGTTGCGGTACAAGACTGGGAAATTCCTAAGAATGCTACGGAAGTGAGGAGCTTTCTCGGTTTGGCGGGTTACTACGGGAAGTTCATTAAGGACTTCGCTAAGATTTCAGCCCCTCTTACTAAGTTAACAAAGAAGAACCTAGCTTTTGCATGGGACATAGAGTGTGACGCTGCTTTTCAGAGACTCAAGAGAGCCCTCACCACAGCTCCAGTTTTGGCATTACCTGACGGAGGCAAGGTGTTTACGGTGTACACAGATGCGTGTGGCATGGGATTAGGCGCTGTCCTAATGCAAGAAGGAAGAGTAATATGCTACGGGGGCAGACAACTTAAAGTTCATGAGAAAAACTATCCCATGCATGCCTTGGAGTTGGCCGCGATCGTTTTTGCACTTAAATCTTGGCGCCATTATCTTCTAGGGGAGAGGTTCGAGCTGTATACCGACCACAAATCGCTCAAGTACCTCTTCTCACAGAAAGATTTGAATCTGAGACAACAGCGGTGGATGGAATTCTTGGCATCATATGACTTCGATATAGCTTATACCCCTGGCAAGGGTAACGTGGTGGCGGACGCGCTAAGTAGAAAAAGGTTGACTTTGAGCCCCTTGTTTGTTGAAAGGAAAAGCCTTGAGTTTATAGCAACCTTTGATTTTACACCTACTGTTGAGTCATTGACTGCTACGTTAGCATCCCTTGATTTAAGACCTACACTTCTAGATCAAGTAGGGACTTCACAGAAGGAAGACCCACAGATAGTCGAAATCATAGACAAGCTGATTAGTGGTGAGACGTCAAGTCACCTCGGTAGGTATGCCATAGATGACAAGGGATGGCTAATGCGTGATGGAAGGCTATGCGTCCCACAAGTAGGAGACTTAGTAAGGAAAGTTCTCGAAGAGGCGCATCACTCGAAAATGACCATACATCCTGGAGGGGATAAGATGCATAGAGATATGAAACGCATTTTCTTTTGGGTCGGAATGAAAAAGGACGTGGCAGAGTTCGTTTCGAAGTGCATGGTGTGCCAACAAGTGAAGGCCGAGTCGAAGAAGCCCGGTGGGCTATTACATCCTTTGGAGGTTCCGCAATGGAAATGGGAGAGTTTCTCGATGGATTTCGTGGATGGACTGCCTAGGTCAAGGAGGGGAAATACCAGCATATGGGTCTAGTTGATAGACTCAGAAAAAGTGCTCACTTCATTCTGGTGAAAGGCAAGAGGACCGCATCATGGATAGCGTCTATTTACCTTCGAGAGATAGTATGGTTGCATGGGGTTCCTTCTAGTATAGTTAGTGATCATGACCTGATTTTCACTAGCCAGTTTTGGAATAGTCTGCAAGAAGCCATGGGTACACGACTGAGTTTAAGCACGGCCTATCACCCGCAGACGGATGGACAAACCAAAAGGGTAAATAGGGTACTAGAGGATCTTTTAAGACTATGCATTCTTGACTTTGGTGGTACCTGGGAAGACCATCTTCCTCTCGTGGAGTTTGCATATAATAACAGTTACCAAGCTAGCATCGGAATGGCACCGTTCGAAGCCCTGTATGGAAGACCACGCAAGTCGCCAACTTGTTGGTGGGAGACGACAGACAGGCTTATACATGGGCCCGACATGATAAGGGACACTTCTGAGAAGGTTGAGTTGATACAAAGAAAGATGAAAACGGCCCAAGATAGACAGAAATCTTATGCGGACAAGAGAAGGACGGACCTAGAGTTCGAAGTCGGAGATATGGTCTTTATAAAAGTTTCTCCTTTACGCAATGTAGTTCATTTTGGAGCGGTTGGAAATCTAGCACCAAGGTTCGTAGGACCGTTCCCTATCACTGAGAAGGTTGGGTAGATGGCCTATAAGGTAGAATTACCCAAGAGGCTGGCCGGAGTACACAATGTCTTTCATGTCTCGCATCTCCGAAAGTGATTACATGAATCAGCCGAAGTGGTTGAGCCAAGTATCCTTGAAGACATAGAAGTGGAAAAGGAAGCAGCATTGAGGCGAGTTCCGATGCGTATCTTAGGAATGGAGATCAAGAAGCTAAGGAATTGAGAAGTCAAGCTAGTTAAAGTTCAGTGGAGTGAAGCCCAAGAAGACGCAACTTGGGAAACCGAAGAGAAGATACGCGCGCTTTACCCATTTCTTTTTTAGGGTATATTCTCGATCTCTTTTTCCTATAAACTTGAAAACCTTTTCGTATCATGCTTCTACTACCTACATTTGTCTTGTTATCTTCTCGATCTTATCTTAAGAACCTTAGGTAGAATCATATGAATGTAAACATGTGATTGAAACATGTTATGGTTGATGTTTGCAAATGGTTGCAAGTGTTTGCAAGTGATTGCTAATGGATGCATGACACACATTAGGCACTAGATCGGCTCAGTCACATTTTCATGTTGCATATGCATGAGTGCTTATACTTGTACATGGATGGAACTTGCTATGCTATCACTTGGATGTTGCATATGAATGAATGTTTGTGCACTCATGTAGAGATTATAAAGTATGTTAGGAATTTTTGCATACATGTTGGATTCATTACACTAACATATTTTGCATTAAGGAGGTCTACTGAATCAGTAACCGCCTGATCTTTTGCATTAGATAAGTACATATACACACACGTTTTGCATATGTTCATACAGCACTAGAAACCTTTTAAGGACAATGGTTGCTTGTGGATGATGTTTTGAGTAGATGGGTGATGCAAGGTAGGTCACATCCTCCCTAACTTAGAGATTTCGGGGACGAAATCCTTTAAGGAGGGAGAATGTAACAACCCGTATTTTGATAACGTGTTATAACTATAAATCAAGGTAGAATTAATTTTTAAAACAAGAATCAAGGGCAACGGGTTACGCCATTGCGTTCGTCTCGAAATTCTTCTTGGAAACAAGTCCGAGTTTTCGAAAATCGGAGGCTGTATGACCAAGTTATGACCCTTCGAAGTTTTTCAGAAAATTTCAAGTTCAAAACAGCTCAGAATTCGAATTCAAATTTCGAATTCAAACCACAGAACAGACTGGGCGGGAAATTTCCTGCCCAGGACCAGGTCGACCTGGGGGTCGACCATAGAGTCGACCTACCCAGGACCAGGTCGACCACAGTGTCGACCTGGGGGTCGACCTGGTGGCTGAGCCCACTTTTGAAGCTGGATTCACTTTGATGTTTCTGGCCTCGTTTCTGTCTAAATTCGTTGACCTGACCTTATATAAACAGCCCCTAACACTAGTCCCTCTACACAAAATTCTCTCTGACCTTATGCTGCTCTAATTCTGGTTGAAAAGTTAGAGAAAGGGACTACTTCTTCTATGTCGAAACAACGTTAAGAGAATTGTTGATTTGGGGATTTCTGTTAGGACTTGACTAAGCATATAAAGATTCAACATGGACTTTCTTTTTCTAATTCTCGAACCACGATCTGTAAGCCCCAGTTACCTTTACTAGTTTTTATACTGAAAGTCACTAGGGCTTACCAGTCTTATGACTGACCCTTTTTCTTTCGCCTCTTTTTCTTTCGTTCCCCCCCCCAAGGTTCTTAGGGAGGAAACACTAGATCTTAGCTTGGATTTAGCTTGCTTTCTGTCAGCTCATGCACAGTTTGGTCTTGAGCTATGCTATGGCTGCGCTTCTGCTATTTATGGGGAATAATTTACTTTTGTTATCTTAAGTTTATGCTTCTTTATTTGGAACTCGATGTAATGGAATAATTTGTACCTTGGATATATGAGGTTTTGACTCTTTTCTTGAAAGAAATAAAAAATTGGTTTTTAATTTCTACCGCTGCTTTATTTATGTTCTGCCTTGTGATATCTCTGTGTATGTTTACCTAGATAATACTCCACCAAAACTAGTGCATTCCCTTTGTGAGTGAACCTAGCGGAGGCGGGGTGTTACACGTCCCCCCCCCCATCCCCCAGGTTCTCAGGGAGGAAACTCTAGCACTTAGCTTGGATTCTGCTTGCTTTTCGTCAGCTCATGTACGGTTTGGTCTTGAGCTATGCTATGGCTGCACGTCTGCTATTTTTGGGGAATAATTTACTTTTGTTATTTTAAGTTTATGCTTCCTTATTTAGAACTTGATGTAATGGAATAATGGCAACTTGTACTTTGGATACATGAGGTTTTAACTCTTTTCTTGAAAGTAATAAGATTTGGTTTTTAATTTCTACCGCTGCTTTATTTATGTTTTGCCTTGTGATATCCCTGTGTATGTTTACCTAGATAATGCTCCACCAAAACTGGTGCATTCCCTTTGTGAGTGACCCTAGCGGAGGTGGGGTGTTACATTTATTTTCAAGACATATTATTAGTTATTATCCGATCACCAATTGTGCAACATCTTAAAACATCAATTTAGCAATTTTTTGACATAGCACAATAAGAGCATGTGGTGCAAAATTTCCATTTTAATATTAGAGTAAATATGGAACATACAGCTGCCCATTTTCATTTTTCTATAGAAATAGCCAAACTGTTTTTTACTAACAGCACAACTATAATTTGATTGTTCTACTCTTTTCGAACAAAAGGGATGAGTAAAAAATGATACCATATGATCTACAGATGTCCAAGATAGAAATTCTATTGTGCTTTCTTTGCATATATCATCAAACACTTGGCAATAAAACTCGATGACTCGGACTGACCCGGCAAGTCTTAGTTTTAGCAGGTTGGGTTTTGTCAGATCCAAATTGTACATCTTCGAAATTTGAACCCAACCCGACAAGGTCTCTGGTTCGAGTCGGCTCAACTTGTGTAAGAACACTTAAAATGCATATAATTTCATGTTCTTTTGACAGGTTTCTCGTGTCAATTCGGATCGGAATGGGTTTGATCAGGGTCTAAATGGCATTTTTCATCACCTAGAGCCGATCCGAGACTCGTTGGGTTCGGGTTTTTCTTGAGTTGGTTTAGTTTGGGCTTAAGGTTCTTAGTTCTAATTGCCAGCCTACATATGTGAATATGTATGCATGCGTCCGTGCATTGGTATTTTTTATAATTATTAATGGAGCAGCAAGAGAAAAAGTTCAGTAAATCAGGTTATGGTTTATCTATAATAAAATTAAGCAGTACATTCCTTGAAGTAGCAAACAGCAAGCTTGATTTCCAAATGTTTACTCCAAAATTGAAGACGATTGATTAAGATGAAAAAGAAAAAGAAAAAAAGGAGGTCAAATGTTTAGCCATCCACTTGTATTATTGAATAGAAAAAACACTTATGTGACTTAACTTGAAACGATTAAAAAATGACAAGTAGACGTCATTGACATTAGAGTCTACAATGACGTCTTAGGCTGAGTTTTAATTATCACCAGCATTAATCATCCTGGATATGATCTAGTAAACATTCACGACTCGACAATTGGGTCCATAACTGATGGATGTACATGTGGCCATCTTATCCCTGAATAATTATTCAATTAAACCTGATGCTAGCAGCAATATTTTTTGTATCTTCCTTTATCCCATTTATCCATTTATTGTGTATAAATTTTAATCCAAAATTATCTAATTGCTAAACGTAACATGGTTCTGAATCAAGTTATAAGCTAATACCAAAAGCCCCAAAATACTCGATCAAACTAGTTTATTATCAATATGTAATGAAGATACAACGACTAGTTTTCTTACCAACTAACTCAAAAAAAATTATTCATTAAATGAAGTAGGAATCAACTCAACATCACAAACCATTCTCTCATAATTGTAAACAAAGGAAGAGAGAAATACGAATTTATAAGTTGATTTCTACATGTGAAAGCGTTGTTGCATATAGGAAAACTTGTATGGTTCGTATGAAGTTATGAGTTAACTTGTATATGTGAAAGCACTATATATAAGATTTTATTGAAGAAAGGAATATGAATACATAATCAGAATGCATTACCTCCCGCACTCGTAAAATACCTCCATTAGAAGGGAAAATAGGAACTCTCTGAATTAACGATAAAGATATGTCAAAATATTTGGACACAACATAAGCGTGTGAAACAATTGACATCATGAGAACAACTCAATGTTTACGTGGGGTTTCCATCCTAGCTCATCTGGACAGCGAAAAGTAGCCTCGTTTACAGCTCGTGTTTCAATTGCAAACCTTGATGCACCACTATATATTAACACCAAAATGAAGCTATGTAACAACCAAGTTAATTAATTATGTATTTAGCGAAAAAGAAAACAATCTGCATTCAGCTCAATGTATTTAGCGAAAAAGAAAACAATCATGCTATATAAAATAAATTATAGTCTTTAGAGATCTGATATAATCAGACCTAACAGAATCGAAATACTCCAAGACTCGATTGACTATCCAACATCGGACTTAACAGAATCGAAATACATTAAGAATCGAAATACACCAAGACTCGATTGACTATCCAACATCAGACTTAACAGACTCGATTGACTATCCAACATCAGACTTAACAGAATCGAATTAAAGCATACGCCACGCAGGCTTAACTGAAATTTGAAAGTGAAATCGATTTTTTTTACCTATTATCGTGATTCGTAGAAGCCATCATGGTTCCTAGGAGCCCCAATTCCTAGAAGCCTCAGTTCGAAGTCACGGAGAGCGGATTTGAGATGCTAGTCGCTGATTTCAATTCTCCGAAGTCCATTCTGTTTATTTTCTTATGTTGCGTCTTAGAAGGAATAAGTGTTGAGGAATAAGCGTTGAGCATCCGATTAGGGTAATGTTTGGTAACTTACCCTTTTGCCCTTAGAAAAGAAGAGTTGACCAGGCATAACAACACATATAAGTGTTGGCACATTTTTGCTACCGCAACACATATTAGTGTTACTAATCTACAACACATATAAGTGTTGGCAGTTGAAAAAAATAAGAGTTGCCAAATGGTCATTATGGTGTAGTGATAGAACCTATCATGCCTATGAGACTGTTGGGCTGACATAATAGAACCTATCATGCCTATGAGACTGTTGGACTGACATAATAGAACCTATCATGCCTATGAGACTGTTGGATTGACATAAATGAATCTATCACGCCTGTGAGACTATTGTGATTGATAGGATGGAACTTTTCATGTTGTACAACCTATGCCTATGAGACTACTGTGATTTATCAAATGGGACTTATCATGTTGTACAATAAATTAGTAATTCTCTTAAGTCCAATTCTATCTAATCTTTATACCTATGGTGTGAATTGCTTAGCTTGTCTACACATAGTGTTAATGTACAACATTGAAACATGATTCTTGAATCTGGTACATCTTTACATGCCTGTGTTTCCTTATGTCAATTCTTATGCTCCGTCTCTATTTTACCCTTTTTACTTGCTTTTGTGAATACTAAGTTCATTCGGGACTTAGACTGAGTCTCATTGTACGTGGGATTCTAACGCAGGGAAAATTGGGTATAATTTAATTTAGTAAATTTTGGGCATAGCTTGGGAATGTGGCATAAACTTGTATTTACTAGACTTGTGGAAAATTTGACAAATAGATTTGGACACATATGACAAATATGTATATTGGCTAAAGATG
Organism: Allium sativum; assembly: GCA_030737875.1. NCBI lineage: Eukaryota > Viridiplantae > Streptophyta > Magnoliopsida > Asparagales > Amaryllidaceae > Allium > Allium sativum. Next base: position 601,334,790 of record CM060916.1, on the reverse strand, counting down.
AACATGCCTAACTCGAGGTTGGATTGAGTTACAGTGTAAGACTGCCCAGAACTGCCTAGCACATTCAGCGACCGTAACGATATAGATCTAATATGAGAGGTTAGCGCATTTAAGCCCAAAAACCTGAGGTTAGATTGAGATGCGGTGTAAGGTTGCCCGGAACTGCCTAGCACATCCAGCGACTGCAACAATATAGATCTAATGTGAGAGGTTGGTGCTTTAATGAATAAATTAAAGCTAAGAAACAGACGGGCTAAGAATGGTAGGGTTAAGTTAATCAAAGCAACACTTAACCAATATAACATGATGTGTGATAGGGTTAAGTAACACAAGAGGGCAATACTTAACCAATGTAACATGACAAGTGGTAGGGTTAAGTAACACAAGAGGGCAATACTTAACCAATGTAACATGACAAGTGGTATGGTTAAGTAACACAAGAGGGCAAGACTTAACTAATGTAACATGACAAGTGGTAGGGTTAAGTAACACAAGAGGGCAACACTTAACCAATGTAACATGACAAGTGGTAGGGTTAAGTAATACAAGAGAGCAACACTTAACCAATGTAACATGATGTGTGATAGGGTTAAGTAACACAAGAGGGCAACACTTAACCAATGTAACATGACAAGTGGTAGGTTAAGTAACATAAGAGGGCAACACTTAACCAATGTAACATGACCAGTGGTAGGGTTAAGTTAACACTCAAACAATGAACGAGTGGGGTTAAGTTAATGGGAAACACTTAACTAATATAATATGATGAATGAAAAGGGTTAAGTTAATAGAAAACACTTAACCAATTACAACATGATGAATGAAAAGGGTTAAGTTAATAAGAAACACTTAACCAACATGACATGGTGTGTGGATGGGTTAAGTTAACTTGAATGGATGGATAACACTTAGCCAATTTGGGGGGTATACGAGTAGACCCTAGAAAACCCTAGTAACAGGTATACATTTCAGCAGTAACCCACATAGATATATCACGGTACCCTGAAACTAGGCAGGATGAGGCACGATCACTGGGCTGATTATAAGTGGTCAAAGTAGCGGTAGAGGGTGCAACAGTGTAGTTCCGACGGAGTATGGGCGTGCACATTCTCCGGAGTGGAAAAGCAGGCACCGGGCATTAGTAGTATACACTGTGCATCTAGAATTTGTGTCAGGTTGTTATCATAGGGATTGATACACCTTATGGTGGGACTAGCACAGGATATCTACACGCAAGAGAGGACCGATTAACACAGGCACAAGGAAAGTTAATACAAGTAGGGAGCCGATTGATAGGGTAGTAAGGGTACATCTAACATCTTCATGGCAATTAGGTTGGTTGAGGTAAGATCCTCATACTAGATGTACACTTGAAGGCTACCACAATTGCGGGGTTGGGATCACCTTATTTTATAACATAGGACACTAGTAGAGGATATGGATCCTTTTTCACAGGATACTAGTTGGGACAGTAGTAGGGAATACGAATCGTTCTATAAAAGACACTAGTTAGGATGTTAGTCGGGTGGTGCAGAGAAAATAGGAAATCAGAGAAAGAACCGAAGCACATTCAGTGTATCTTGCCTTGTCATATCTAATGATCATCATTTGTTTTCTTGCTATGCTCATTATCATGGTTATGGTCTGGTATCCAGTTCATTCATGTCATGATCCTTTTACCTGTTTACATGCTGAATAATCACTGGACTTACCAGGCTTTTTATCTGACTCTATTTTGTTTCGCTCTCTTTTCTTCCGTCCCCCCCCCATCCCCCCACCCCCAGGTTCAAAGGGAGGGAATATTACCACTTAGCTCGGTTGTTTTTTCAAGCTCGAAGATAGACGATGTATTACTTTGGACTCTCTTTTCCATTGCTATGGCTGGCTCATGCTTTGTTGGGGAATATCATTGTCATTTCATGCTTCTTTATTTTGTTAAACAAGACAGATGCTTTATTGTAATGGGTATTGGTGTTTTGGTGCTGGAAAAAAATCTTTGTACAAGCTGTTTTACCAAGCTGCTGTTTTATCAATAAAGTAAAGTTTTATTTATTTTCCGCTATTTATATTTTGTCTGTTTTGTAATTTATCTATTCTATACACTTATGATGCTCCACTGAAGTTAATGCATTCCCTTTATGAGTGACCTTAATGGAGGTGGGGTGTTACACGTGGTATCAGAGCTGAAGGTTACCAGAACAGATAAAGGATTCTGAAACCCATTTTCAAAAGCATTTTTATAAAGAAGTATTTTCTAAAACATGTTTTAAAGAAGCATTTTTCAAGAGTAAAGTATTGTTTTTAAAAGGCATATTCCCCAAAGCCATATGCAATACCTTTCGATTCTCTATTTGAATCTCTTCTTCCTTTCTTTTCGCCATAGTTTCGTAGGCATTCGGCACATGTCGAGGGCGAAGTAGTGCCCAACCTCCATCTGTAGTAGTGATAGTTTCACCTGCGGCTAATTTTCTTTCAAGCCTTGTAGGTTGTCGTGCGATGGAGGTAGTTTCGAGGAACTTGTCAACAAGTTACATAACGATAGTGAAAATAAGAATAAGGGAGTTTGGGCTAAGGAGCACAAGCCCAAGGATAAGAAGCTTGTTGATATGGCTTATTCCATGCAGAAGGAGAAAGGTGAAAAGAAAGAGGTCAAAGTGGAAGAATCACAAAAAAGGGATTGGAATACAAGAAGAATGGAAGAAATAGTAGATCCCGCGACAAGAGGGAGTGTCTTTTCTATGGTATAGTGGGTAATTTAATTGTAGGAAGAAGAAGGAAGGGTGTTGTTTTCAGTATGGTGGATCAAGGCATTTTATCAAGGATTGTCGAAGGACAAGGACAAGGGCAAAGGACATAATCTTCTAGCGGGCAATTGCATGCTCTCACTACTAGTGTACCTAAGAGAGGTAGGAACGTTTCTGTTGAAAGTTTAGTTTTTCTTTTCAATCATCCTGTTATAACTTTGTTTGATTCTGGCGCTTCACATTCTTTTATATCTGCTTCCATAGTTGAGTCTCTGCACCTTAGTACTTGTATAGTAGAAGATCCCATTATTGTCTCAAATCCAGTTGGTGGTTCGGCTCATTTATCTATGATTTGTTTGGATTTGGGAATATCTATACTAAGCGTTGAGTTTTGATGTAATGCTTACGTTTTTGTTTTCATGGGTTATAGGTTGATGCTAGGGATGGATTGGTTATTCAGTAATGGTGCCATTCTCAATTGTGAAAGGAGGGTAGTTAGATTTTTGACTTGCCTCCGTAATACCCTCGAAATCTCATGTAACCCTAAGGGTTCTGTCATGCTCAGTTACCTAGAATCTCTTGATACATCTGTTGATAATTTGCAATCTATTCAAGTAGTCCACGAGTATCCCGATGTCTTTGATGAAGTGAAGGGTTTGCCCCTAAAAACGTGAAATAGATTTCTGCATATACTTGGTTGATAACGCCAACCCAGTTGCATTACCCGTACAACACATGGCTCCTAGGGAGAGGAAGGAGCTCAACAAGCAAAGTTAAAGAGTTGCTTGAGAAGGGGTTTATTAAGAGAAGTATTTCTGAATGGGGGTGCTCCAGTGGTGTTTGCAACCAAAGCGGATGGTTCACTTCGCTTATGCATGGATTATAGAGAATTAAACAAGATGCCTAAGAAAAATAGGCACCCACTTCCTAGAATAGATGACTTGTTCGACCATCTCGTAGGTGCCTCAACTAGATCTGGCCACCGGATTTCATCAGCTAAGAGTGGCTGAGGACAACATAGATAAGACTGCGTTCAGGACCCCGGATGGTTTCTTCGAATGGCTTGCCATGCCTTTTGGCTTGACATACGCACCTGCCTACTTCGTAGACTTGACGAGTAGGGTATTCAGAGAGTTCCTTAGTAAATTTGTAGTGGTCTTCGTAGAAGACATTTTGATTTTCTCAAAAAGTGAGGAAGAACATGCTTTGCATTTAAGGGAAGCTATGGATACACTTTGAGCACATCAACTTAAGGCGAAGTTCCCCAAGATGTAATTTTTTGAGAGAAGAAGTAAGGTTTCTAGGACATGTGGTGTTCAAAGAAGGGATAGCGGTAGATCCCGCAAAAGTAGTCGCGGTGCAAGACTGAAAGGTCCCAAGGAATGCAACAAGAGTAAGAAGCTTTCTTGGACTAGCGGGTTAATATAGGAAGTTCATTAAGAACTTTGCGAAGGTATTAGTCCCACTTACTAGATTAACGAAGAAGAATCTAACCTTTTCTTAGGATACTGATTGTGATGTCGCTTTCCAACGATCGAAGAGGGCTTTTACAACAACCCCACTTTTGACTTTTGCCTTACGGTAGTAAAAGGTTTACGGTATACACGGATGCATGCGACACGGGACTAGGTGCCATTTTGATGTGAAAAGGAAGGGTAAGGTCGTAGCGGATGTCTTAAGAAGAAAAAGATTGACTTCACGTCCTCTTTATGTGAAAAGGAAAAGTTCAGAATACACATCAACCTTTGATTTTAAAACCTTCGGTTAAGATAGTAGTTGGCATCGCTAGGAGTAAGACCTACGCTTTTAGATCAAATAGAGACTTCACAAAGAAAAGACTCTCGGATAGTTGACATAATAGATAAGTTAAGTAGAGAAGAGACCTCTAATCACCTTAATAATACACTTGGAAACATGGTTAGCATCTGTTTACTTTCAAGAGATAGTTCTTCCACATGGAATACCCTCTAGTGAATTTTGAAGACACTTTGAGGAAATTTTAGCATAACACAGCAGAAGTTGTAGTCCCGAGTATACTAGAAGGAGAAGAGGTGGAACGAGAGGCGATAGTGTAATGGGTTCCAACTCATATTTTGGAAACAGAAATTAAGAAGCTACGCAATCGTGAAGTTAAGACAGTCAAAGCACAATGGGGTGAAGGTCAAGAAGATGCGACTTAGAAGGCTGAAGACTAGATACGCGCATCATACCCTTTTGAGGGTATATCCTTGATATCTCTTTTTCTGTAAAGTTTGTTTGCATGCTAGTCTTTATCTTTTGAGTATATCCTCTCGGTCCTATCCTCGATCCTTAGGTAGAAGCCAATGGATGTAAACATGTGTTTGAGACATGTTATGTTTGGTGGGTGCAAGTGGATGTAAGTGTTTGCTAGTGGTTGCTCGTGGACGCATATACACACACACTAGGTACTAGATCGCTCAATCACTTTCATATTGCATATGCATATATGTATTTATGTTTGGATTGAAACTTGATGTGTTATCATATGGATGTTGCATTTGAATGTATGGTTGTGCACTCATATAGAAATGATATGTATCAATAGGGTTCTTTTGCATACATAATGGGCGCATGGCACTATCATGAATTGCATTAAGGAGGTCAACTGAATCAGTAGACCGCCTGATTTTGCATTAGATAAGGGAATATACACACACTGTGCATATGATCATGAAAGCATTAGAAACCTTTTAAGGACAATGGATGCATGTGATTGATGGTTGAGTAGATGGATGTTGGATGTTAGGATACATTCTTCTTAACGTAGAGATTCGAGGACGAAATCCTTTAAGGAGGGGAGAATGTAACACCCCGTATTTTATGTGAATATTAAAATTAACATATCTAAGAACACTTAATTTTTATAAGAAGAATTAAGAGAAACGGGTTATGCCATTGCGTTCGTCTCGGAATTCTGCTTGAGATAGAGTCCGAGTTTGCGTGAATCGGACTCCGTATGAAGAAGTTATGGAGTTTAGAAGATTTCAAGGATAAATAGAAAATAATAATTAAATAATAAATCCAGTTCAAAATTCAAAATTCGAACAGAATAGGCTGAGCGGGAAAATTCCCGCTTAGGGTGTCGACCCCCCCAAGGGGAGTCGACATAGGTGTCGACCCCCCTATAAGGGAGTCGACATAGGTGTCGACCTCCCTGTAGGGAGTCGACCCCTTTTGAGATCTGCTTCCTGTGATGAATTCTAATAGCTTTGAGCTGATGTGGCCTTCCCTGATTGGCCAGTGACTAATTTCTGAGGTGTTAGGGCTTATGTGTCATGCTATGATTGGCTGGATGACACATCTCTTTGGTCTGATGGCTCTGATTTCTCCTAGACTAATCTAAAGGCTAGAATTAATCCAGGACATCTATATATACGTAGCCAAACCTAGACCCTAACCTCATAACCCTAAGACTATGGTGTCGTCATGTTGTTCGTCTACAACTAGCCTAGCCTCCTTTACCTTCTCCTAACTAGAAAAATAAATCCAAACTAGTAATCGATTAGAAGAACTTCAAATCAAACGTCTACATCTATGGATAGCCTTTCAAATTCAGAAATCAGATCCCAAAATACAAGATCCGTCCTTTTTCTGTAAGTTTAGTTATTATTTAGATTTAAACATCTAATAGAAATCATGACTGTAATAATCGGATCTAGAATGATGCCTAATTCTGATTCATGCCTATCCTTTTGTCTAATCTAAATTGCTTATGCCTATGAAACTGTTGGAATGACATAATAGAATCTATCATGCCTATGAGACTGTTGGACTGACATAATAGAACCTATCATGCCTATGAGACTGTTTGACTGACATAATAGAACCTATCATGCATATGAGACTCTTGGACTGACATAAATGAATCTATCACGCCTGTGAGACTATTGTGATTGATAGGATGGAACTTTCATGTTGTACAACATATGCCTATGAGACTATTGTGATTTATCAAATGGGACTTATCATGTTTTACATTAAATTAGTAGTTCTCTTAAGTCCAATTCTATCTAATTTTTATACCTATGGTGTGAATTGCTTAGCTTGCCTACACATAGTGTTAATGCACAACATTGAAACATGATTCTTGAATTTGGTACATCTTTATATGCTTATTTTTCCATATGCCAATTCTTATGCTCCTTCTCTATTTTCCCCCTTTTTACTTGCTTTTGTGAATACTAAGTTCATTCGGAACTTAGATTGAGTCTCGTTGTACATGCGACGCAGGGAAAATTGGGTATAATTTAATTTAATAAATTTTGGTCATAGCTTGGGAATGTGGCATAAACTTGTATTTACTAGACTTGTGGAAAATTTGATACATAGATTTGGACACGTATGACAAATGTGTAAATTGGCTAAAGATGAACATGCCTGACCCGAGGTTAGATTGAGTTATGGTGTAAGACTGCCCGGAACCGCCCAACACATCTAGCGACCGCAACAATATAGATCTAATGTGAGAGGTTAGCGCATTTAAGACCAAAAACCCGAGGTTAGATTGAGTTGCGGTGTAAGGCTCCCCGGAACCGCCCGGCACATCCAACGACCGCAACAATATAGATCTAATGTGAGAGGTTGGTGCTTTAATGAATAAATTAAAGCTAAGAAACAGACAGGCTAAGAATGGTAGGGTTAAGTTAATCAAAGCAACACTTAACCAATATAACATAATGTGTGATAGGGTTAAGTAACACAAGAGGGCAACACTTAACCAAAGTAACATGATAAGTGGTAGGGTTAAGTAACACAAGAGGGCAACACTTAACCAATGTAACATGACAAGTGGTAGGGTTAAGTAACACAAGAGAGCAACACTTAACCAATATAACATGATGTGTGATCGGGTTAAGTAACACAAGAGCGTAACACTTAACCAATGTAACATGACAAGTGGCAGGGTTAAGTAACACAAGAGGGCAACACTTAACCAATGTAACATGACCAGTGGTAGGTGTAACACCCCGCGAATTCTATAAATGTGAAATTCATAAATTAAAGTATAATTAATTTTAATCAAAGAACTAAGGGAAACGGGATACGCCATTGCGTTCGTCTCGGAAAAATACGCGAAATAGAGTCCGAGTTTTCGAAAAACGGAGTCCGTATGAAGAAGATATGGCCTTCGGAAGTTTCTGAATTAAGTTTAAAATTCAAACAGAATAAAACAGTTTAAAAATTCCAAAATCGGGCCCAATGGGCCTGGGCGGAAAAACACCCGCCTAACGCACCCAGGTCGACTGGGCTGTCGACCTGGTCTAACCAGGTCGACTGGGCTGTCGACCTGGTCTAACCAGGTCGACAGGGCTGTCGACAGGGCTGTCGACAGGCATGTCGACCTGGTCCAGAGCCAGGTCGAACCCAGTCCAACCTGGCTGGCCTATTTTATGTTGGTCGATTTTCTGTAGTCTGCTTTGTCATTAGGGCTAGGTGGCAAGCTATAATTGGTCTCTCCTTAGGACGAATGGCTACGATCAATCCAAGCAACATCAATGGCCCTAATCAGTTCATTACCCCTATAAAAATGACCCTAGACTCAACCCTAATCTATTCATTCAAAAATAAGAACAAAGCCGCCATGTTGCTGAGGAACGACTAGGGGTAGCCACCAATTGGAGAGAGGATTAGGAGGCAAATTCTAAGGCATAAAGCAACTCAATCAAATCAAACCGCATCTTCAAATCCCTAAATTTGAGAATTCGCCTCACCATAGTAAGTAGAGTATTATTTTGGTATGAACAAATAACTGTGTTGGTTTATATACTTGGTTGTGGTGATAAATAATTCATAATTTGTGCGTTACTATGATTCTTATCGATTTGGAGTATTGTATACGTTTGGATATTCTCGAATTATGTTATTCAGTTATGAAAAACTACATGCGGTAGTTTTATGCAAGTATACGTTTGGAATATTTGCAAATTATGTAATCCTTGTTGAAGCTACATGTATGTAGTTGTTTAATTGAAACTCATGCAAGTTTGGGTTTTGCCACTATGCCATCATAATGTGTATTTTTATACAAACATCATTTTTGTGAAGTAATTGGAATAAGTTTGGGTTATCATAGTCCATATGAAATTATGTTGAAAATTTGGCATCATGATCTATGTATTAAGTCATGCTTTTGTACTAGAAAACCTATTTACAAACTTATGAATATGACTAGGCTATGATTGATTTTGGCATAATTGAAATCCATGTTAAGTCTATATTGTTTACAAGAATTATATGATGACATATGTGGTACATAGCTAGGTTAGATTCAAAATCCCTTTTTGCAAGTTTGCATGACTAAAGTAAAAATCATGATTTCATGTTAGAAATATTTATGCCATGGTTATGTGAACAAATTTAACTATACTTTTGTATTAGTCACAAAAGTAGACACCTTTGTAAACAAGTAGTAGTCTTATGAACATGATTTGCTTATGTTTGACATTATGCCTGAATAAAAATATAGGTTTATGTTGTAGTTAAAGCCTATGTGTCGATAGTGATATTCTTAACTTAACTACAGGTTTACATGCTTTGATTCATGTCACTTATGCTTTATGACCAAAGTATATGTCACTACCATGCAAGTACACCAGTTTCTATTTTGTATTTCCAACGTCATATTGCCAGTTCATGCGTTCACATTCCCCTTTTCGTGTATGTAATCACGCTTTAAGCCTCCCCTTTCTGCATGGCTAAGTTGGGCTTTAAAAGGCTAAGCCCAACATATATATATAATAAACGGACGAGTTAAACGGGGGAAAATAACGTTGGGTTAAAATTACTAATGAATGAAAATATAAAATAGAAGGGCCCAAATTCAAGTATGGGTTGGGCCCATGATTGGTGTAACCTTTACACCATTAACTTAATAATGGGCCGCAAATATTTACATATAAAAAATTAAAGAAGAAAGACAAAATATGTAAATGTTGAACATACGATGTGTTTAACCCGAGGTTGGATTGAGTTGTGATGTAAACCTGCCCGGAACCGCCCGGCTGTCCAGTAGTCACAACAATACCTATCCAATGTGGGAGGTTAAACATGGAGCCAATAAGGACCCGAGGTTAGACTGAGTTGTGGCGTAAGACTGCCCGGAACCAACCGGCAACAGGCAGCCACAACAATACCTGTCTAATGTGAGAGGTCAGGGCTTTAATAAGACAATTAAGGCTGAGTCAGGATTGTTAGGATTAAGTGAACTAAAGACTTAATCAAAATGGAACATGCTAAACTAAACGGACTGGTGGGGGTTAGGTTAGAAAACACTTAACCAACTTAGCATGTTGGCTAGAGATAGAAAACTTAGTAACGGGGGACCCTTTTCAGCAGTAACCCTAGAAGGTGTATCAGGATACCCTGAAACTAGGCAGGGTGGGGCACGATTACTGGGCTGATTGTAAGAGGTCAAATCGACGGCGGTGGTGTAGCAGTGTAGGTTCTAACGGGGTGCGGGCGTGCACACACTCCGGCGCAGAAAAATAAAGCACTGGGCACCAGTAGCATACCTGTGCATTCTAAGGTTGTGTCGGGCCGCCGCCATGGGACTTGGTACACCCCATGGTGGGACCAGCATAGGTAACTACAACATCGGGGGCCGTAAGACACATGTAACTATGCGAGTAGGAGCCGATCATCACAGAACGGATCACATCACCCTGATTATGGGGTGCCAGTTGGAAACTAGTTTATATGGGTTCAGAGATTAACATGGGGTACGATAGTATATTCGACCCTAGACAACCTAACCAAGTTTATAGTGCTTTCCCACTTCTTGTTTATACTTATCATACCCAGTTCTTTATTCATAGACAGAATAGTACTAGACTTACTCAGGCTTTATGTCTGACTCTACTTTTCTTTCGTCTTCTTTTCTTCCGTTTCCCCCCTCCCAGGTCCACAGGGAGGAAACACAGCAGCTTGACCGGTCTTAACATCCAGCTTGAAGAGGAGACATGTATTTGCTTGGTCCTTTTCGTCTTGAACTATGGCTTTGGATAACCACTATGGGGCCTTTGCAGTTTATCTATGTTTTATTTATGCTTCTTTAAATAATGTAATCAAGACAGATTATGAAAATGTTATGTTTTTGGAAAAGATGTAAGACAATTATGGTGATGTTGTTGTAGCACGTATCTGCTTTTATGAAATAAAAGTTTGTTGATTTTCCGCTGTTTACAAATATGTGTTCTTATATCTGTCTTGTATATCTGTGACTTATACTTATAAACCTCCACCAAAATTAGGGCATTCCCTTTGAGAGTGACCCTAACGGAGGTGGGGTGTTTCACTTGGTATCAGAGCATAGGTTTACCAGACAAGATAAAAAGTTTTGAAAAATTATTTTCAAAAAGGAAATTTAAAGAAGCATTTTTAAAAGAAAAATATTATTTTATTTTAAAAAAGGCAAAGTCCACCCCCCCAAAGCCATAGGTACTATCTCTTATCCTTCGTTTTGAATCTATCCTTTTTGTTTCAGCATGTCCGAAGATCTTAACTTGCCGGAAGGGGTGCCAATACCTGGTTGATTTAGACGGTTCTTAGAAGCAAGAGCCACTCAGCCAGGTCCTACCATTCCTCCTCCCCCAGCTGCCGGAAATCATCCAGCTGCAGCGGCACCTTTTCCTCCACCTCCTCCTCGGGGAAACACGTTTGCTAAGATATGTAAAGATTTTAAAGCTATGGGAGGAAGGGATTTCCATGGAACTGAGTCCTTCGTGGCAGCCAGAAATTGGCTGAAAGAAATGGAGGACCTATTCATCATCTTTGAGGTAGAGGATAGACAAAAAGTACAATTGGCAGTGTGGCTATTGAAGGGCGAGGCTTCCTACTGGTGGGAAGTCACTAATGCTGAAAGACCAGTGGAGACATGGGAGGACTTTAGGGCAAGGTTTGAGACTAAATTTCTCTTAGATGCGGAAAGAAGTTTGCAGTTGGAAAAATTCTTATTTCTTAAACAAGGGGACAAGACAGTCAGAGAATATGTGAATCAGTTCGATGAGCTGGCTAGGTTTGGGCTTGACCTAGTCAACACCCCGCACAAGAAGGCTCTCCGTTTCGTCAAAGGGTTGAATGAGCCATTACACAGTTTGGCCATGACCCATATACCCATGGGAGCCACGTATGAAAGATTGGTGCAAATGGCATTGCTGAATGAAGAGGATAAGGGCAAGAAGGAGACAAAGGCGGAAAGCTCTCAAGGGAAGAAAGAGGGTTTGCAGCCTAAGAAGACAGACTTTAAGAAGGGCGGGAAAGGCAACAAAGAGAAGAGGAAGTGCAATTTCTGTGGCAAAGTGGGGCACTTAGTAAAGGACTGCCGGAAAAAGAAGGCCAAGGAGAATGGTGGGTGCTTTTCTTGCGGTGAGACAGGCCACAGGGCTAAGGACTGCCCAAAGAAACGAGCACAGGGGCAGAGGGCTGGATCCACCCCAGGGGCACAGGTCCATGTGCTGGAAGCACCACCTCTGCAACAGCGAGGTATAAATACTTCTGTAGAAAGTGTAGTTTATCTTTATGATCACCCCGTTCGCACTTTATTTGATTCTGGCGCATCACACTCCTTTATCTCGTCTGCTCTAGTAGAATCTCTGCACCTAAAAACTAGTATGGTAGAGGACCCCTTAATTGTTTCAAACCCAATTGGGGGCCCAGCTCATTTGTCTATGATCTGTTTGGGATTGAAAATTTCTATTCTAAGTGTAGAATTTCAATGTAGTGCCTTTGTTTTGGGCTTTTCGGGTTATGGTTTGATTTAGGGTATGGATTGGCTATCCAGTAATGGGGCCATCCTTGATTGTGAGAAAAGGGTTGTTAGGCTCCTAACCCAGCTCGGTAATACTTTGGAAATTTCTTGTAATCCCTCGTATGCGGTTATGCTTAGTTATCTTGAATCGCTAGATGCCTCTGTTGAAAATTTGCAATCAGTTAGAGTGGTCCGGGAATATCCGGATGTCTTCGAAGAGGTGAAGGGCTTGCCTCCGAAGCGGGAAATAGACTTCCGCATATATCTTGTAGATAATGCAAAGCCCGTTGCGTTGCCCGTTAGACACATGGCTCCACGAAAAAGGAAAGAGCTCAGTAAACAGATTAAAGAGCTTCTAGAAAAGGGGTTCATTAGGAGGAGCATTTCAGAATGGGGCGCTCCGGTGGTGTTCGCTACAAAGGCGGATGGTTCACTCCGTCTATGTGTTGACTATAGGGAGCTCAACAAGCTAACGAAAAAGAATAGGCACCCTCTCCCTAGAATTGACGATTTATTTGACCAGCTTGTAGGAGCATCTGTTTTCTCCCAGCTCGATTTAGCAACCGGTTTTCATCAGCTAAGGGTGGCTGAAGATAGCATCGATAAAACGGCGTTCAGAACCCCAGACGGCTTCTTTGAATGGCTTGTCATGCCTTTCGGCTTGACAAATGCACCTGCTTACTTCGTGGACCTGATGAGTAGGGTATTTAGAGATTTCCTCAACAAATTCGTAGTGGTCTTCGTAGATGATATCCTTATCTTCTCAAAGAGTGAAGAGGAACATGCTCAGCACTTAAGGGCAATCATGGAAACTTTGCGAGTCCATCAACTAAAAGCCAAATTCTCCAAATGCCACTTTTGGAGAGAAGAGGTGAGGTTCCTTGGGCACATAGTATCCAAACAAGGGTTAGCAGTGGACCCTGCTAAGGTAGTGGCGGTACAGGATTGGAAGACACCAAGGAATGCGACTGAGGTCCGAAGCTTTCTAGGACTAGCGGGTTTCTATCGAAAGTTTATAAGGGATTTTGCGAAAATCTCAGCTCCGCTCACGAAATTGACCAAGAAGAATCTAGTGTTTAATTGGGACTTGGATTGCGAGTTTGCTTTCCAACGACTGAAAAGGGCTCTCACAACAGCCCCAGTTTTGACGCTGCCAGATGGGAGCAAGATGTTCACTGTTTATACGGATGCATGTGGGACAGGGCTAGGCGCCGTCTTAATGCAAGAAGGAAGGGTAGTAGCTTATGGCGGGAGGCAGTTGAAGGTGCACGAAAAGAACTACCCAACCCACGATCTTGAGTTAGCCGCCATCGTCTTTGCACTCAAGTCTTGGCGACACTATCTCCTAGGTGAGAAGTTCGAACTTTACACCGACCATAAATCGTTGAAATATCTTTTCTCGCAGAAGGATCTTAACTTGAGGCAACAAAGATGGATGGAGTTTATTGCCTCGTACGATTTCGAAATCTCCTACACTCCGGGCAAAGGCAACGTAGTGGCAGACACGTTGAGCCAAAGAAATTGACCCTAAGCCCGTTGTTTGTTGAAAGACAAAGCCTAGAGTTTATAGCCAGCTTCGACTTTAGGCCTTCCTCCGATTTCGTACCAGGCTTGCTAGCATCTCTCGAAGTGCGCCCAACTTTAGTGGATTCAGTAGGGATAGCACAACGCGAAGACCCTCAACTTGTGGAAATAATTGATAAGCTAATTAGGGGTGAGACTTCAAGTCACCTCAACGGATACTCCATCGACGATAAGGGTTTGCTAAGGCGAGACGGAAGACTATGCGTCCCACAGACAAAAGATTTAATAAAGAAGGTTCTCGAGGAAGCATATCACTCCAAGATGACGATACACCCGGGCGGAGATAAAATGTACAAAGACATAAAAAGGACTTTCTTCTGGAACGGCATGAAAAAGGACGTGGCAGAGTTCGTTTCTAAGTGTATGGTGTGCCAACAGGTTAAGGCGGAACAGAAAAAGCCTGGCGGACTACTACATCCTCTGGAGGTCCCGCAGTGGTAGTGGGATAGCATCTCAATGGACTTCATCGATGGGCTGCCTAGGTCTAGGAGAGGCAACACTAGCATTTGGGTAATAGTGGATAGGCTTACTAAAAGCGCCCACTTTTTACCTGTCAAAAGTAAGAGAACCGCCTCATCCCTAGCATCACTTTACCTTAAGGAAATCGTTCGACTCCATGGAATACCATCTAGCATTGTTAGTGACCGAGACCCCATCTTCACCAGTGAGTTTTGGCGGAGTCTGCAAGAAGCAGTAGGAACGCAGTTATGCTTGAGCACAGCCTATCATCCCCAAACCGATGGCCAAACAGAGAGAGTGAACAGAGTTTTGGAAGGCCTTTTAAGACTGTGCGTCCTTGACTTCGGAGGGACATGGGAAGACCACCTTCCTTTGGTGGAATTTTCCTACAACAACAGTTATCAAGCAACCATCGGAATGGCGCCCTTCGAAGCTTTATATGGAAGACCGTGCCGATCGCCCACTTGTTGGTGGGAGTCTACTGTTAAGCTCATACTTGGACCAGATATGATCCGAGAGACTTCAGAGAAAGTAGACTTAATACGAAGAAGGATGAAGACGGCCCAAGACAGACAAAAGTCCTATGCCGACAAGAGAAGGACCGACCTTGAATTTGAGGTTGGAGACAGAGTTTTTCTCAAGGTATCACCGCTAAGAAACGTTGTTCGTTTTGGAACCACAGGAAAACTGGCACCAAGGTTCGTAGGGCCATTCCCTATCATCGAGAAAATTGGGAAAATGGCCTATAGATTAGAGCTACCCGAGAAGTTGGCTGGAGTCCACAACGTTTTTCACGTTTCACATCTCCGAAAATGTCTACATGAGTCTACTGAAGTGGTAGAGCCAAATATCCTCGAAGAGGCCGAAGTGGAACGCGAAGCAACCATAAGAAAAGTTCCAACCCGCATCTTAGGAATGGAAGTGAAGAAGCTACGCAACCGTGAAGTCAAGCTCGTCAAAGTTCAGTGGAGCGACGCCGATGGAGACGCGACTTGGGAAACTGAAGCTAGAATACGCACTGCCTACCCTTTTCTGTTCGAGGGTACATCCTTGATCTTTCATTTTCCTTAAGTTGCGCTTTTATCTATCTTTTTAGGTATATTTCCTCGACCTTATCTTTTAGGTAGAAACCCTATGGATGGAAACATGTAATTGAAACATGTTATGGATGATGATTGCAAGTGGTTGCAAGTGATTGCTAGTGGTTGCTCGTGGTTGCATATACACACACAATCTAGGTTTTAGATCGGCTCAGTCACTTCATATTGCATATGCATATATGTTTGCATTCATATGTGGTTGAACTTTAATGTGTTGTCATGTGGATGCTGCATTTGTATTGAATGATTGTGCACTCATGTAAAATCAAAATAGGAAAATTTGCATACATAATGGATTCATGGCACTTACATAATTCGCATTAAGGAGGTCAACTGAATCAGTAGACCGCCTGATTTTGCATTAGATAAGTACATGTACACACACACACTTCGCATATGATCATGAAGCATTAGAAGTCTTTTAAGGACAATGGATGCTCGTGTTTGATGGATGAGTAGATGGATGATTGGATGTTAGGATATACATTCCTCCTAACTTGAAGATTTCGGGGACGAAATCCTTTTAAGTGGGGGAGAATGTAACACCCCGCGAATTCTATAACTGTGAAATTCATAAATTAAAGTATAATTAATTTAAATCAAAGAACTAAGGGAAACGGGATACGCCATTGCGTTCGTCTCGGAAAAATACGCGAAATAGAGTCCGAGTTTTCGAAAAACGGAGTCCGTATGAAGAAGATATGGCCTTCGGAAGTTTCTGAATTAAGTTTAAAATTCAAACAGAATAAAACAGTTTAAAAATTCCAAAATCGGGCCCAATGGGCCAGGGCGGAAAAACACCCGCCTAACGCACCCAGGTCGACTGGGCTGTCGACCTGGTCTAACCATGTCGACAGGGCTGTCGACAGGGCTGTCGACAGGCATGTCGACCTGGTCCAGAGCCAGGTCGAACCCAGTCCAACCTGGCTGGCCTATTTTATGTTGGTCGATTTTCTGTAGTCTGCTTTGTCATTAGGGCTAGGTGGCAAGCTCTAATTGGTCTCTCCGTAGGACGAATGGCTACGATCAATCCAAGCAACATCAATGGCCCTAATCAGTTCATTACCCCTATAAAAATGACCCTAGACTCAACCCTAATCTATTCATTCAAAAATAAGAACAAAGCCGCCATGTTGCTGAGGAACGACTAGGGGTAGCCACCAATTGGAGAGAGGATTAGGAGGCAAATTCTAAGGCATAAAGCAACTCAATCAAATCAAACCGCATCTTCAAATCCCTAAATTTGAGAATTCGCCTCACCATAGTAAGTAGAGTATTATTTTGGTATGAACAAATAACTGTGTTGGTTTGTATACTTGGTTGTGGTGATAAATAATTCATAATTTGTGCGTTACTATGATTCTTATCGATTTGGAATATTGTATACGTTTGGATATTCTCGAATTATGTTATTCAGTTATGAAAAACTACATGCGGTAGTTTTATGCAAGTATACGTTTGGAATATTCGCAAATTATGTAATCCTTGTTGAAGCTACATGTATGTAGTTGTTTAATTGAAACTCATGCAAGTTTGGGGTTTTGCCACTATGCCATCATAATGTGTATTTTTATACAAACATCATTTTTGTGAAGTAATTGGAATAAGTTTGGGTTATCATAGTCCATATGAAATTATGTTGAAAATTTGGCATCATGATCTATGTATTAAGTCATGCTTTTGTACTAGAAAACCTATTTGCAAACTTATGAATATGACTAGGCTATGATTGATTTTGGCATAATTGAAATCCATGTTAAGTCTATATTGTTTACAAGAATTATATGATGACATATGTGGTACATAACTAGGTTAGATTCAAAATCCCTTTTTGCAAGTTTGCATGACTAAAGTAAAAATCATGATTTCATGTTAGAAATATTTATGCCATGGTTATGTGAACAAATTTAACTATACTTTTGTATTAGTCACAAAAGTAGACACCTTTGTAAACATGTAGTAGTCTTATGAACATGATTTGCTTATGTTTGACATTATACCTGAATAAAAATATAGGTTTATGTTGTAGTTAAAGCCTATGTGTCGATAGTGATATTCTTAACTTAACTACAAGTTTACATGCTTTGATTCATGTCACTTATGTTTTATGACCAAAGTATATGTCACTACTATGCAAGTACACCAGTTTCTATTTTGTATTTCCAACGTCATATTGCAAGTTCATGCGTTCACATTCCCCTTTTCGTGTATGTAATCACGCTTTAAGCCTCCCCTTTCCGCATGGCTAAGTTGGGCTTTAAAAGGCTAAGCCCAACATATATATATATAATAAACGGACGAGTTAAACGGGGGAAAATAACGTTGGGTTAAAATTACTAATGAATGAAAATATAAAATAGAAGGGCCCAAATTCAAGTATGGGTTGGGCCCATGATTGGTGTAACCTTTACACCATTAACTTAATAATGGGCCGCAAATATTTACATATAAGAAAATAAAGAAGAAAGACAAAATATGTAAATGTAGAACATACGATGTGTTTAACCCGAGGTTGGATTGAGTTGTGATGTAAACCTGCCCGGAACCGCCCGGCTGTCCAGTAGTCACAACAATACCTATCCAATGTGGGAGGTTAAACATGGAGCCAATAAGGACCCGAGGTTAGACTGAGTTGTGGCGTAAGACTGCCCGGAACCAACAGGCAACAGGCAGCCACAACAATACCTGTCTAATGTGAGAGGTCAGGGCTTTAATAAGACAATTAAGGCTGAGTCAGGATTGTTAGGATCAAGTGAACTAAAGACTTAATCAAAATGGAACATGCTAAACTAAACGGACTGGTGGGGGTTAGGTTAGAAAACACTTAACCAACTTAGCATGTTGGCTAGAGATAGAAAACCTAGTAACGGGGGACCCTTTTCAGCAGTAACCCTAGAAGGTGTATCAGGATACCCTGAAACTAGGCAGGGTGGGGCACGATTACTGGGCTGATTGTAAGAGGTCAAATCGACGGCGGTGGTGTAGCAGTGTAGGTTCTAACGGGGTGTGGGCGTGCACACACTCCAGCGCAGAAAAATAAAGCACTGGGCACCAGTAGCATACCTGTGCATTCTAAGGTTGTGTCGGGCCGCCGCCATGGGACTTGGTACACCGCATGGTGGGACCAGCATAGGTAACTACAACATCGGGGGCCGTAAGACACATGTAACTATGCGAGTAGGAGCCGATCATCACAGAACGGATCACATCACCCTGATTATGGGGTGCCAGTTGGAAACTAGTTTATATGGGTTCAGAGATTAACATGGGGCACGATAGTATATTCGACCCTAGACAACCTAACCAAGTTTATAGTGCTTTCCCACTTCTTGTTTATACTTATCATACCCAGTTCTTTATTCATAGACAGAATAGTACTAGACTTACTCAGGCTTTATGTCTGACTCTACTTTTCTTTCTTCTTTTCTTCCGTTTCCCCCCTCCCAGGTCCACAGGGAGGAAACACAGCAGCTTGACCAGTCTTAACATCCAGCTTGAAGAGGAGACATGTATTTGCTTGGTCCTTTTCGTCTTGAACTATGGCTTTGGATAACCACTATGGGGCCTTTGCAGTTTATCTATGTTTTATTTATGCTTCTTTAAATAATGTAATCAAGACAGATTATGAAAATGTTATGTTTTTGGAAAAGATGTAAGACAATTATGGTGATGTTGTTGTAGCACGTATCTGCTTTTATGAAATAAAAGTTTGTTGATTTTCCGCTGTTTACAAATATGTGTTCTTATATCTGTCTTGTATATCTGTGACTTATACTTATAAACCTCCACCAAAATTAGGGCATTCCCTTTGAGAGTGACCCTAACGGAGGTGGGGTGTTTCAGTAGGGTTAAGTTAACACTTAACCAATGAACGAGTGGGGTTAAGTTAATGGGAAACACTTAACCAATATAATATGACGAATGAACAGGGTTAAGTCAATAGAAAACTCTTAACCAATTACAACATGATGAATGAGAAGGGTTAAGTTAATAATAAACACTTAACCAAGATGACATGGCGTGTGGATGAGTTAACTTAACTGGATGGATGGATAACACTTAGCCAATTTGGGGGGTATACGAACAGACCCTAGAAAACCCTAGTAACGGGGACCCATTTCAGTAGTAACCCACATAGATGTGTCACGGTACCCTGAAACTAGGCAGGGTGGGGCACGATTACTAGGCAGATTATAAGCGGTCAAAGTAGCAGCAGGGGGTGCAGCATTGTAGTTCTGACGGAGTATGGGCATGCACGTGCTCCGGAGTGGAAAAGCAGGCACTGGGAATCAGTAGTATACACTGTGCATCTAGAATTTGTGTCGGGTTGCTATCATAGGGATTGATACACCTTATGGTGGGACCAGCACAGTGTATCTGCACCCAAGAGAGGGTCGATTGACACAGACACAAAGAAAGTTAATAGAAGTAGGGAGTCGATCGATAGGGTAGTAAGGATACATCTAACATCTTCATGATAATTAGGCTGGTTGAGGTAAGATCCTCATACTAGATGTACACCTGAAGGCTACCACAATTGCGGGGTTGGGATCACCTTATTTTATAACACATGCAACTACTTGGGACACTAGTAGGGGATACAGATCCTTTTTCACAGGATACTAGTTAGGACACTAGTAGGGAATACGAATCGTTCTATAAAAGACACTAGTTAGGATGCTAGTTGGGTGGTGTAGAGAAAATAGGAAATCAAAGAAAGAACCGAAGCGCATCTTACCTTGTCATATCTAACGATCAACATTTGTTGTCTTGCTATGCTTATTGTCATGGTTATGGTCTGGTATCCAGTTTATTCATGTCATGATCTTTTTACCTATTTACATGCTGAATAATCACTTGACTTACCACGGTTTTTTCTGACTCTATTTTGTTTCGCTCGCTTTTGTTCCGTCCCCCCTCCCCCCTGGTTCACAGGGAGGGAATATTACCACTTAGCTCAGTTTTCTTTCCAAGCTCGAAGATAGACGATGTATTGCTTTGGACTCTCCTTTCCATTGCTATGGCTGGCTCATGATTTATTGGGGAATATCATTTTCATTTCACGCTTCTTTATTTTGTTAAAAAAGATAGATGCTTTATTGTAATGGGTATTGGTGTTTTGGTGCTGGAAAACAATCTTTGTACAAGCTGTTTTACCAAGCTGTTGTTTTATCAATAAAGTAAAGTTTTATTTATTTTCCGCTGTTTAAATTTTGGCTGTTTTGTAATTTATCTATTTAATACACTTATGACGCTCCACTGAAGTTAATGCATTCCCTTTGTGAGTGACCTTAACGGAAATGGGTTGTTACAGATCTGTTTTGTGTACATGTCTATTTCGTATTTTCCTGCATATTATTTTGAGATTTATTTACCGCCCACACCAGGTTGCTATCTGATCCGAGGTTTAATATTTTTTTCTTATTATCTAAGGTATTCTTAAATGAGTGGACTGGATGACAAGTCTAGATGATGTAGTTGTTGTTTTTGAAGGATGGTTTAGAAGGAACTTTGAAGTATTATTATATGGTTGATTTCCACTATGTAGCACTGTCGAGCCTTGGTAATGATGCTTTATTTTCTTATGCTTTTTGAGAATGATGTATTAAAGATCAGTTATTGCACACTATTCTCTTGTATATTTGATATATTTTTTTATTTATCCACTGCGAGACATATATATCATGCTATTTTGCTTTTATTTTTTCTTTGATAACCATCTCATATCGGCTATGAACGATGGTAGCACTTCTTTCGGCTATTTTGTTGTAGGTGGTATGAGAAAATTATCACATAAGAGATGCTCAATAAGTTTATAAAATCACATTCATATTATACTTAACTATATTTCAAAAATTTGCAATTTTTTTTTATTTACAAAATCGTTGTTATCTCATAACTATTTCGCGGCTAAAATGGCTGACACTCTCTTTCCTGCGGCATCCCATTAGATCTACTTTTGCGCCTCCGTTTCTTTCTCTCTTCGTATCCCTTCGACTTTCTCCAATGCATCTCCATGGCCAAAAGCAAGAAAGCCAAGTCTCCATCACGTCTTAATGTCATGACTAGATCTGCAAGCCGCTTCCAACCAACTCAATTGCCAACCGATTCTGACATTGAAGCGGAAACAGATGCTGCCCCGCCTCCTTGGCCTTTCTACTCTCTGCCAGACAACCATCCCATCAACGCTCTTATCGCTGAGTATTAAGCTTCTCAGCCGTCATCCTCAAAGTCAGCACCAAATCGAACCAATTCTCCAATCAACCCCATGCTTGCGTAAGCTAAAGAAGCCTGGCCATTGCCTGGAGTAAGTTCTCTGCTAAATTCTGGTATTGTCTCAAACAACTCTATTCTTGGGAATGTTAATACTGTGTTGGGAGCGAATCTGAATTCGGGAATTAGTGAACCAATTGGTATATGTTCACGTGAAACTGGAAATGGATTGAATGTTTCACCACCCAAAAGCGCTGAATGTGTTGAAAATATGAAATGCACCCATAATGTTCGACAGAATGCCTCAACAGTTTTTACACCAGTTCCTGCAGTCAGTCCATCTACCAACAGTCAGCAATGGTCCTCACTGTTTTCTAAACTGCCTAATATCGCAAGAGAATATTCCCCTATAGATTACGTTATTACACATTCTGAAAATGGTTCAGTTCCCCCGCAAGAACTATTCCGTGAAGCCTCCTCCTTTTGGAAGGACCGCCTTGTTGGTTTTTTCCTTGACACTAAACCACCTAAGGTTGATATGAACGAAGCTTGCCGTTCCTCGTGGAGAATACGGGGTGGTATGCGTTTCATATATGTTGATGGCCTTTATTACTTCAAATTCTCAATTCTTGAGAAGCTTAGAGTTCTTGATGGTTCCCCCACAATCATTGACGGAAAGCCATCTATTGTTACCTCTTGGTCCTCTACAATTGATCGTATGAGAGAGCAAGTTCTTTTAATTTCTGTCTGGACCCAATTCACACATATTCCATCTGTTCTTCAGACTCTACCTGGACTAAACTGGTTTGCCTGCTACATTGGTGAAATGTTTTGACGCTAATACATAAGTTAGGAAGAACTTAGTTTTTGCAAGGGCTCTGATCGAAGTTACCCCTGATAAACCGCTACCTTCTCAGATCAAGGTGAGTATTGAAAATCGTGAATTTTTAGTTGATGTTAAGTACAGATGGAGACCAGAAATTTGTTCGGCATGCAAGGTTTTTGGACATATGCTTGATTCGTGCAATGAATCTGATACTACTATTCCAAAGAAAAAAAAATTCCTCTGTCTCGTCCCCCTGCTAGAGTTTGGGTTCCTAAGGCCAAAGAACCACTCGTGGATGTTCCATCTTCATTTGCCCCTTCTGATCCAAATATCTCCTCGAATGAGCAGGAGAATGCGTGGGTGCATGCCCCTTCTGGGATGCATTATGATACTAATGATATCTTTTTCATTTTTATTGATGAGGCAGTGGAAGATCGCAATTGTCTTTTCTACATGCCAGAGGATGGTAAATTGGTTATCAGGTATGATGATGAAGTTGGTGAAAACAATGAAATTCTGTTGAAGCACCCTTCTTGGGACAAAAACCGTATAATAGCTCCTCTTGGTTGATTTTGCTCTTCGGTTTAGGATTTATAAGCATAATATGACACCCTACACTGGCTCTTTCCATGACAATGACATTTGATGGTAAAGTACCTTAGTTTCTGCATAACTTTTGTACTTTATTATGATGTTTTCTGCTGAGTGATATTAAACGCTCATAAAAAACTGACATTGTATCGAAACCGGTCAGCCTTGCCAAATTTTTTTTATGGTATTCTAAGACATTGTATCGAAATTATGGATCACTACACTACGTAGATGTAGCATGTGTTGATCTAATTCTTCCTGCGAATTCAAATGCTCATAATCTTTGAATTGTTCCTCCAAACAGTTCCTTTTGTGAATCTTTCGAACTACTCTTCAGTATTACTTATAATTCACATCTCTCTAAAATTTAGCGTGTAAACCTGGTAGAAGACAAGGCCCAACTCTTCCCATCCTAAAGAAGAAAAGTTATAGGTCAATGAGGATAGCAAAAAATATATAAATACCTATGATTAATTAGCTATTTGAATTATAATAATATAAGTTTGAATTTGATATGGTTTGATGTTGGGAAACAATGGCTGAGTCACGTACTTTGTCACTTTCTTGAAGATGATTCGGCGATCTGGTCGGTGGTGCAAAACCAGTTCGTACTTCCGCCGCCGCCTGTAGGATAAAACAGCCTCTCTAAAATAAATAACTGATTTGCTTTGCACAACAAATCAGTGCAGATTTGCACTTTCGAATTTAACTACTCGAAAATTTCTAGAAGAATATTTTTTGTAATGGCGGAGGAAGAGAAAACAGATTTTTTTCTGTACCAATCTCATCTACAACTGAAGATAATATATGGACTGGATTAGGGCTGAACGAAAATACTTATCAGTGGAGGAAAATAGGATCTGCGAAATACTTGGTCAAAAGTTTACCGCTTCATATAAAAGTCGGCTTAGAAATATTTTCCGTATTTAAAAACTGGTTCGAAAATTGCAGTGTTTTCTGGACCAAAAATATAAGTGTCTATACCATATAGCCAAGGCCCAAGGCACAAGCCCAATCCCAAACCGGGCCGGGCCGGGTCGGGTCGAGTCGAGTCGGTCAGTCGGTCGCGCGCGCGTGTGTGGTGGTCATGATGCATAGTCTCCCTCCTCACAACAAAGCATGCATTGGGAGCCCAAGGCCCCAACATGACTTCTTAGAAACAAGTATAAATACTTGCATCTTTCTTATAATCCCATGATATGGGACGATTCACAAATAGGAGCCATCATAAAATTATTTCATATTTTAAATAATTCATAAAATTTCCAACAATCCCCCACTTGATTTTTTTTTAAATAATATCGAATAGTTTCTAAAAACATAAGACTGTGCATAAATAAAGGTGTCATCCGACTTGAACCTTTGCATAGCGAATAAGATTCAGTTTTTACTAGAGTGACACATAGTCTTGAACTCTATTCCTGACATCAAACCACACACAATCTTTTCGATAGTGCAATCAATTAAGCCCGTGCATTTATGGTTATACACGTCTATCCCAGTTTAGTGAACGCTCTAGAAGTTTTGCCCAAAACTCTATAGGAAACGGCCACATTTCCACATTCACATAGGTGAGTCTATCAAGAGTACTCCTGAAGGTAGGTACTCCACTCCAAATAGAGTATAGATCTCATTAAGAGTTTCTATTAACTCATCCTCTATCACTTCAGGAATACATGCTTCTTAGTTTATTATATAGCATGTTCAACTTCTATCACTACACAACTTGTTTTTACCCATTGAACCTATTTCTTGGGATCTCCAGTCATTTAGGTCGGGTTACCATTGTGCGTGACTCAACAATCTAAGGGCAATAGTCCCATTCTTTTAGAAGAATCATGGACTTTCTTTCTGGACAGTCCTTTCGTTAAAGGATCTGCCAAATTTTCTTCGCTACGTAAGTAATCTACTATAACGGTACCTGTAGAGAGTAGATCTCTAACCGTGTTGTGCTTACGACGTATTTGACGTCTCTTACCGTTATAATAACGATTCTGAACTTTTGCAATAGCCGCGGTACTATCGCAATGTATCAACACAGCCGGTATTGGTTTTTCCCATAAGGGAGTCTCTACTAGCAGATTTCTCAAATACTCTGCTTCTTCACTAGCTGTAGCTAGTGCTATCATCTCAGACTCCATAGTGGACTGAGCCAAAATAGTATGTTTCTTGGATTTCCAAGAAACAGCTCCTCCAGCAATGCTAAATATATAGCCACTGGTCGCTTTAGAATCATCTGATAAAGTATTCCAGTCTGCATCTGAGAATCCTTCAAGTACAGCTGGAAACTTTCATAATATAATCCAAGATTCATAGTTCGTTTAAGGTATCTCATGACCCTTTCAATAGCATACCAGTGCTCTATACCAGGTGTACTGGTAAACCTGCACAATAATCCCATGACATAGGCAATGTCGGCTCTAGTACAATCAGTGGCATACCGAAGGCTGCCAATGATGCTCGCATAATCAGACTGTCTTACACCTTCACCAGTGTTCTTAAATAACTTTACACTTGGATCATATGGTGTACATGAAGGTTTGCAGTCTAAGTAATTATATTTCTTTAATATCTTCTCAATGTTATGAGACTGATCCAAAGAAATTACCTTTTCTAACCTAGTAATTTTAATACCAAGGATTACACTCGCCTCACCTAGATCTTTCAAGTCAAAATTGGCACTTAATAAGGATTTGACTGAATTTATGGCATGAATGTTTGACCCAAAGATGAGTAGGTCATCTACATAAAGGCATATAATAGTGCAAATGTCATTCTCAAATTTGTAATAAATGTATTTGTCACTTTCATTAACTTTAAAACCATTTGAAATGATTTAGTTATCAAATTTTTCGTGCCATTGCTTAGGTGCTTGTTTTAAACCATATAATGATTTATCTAATTTGCATACTTTATGTACTTGACCATGTACTACAAATCCTTCAGGCTGGTCCATATAAATTTCTTTGTCTAATTCACCGTTCAAAAAAGCGGTTTTAACATCCATTTGGTGTATTAGTAAATTATGAATGGAAGCAAGTGATATTAATACTCGAATGGATGTAAGTGAAAAAGTATCGAAGAAATTTATATTTTCTTTTTGTCTAAAACCTTTAGCTACTAGTCGTTCTTTGTATTTATCTATAGTACCATCAGGTTTTAGTTTCTTTTTAAGTACCTATTTACAGCCTATAGATTTACAACCAGGGGGTAAATTTGCCAAATGCCAAGTCTTATTGGATTCAAGAGAATCCATCTCATCATTTATAGCCTCTCACCAGAAATCAGCATCTAATGAAGTTAAGGCCTCTTGGAGATTTAAGGGATCCTCCTCTATAGTAAAAGCGCTAAAATCCGAACCAAAATCTTTTACGGTTCTTGCTCTTTTACTTCTTCTAGGTTCAGCTTTAGAACTTTTATTAAGTTCTGTTCTAATAGGCGTACTTGATGTGCCCCTACTATTCCCTAATTTAAAAGGAAGTTTAGTTTCATAAAAATCGACATCATTTGATTCAATTATGTTATGTGCATTTATATCATAAAATCGATATGCTTTGCTATTAATAGCATAGCCTACAAATACACATTCATATGCTCTACTTGCCAATTTTATTCTCTTAGGGTCTGGAATGCGAACGTATGCTAGACAACCCCAAGTTCTAAAGTATGAGACATTGGGTTTATGATTCTTTAAAATTTCATAAGGTGAAATTTTATTATTAGATTTAGGGATTCTATTTAGAACATAACATACAGTAAATAAAATATCCCCCCACCAATGTTTTGCTGCACCAGAATTTAGTAGGTTGACAACTACTAATTCGGTAAAAGTCCTATTTTTTCTTTCAGCTTTACCGTTCATTTCAGGTGAATAGGGTGCAGTTCTCTCATGTACAATACCATGTAATTTATAGAAGTCCAGAATTGAATTGGATTCATATTCCGTTCCTCTATCACTACGAAATCTCTTGATTTTCCTATTTGTTTGATTCTCAATCTCAGTTTTGAATGTTTTAAACATGTCAAAAGCATCGCTTTTATTTTTCATAAGATAAACATAAGTGAAATCAGAACAATCATCGATAAAAGTGATAAAATAACGATGTCCATGTCTAGTCAATGTGCCATCAAGTTCACATATGTCAGAATGAATCAAGTCTAAGGGTTCAGATTCTCTGTCAACAGATTTATGAGGTTTCTTTGTGATTTTTGCTTGTGTACAGAATTCACATTTATCAGATTCAGATTCTGCTATCTTAGGTATCATATCTAGAGTGCTCATGTTATGAATTATCCGTTTATTAACATGACATAATCTAGAGTGCCAAATATTAAAATCACACAACATATAAGCAGAATTATTCACTTTATTAGATTCAACATTTAATTTGAACATTTCCTCAGAAGCATAACCCTTTCCTACAAAGTTTCCCTTATACACTATAGTATACAAATCAGCCCCAATAAATTGAGTAAATCATGCCTTATTAAGGAGATAGCCAGATACCATATTCTTCCTCATCTCTGGAGTATGCAAAACATCTTTGAGGATCACAGTCTTTCCAGAGGTAAACTTGATCTCCACGTTTCCAATCCCTACAACTTTAGTGGTGTGAGAATCTCCCAGCAACACTTTCTGATCGTCATCAGCCGTATATGTGGAAAACATAGCACGATCATAGCAGACATGGCGAGAAGCACCAGTGTCTACCCACCAACCCTCTGATCCACCAACAAGGTGAATCTCAGTAATCATAGCCATAAGAGGCTCCTCCTCAGTCAAGTTAGCCCCTGTGGTACAGAGCTAGGCTTGTTCCGACACTTTCGTGTCATATGACCTAGTTTTCCACAGTTGTAACATAGAAACAACTGTCCAGAGTCATTCTTTTAGGCTGATTTTTGCTGTCCTTTTGGGTTTCCTTGCGGATTCCCATTCTGTTTGTTGCGACTGTTCTGATTCTTAAAAAAGTTCTGGTTTGGTTTCAGAACTGCGGGCTTGGTCTTTTTAGTGTTGTTGTTTGAAACAAACAACACTTCCTCTTCCTAGTCCTGTTTGCGTGCCGCCTCCTCAATGCGAAGGCGAATGATCAAACTCTCTAAGGAAAATTCCTTAGTCTTATGCCGTAAGAAAATTTTAAAGTCTTTTCAACCTGGGGGCAGTTTGTCAATAATAACAGCAATTTGAAACTGTTCATCCAAAACCATACCTTTGGAGATGATCTCATGAGGTATTTTCTGCAGCTCATGAGACTGCATCTCTACGGACTTATCGTCTGTCATATGGTACTTGAGATAGCGGCTTACAGCATACTTCTTTGCCCCTGCCTCATCTGTATCGTATTTCTTCTGCAGCGCTTCTTAGATCTGCTTTGCTGTCTTGTCCTCTGAGTTATAGTAATCATACAGATCATCGCTCAATCCGTTCAGAATAAAATTCTTGCACAGATAATCTTGTTCAGTCCAGGTCTGCAACTGCTTTGATTTTTTAGTCCAGGATGTCATCTGCGCTTCATCAGTTCCGTCAGGCTTGTCTGGCAGCTGCGGTTTGTCGGTGGTCAGAGCAGCTGCCACCTTCGTCATCGTCAAGTAGAACTCCATCTTCTGACACCATCGTTTGAAGTGCAGACCTTCGAAATGAAACGGGGCAGCAGTCACCAATGGGATCTGGAATGCAAAGGGAGGAGCAGCATCATCTATTGTTGTTGTCGAAGCCATTGTTTCTGAGCGTCTTCAATTGTTGGGAAACAATGGCTGAGTCACATACTTTGTCGCTTTCTTGAAGACGATTCGGCGATCTGGTCGGTGGTGCAAAACCAGTTCGTACTTCCGCCGCCGCCTGTAGGATAAAACAGTCTCTCTAAAATGAATAAAACTGATTTGTTTTGCACAACAAATCAGTGCAGATTTGCACTTTCGAATTTAACTGCTTAAAAATTTCTAAAAGAATATTTTTTGTAATGGCGGAGGATTTTTTCTGTACAAATCTCGTCTACAACTGAAGATAATATATGGACGGGATTAGGGCTGAACGAAAATACTTGTCAGTGGAGGAAAATAGGATCTGCGAAATACTTGGTCAAAAGTTTACTGCTTCATATAAAAGTCAGCTCAGAAATATTTTTCGTATTTAAAAGTGAAAATTAGGCACACATCCTTAAAAGCAAACTTAATTAGGCTCACATCCTCCCCTTTAGAAACATTTAAATTTCATCCCTATTTTCAAATAGCCGCTCGTTTTTTTACAGAACTGCCCTTTTTCACATAATTCTAGCCGTCATTTATGTATTTCGAAACAAGTATTAGGGTTTTATTTTTTCCAGTATCATATTATTCTTTGGCATGGCGGCGCCTCCATCGTTCCCAATTTTTTACAGAAACACAATTTTCTGTAAACGTAAATCCATGGCGGCGGCTCAACCTAAATCCGTGGCGGCGGCTCCAGCACCAAAGGCATGGCGGCGGCTCCAGCACCGAAACCTAAATCAAAAACATGGCGGCGGCGGCGGCTCCAGCACCTAAACCTAAATCATAAACATGGCGGCGGCGGCGGCTCCAGCACCTAACCCTAAATCACGAGACGCGTCAGCCCCAAATCACCAGACCCCAAAACCTCGACTGCCGCTCCAGCACCAGGATCCTCCAACGCACCGCTACCCACTGGCGCACCCCCACCTTCAGCAACCAGCGACGACCACCATCGACCAGACCCCTTCAGTCGAAGGCAGCAAACCGTCCACAGCAAACACTCCACCCTTTACGGATCCGGCGATCCAAAACCTAAAATTGTGTGAGTTTTTTTCCTTTTCTTTCTGATTTTATTTGGATACATATAACTTTTTTATTAGCATAAAAATATGATTTTTCATATGATAAAGACCTGGAAAAAACATAAATTCATGAAGCTATTGTTAGAACTTGTGGGTTTGTGCTGAAAATATGATAAAAAGTTGCGGACAAATATGCATCTATTCGAAATATATACATATCTGTAAGCATTTTTTATCAAACAGTCATAAAAAAATATTATTTTTCAAATATATTCATATTTCTATGCTTATATGTAGAATACTTGCATATGAATATTCAGAAATTATTGTTATTTTGCTGAATTGTACGCATGTATTTATATGAATCTTAAGCTGTTTTTTTTCTTTTCTTTCTGATTTTATTTGTAGGATGCATATAAGGTTTTTATTAGCTTAAAAATATGTTTTTTCATATGATAAGGACCTGAAAAAAACATAAATTCATGAAGCTATTGTTAGAACTTGTGGGTTTGTGCTGAAACTCTGATAAAAAGTTGCGGACAAGTATGCATCTATTCTAAATATATGCATATCTGTATGCAATTTTTTATCAAACAATATGAAAAACATATTATTTTACAAATATATTCATATTTCTATGCATATATGTAGAACACTTGCATATAAATATTCAGAAATTATTTTTACAGATGTTCTTTTTTTTCCAAATGATTGAAATCTGCATATAATTATTCAGAAATTACAAATATATTCATATTTCTATGCATATATGTGAGTTTTTTTCCTATATTTTATGATTTTATTTGAAGGATACATATATGGTTTTTATTAGCATAAAAATACGATTTTTCATATGATAAGGACCTGAAAAAACATAAATTCATGAAACTATTGTTAGAATTTGTGGATTTTTGCTGAAATTCTGATAAAAAGTTTCGGCGAAATATGCATATATTCCTAATATATGCATATCTGTATGCAATTTTTTATCAAACAATCAGAAAATCATATTATTTTTTTTACAAATATTTTCATATTTCTATGCATATATGTCGAATTCTTGCATATCAATATTCAAAAAATATTGTTATTTTGCTGAATTGTACGCATGTATTTATGTTAATCTGAAGCTGTTTTTGTAATTTAGGTTACTACACAATAAGCTTATTAATGGTGATTTTCTTTTTTTGATAACAGTGTTCCGGCGGATATTGGTGTAGTGGTGTTGTTGAAGCTTGGTCGGCCATCTTATTCCAAAAGATTGAAATCTGCAGTTGTTTCTACAGAGAGAGTAGATGTGGTTTGTGCAATAAGCTGGGTCTCAATAAAATTATTTGTTCTACAAAAGACCATTAGCTCTGCTTTGTAAATGTTCTGAAATTCTTGATTTAGTACATGTAAATGTGGTCTGTATTTATTTCTTGATGTACTAAATGTAAATGTTAAGAATTTTTTCATGTAAGTATGCACATATTTCTGTTATTTGCATATATATATGCATTTTGTTATAATTATATGTATTTATTTTGTTGTCATTTTTTTTGTTTCAGCAATTATGCAGTATAGTTCTGTATATGTACGCAATTATTTAGCTTAGTTGCATAAATGTATGCAATTTTATGCAATATTTGTATCTAAATGTCTAGTTTTTCGTAAAAATCAAAAAACTTGATTAAAAAAATGTAGTCACTACATTCAAGTAATAATTTATTTCTGTATAAAATTAACGTATGCACATGTATGCAATTATTTCACTTAGTTGCATAAATGTATGCAATTTTACGTAATATCTGTATCTAATTGTCTATTTTTTTGAAAAATCA
Organism: Allium sativum; assembly: GCA_030737875.1. Classification (NCBI taxonomy): domain Eukaryota; kingdom Viridiplantae; phylum Streptophyta; class Magnoliopsida; order Asparagales; family Amaryllidaceae; genus Allium; species Allium sativum. The sequence continues at coordinate 601,302,917 of CM060916.1, read as the reverse complement.
AAAAAAAAAAAAAAAAAAAAAAAACTAAAAAAACGCTGTTGGACTGATCAACGGTTTTCCAGAATTGTAGGATTAGGTTTTGGGCGAGATTATAGGAGCAATAGACTGAGTAAATGAAATTTTTTAGGTGTGTAAGGGTAGATCAGGAATTTTTTTAGTCGAAATTCAAAAATAGGGATGTATTCTATATTATTTTTATCACCGGGTTTTTTTTTATATTTTGAAACTTAATAGGGACCTGTAAAAAACGCACCCTATTTAAAAACTGGTTCGAAAAATGCAGTGTTTTCTGGACCAAAAATATAAGTGTCTACACCACATAGCCAAGGCCCAAGGCCCAAGCCAAATCCCGAACTGAACCAAGCCAGGCCGGGCCGAGTTGAGTCGATCGCGCGCGTGTGTGATGGTCATGATGCATGGTCTCCCTCCTCACAACAAAGTATGCATTGGAAGCCAAGACCCCAACATGACTTCTTAGAAACAAGTATAAATACTTGCATCTTTCTTATAATCCCATGATGTGGGACTATTCACAAATAGAAGCCATCATAAACTTATTTCATATTTTAAATAATTCATAAAATTTCCAATATTTGATACTTTGATTGTATGGAATTATCAATATTTGGCCTACTTATTGGTTGTATGTTCAAAACAATGTTGTGATGGTTTATGTAGTTATCATTGTATGTATACGCATGTTGAATTCATATTGTGCTCGCATATGATGTTTTGTGTATGTTGTTGACGCGATATGCTTGCGCACTCTAGTAACGATTAATATTAAACTAAACTAGCACTATTCATACGTTATCATTCATCACACAAACACTAAATATATTCGCAGTTATACGCAATCTTCTGCTTGTTAGAAAATATAGAATCAGGGATTAATAGGCAATCACTAATGGATGTAAGCTACTTAAAATAACTAAACATTACAGGATTCATTCTTTTGTGCTGGTGTAACTTAAAACGAGTGCATGGATGACTGTTTTCTGCCGCACAGGCTGAAAGTAAGTGCGCAAAATAGTTTTGCAATAGCGGTTAACATTGATAAAGATTAATAACATACTTTTATTTACCACTTTATTGGCTGGTCACAATTTACAAACTTTCAATCTTATTACAATGAAACTAACGGATCATTATTTCATCCCAAGAAGAAATTGAAACCGCAGTCATATCGTTATCCTTTATCCAGTAAACAAAATAGTCGCTTCTTTCTGCATGCAGTAGTGGACCCCCACTTCAAAGTCATTTGATTAACTGAAATCTGTCACTTACTTGAGCTGTGTTTGAGTTCACAAACTGAATCCCAGTTGTTAGAAGTAGAAAGAAAAGACAAGAAAAAGAAAAAAGAGTTAGACCAGCTGAACCAATCTAAGACATTCAGAAATTTTTTACGAGTGTAATAACGTAATGGTACCTCTACTGAAAGGCGCTCCTTGGTTGCAGTTGCTCTTACATACCCAAATTCGGAAATCCTTGTTAAGCTCCAAGGTGCAATAGCATCCTACGTATGTAAAAATTGGCTTATTATCGACATATGTACATATACACACACATGTATTTAAGATAAAACAAGAAAAAAAGATAAATTATGACTCACAATTCTAAATTGGTCAAGTCTGAAACCAGCCATTCCAATTACAGCATGCACAGGTGCAGTGTATATCTTACTGTTGTATGTATCTATGCCATCTTTGTCCTTTGTCGGCATTCCCTTGCATTTTTTCTGGTAAACAGCACATGTTCTCTCATAGTTGTGTACATGCCCAAACAACACCAAATCGACCTTACCATAACATTGCATTGTTGTTAGTTTATTGCAATCATTTTCATGGATGTTGTTCATAATATATGTTTAATTAAATAATTAAATCCAGATCGCCTACCTTATAATCCATCAAAAGAGGCTCAATATTTGCAGTAAATACAGGATCTGCTGAAAGTATATTACCATGTGTGTACATTGGCCTGTGCCTGTAATTTGTGATAATGGGTCAGTTCTAAGTTCTAACCAGTTACAAACTATTATGTAAAATTATAATTACTAAAATAGCAATACTGGTCTTACCCCATGAATATCACCCAAGGTGTTCTTTCTCTGTTGACAGATGACAAATCCTTTTTAATCCATTCATACTGCATGCGTTGTGTTGATAAATAAACACTAATTAAGAACTATTGTCTTCATTCAAATCCTTATAATATTTCAAAAAGAGAAGAGAAATTCAATTACTTGCTCAGTACTTTCACGCCAGTCATGTTCTGTGGATATGATGGTGAAATGAACGCTTGCTTGTTCTATGGAATACCAGGGTTTATCTTTTCCAGCTGTAGGCATTGGAAAGTAAGTTTCGTAAGCTACTCCACATTCTCCACCTGAGTCTGGAGTTATGTACATTGATCCCGACCCTCCATAGTCCCTGCATTACATTATCATCAATAATCAATATGCATATTGTTACTTTTTTATCACAGAATCATTGTATCGATATTACCTCTCATGGTTACCAATTGCTGTCATGTATGGCATCCGGCCAGCAAGTGGAGTGATCAGACTTAGAAAAAAGTCCCACTCTGCTAAAAAACCAGTTGCGTAACTTATGTCTCCAATGTGAAAAATTGAATCATAATTTCCTGATGCCACTTCCTTTTTCAAAGCATTGATCACAGAAAGTGATCCTGGCTGTAAAACATTTCATACATATAGGGGAGCTACGTTCAGTAGTTGCTTTCGGGATACACTGGATATATTTTTAGCATAAGTTTTTTTTACAAAGAAATGGGGACATTTGATGAAGAAAAGAACCTGGATGTAATGCTCTACAGATGGGTCTAATGGAGCTTTTCCCATATCTCCATAAGTAAGAAACTGCAACTTATCCGATCCTGATGCAGGCGGTGTTTTGAATGTACTTTGATTGCTCCACCCGACCAAGTTACTGTTTATTTCATGGTCAGATAAGATAAATTGAATGATACTGAATAAATGAAGACGACCGTGTGTGAAAGTTTAAGAAGGTTGTGGCCCAGTCAACTAAATACAAGTAGTACCTTCCATATTTATATGTGTAAGTTTGAGAAGGTTGCAGCCCAGTCATAATTGCAGTATGAATAAACCCTGGATCATGCCATCCGAAATCTTTTGCTGGACTTGCCAAAGGACTGGCTGAAAAAGAAATTGTTTGTTATTGACTTATAAGTTATAACTCTACGTAGTAAAAATAAAAACGAACAGAAAGGATAAAATGAAAGCAATTATAAAAGAACTAGCTAGGCAACTTACTGCACATATCATCCTTAGTAAATGTCGTGACACTAGAAGTAGCAGATTTTCCTTCTCCATATTGAACTTGTTGTGGTTTATTATCGCCACTAACCCATCTCAGTTTCATCTATATACAAGTGAAAATATTCATTATCAATACTATTATGTAGTTATATGCTGAATCATTTTCTTATATTACCAGTAATCCATAGAAGAGAAATAAATTACTCTGTCATACATTAGAGGTTTTCTATGCTATAACACTTATGCCCTGTACATGATATGTGTAATATGCAATCGATCGTTTGAGTTTTTGGTAAAAAAGAAAACAATTACCGAGGTTCCAGTGGAATCGATACTTGATAAATGACCATATAATGGCATAGAAGGATTGGCAAAACGTATGGGTTGCGTCCTTTTCAAAATACAAGGCGTTTTAAACCCTCCGGTGAAGAACACAAACTCGATATCAGTTCTCAAATTGACGACATGAAACGTTAAGGTTCCCGAGCAGGTCTCTACTGTACAATTGCCTTTCTCGTCCTTCTCTTTACACACTTTGTTTTGGCAACTCAAATACGATGGATCATTTTTCAAGTATTGAGCCTACATAGGACAACAGTGGTATTTAGTACGTATAGTTCAGCAGTTTTGTTGCTAAATGGAAAATGTAAAAATAGAGAATTAATTAAGTACCTTGACAGGATAATGACATAACAGAGGCAGACTGCTTAGATCTCCGGTTTGCAAATAATAAAAGTCATTGAGGATGCAATCTTTAACGCTGCCATCAATGACATTGTATAAAATTAACGACATATAAATCATAACATAACATTCAAGCTTACACAAATTTCACAATCATCAAGGTTGTAGTAAGACACTGTTAACAAACTTCCTTAGTTATTCATAATAAAATGTGATACCTTATGTTCTTAACTGCCATTTAAATCTTCATACCAAAATGAAACTAATGCTGAATATATTTGTTTTCGAACACATTTTATGTTAGTTGAATATTGAAGCTTTTAACTTATAGTATGATGACAAAGCAAATCTATAACTAAGAAACTTACGATTAGACATACAGAAAAGTAAAATACACACCTAGAATCAGAGGGTGAAATCATAGCAATCCAATCAGAAGCATCAGGGATTAAAACGCCACTAACAGTGACAGTAACATTTGCTTCATCGGGCAAAGGAGAAGTACCTCCAATAACATTGATATCAATGTATTGGTTTGGATCTGGACATTGAATCAAGAACCTACGGTTAATTACCCGGAAATCCGATAAGCCGGTATGTTCTTTGAACATGTCCCTTGATCCACCAAGCAAGGGAGATGAATGCAAAGAAGAAGATGTAATGAATAATAAGAACAATATTGTAAGTACTGAAAACGGTTGAATATTGTCCATTTGGTAGCTAATTATGTGTGAATTTCTGTGTTGTATTGTCTCTTTCTGATCTATATATATATTTTTAGGATGAGATAATTAGTTATGCTTAATTGCTTATGCATGTAGGTATATTGAACAATAAATGACGAATATTCAGGCTTATCGATTCTGGTTAACGGATTGTTTGAAGGTTCATCTCCTCATTATTGAAAATAAAAGCAACATGTAATCGTGATAATATATTTCTCTGGAATATATGTACATGCATTTATTTATTTCTGAAACTTCGGTTTATATGTACATGCATTTATTTATTTCTGAAACTTCGGTTTGAAACAGAATAGTATCTTTTTCTGAATCGCTAGGAGATAGCTTTAGCTGACTTATCTATTGATCTATCATTCTATTCAATAATAGTAAATTAGAAGAATCCTTTTGCTCTCTCCTCCATTCTAGTAATTCTTCTTTTTCGGTTTATTTCTTTTGATATTTGATATTTGATCTTTTAGTTTATCAATTAAATTATCTAACTAAAATTCTCATTATTTTACAATATGATAATTAATATATTAAAACCGGAATGGGTGGTTAGAATTCAGTGGGATATATATATATATATATATATATATATATATATATATATATATATATATATATATATATATATATATATATATATATATATATATGGGCCGGCTATTTGGACACAAAATTAAAACACAAAGAGAGAGACACAAAATATCCACCGTTGGATTTGTTTGTCTTTATGTGGAAAGTGTAATTCATGGGTGGATCATGTGGTTGAGATTTATTGTGTGCAATTTTGTGTCCTCATTTTGTGTCTAAATAGAGTTTCCCATATATATATATATATATATATATATATATATATATATAACTTGTATTATTAACTATATATAATTAAACGACTAACTACTAATATTTTATATTAAGGTTCGTATATTTATACTAATTACAGTATAATACAAAATTTAGGCTATTTCAAAATATTCAGTCAATTAATGTTTATTAATATTTTTTACAGATATCCAAAAACCATAATTCAATATGTGTACGACTATTCTACTAATAAAAATTGTAGTATTATTTTTCTATGTATAAATACATATACATATATTTAAAACTTGTATTATTAACTATAATTAATTAATCGATTAACTACTAATATTTTATATTCAGGTTCATATATTTATACTAATTACAATATAATACAGAATTTAGGCTATTTCAATATATTCAGTCAATTAATGTTTGTTAATATTTTTTACAAACATTCAAGAACCATAATTCAATATGCGTACGACTATTGTCCGCGGGTGCGGCGCAGTGGAAAGGAGGCCTAACTTCCTGGTAAAATGTCGATGGTTCGATTCCTACCATGCGCTTCCCCATCCTACATAAATTTACCCGGGGGTATGGGGGCTTGGATTAGCGGACAGTTTTACTGTACCCTCCTCAGGAGTTTACCGGCCCGCCGGGTTCTCCTGGGTTTTCAAAAAAAAAAAAAAAAAAAAAAAAAAAAAAAAAAGCGTACGACTATTATACTAATAAAAATTGTAGTATTATTATTCTATTTGATTACAACATATAAATTGCATAAAACGGTAATAACAAGTTTATTTTTTTGTTCGCTTATAGTTTAACTTAAAATACTTGTATTTACTATGGTAAAAATATAAAATATATTTATCATGCATTGCATATTATAATCTACATTAAACTTAAATACCTATGTTTAAAATTACTGTAATTATTTACAAAAACCCACCATATTTTCTCCTATTTTGTATGTTTCAATTCATATATTTAAATTAGTTATGCAATCTTAAATTCAAAATAATAAGATAAATGTAATTAAATGATATTTGTTAGTTCAATCACTAGTGATAATATGAAAATTAAAATAATTTACATCGTACCCATATTTATAAAGTATGGTAAAATTGCATTTTCAATACATTAAAATATATAAGACACACGACATACATTGTAACATAAATAATAAGACACTTTTATAAAATACACTCTTTAAATTTCGAAATACATAGATGTTCTTTGTTAAAACGTGTTTCAAAAACACTCTTACTTTTAGGTCCAACCAATGTGTAAATAATTACAGTAAAAATATAAAAAAAAAATTACTTTTGTAAAAAAAAACAATTTTGCAAAGAAAATTAGCAAAATTGTTAATAGAAACATAGGATTAAGTAAGAAATTTGATTTTTAAAATAAAATAGAAAATAACAGCAAAAAATATCATTAAAATTAACAATAAATTCGTGATGCATTACAAAATTATTTTTTCTTACACCAAAAACCTTAATTTTAGTATTCCTACAATCTTTTACCTAACTATCTCAATTTCCTTCTAATATTTTATATTTGACTTCATATATTAAAGGTAATCATGAATCTTAAAACTATAACTAAATGTAATAAACTATTAGTTGTTAATATATCAAATAAATCATCAAAATATAAATAGTTCAATATTTGCAAGACATTCATATGCAGAAAAAAGGTATAGAATTCATTTGGATATACAAATACATCAGTCACATAACATGATTACAATGGTAAGCAATAATTGAAAAATTATTTTATGATCATCTATATCAATACATTAATGCATTACATTATAAAATTCTTATTTTAACTGAAGTGCCTACATTCTGAAATTTCTACGATTGCTTATAAAATGCACCTCAATATCACAATTTTGTACATTTTCATCAATGTATATCTAATTAATCATGAAATCTTAGTTTTAGTTTATTTGAATAGATTTAATTAATAAATATTCATCAATTCATCTAATATATTTTTAGCTGTGACGGATTCAATATGTCTATCATATCCATATTCAAAAAAAGTAATCAAATAGATTTTTTCTTTATAATAAAGATATATAATTCATATATTATAAGTAACATACATAAATAACATTAATAAGAATAATTTATTATTCATTTATCTTAATAAATTTATCTATATTGTACAAATCTATTTTTAACTTCAAAATATCCATATTTTGCCATTTCTATAGCTATATACAATTTTTTCAACTATTTCCTAATCTTCGATGTTCAGATCAATTTATTTAAATTACTTACGAAATCACAAATTTAAAGTATTTAAGTGATATATATATATATATATATTGTTGACACAAAAAAATGCTACAACACCCAAGAAATGAAATTGTAGAGAATAAATGAAGATAAATAAAAGAAAAATGAAGAGAAAAGCGATCACGCACAAGTTTATAGTGGTATGATGTTAACGATCCTACGTCCAGTACTTTATAATCTCTTGTATGTGAACTGATCTATTACAAATGAGTTAGTCACAACAATGATATAATCAGAGATTGGCCAAAAAGATCAATGATCCCTTCTTATGAGTCCAGAAGGTCTATTTGTAGACGCTTCAATGTTTAAATTGGCTATGGCACATGTTGTCCGATCCAAGATTTTAGGAGAGCGCGAAGAAGTGTTTTTCTTGCAAAATCTAGCATGATTTCAGCACGCAGTGACAGGTTGCAGTTGATCCAGCATTCATGGATGGCTGGAAGCGGTCAAGTAGGAGAAATAGCAAATCTATAGGAGGATACTTTGCACGGAATCAGGCTTGGCCTGATTCGAACAGACCATAGACCACGGGCCCTAGTTGGCTTGCATATCGAGTTCTTGTGTCTGGCCTAAGCCTTAGGCTTGGGTCGAACTATCCATCGATCGACTAGCTCCTTGGTCGGGGTTACTCGGTCCTTCATGTCACTTTGGTTGAAGTTTATGATGTCAGTGAATCTTGATAGCCTTGCCAAAAGGTTGGTCAATACTCTGTCCCCCCCCAAAGCATGTCGTGTTAAGAACGGGGCATGCTTTGTATTTTTTCATCCTGGATTGTCTCTTGGTGTAGGGAAATCGGAAGACCATGTTTGTATCAACCCGAAGACTTTTTCATGAATCACGTGAACCAAGGATCGGTCGGTCGGATATTTTGGGAATTATCACCGATCCAGGACATGATGAAGCTTTATAGTTATATGTATATTCTCCTTGGTATGGATCGTTATTGTATTGACACGTTAACCCTATAGTCATATTTAATGTTTATGACAACAGAACACGAAGAGTCCCTTTGTTCTATTATAAAAGGCTGGCCCACCTCCTTTATTTACTTTCACATTTTACTGCAATCGAACCCGTTAAGAAATTAGGAAAAAGTCCTTTGTCGAAGATCAAGATCATTTCTTCCGATTTCTTTGCAGGTATGGATTAATCTTCTTTATCTTGCCTTAAAACACATTTTAATATGATTTCGCATAAAAATCCCCTTCTTGTCTCTTTTCCTATTTTAATCTGCATCCAATATAATATGTGGGTTGAATCGCCAACGTCGAGTTCGCCGAAGTTGTGATCTGGTGGTAAGGCGATGGTTACAGGCGGTTTTGGCGGCATAGTGATGATCGGTCATGGAAGTGGAATTGCCTTTGTTAAATGGCATAGGGATGAAAAGGTACCCCTTTCTTCAAAGCAATTTGAATTTCGAGGCGCCATTAATTTTGATGATACGTGGTAGTGGGAAAGAGGGTGTGATTGGATGGGTATGCTTAGGTAATGATGAACCTATTGATGTGGTAAGGAGGAAGGAGACAAAAATGACTCTAAAACCGATGCTTGTAGACTTGGTGTTGTAGAATAAGTAACTTTCTTCAAAATGTCTAGAAATAATACCCGGCCTTGGGTCGGTAAGACTACTGCCGACTCCTTTGAGGTTGAATAGAAAAGGACAAGCATCTGAGAACTACTCAACCCATGCTTGTCCCAGATGGTCGGCCCGATGCTCAGAGCTACCTTAAAGTTTTAGTGGACTGATTGATTACTTTCGTTTTTCTTAGTTAGGGCTGAAAACCAGGAAGTTAAGCATGTTCTTGATTGTTGCTTTTAATTTAGGCTATCACTTCATTCTTCATACGCACGTTGTAATAACCCGAAAATCTGGGCCAGTTTAAAATTTTTATTTTGGCAATTTTAGCGAATTTTGAATATTTAAAATAGATTATTTTAAATAATATCGGCGAGAAATTTATTTTGAATATAATTCGAACGTATATATAACATACGCCGTCGTTAGAATATAAATATTTATATATAATTATAAATAGAATTGAAAATGGCGCGGTAGTTCGATAATTCAATTTCAAATTTCAATTGAACGTACCGGGTGCAAAACAATCCGGATTTTAGTGAAACCAAAAATCATAGGATCTATTTGATAATATCTTTCCAACGAATCCGAAAAATCAAAATTTCGTAGCGGGAATCAAAAGATATGTCCAGTTGAAAATTCTGAATAGTCGCTATGGAATTCAGGCCTTTAAAAATGGACATTTTGCAAACGACCTCGGATTTCGACGAAACCAGTTTTGTTGGGTCCGGGATGTGAAATTATTGCTAGGTTTCAAATTTCATAATTTTTCGAATCAATATGTGAGCGTGGCGCAGTTAAATGTGTTTGACCAGTTTCAGTTGATTTTAATCGACTGGAAATTGGCCATTTTTCCAACGGTCTCGGAATTCGGCGAAACTAGTTTTGTTAGGACCATATCGTCAATACGAAGCTAGAAAATATTTTTCGGAAATTTTTCTAGTTAGTATGTGACCCCGGTAATTTGAAATGTACATTTAAAATTCAATATAGTGATTTAAATGTAAATTTAACTAAAACTGATTGTAACAGCCGAATCAGCCTGAGATACATATCCCATTGTGTTCGGAATGGGGGTGAAACGCTATGGACGACTGTCATTGGGTTTGAATTGGAGACCGGATACGAAACCCACTTTTTAGAATTAAATGTAATTAAATAATAATAAAAATTTATTATAAAACCCCCTTTCTTCAGCAAACCCTAGCCCAATTAAAAACGTTGCCGCCGCCACTTCAAACGGATGGACTAAATCGCTCCACAATTCAAACCCCAAATCCTCATAACCTTATTCGCATTAATCCCTCCTGCCAAAGCAAAAATCGTAGAGCTTTCTTTGCTCTACGAATCCACACTAGTTCGATCAGAATTGGAAAACGGAGGAGCTCGGATTGGAGGCGCAAAGCTGACGCCGTCGACCTCGATTTCTGGCGTGAGGTGGTGTTCGAGTGGGAGGCCATTAAGGGCAGTGGCGGAGGGGACTGGGGCGCCTCCCTTGGTGGTGGCGGATGACCCTCCGATCATCGGAGGTGGGTGCGGTAGGTTGCCCTAAGAGGGGCGACGGGTTTTGCTAGTCCCAGTATTTGAATGAAGAAGAACGAGGATTCCAGACTTTTTCTCGTGAGCTTATTTCTATTTTTATTTATTTATTTATTTTCTATGTAATTAACTTTATAAATATAAATGTCAGTTTCTTTGATAAATAGCTTTAAATGAAATGTGTTTTTTTTTTAAAAATAAATAACATAGTTTTAAAAATAACTTTGAATAAAAATATGATTCTTTATATATTAATGATATAGAAAGAAAATGTGACTTTTAATATATATATAGCATTGATTAAAAAAAAATACGATTTTTAGATATATATGTCATTGAATTAAAATATGATTTCTTTGTAAATATAAATAACATCGAAGTAAAAATATGATTTTTATATTTTTAAAGTAATAAAAATATGACTTTTATATTTTTAAAGTATTAAAAATATAGTCTTTACTATATAGATGATATAAAAATATGATTTTTGGTTAGGTAGAGAATTAAAAATATAATTTTTACATGATAGGAATATTAAAAATATCATCTTTATATAGGTAGCAAAATGAAAAGGCGATATTTTTAGATATGAAAAGACGATATTTTGATATGAGTAGTGAAGTAAAAATATGATTTTTACTTCGAGGAAAATATAAACTTTATTTTTATAAAGGGAAATCTTTATTTTTATAAAGGCGAAATATATATTTTTGAAAATTCTATTTTTACAAATATGAAATAGCGATGAAAATTCTATTTTCACAATATGAAGTTAGCGATAAAAATATGATTTTTATATAATAGAGAATATAAAAAGGTGATTTTTATATATACAGTGTATACGGGCAACGAAGATGACGAAGATGCGATAGCGATGAAGATTTCTATCAATGAAGTGCCGTGGAGCTAGGATAGCTTTTTGGTGAGAATTTCTCACCTTTCAATTTCTTTTCTAGTTATATATATATATATATATATATATATATATATATATACTAGGATGCAGACGGTGCTTAGTAGCACCCGACACAATCGTCCACAGACCATGGACTTGTTTGTTTGGTTGCATAAATTAGTTAGATGATTTGGTTTGAACTGAATTGTTTGGTGAAATGAATTGATTTGATTGATGTGTGAATGGCGTGGGCCTTCACTAGACCGGGGATAAGGCTAGGCCTTGTCCCGTTTCTAGTATCGTGCCGTTATGCCGCCGAAATTTTCTAAAATAAGTTAGAAAAATAAAAATATCATTTTATTTAAAGAATGAACTGAATAGAAATTCATATGTTGGAATAAAATGTTTTGGCGTTAAAAATATAATTTTTAACGTGAATGTGAATAAATAAATATTCATTTACAGACCAGACGGTTTGTTTATGTACACCTATTTGAAGGACATTGATTGAGTCGATAAATTTTACACATCGCCCAACTGCACAAATAAAATCTGTGTGTGATTGTTTGAAACCCCACACGGGTGTTAGGATGAAATTTGAAGTTCACTCATCCTGATTGATTAAATATGTCGATCGATTGATTGACATGTTGTTATAAGCGTTAGATATCTATATTTGATGCTTATATAGTGTAGTACACTTTGGTTGATGGTTGATTATTTTTCAATGCTATTATATACATGTGTTGTATGAAAATCCATATAATTAACTTTATATGGTAATTGTTGATTGGGCCTCATTCCAATTTGAAAAATAAAGAATAAAGAATATTATAAAATAAAAGTTCATGTGTTGACAGTACTCATCCATTGAGATTGGTCATGTGTTGAACGAAATATTTTAGTAATAAAATTTACATCCTTATCGATATAAAATAAAAGTTCATGTGTTGACAGTACTCATCCATTGAGATTGGTCATGTGTTGAACGAAATATTTTAGTAATAAAATTTACATCCTTATCGATATAAAATAAAAGTTCATGTGTTGACAGTACTCATCCATTGAGATTGGTCATGTGTTGAACGAAATATTTTAGTAATAAAATTTACATCCTTATCGATATAAAATAAAAGTTCATGTGTTGACAGTACTCATCCATTGAGATTGGTCATGTGTTGAACGAAATATTTTAGTAATAAAATTTACATCCTTATCGATATAAAATAAAGGTTCATGTGTTGACAGTACTCATCCATTGAGATTGGTCATGTGTTGAACGAAATATTTTGATAACAACTATTTTGAAAAAGAAATATTTGAAATAGAATATTTGAAAATAGAAATTTATGAAGCCGTGTTGATTAGATTGACGCCATTTTGACGTGAACGATATTTATATCGATTTTATTCATTTTGAAATGAATTGAATTAAAAACGATTTCGAAATGAATTGAATATAAAACGATTTCGAAATGAATTGAATTGAAAACGATTTCGAAATGAATTGAATTGAAAACGATTTCGAAATGAAATGAATTGAAATTGAATTGAAAGTGAATTGAAATGAACTCAAATTGAATTGAAATTTGAATTGAATAGAAATGAATTTTAAAACGAATTTATAAAGAAGAATTCAATTTTGATTTGAATTGAAATAGAAGTTGAAATTGCTTTTGAAACGAACTTTAAAACTATTTATATAATTCGTTTTGAATAGAAATCGACGAAATATATATTATATATATTATATATATATATAATATAATGGCCTGAATAGAACGCGCCGCGCCGCGGCAGTTCGTGAATTTCGACCATTTATTTCAAACGGACATTACGGGAGATCCGACTGTCGGATTCTCCTAAAACCGGAACCGTTGGGTTCGTATCGAAAATAGCTTTCTAACGAATATTAGAAATTCAAAATCTAACGGTTGTATTTGGAGATACGTCCAAATCAAATTCGAAAAAGGTCGATGTAAGTGCAGTTCGATGGCCGTTGATGGAAATCGACTGTACGGGCCTTGATAAAATTATTAAAAATAGTAATAATTTGTGTAAAATCATAAGAAATGATTTAGAAAGAATTGGGATGAAAAACTCCATATTTGAAAAGATAAAAATAGATTTTTATCGAAATGAACTAGTTTTGAACTAGAATTATAATTCTATTTATTTTTAAATAAATAAATTGAATTTGAAATGGTTTTGAAAATAACCAAAATTTCCAATGATTGCATTGGAGTGGATTTGAATCGAAATTGTCTTCGCAATATTTCGATGTTGGATTTTGTGATTATACAGATATTGTTATGGAAATTTGAAAGATATATTTATATCGTTATTTCCAATACGACATTTGTTAATCGAAGAATTTGATATTGAATATAAGCCGATATATTTTCTATTCAGAGCCTTTTATTGAATATCAAATGTGATTTGGGTTTGTCGTGAATGGTGTCTTCACTAACACTGTTCTTGAACCCAGTTGGGAAAAGATTAAATCTTTTTATTTAGATTTAACGAAGTGTACCGATTAAATAATGTTTAATTGGAATTGAATTGATATTGATTTTTGGGTTTACCGTGAACAGTGTTTTTAAACAACACTCGTTCTTTAACCCGATAATTAATGAATGAGATTTTGGGTTTATCGTGAACCGTGTTTTAAATGACAATGATTCTTTAACCCAGTCGAAGATTAAAACTAAGTGGAGTTTTAATGAATCTTTAATTAGATTTAAATGATCGAAAATGGAGTATCACCAGTTTTGCTCCAGGCGATAATTAAATCTTTAATTAGATTTGAACGTGAAATGGTAATTGAATTTACCGATAACACTGTGGTGTTAGATATGAAGTATCACCAGTTTTACTTCATGGGATGAATAGGTTGGGATGTGGAAATTAAAATAAATGATTACTTCGGTAAGGTTCGCTAACCCCGACTAGTTTGAATTGAGATTCAAAAATAGAATAAAGAATAAATTCAAGGAATTTATCTTGGATAAAATTAATGGGGGCCTTTCCCTATGAATGTGAAATTTAGAAACTAACTGTCGGTTAGCCAAGCAGAATGGTTTTCTGGATATTGATCTGATGTTGGTTTCGGCCTTCGGGGTTAATATTTGGGGAATTATTCTCTTGATTAATTTACGGTTAGTGACTGATGAATTGGAATGAGGCGTATGTTGTGTTTGTGTAACACTTATTTAAAATATACGCGAGTTATTCGGAAAGACCGGGTTTATCCCATTCTGAATAACTGATACGACGATAAGTCGAAGATGAAGACGATGGTCGAAGACCGGAGGTCTTCACGTCGTTTGGGTAATTACTGATGATCTTGATTGGGCTGTACACCCAAGAAGATGGAAACAGTTAGTGATCGTCCAGACGTACTTGGAGATCGATGGATATGCGGGGTACTAGGTGCCTCCGGTTTCGTTCAGACCCAGAACGGACTTCTAAATGGACTGTGTGTCTGACATTGGATTTTAGTCCGTGTGATTGATCTCTATTAAATATATATCTGTTTGGCGGCGGAGAATTTATTCTCTTGCTTAACGCCCTTCTCTGAGACGTACGAGCTCAGGGGTTATATATTGATGGATATCAATCGCATGGAGTGAATTGCCTGTGTGGCATGCTAAGATGCAAATGATCAAGGCTTCTGTTGAAAAGCAAAGTCTTGTGGTTGATGTTCGAAGCACGGCCTTTGTGGCATAGCTTTGTGTAACGTTGATTCGCGAGTATCACACCCGGTATGAATCAAAAACGGGAGACGGACCTCAGGGAGGACATGCGTTTCTTTCTAGTTAGGAGTGGCGTCAGTGCTTGAACTGGCTGACGAGTTTGACTCCTGTGGATGTTACTTATTATTACTTGCTGAAAAGCGAGGCGCCTCGTGATATCGGTTTCGGCCGATGCTTCTGGTCGGCTGACGGGCCAGATTTACGCCCCAAAGGGCGGGGAAACGTAGTGTTCAGGCATAATAATCCATATCGGTGGACCAGCCCTGACGATCCAAGGGGCAGTTGCGGCTGTTCCTGAGGGGCGGACTAGAGCGTCTCGAATCGGTTGAGGATCTTGCCCCTAGCCTCGGTTCATACCATAAATGATAACCCAACTTCCAATACGACATTGTGGTTTTGATTGTAAACTTATATATGGCGACATAGTGGTATGGGGCATTCATGCCGCCTATGATTGATACTTATGATTTGAAGTTGTTTTACACACTATGCACTTATTATAGTATCAAATGATTTGTTTTTAAACGTATCAAGCATTCTTTGGCTGTTATAAGGGAAAACCCTATCCCCCGGCTTGCGTTGCATTGTGTGATAGGACCTGGGTCTTATAACAGCTTCATTTTTCTTTATTTAGCATTGCGCTGTTTGTTTTATGCACTGGTACTCTTGGGAGAAAACCCGTTCCGTGTTATACGGCGTGGTCCCTTGATTTACCTAACTTTAAAAATAAAGATTAACTGTTTTAGTTCTCACACCAGTCACATGACTGACCTGGAGTTTATTGTTTTAACCTAAACTCTGGGTGCCCTTATTTTGACATGGGCAGCTAGTAGTTTTGGTTTTGCAGATTTATATTCACAGGATCCTGGTTTACAGCTGGAACGATATCCGGAAAGCTTTGTATCCGTATATCTCTTCTAGTTGTGTATTGTATTATTTTCCACTGCGATGTATTTAAATGTAATTTAAATCTCTGATATTTCTGTGTAATATTTATTCATACTATGTATATTCTTGTAATCTGATGCATTGTTGTAATATACAATGAAATGTTCTTTTATATGCGTTCTGTTGTGGCTTGTTCTCGAACTATCCGACACTTTCCTTTACGGGGAAGTTACGGGTTTTCACAGTTGGTATTAGAGCTTTGGTTTACAAAGCAGAGAACAAGACACATTAGAACCGTACGAAAGAATTCATCAGATATTGGATTAGTAATATCCAACGAGAATGACTCGTTAGAGATGGGATCAGTGGTATCCTAGAACGAGTGTGAAGAGTATATTTTTTTCAAATGAAAACAAAATTTGTTTTGAAAATTTAAATCAACTATTCGTATTTGATTATTTATTTTAATGGATTTGGACAATCCAGTATATATAGATTTTGCGTATACATCTGATCCGCGTGTATTCGAAGTTTTGATATACTGGGTAGATATAGAATCACCTTCTAAGTCGCCTGGAGAGAACTCTGATGATTGATGCATCATCATCAGAATTTATGTTCGAGTGACGAAAGGGAGATTTCTATATATTTCCTATTGACTGGTGTGAGAACCAAAGCTGTATAGGATTTACTGTTATGATTTGGCATCAAAAATCTGATTTTTGACTATATATCAAAGTTATGAATTTCAAAATCTAATCAACTAATGGATTGATGGTTGTGTTGTTGATTATTGGTTGAATTATTTAAATTTGTATTATATAGCCAATTTGATCAAATATTGAATTGTATTGAAAATTGGTCGCATTTGCATGCATATACATATACTTATATTGAACAGGTCATAGCAAGGAGGCTAGAGCAGAGAATAAAATTTGTTTGCCCGACAAATAGGTACATGTTTACTACATAATTTACTGTTTTGTTTGGGTGATGATGATTTTATGAGCCTATTGGCTAGCCGCTTGGCTTTTTCTTTTTCTTTTTGAGATCTGAAGGACCGGGGAAGCTATTTGAAATTCCCCGATGCTCCCATTGCAGGGGAGGTTATGGCGAAATTTTTCAAAAATTTAGGGTGTTAGCCAAATTTTTGAAATTTTGAAAATTCTCAGAAACTGAAAAGTTAGAGAAGGGAAGCCAGATCGAACGTAGAGTTGAATAATCAAACCACTTTCGACTTTGTTCCTTTTCGGGGATGAAAAGTTTTAAGTGGGGGAGATTGTAATAACCCGAAAATCTGGGCCAGTTTAAAATTTTTATTTTGGCAATTTTAGCGAATTTTGAATATTTAAAATAGATTATTTTAAATAATATCGACGAGAAATTTATTTTGAATATAATTCGAACGTATATATAACATACGCCGTCGTTAGAATATAAATATTTATATATAATTATAAATAGAATTGAAAATGGCGCGGTAGTTCGATAATTCGATTTCAAATTTCAATTGAACGTACCGGGTGCAAAACAATCCGGATTTTAGTGAAACCAAAAATCATAGGATCTATTTGATAATATCTTTCCAACGAATCCGAAAAATCAAAATTTCGTAGCGGGAATCAAAAGATATGTCCAGTTGAAAATTCTGAATAGTCGCTATGGAATTCAGGCCTTTAAAAATGGACATTTTGCAAACGACCTCGGATTTCGACAAAACCAGTTTTGTTGGGTCCGGGATGTGAAATTATTGCTAGGTTTCAAATTTCATAATTTTTCGAATCAATATGTGAGCGTGGCGCAGTTAAATGTGTTTGACCAGTTTCAGTTGATTTTAATCGACTGGAAATTGGCCATTTTTCCAACGGTCTCGGAATTCGGCGAAACTAGTTTTGTTAGGACCGTATCGTCAATACGAAGCTAGAAAATATTTTTCGGGAATTTTTCTAGTTAGTATGTGACCCCGGTAATTTGAAATGTACATTTAAAATTCAATATAGTGATTTAAATGTAAATTTAACTAAAACTGATTGTAACAGCCGAATCAGCCTGCGATACATATCCCATTGTGTTCGGAATGGGGGTGAAACACAATGGACGACGGTCATTGGGTTTGAATTGGAGACCAAATACGAAACCCACTTTTTAGAATTAAATGTAATTAAATAATAATAAAAATTTATTATAAAAACCCCTTTCTTCAGCAAACCCTATCCCAATTAAAAACGTTGCCGCCGCCACTTCAAACGGATGGACTAAATCGCTCCACAATTCAAACCCCAAATCCTCATAACCTTATTCGCATTAATCCCTCCTGCCAAAGCAAAAATCGTAGAGCTTTCTTTGCTCTACGAATCCACACTAGTTCGATCAGAATTGGAAAACGGAGGAGCTCGGATTGGAGGCGCAAAGATGACGCCGTCGACCTCGATTTCTGGCGTGAGGTGGTGTTCGAGTGGGAGGCCGTTAAGGGCAGTGGCGGAGGGGACTGGGGCGCCTCCCTTGGTGGTGGCGGATGACCCTCCGATCATCGGAGGTGGGTGCGGTAGGTTGCCCTAAGAGGGGCGACGGGTTTTGCTAGTCCCAGTATTTGAATGAAGAAGAACGAGGATTCCAGACTTTTTCTCGTGAGCTTATTTCTATTTTTATTTATTTATTTATTTTCTATGTAATTAACTTTATAAATATAAAAGTCAGTTTCTTTGATAAATAGCTTTAAATGAAATGTGTTTTTTTTTTAAAAATAAATAACATAGTTTTAAAAATAACTTTGAATAAAAATATGATTCTTTTATATATTAATGATATAGAAAGAAAATGTGACTTTTAATATATATATAGCATTGATAAAAAAAAATACGATTTTTAGATATATATGTCATTGAATTAAAATATGATTTCTTTATAAATATAAATAACATCGAAGTAAAAATATGATTTTTATATTTTTAAAGTAATAAAAATATGACTTTTATATTTTTAAAGTATTAAAAATATAGTCTTTACTATATAGATGATATAAAAATATGATTTTTGGTTAGGTAGAGAATTAAAAATATAATTTTTACATGATAGGAATATTAAAAATATCATCTTTATATAGGTAGCAAAATGAAAAGGCGATATTTTTAGATATGAAAAGACGATATTTTGATATGAGTAGTGAAGTAAAAATATGATTTTTACTTCGAGGAAAATATAAACTTTATTTTTATAAAGGGAAATCTTTATTTTTATAAAGGCGAAATATATATTTTTGAAAATTCTATTTTTACAAATATGAAATAGCGATGAAAATTCTATTTTCACAATATGAAGTTAGCGATAAAAATATGATTTTTATATAATAGAGAATATAAAAAGGTGATTTTTATATATACAGTGTATACGGGCAACGAAGATGACGAAGATGCGATAGCGATGAAGATTTCTATCAATGAAGTGCCGTGGAGCTAGGATAGCTTTTTGGTGAGAATTTCTCACCTTTCAATTTCTTTTCTAGTTATATATATATATATATATACTAGGATGCAGACGGTGCTTAGTAGCACCCGACACAATCGTCCACAGACCATGGACTTGTTTGTTTGGTTGCATAAATTAGTTAGATGATTTGGTTTGAACTGAATTGTTTGGTGAAATGAATTGATTTGATTGATGTGTGAATGGCGTGGGCCTTCACTAGACCGGGGATAAGGCTAGGCCTTGTCCCGTTTCTAGTATCGTGCCGTTATGCCGCCGAAATTTTCTAAAATAAGTTAGAAAAATAAAAATATCATTTTATTTAAAGAATGAACTGAATAGAAATTCATATGTTGGAATAAAATGTTTTGGCGTTAAAAATATAATTTTTAACGTGAATGTGAATAAATAAATATTCATTTACAGACCAGACGGTTTGTTTATGTACACCTATTTGAAGGACATTGATTGGGTCGATAAATTTTACACATCGCCCAACTGCACAAATAAAATCTGTGTGTGATTGTTTGAAACCCCACACGGGTGTTGGGATGAAATTTGAAGTTCACTCATCCTGATTGATTAAATATGTCGATCGATTGATTGACATGCTGTTATAAGCGTTAGATATCTATATTTGATGCTTATACAGTGTAGTACACTTTGGTTGATGGTTGATTATTTTTCAATGCTATTATATACATGTGTTGTTTGAAAATCCATATAATTAACTTTATATGGTAATTGTTGATTGGGCCTCATTCCAATTTGAAAAATAAAGAATAAAGAATATTATAAAATAAAAGTTCATGTGTTGACAGTACTCATCCATTGAGATTGGTCATGTGTTGAACGAAATATTTTAGTAATAAAATTTACATCCTTATCGATATAAAATAAAAGTTCATGTGTTGACAGTACTCATCCATTGAGATTGGTCATGTGTTGAACGAAATATTTTAGTAATAAAATTTACATCCTTATCGATATAAAATAAAAGTTCATGTGTTGACAGTACTCATTCATTGAGATTGGTCATGTGTTGAACGAAATATTTTAGTAATAAAATTTACATCCTTATCGATATAAAATAAAAGTTCATGTGTTGACAGTACTCATCCATTGAGATTGGTCATGTGTTAAACGAAATATTTTAGTAATAAAATTTACATCCTTATCGATATAAAATAAAGGTTCATGTGTTGACAGTACTCATCCATTGAGATTGGTCATGTGTTGAACGAAATATTTTGATAACAACTATTTTGAAAAAGAAATATTTGAAATAGAATATTTGAAAATAGAAATTTATGAAGCCGTGTTGATTAGATTGACGCCATTTTGACGTGAACGATATTTATATCGATTTTATTCATTTTGAAATGAATTGAATTAAAAACGATTTCGAAATGAATTGAATATAAAACGATTTCGAAATGAATTGAATTGAAAACGATTTCGAAATGAATTGAATTGAAAACGATTTCGAAATGAAATGAAATGAATTGAAATTGAATTGAAAGCGAATTGAAATGAACTCAAATTGAATTGAAATTTGAATTGAATAGAAATGAATTTTAAAACGAATTTATAAAGAAGAATTCAATTTTGATTGGAATTGAAATAGAAGTTGAAATTGCTTTTGAAACGAACTTTAAAACTATTTATATAATTCGTTTTGAATAGAAATCGACGAAATATATATTATATATATTATATATATAATATAATGGCCTGAATAGAACGCGCCGCGCCGCAGCAGTTCGTGAATTTCGACCATTTATTTCAAACGGACATTACGGGAGATCCGACTATCGGATTCTCCTAAAACCAGAACCGTTGGGTTCGTATCGAAAATAGCTTTCTAACGAATATTAGAAATTCAAAATCTAACGGTTGGATTTGGAGATACGTCCAAATCAAATTCGAAAAAGGTCGCTGTAAGTGCAGTTCGATGGCCGTTGATGGAAATCGACTGTACGGGCCTTGATAAAATTATTAAAAATAGTAATAATTTGTGTAAAATCATAAGAAATGATTTAGAAAGAATTGGGATGAAAAACTCCATATTTGAAAAGATAAAAATAGATTTTTATCGAAATGAACTAGTTTTGAACTAGAATTATAATTCTATTTATTTTTAAATAAATAAATTGAATTTGAAATGGTTTTGAAAATAACCAAAATTTCCAATGATTGCATTGGAGTGGATTTGAATCGAAATTGTCTTCGGAATATTTCGATGTTGGATTTTGTGATTATACAGATATTGTTATGGAAATTTGAAAGATATATTTATTTCGTTATTTCCAATACGACATTTGTTAATCGAAGAATTTGATATTGAATATAAGCCGATATATTTTCTATTCAGAGCCTTTTATTGAATATCAAATGTGATTTGGGTTTGTCGTGAATGGTGTCTTCACTAACACTGTTCTTGAACCCAGTTGAGAAAAGATTAAATCTTTTTATTTAGATTTAACGAAGTGTACCGATTAAATAATGTTTAATTGGAATTGAATTGATATTGATTTTTGGGTTTATCGTGAACAGTGTTTTTAAACAACACTCGTTCTTTAACCCGATAATTAATGAATGAGATTTTGGGTTTATCGTGAACCGTGTTTTAAATGACAATGATTCTTTAACCCAGTCGAAGATTAAAACTAAGTGGAGTTTTAATGAATCTTTAATTAGATTGAAATGATCGAAAATGGAGTATCACCAGTTTTGCTCCAGGCGATAATTAAATCTTTAATTAGATTTGAACGTGAAATGGTAATTGAATTTACCGATAACACTGTGGTGTTAGATATGAAGTATCACCAGTTTTACTTCATGGGATGAATAGGTTGGGATGGGGAAATTAAAATAAATGATTACTTCGGTAAGGTTCGCTAACCCCGACTAGTTTGAATTGAGATTCAAAAATAGAATAAAGAATAAATTCAAGGAATTTATCTTGGATAAAATTAATGGGGGCCTTTCCCTATGAATGTGAAATTTAGAAACTAACTGTCGGTTAGCCAAGCAGAATGGTTTTCTGGATATTGATCTGATGTTGGTTTCGGCCTTCGGGGTTAATATTTGGGGAATTATTCTCTTGATTAATTTACGGTTAGTGACTGATGAATTGGAATGAGGCGTATGTTGTGTTTGTGTAACACTTATTTAAAATATACGCGAGTTATTCGGAAAGACCGGGTTTATCCCATTCTGAATAACTGATACGACGATAAGTCGAAGATGAAGACGATGGTCGAAGACCGGAGGTCTTCACGTCGTTTGGGTAATTACTGATGATCTTGATTGGGCTGTACACCCAAGAAGATGGAAACAGTTAGTGATCGTCCAGACGTACTTGGAGATCGATGGATATGCGGGGTACTAGGTGCCTCCGGTTTCGTTCAGACCCAGAACGGACTTGTAAATGGACTGTGTGTCTGACATTGGATTTTAGTCCGTGTGATTGATCTCTATTAAATATACATCTGTTTGGCGGCGGAGAATTTATTCTCTTGCTTAACGCCCTTCTCTGAGACGTACGAGCTCAGGGGTTATATATTGATGGATATCAATCGCATGGAGTGAATTGCCTGTGTGGCATGCTAAGATGCAAATGATCAAGGCTTCTGTTGAAAAGCAAAGTCTTGTGGTTGATGATCGAAGCACGGCCTTTGTGGCGTAGCTTTGTGTAACGTTGATTCGCGAGTATCACACCCGGTATGAATCAAAAACGGGAGACGGACCTCAGGGAGGACATGCGTTTCTTTCTAGTTAGGAGTGGCGTCAGTGCTTGAACTGGCTGACGAGTTTGACTCCTGTGGATGTTACTTATTATTACTTGCTGAAAAGCGAGGCGCCTCGTGATATCGGTTTCGGCCGATGCTTCTGGTCGGCTGACGGGCCAGATTTACGCCCCAAAGGGAGGGGAAACGTAGTGTTCAGGCATAATAATCCACATCGGTGGACCGGCCCTGACGATCCAAGGGGCAGTTGCGGCTGTTCCTGAGGGGCGGACTAGAGCGTCTCGAATCGGTTGAGGATCTTGCCCCTAGCCTCGGTTCATACCATAAATGATAACCCAACTTCCAATACGACATTGCGGTTTTGATTGTAAACTTATATATGGCGACATAGTGGTATAGGGCATTCATGCCGCCTATGATTGATACTTATGATTTGAAGTTGTTTTACACACTATGCACTTATTATAGTATCAAATGATTTGTTTTTAAACGTATCAAGCATTCTTTGGCTGTTATAAGGGAAAACCCTATCCCCCGGCTTGCGTTGCATTGTGTGATAGGACCTGGGTCTTATAACAGCTTCATTTTTCTTTATTTAGCATTGCGCTGTTTGTTTTATGCACTGGTACTCTTGGGAGAAAACCCGTTCCGTGTTATACGGCGTGGTCCCTTGATTTACCTAACTTTAAAAATAAAGATTAACTGTTTTAGTTCTCACACCAGTCACATGACTGACCTGGAGTTTATTGTTTTAACCTAAACTCTGGGTGCCCTTATTTTGACACGGGCAGCTAGTAGTTTTGGTTTTGCAGATTTATATTCACAGGATCCTGGTTTACAGCTGGAACGATATCCGGAAAGCTTTGTATCCGTATATCTCTTCTAGTTGTGTATTGTATTATTTTCCGCTGCGATGTATTTAAATGTAATTTAAATCTCTGATATTTCTGTGTAATATTTATTCATACTATGTATATTCTTGTAATCTGATGCATTGTTGTAATATACAATGAAATGTTCTTTTATATGCGTTCTGTTGTGGCTTGTTCTCGAACTATCCGACACTTTCCTTTACGGGGAAGTTACGGGTTTTCACACACGTTGATGCACATATTGAGGGGTTATGATCTCATCAATCTTACTGATAGTCTTTTAGAAATAGCATAGCTTACAATGGTCGGACGACGCAATACTCGTAGCTTTACAGCAGGCAGGCGTAAGGTTCTATCCACCCCTATAGACTTGGAAAGTATCTCGACTTCTGAATCTGGGACCGATTCAGAACCTGGCCTTAACACCGACACCCAAGACCTATCAACAAATCTGCCACCTGCCATGGAAGTAGGAGAGACAATCAGGGTGGTAGTTGTGATAATAGCACCCGATACCCTTCCAGGTGCGGTAATTCTAGAAAACCCTTCGGACACATGGCCTTGCATAATGAGTTTGAGGCAATTAAAGAATTTAAGCATTAAACACAATATTCCATGGGAAGGTATCTGCATTCCTCAAGAAAATGATCGTCCCCATAATCCGCCAAGTGGCTTTATGGCGCTAACTCGCCTGATGTTCACTGCCGGAGCTATCCCCACGTTCCCTCCATTTATTATTGATTTTCTAAGGCGAATGAACTTAGCACCAATGCAACTTCACCCGATTGCATATACCAATCTATTATCGCTATACGTCTTGTATATGAAGTATTTACGCCAACACCCGACATTTGATGACATATTATTTTTTTCAACTTCAGACATCGAAATAAAGACGCTTCTTCTTTTCTTTTCTTTGAGGCTGTTCATAAACGAAAAATTGTTGAGGGCATCCCCAGCAAACTGGGGGATATTAGGCATTACTGGTTTTATGTTAACCAACAACCAGGACGTGCACGTTGCTGGCTTCAGAGCAGTAAGTCTTTCACTTTA
This sequence comes from Allium sativum, assembly GCA_030737875.1. NCBI lineage: Eukaryota > Viridiplantae > Streptophyta > Magnoliopsida > Asparagales > Amaryllidaceae > Allium > Allium sativum. Next base: position 601,277,290 of record CM060916.1, on the reverse strand, counting down.
ATTGGTTTGATCCTAAGGAGGCTTCTTACATAAACCATATTTATGCAGGCAATGAACCGAAGAAACCCATGGGAAGAGAATTCCAAGAGCGCTTAGACACGCTGTCCGGTCTAAGCCTTAAGCGTCGAAACATGTGGAACTGCTTGACCGACGCACACTTGCACCAATACCATCTTCTTGATGCGAACACAACATTAGGATCCCCGATCGACCAGTCTTCTCCATCAACGATTGTTTAAGTTGACATGCCCCCAGCTGAAAAAGCGTCGACCATTTCCAAGAACGTGCCCCCAGTCGGGGGGTCGTCCGTCCAACAATCGATCGAGGAGAAAACGACTATTCATCCCCGGGTGAAGGGGAAGACACCTTCCATGAGGAGACTAATCGGGAGTCCGACCAGTTAGAATGCAAGAGTGCTCAGTTGTAAGTGCTCCAAGGTAGACCCGAGAACAGACAATTTAGGAGTAGCCTCATGACCGTCGATCGAAAGATTCTGGTGTTAGAAAGGACCTTTCTCTTGCTCAGGATCCAATTGGAGAGGAAGAAGGGGACTCTCCCTATCATGGCTTACAAAACTTGGATATCCCTGAGAAACCCATTTCTTATCAAAATTTAAATTCATCCTCTTTCTTTCCAAAGTCTAGAGAAGACACTAAATTCATCGAACCAAAGGGCATGATAGAGGCGAGCCAAGTTCCTGGCTTGGGTCCATCTTGAGGAATCTCTTAGAATAAACACAGCACTGCACGTCACGATACTATCTTCTCTTGTGTATACTGAACATTGATCAAAGTTTCTTTGTCGTAATGCAGGTGTTATGGATAGCGAGTATTATCATGATAACTTTGGCTTTCTTTTGTGGAAAGGTGGACCTGTCGGGTCAGCCCCCCATCAAGGCAGGTAGGATAGTGGACACGGAGATGACGGTCGTAAGGGAAAAGAGAAAAAGAGAAAGGGGAGAGATAGAGAGAGAAGAGGAAGTGGAAGAGGAAAAAGATTGGGAGAGTAAAAGATGAGAGAAAGAAGAGAAGGGAGACTGGGAACAATGTAAATGGGATCATGAGGAGAAGGGGACAAAGGAGGGCAAGACCCAAGGAAAAGATGAGGAGCATGAAATTCCTAGGCGGTGGTCTTCATCTGGTTCTCAGGACAGAACTCCCAAGGGTGGCGACAAAACAACCAGTGAACATTCCCAGGTTGCTCTACCTCATCCCAAACTTTTGGCCGACCCTCTTCCTGAGATGCAATCAGCTGGAATTCATAGTCGTGACTTCACTCCTCCTCCCAGACAACATGGGAAAAGTCCCAAGATATCGATCTCTTTGGCTCAAGAGAGGACACCTGCCGAACAAATCAAGGAAATGGAAGAGCTTTTCCCTGGTCTTTACTTTGCTGAAATTGGATTTTCCCCCATCCTACCACCATTCCCACCAAATATCCGCGATCGAGTCAGATCTGACATTGACTTTGCTTTATCTCAGTATGATGTGATGTATGCATACGCAAGGCAAATATGTGAGGTAGTTAAGAGCAAGGAGATAGAGAATTAAGGCTTGCGGATAGAATGAGATTCTGATAGAAAGGCTTTTGAGACAGTTAAGGAAAAAATGGAGGAGTGTGAGACTTAAGTGGCTATTCTTAAAGAAAAGTACGGAAAAACTATGAATGACTTGTTGGAGAATGAAGTTTTTATGACAACAACCTTATTTCAATATTAATTGATTATAAAATATATACCAACACTTTTATCTAGAATATATGTATATACATATGCAGTATTTGTATACAGGAATTAATACTGAAGACTGTACAATTTAAGAGTTCAAGAGATTCAGAATTCAGAGATGATTCAAGACTCATGAGTAAACAAGAATTCGAGAGTTCAAGATAAATATAGTAATAAAGTCTAGTTTATGTAAGACTCTAAATAGCACTCCAGGTTCAAGTTCAAATTCAAATTCAAATTCTGCTTTTTTAATTTATGATTTTCAAATTCTATCTTTATTCTATATTCCTACTTTTTGATTTTAAACTCAAGTTTTATGGTTTATAAGTTCATATATATTTATATAATTATATACTTTAATATACTTTATACTTATATAGTTTTTAACTTTATAATTTTATAAATGTGTTTATATATTTTATTTTTAAGTTTTCATATGATTTTCTACTTTATAATATTTATTTATAACATTATGTTTTAATTCAAGAATTTCCATAATTATATATATATCAAAACACTTGAAAAATGCTCAAAATTCAATTTTGTGCTATGATATGTCGACAAATATAATTGGGAATGTCGACATATAACTGACATATTTTTTATTTTGAAAGGAAGTATCTTTTCACTATTTGTAATGTTCTAGAAGCGTTGCAACCTTTCAAATCTTATAAATAGGGGTTAATTTCGATTTTTTATCATTCTTCTTCTCCATCTTCATCCCCTTTCTCTACACCATTATTATTTCTTATTTTTATGATTTCTACACTTATACTCTTCTGAATTCAATTCTATTTACATAAAACTTCTTCTCTTCTCACTCTCTCATTACTCTCTAAATCAAAGTGCTATTGAAGAGTTATGGGGCTATTGTAATTGTTTGGGAAAAGGTGTGTCCTTGTAGCCTTGAAATCAAGGAAACAGAGCGGTGTTAACCTTGTAGCCGGGAAATCAAGGGTGTTTGGGATCGGTGTTAACCTTGTAGCCATGAAATCAAGGGGTTGTACTTGGATATTGATATAGTAAAAAACTCTGCGCAATCCAACATTGCGTGGGACTGGACGTAGGAGTAATCTGAACCAGTATAGAATCCGGTGTGTTCTTTCCTTTTCTGCATTTTATTTTTGTTTATCTTTGTGTTTGTGTTTGTTTTTTTTGTGTCTGTGATTATCTCTGTGGTGTGTGACTCATATAGTAGATCATATAAGTTTTAGTTTTTGTTATATTTCTTGAAAAACCTATTCATCCCCCTCTAGTGTTAGTTTTGCCTTAACGACCCATTCCATAATCCCTAACAATTGGTATCAGAGCAAGGTCTTTCAAAAAGTTCATAATCTGATTTTTGAAAATAGTTATAATGGCAACCAACACTGGTAATAATAATAGTTCTTTTATAGAGGGTCAGACCACTATTAGACCACCACTGTTTAATGTTAGTAGTTATTCATATTAGGCATGTAGAATGAAAATATATTTACAATCAGTAGGATTAGACACATGGAATAGTACATAGAGTGAGTTTGTTGAACCCACAATTACTTTTGCACAATAGACAAATGAACAAAAGGCTGCTGCCCAAAGCAATTCTAAAGCCATGAATATGTTGTTTTGTTCATTAGATAGGAATGAGTTTAATAGAGTGTCAGTATGTAAAACTGGTTATGAAATTTGGAGAACTTTACAAGTTACTCATGAAGGAACTAGTAAAGTTAAACAAACGAAGATATCAATGTTAGTTAATCAGTTTGAGTTATTCAAAATGAACAAGAATGAATCTATCTTCGATATGTATTACAGATTTCAAGAGATAGTTCATTCGTTAACAACACTTGGGAAAACTTATTCTGAAGATGACCAAGTCAGAAAAATATTGAATTCATTAACTCTAGAATGAGATCAGAAAACATTAGCAGTTGAAGAAGCCAACAATGTCAGTGAGATGAAGATTGAGGAGTTAATCGAAAATCTGATGTCTTTTGAAGTCCAGCTACAGAAAAGAAAGGAAAATGGGTCAACTGAGAAGAAATCCATCGCATTTATAGCAACAACAAATGATTCAGACTCAACTAGTGAAGATGATGAAGAAACAACCCTTTTGACAAGACATTTTAAAAAAATTCTGAAATATAGAAGGAAAAATTATTTTCAAAATAATAACCAAGGAAGTTCAGGAAGAAATGACAATCGATGTTATAACTGCAACAAACCAAGACATATAAGGAGAATGTGTCCATATCCAGATAAATCGACTCAACAAATAGACAACAACAATTCTTCAAAGAAAAGAAAGAAAGCATACGCAGCAACGTTAGATGATTCAGATTCATCATGAAGTGATGAAGAGCCAGAAACTGGAAATTCATATATGTGCTTCACGACAATTCAGAATTTTGAAAATTTTGAAGAAAAGGATATAAAAACCTGCTACACCTTAATTAATTTTTAAATTTCTCTTGGTTGAATGGAATCTTTGATTGCTTGCTTTGTTTTTATTTTGAAATTTAAATTTAAAAATTCAAATCATGAAATTTAAAATTCAAATTTGAAATTTGAATTTTGAAATTCAAAATAATAATAATTAATAAAATAATAAATAATAAAATAAAATTTGGATGTTTGCTAGGATTAGAATTATTTCAGGAAATCATTAAACCTGAAATATGAATCGATAATTTAAACCAAAAATCACCAAAACCAAATGACCATTAAAAATAAGCATATATGTCAACATACGTATGTCTATATGTCGACACATCAGCCAGTAATTTGAAATTCAAAATTTTAATTTCAAAGGTTTAAACTTTCAAACTTCCCTCCAACTCCCGAGGTTTGAAAAGGTGTAGTGATTTCTGAAAAGTTGTGCCTATTCAATTCATATTCATTCAATCGCTATATATACATTTATTCTCTCTACCTTTCATTTACAATTCAAACTATATTCTTCATATCTATTCTCTTCAAAACAAACAATTCAATGACTTCCATTAGTTCATCTCAGAAATTGAAGTTAACTAAAACAATCAAAGGTTATCTTCATAATGACAAAGAATCTATCAAAACCTATGTTAACTATTTAGCAAAGTTAATACGGGTGCTTTCACAGTCTTTGGAGACTTTCCTTCCTATGATCTTATCTCTCTCTTCAAACACAATGAAGTTTTGAGTCTAATTGACTCTCGGGGTAATGACGAAGTGTGTTATCCTAAGCATGTCAAGATGTTCTATGCAAATCTCAATCGCGGATTTTATGAAGGAAACGAAGACCAAATTTGGAGTAGCGTCAAAGGCACGCAAATTGTTCTTGATGCCAAAATCTTGGGCACTATCTTAAATCGTAGAAGCACGGGCATAGATTTTTCGGATTTTAAAATTGATGAAACCAATTTAGAGACTGATCATGACATATTTGAAAGTGGTGCTCAAAAAGATTTCAAAAATCACTTTTTTCGTCCAAAAACAAGAATGTCAACCATCTCCTTCAACATGCCATCACTCCCCATTCCGGAAATTTTAACAACCCAACTCTCAAGTTCCAAAAGTTTCTCTTTGCTATTATTGGTGGCTATAACATCAATTGGGCCGATATGATCTTAAGAGAATTCAAGCCCATAGAAATTTCATCAAGAGAGAAACTCTTCACTATGGAATTTATCTTACCCGCATTTTCAAATTCTTTGGAGTTGATCTTCACGGAGAAGAATTTGTGCCAAGAAAAGTGTTTGACTAATCAAACATACATCTCATGCAAATTCCTCTCACTTTCCAACCATATGAGACATTCAAAGCCAAACAAGCTCGAATGCAACAAGAACAAGCACCTATGGAAGTCGAAGAAGAAGAAACATCTTTAGAAAGTATTGAGTGTCCAACCAACACTAGAACCATTTCTAGAGAAATGATTGTCCAAAACCAAGTGAAGATTGCCAATAATCGAAAGAAACCCAAAACGAGTTTTTCCAAAATGACCAAGTTCATGAACAAGATAGGAAGAAAGCTTGGAATCTCATCTTCCTCTTCATCATCCATTGAAAATTAGCCTATCTGGTTCTATTTATCTTTAATATTCACTTGTATTTGCTTTCGAATCTCGTATTTCGTGTGTCTTAATTAGTTGGATGTATTTTCTTTTTATGAAGTAATGAATGGAGTTGTATTTATGTTAAAATTAATTTTAAGTTACTGCAAAAACTTTAGAATTAAATATAATATAACAGAAGAATAAAAGATTCAAAATTTGAAAATTTTCAAAAAAAATTAATAGGTATGTCTACATACATAATTGCATATGTCGACAAATAAGTGCCATATTTTCAAATCTTTTCAACTTTTAAAATTAAATAACTAACTCATGTCCATTCAAAATCCAACGAATTCCAGACCCTATTCATTATATCATTTCTCCTTCTTCTTTATTTCTTATCAAAACTATGGAAAATCCAATTCATAACATAAGTGAAAATCTCGAAGATTTTTTGAATTCCTTCAAGAAAATCCTTTCCATAATACTACGTAATCAGCGCCATCTACAGTTAATTCAGATGAGAATGGTTGAATATCGAGAGAAACATTTTGACGTAATTCGTTGGTCAATCTCTTCTCATTTCAAAAATGAAAACAACAAAGCATCACTCACCAATGAAGAAGAATGAAAGGACATCTAGAAGAACCCAATCATTGGACAAGATGAATGGGTAGAAGTCCCAAGAAACGTTTGATTGTTTGGTATGATTTGATTTGATTGGTTTGTTTGAATTTTTTTGATTTGGATTGATTGATTTAAAACTTGTATATATTAAACTTATGGTGTGGTGTGCTTGGATTGATTTGTATATAATCACATGTAATTATGATACTTGGATTGGTTTGTATACTTAGTATTCACTATTGTATAATCATAAATTTAGGGAGAGTATTTTATGATTATAAGATATATATATATATATATAAGATTAAGGGGGAGTATTATACTTTGGTATAGGAATAATTTTGAAAGTTATAGGATTTAGGGGGAGTAGTTTTAGAATTTCTTTTTGATAATGCCAAAGGGGGAGAAATTATAAAAATAAACATAGTTTATAGGATTTATATAGATAGGGGGAGTATTAGAAGGATCATCATCAACAAGTATGAACATGTATGATATTTTATAAACTAAGTTTGTCATCATCATCATTAACAAGGGGGAGATTGTTGGAGAATGGAGTTTTGATGACAACAACCTTATTTCAATATTAATTGATTATAAAATATGTACTAACACTTTTATCTAGAATATATATATATATATATACACACACACACACATATGCAGGATTTGTATATAGGAATTAATATTGAAGAATGTACATTTTAAGAGTTCAAGAGATTCAGAATTCGGAGATGATTTAAGACTCATGAGTTATCAAGATTTCCAGAATTCAAGAGTTCAAGATAAATATAGTAATGGTGTCTAGTTTATGTAAGACTCTGAATAGCACTCCAGGTTCAAATTCAAATTCTGTTTTTTTATTTCTGATTTTCAAATTTTCAAATTCTATTTTTAAATTCTATCTTTATTCCTTACTTTATGATTTTAAACTTAAGTTTTATTGTTCATAAGTTTTATATATTTTTATATAATTTTATACTTTTATATACTTTATACTTATATAGTTTTAAACTTTATAATTTTATAAATATGTTTATATATTTTATTTTTATGTTTTCATAGGATTTTCTACTTTATAATATTTATTTATAACATTATGTTTTAATTCAAGAATTTCCAGAATTATATATATATATATATATATATCAAAACACTTGAAAAATGCTCAAAAATCAATTTTGTACTATGGTATGTCGACATACATAATTGGGCATGTCGACTTATAACTGTCATATTTTTGATTTTGAAAGGAAGTGTCTTTTCACTATTTGTAACATTCCAGAAGCATTGCAACCTTTCAAATCTTATAAATAAGGGTTGATTTCGAATTTTTTCATTATTCTTCTTCTCCACCTTCATCCCCTTTCTCTACAACATTATTATTTCTTATTTTTATGATTTCTACACTTATACTATACCGAATTCAATTCTATTTACATAAAACTTCTTCTCTTCTCACTCTCTACTCATTACTCTCTGAATTAAAGTGTTATTGAAGAGTTATAGGGATATTGTAATTGTTTAAGAAGTGTTTGGGAAAAGATGTGTCCTGGTAGCCTTGAAATCAAGGAAACAGAGCGGTGTTAACCTTATAGCTGGGAAATTGAGGGTATTTGGAATCGGTGTTAACCTTGTAGCCGTGAAATCAAGGGGTCATACTTGGATATTGATATAGTAATAAAACTTTGCGCAATCCAGCGTTGCGTGGGACTGGACGTAGGAGTAATCCGAACCAGTATAGAATCAAGTGTGTTCATTCCTTTTCTTCATTTTATTTTTGTTTATCTTTTTGTTTGTGTTTGATTCTGTGTCTGTGATTATCTATGTGGTGTGCGATTCATATAGTAGATCATATAAGTTTTATATTTTGTTAGATTTCTCAAAAACACTATTCACCCCCCTCTAGTGTTAATTTTGCCTTAACGATCCATTATGCAATCCCTAATAGGACTTAGAGGCCCAAGTACAATCAATAAGTCAGGAGTGTGCATCTGTCAGAACTGATAATGAAATCTTAAAGAGTGATAAAAGCCGATTGGATCAGGAGGTGCAAAACCTCAAAGTTGTAACAACCCGGAAAATACGAGCCAATTTAAAAATTTTAAATTGGATATTTCAATGCAATTTAAACAATTGAAATAGAAAGTTTCAATGAAATATTGAATTGAAAATAGTAAGGCAGTTTGGAAATTTGAATTCAAACTTTGTCTATCTGTACCGGGTGCAAAATATAACAGATTTTAGTGAAACCAAAAATATTTAAATTTGTTAATGAATATCTTTCTAACGAATTTGAAAAATCGAAGTTTCATAACAGGAATCAAAAGTTATGGCCGAATGAATTTTCAGAAAGGTCGCTATATAGAATATATAGCCCTTGAAAATAAATATTTTGCAAACGACCTCGGAATTCGACGAAACCACTTTTGTTGGGTCCGGGATGTCAAACTATTGCAAGGTTCCAAATTTCATAATTTTTGAAGCTAGTATGTAAGCGTGGCAAAAGAAAATCTGTTTGGTCAATTTTTGTTAAATTGGATCGACCAGAAAATGGCCATTTTTCAAACGATCTCAGAATTCGACGAAATTAGTTTTGGTGGGACCGTAGCGTCAAAACATAGCTAGATTTATTTTTCTGGAATTTTTCAAATCAGTTTGTGGCCCCGACAAATTGAAATGTTCGTTCAAATTGAATATAAAATGTTTTATACTTTAATTTGAAAAATAACTGACTGTAACAGTCGAATTGGCCAACGAAACATATCCCATTGTGTCCGGAATGGGGGTATTTAGCTAGAGGCGACAGTCGTTGGGTTTGAAAAGGAGTTTGTAGGTGAAAACCCTAATTTTCTGAATAATATATATATCGGCGAATCAGAAAATTCCATTCATAAATTAAAAATAAAAAAACCCCTCGTTCTCTCTCGTATCGACGGCGGAAACCCGCTCCAACCTTCCCAGGCGATTTCTGACCGCCGCAGCCCCCTACCGACGCCGCCACCACCTGCCATCGACGCCGCCGCCTCTCCTCTACAGATCCGACCAAACCCCGACCCCCCTCGTCGCCGCCTCCGCCTGAACCGAGCCCAGGAATTCGTCGACTTCCCGTCGCCGCCCCGATCGCCAAAGACCACCGAACCACCTCCGACTACCACTGATCGACTCCCCTCTCCTCCCTCTTCCACGTCAGCACCTCCGATCGTCCCCTCGTGCCTCGGTTTTCGCGAAAACTGCAACCCTAGTTTTGAACCATCGATGAAGGTGAGTTCTTTTTGATGTCTCGACTTTGAAAAATCATATATTTTTAGTGTGTTGATGAAATTCGATGAAATAGGAAACATCGGGACCGCTAGGAAGCTCTCTACCGCATAGAAGAGACCGCGTATTTTTATGAGTCATCTACGATTTTTAGCACTCCGAAAACCAAGGTGAGATATCTAAATCAAATGAAATTGAATAGAAAATGTCATGTATAAATTATATAGACGAAATATAATTTATATGCGTGTTGTATACCACATATACATGCGTAGTATAAGTTGTATGGGCGAAGTATGAATTATACATGCATGGTTTAAATGATTTGTGGGTTGAAATGCAAGTGATATATATATATATATATATACACTCCCCTCGTCCACAAACCATGGACGATATTTATTGTTGTGAATTGGTGTGAAACATTGGATGAAAAATATGAATGGTTGAATAATTGTTTGTGGTTGATATTGTTTGGTTGTGGTTGAAAAATACCCATTGGTGATTGAAATGAATTGGAAAAATTGTGGAAATAAAAATAAAACATGCTGCCTGCGTGCGAATTAGATGCATGAATCCCCATTGTCAAAAACCGCGAGGTTTTAAGGTAGAGCGAGGAGCCATACTAGGGACTGTGCCGGTTTTAACATCCCTGCCGTTATGCTGCCGAAATTTTGAATAATATTCATGTGTTAGAATTATTTTCATATGTTGAAATTATCTTCATGCGTTGAAATTAAAGTCATGTGTTGTAATTATATCCATGTGTGGAAATGCTCATGTGTTGAGAAGTGATGTGTGAATGAATAAAGTGTTTAAACAATAAAAATCACCTTTTTATAATATATATGAAGTATGTAAAATAACTCGCCTTATATATAAATAGTTTCAACAATAAAAATTTCATCTTTCTTGTAAGAACAAACTATAAAAACTATCCATGTGTGGAAATGCTCATGTGTTGAGAAGTGTGTGTGTTGGAAAAAAATTCATGTGTTGAATAAAAGGTTGAACAATAAAAATTACATTTTTATTGAAACTACGAATTGTTGAAAACATTCATGAGTTGAATAAATATTTTAGATGATAAAAATACCATTTTTATCATATATGCGATTTGCTAAAGATATACTAGTGTTGGAATAAATATTTGTGAAGTGAATATTATTTTTAACATGTGAAGGAACTAAATGAAATAGTCATGTGTTGAAATATATTTTAGTTCGCCAAAAATACCATTTTTAATGAAATGTGAAGTGTTAAAAAATAACCACTTGTTCAAATAAATATGCATGAGTTGAAATATTCATTAATTAGCTAATGATGTGATTTTTGCTTATGTATGCAACATTAGAATGAATGGTGACGTTAAACCAAAGTGAATCGAAAACGAAATTGAATAGAAAATGATAAGTGATGAAAATTGCATATATGTACATGCATATTTATTGAACAGGTTATAGCAAAGAGGCTAGAGAAGAGGAATAAAATTTTGTGCCTGACAAATAGGTACATGTTTACTGTTTTGTTTGGGTGATGATTTTATGAGCCTATTGGCTAGCCGCTTGGCTTTTTCTTTTTCTTTTTGACATGTGACGCCCGTGTGGCTATTTGGGAATTTTCCCAACCCCTCCCATACAAAGGAGGTTATGGCAAAATTTTCCAAAATTTAAAGGCGTTAGTGAAATATTTGAAGTGAAAACGATATTGAAATCATTGAATGAACTATATTTATATTTATATATAAATATAATTAAATTAAAACGAATCGTGGCCGTGCAGTTCGTATTTTGAAACCGTGATTTCAAATGACTAGTGCGGGAAATCCGACCGTTGGATTCGCCCGAAACCGCAACCGTTGGGTTCGCCTTGGAAATATCTTTCCAACGGCACCGACTTTGTGAAGATCCAACGGTTAGATTTTTAGATATGTGTAAAACAAATTTAGTGAAAAACAGCGCCAGTGCTTCAACACGACCTGAAATGTCGTTTAATTAAATAAGGCCGTTTTTAAATAAATAAAAATGGCGATATATCGTTGAAAAATATTATTGACGATATAGAATGGTAATAAACCGATTTTGCTTGGTTTGCTTGACATGTGATGGTTGAATGCATTTAACATGAAAACTATACTAAGGAACTGAAATGTGAATATTGAGTGATTTAACCATGTGATGAAATGATTTGAAAATCTAAATATACGTGGATTATTTGAAAAGGCCGAGTTTATTCTCATTTCAAATAATCGATCGACGATGTGAAGTCGAGGAGTTGAAGACGGTTGAAGACCGACGATCTCCACATTGGATGGATGGGCGCTACTGGTGCTCATGATTGGAGTAGCTACCTTGAAGGAGCTGAAGTAGTAGCCGTCCGGACATATTGTTGATCGTGCAGATACGCGAGGAATTGGTGCCTCCGGCTTCGTTCAAACCCAGAACGAACTTGTAAATGGACTGTGTGTCTGACATTGGATTTTGTTCTGTGCTGATTGATCTCTGTTAAATATATATCTGTTTGGCGGCGGAGAATTTATTCTCTTGCTTAACGCCCTTCTCTGAGACGTACGAGCTCATAGGTTATATATAGATAGAAATCAGTCGCATGGAGTGGATTGCCTGTGTGGCACGCCTAAGTGGCATATGATCAAGGCTCTTGTTGCAAAGCAAAGTCTTGTGGTTGATGATCAAAGCATGGTCTGTCTGACGTAGCTTTGTGTATAGCATGGATTCACGAGCCTCACACCCCGGTATGAGTCAAAAACGGGAGAAGGACCGCTGGGAGAGCACGACGTTTCTTTCTAGCTAGGGTGGTGTCAGTGACCTACCAGCCCTGACATTATATATACTTTTCACCTGTGTGGTTGTTGGAATGCGAGGCGCCTCGATTATAGGTCTGTAAGGACCGAGAAACGTTTGTTCAGGAATTGCTAATCCTCAAAAGTAAGAGAGGACCGGCCCAGCCGATTCCAGGGACCGCTGTGTGCGATCCTGGGACATTTGCTAGAGTGTCTCGAACGGAGAGGAGCTTGCCCTTGCCTCGACTCATGATGGAATCCAATTTCCAATACGAAATTGCGGATGTGATTGTATTACTAGTATGGTGACATAGTAGATGGTAGCAATGCCGCCTAGGATTGATATTATGATTGAAACCGTTTTTGAAACATCTATGCACTAGTGATAATATCAAACACCTTCGTTTTGTACGTCTGAAGCATTTTTGGCCATTATAAGGTAAAAACTCTATCCTCCGGCTTGCGTTGCATTGTGTGATGGGACCTAAGTCTTATAATGGCTTCATTTTGATAAAAAGCATTGCGATGATTTAACCGTGTACTTTATTTTATGCACTAGCACTCATTGGAGTAAACCCGTTCCGCGAAAGTGGCGCGGTCCTTTGATTTGCCTTATTGTTGTTGTTTAGTAAGTTGAGTGGATTTCTCATACCAGTCCCATGACTGACTCGTAGTTTGTTTCACCTTGCAAACTCGGGTGCCCTTATTTTCACACGGGCAGCCTAGTTACAGGTATCTGGCGCACTTTTGGCTATGGCGAGGCTTGACTACATTGAGAAGACTTTGACTCTTTCCGCCATTATTGTATATGTATTATGATTCCGCCACAGGCGATGTAGACTGATGTTTAGTTTATGTACTCTTATGTATTATGATTCCGCCATTGGCGATGTTGACTGATTATGTATTATTATGCACTAAGTAGTATCCTGCACTATGCTCTCTGATGTGGTGATATATATATATATGATTCCGCTGTCATATTGTGTAAATTATTCTATTTCTTGTTTATGCTATTATCTGTACTCTGCTAATGATGATTAATGTGTTATATTCCTATGATTATCCTTAACACCGTGGTACGGAGTTTTGGGATCGTCACAAAAGTCCAACTTGATTCGTCCAAGTTTGCTAGGAAGCAGGTCGAGGATAACGCGGTCGCTGTGATTGAGAATGCTAGCAACTCTCGATTCCAACATGACATTGATATTCGCTCGATCAAGGCTCAACATGTAGCTAAGATAAAAGGGATGCGCAAGAAGTTCGGTGCAATATATTGCTGCTCTTTTCCTGTGTCCTCTGCCATAGGAACCTGTCTTGGATGGACAATTACCAACGGGTACTAGCTGATGCTTGGGAAGTATTTGTGAGAGAAGAGGTCGAGGCGGCGAAAGGACAGCCAGTGGACGAAGAAGCTTTGATAATCTAATATTTGCATGGCGATGAGAAAGGGGCGTTAGCTGAAGGAAAGAAAATGTTAAGGGAATCAAGAGATGCCGAACGATACAGGGTGAAAGGAAAATCGATCCCGGAGGGGGAAACTAGTGCAAGTAAAACAAAAACATCTCTTCTTCTTCCTACAGCAGAAGCGGTTGCTGGTTCGTCATCCGTTCCTCCTCCCCCAAAATAGTCCTCTGAGGTAGTAGAGGAATATAATACGGACGATCCTCCTCTTCCCTTGTTCAGAAAGAGTTTAGCTGCTCTCACTCCCGAAACAAAGACTTCGGAAAGACCGATAGAATCTGCAACCGAAAGTAACTCACTCCTTCCTTCTCAATTCCATTGAACATTCGTTCCTTCAATCATAAATTTTTCCTTTCCTTTCATAGGCACACCATTGGCGAAAGCAATCACTAGGTCAGAGACTAAAGTGTCGGAGAAGGATCCCACTACCGTCCCCAGCAAAGATGAAGAAATGGCCGATGCTCCGAAGAAACTAGAAACTAGCAATGTTCAATCAGATGATGATGATGTGGTATTTATGGGAAAGGTCAGGAAGACCGATTTTCCATCCATTACCGAGATGAAGTCCAGGGGTAAGAAGGAGGTTTCTTCCCTTAAAGCTGAACTATCTGGTGATCCCTTTGTTATTCCCCCCTATCCAAGCTATTCCTCCAACTATAATTTCATTTGTCGTAGTAGGTCTTTTTCCAGTCCCGATTAGTCTGAGTAAGAGAAAGCATGATACATCAATGTCTAGTCGTTCCATTTCTTTCGGTGATGAGTCTAGGAAGCAAAGGCGTCATTTGACCATCGAGATGACTATGGAGATAATCAAAAAGAGAGAGATGGAAGAGATCAAGAAGTCCAGTGGTTAGCCACCTCAAGTCTAGGAACCTTTTGTTGTGAGTTGTTACAGGCCCTTTGGAAGTTGTATGTGAGTGCGGCCCTCGCATTTTTATCTCTGTTTAGATCTGTATATTGTAATCAAAACTTGTGTTGGCATTTAACAATGTTTATTTGCTTTCAAATACTTGTATTATTAATATGTTGAAGGATTATAAAAGACATAAGGGAACATTGTTAGTGTCCCCAGTTTATCCCAAACTCTGAGGATTGTTCAAGTGAAACCATAGTCAGATCACTTGTTTATCTTCATCCCCCCTTGTCGTGGGGGATCGATTCAAATGTCAAGTCTTTTCGCCGATTCTAGGATTGATTCGACCCAGACCAAGGGTCGAATGATCTTGGTTAGGGATACGTAAGTGCTTTTATACTCACCCTCTAGTCGTTAATGGTTAGAGTTCTAAGGATCGAGCAGTATTTAGTCGGGGTGCACCTTTCATACTAGTCCATAATTTTATACTCCTTCTTAAGTCGTGAGAATCGGAGTTGTTTAAATAGGCAATCATGATGTTTGCATTGGTGTCATTCACGCTATTGGTCTACAAAGTATGGTTCGAAGGTTCGATCGTTGATATCAAGCTCGAAGTTAGTCGACCCATATTTCCTTTCGGTCCTGAACGAGATCGACTCGTTGAGACATGGACCGGTAGGTTGGGGAGTAGGTTTTTGACCTATGTTGGTCGAATCACAACATACAGTCATTAAAGTAATGAGATAGAGCAGGAAAGGAGCTTTTATTCGTAGACTACAATGGGCGACAAAACACACCTTATTACAATAATTAAATAAAATAAAGAGTCCTAAGAAAGATAACGTCGTAAATGCTCAGCGTTCCATGCTCTTTGAAAAGGTTCACCATCAATAGTTCCTAGCCTGAAGGTTCCATTATCAAGCTACTGCGGGATGACGTAAGGTCGTTCCAATTTGAGACCCATATGGATGGGAGTCGGAAAGACCCGTTTTAAAACAAGGTCACCAATGTCGAAGTTCTTGGGTCAGACCTTTTTGTCATAGTATCGGGCGACCTGACGCTGACGGGCTTTGGCATGGAGATTAGCTTCTCTCTTTTCATCAATCGTGTCTAATGATTCCAAGAGAAGGGCTTTGTTCGACAGCGGGTCATAATATGTAGTTCTATGGGAAGAAACTTCAAGCTTTATAGGAATGACAGCTTCAGAACCTTAATACAAAGCGGAAGGAGTATGACCTATAGCAGTCTTGTGGGTGGTTTGATATGCCTAAAGGGTTAGTGGAAGCTCATCATCCCATTTGCCTTTAGCTCGTTCTAAGCGTTTCTTTAAGATGAATTTAATAATTTTGTTGACGGCTTCAACCTTCCCATTGGATTATGGATGTGCGACTGTAGTGTATTTCTTCTCAATATGACACTGTTTACAGGAGTCTTTGAATTCCGAGCCGTCGAATTGAGTCCCGTTATCAGTGATGGTAGTTTAAGGAAGTCCAAATCGATATATAATATTCTTGACAACAAAATTGATGACTCGTTTTTTTGTGATCATGGTTAACTGTTCTGCTTCTACCCACTTTACAAAGTAATCTACAACCACAATCACATATTTTGCACCCTCTTTTGAGATTGGTAGACTTCCGACAATATTTATTCCCCAAACAGCAAATGGCCAAGGGCTAACCAAATGAGTGAGTTCAATTGGCAGAGCCCATGAAATTTGAGCAAACTTCTAGCATCTGTCACATCATCTAGAATAATTGGTTACATCTTTGCTAATGTTCGGCCAGAAGTATCCATATCGCAACACTTTCTTAGCTAGGGTTTGTCCTCCTATATGAGCGCTACACTCTCCCTCTTGTACTTCTCTCAATAATTTCTTGACATCATCATTAGCCACACATCGAAGCGTTGGAACGGAGAAACCCCATCTATAAAATTGGTCTTGTTGGATGGTGTAACTAGAAGCTTGTCATACAATGGCTCGTTTCTCATTTCTTCTTTCTGGGAGAGTCCCATGTAGGAGAAAATTATTGATGGGGGTCATCCAAGATTCTCTTTCGGGTTCGGTTTCTGATTGATCGACATCCATCTGTTCTATGATCGGAGTGCTTAAAGTCTCTATAGGGATTAATTCTGCTTCGCTCGGGCCATCAGAGCCGACTAGTTTTGACAATATGTCTGCCTTCTGGTTTTCTTCCCTGGGAATGTAGAAGAGGCTATACTAATCAAAGTCATTCAGTAACTTTTCGACCTTCTTGAGATAGGTGGCATGTCAAACCCCTTTATTTTGATACTCTCTCCGAACCTGAAATACAATAAGTTGTGAGTCATATAAAATATTTAGTGCTGCTACTCTTAAGTCCCTCGTGAGCTTGAGCCCGACAATCAAGGCTTCTTACTCGGAGTCATTATTGGTAGTAGAGAAATTCAGTCTTAGGTAATAATAGATCAACCACCCTTCAGGAGTTAACAATACTATGCCGGCACCAGAACGTCAATCGTTACGGTCCCCATTTGTGAATAATTTCCAAGTGTCAGATCTTAATTTAGTGTCCGAGGGCTTGAAACTTTCCTCCAGGCTGTCATCTTCCAGAGTAGTAAACTTGGTTATAAAGTCAGCCAGTGCTTGCCCCCGGATGGGCTTCCACAGAACAAAGTTTAAGTCAAATTGACTTAGTTCGATGTTCCATTTAAGTAGCCTCCCGCTTGCCTTAGGTCGTTGCAGGACTTGTCGTAGCGGTTGGTCAGTGAACACCTTGATAGGGTGAGCCTGGAAGTAATTACAGAACTTTCATGATGAATTGATCAAACTATGGCGAGCTTCTCAATCTTTAGATAGTTATGTTCCGCCCCCGTTAGTTTTTTGCTTATATAATAAATCAGACATTGTACCCGTTCTTCTTTTCGAACTAGGACCGAGCTAATTGCATGCATAGATAATGCCAGATACACAAATAGGTCTTCGTGGTTGATCAACTTGGACAAGATAAGGGGTTTCTCAAGATGTTCAAGTAGACTTTGGAAGTCTTCAACACAGTCAGGCGTCCAAGAAAAGTTCTGTTTCCCTCTCTTGATCAATTCAAAAAAAGATAGGCACTTGTCGGTTGCTTTGGATATGAATCGACCCATGATCCCAATCTTTCCTGCTAGACTCTACACGTCCTTGATTCTCCTAGGTTCCTGAATTCCCTTGATTGCTAAGATCTAATCCGGATTAATTTCGATCCCTCGGGAGCTGATTATGAAACCCAAGAACTTTCCTGATGCAACACCAAAAGATCACTTCAAGGTATTAAGCTTCATCCCATACCTTCGGAGGACGTTAAACATTTCTGATAGATCTATGATGTGATCGGATAATTGCTTCAACTTTACTAACCTATCGTCCATATAGACCTCCATTGTATTTCCTATCTGACCATGAAACATTCGATTGACCAAACGCTGATAAGTCGCCCAGAATTTTTCAGTCCAAAAGGCATGACTACTTAACAATATAGTCTAAGATCTATTATAGCTGGTGTGTTATTAGTCTGGGACATGCATTGCAATCTGGTTATACCCTGAGTATGCGTCCATGAATGAAACAAGTTCGTTCCCCACGGGAGAATCTATCACTTGATCGATCCTGTGTAATAGGAAGTTGTCTATGGTGCAGGCTTTATTTAAATCAAAGAAGTCAATATAAGTTCTCCACTTCCAATTAGCTTTCTTTACGAGCAAAAGTTTGGCTATCCACTTGGGATAAGTTGCGTTTCGAATGAACCCATTGGTTTGAAGCTTTCCAATTTCTTCCTTCAAAGCCGCGGACCTCTCTAAGCCAAGCATCCGCCTTTTCTGCTTCACATGGTATACTTCGGATCAGTGCTGAGAGAGTGAGTCATGATGGAGGGTGAGATCCCAAACATGTCATCATGGATCCACACGAACACATCAAGGTTAGTGCGAAGGAATTCAATCAACTCCCTCGTCCGAGGGGTCAAGATAGGACACGATCTTCAAGACCCTAGTTGGGTCATTATCGTCGATTGGTATCTCCACTGTGGTTTCCTTTGGGGTTGCCTTCCTATATCCCGATTTTCTTCGTCCTCTCTTGGATCGATGTCCTCGAGTTGGAAAATGGCCGGTCCTGGCCGGGATGTTTTCCGTAGTTGTTATGCTTCCCTCCCCTCTGCAAGGGAAGATTTTCCTTTGATTCCTTAATATCTTTGCTTCGCAGTTCTGTCCGCTCTACCAAATAACATGCTCGGCCTCTCACTTGGTCCCCGTGCACCATTCCAATCCCTCCATCGGTTGGGAATTTTAAAAGTAGGCACTAGCGAGCGATACAAGCTCTAAACTCTACTAAGGCCGGTCTCCCCAAAAATGCGTTGTATTTGGACCTTATATTAGTTACAACAAACGGTAAGATCCAGACTCTCCTGCGGTCTTCATCTCCAAGTTCAACCGATATATCGATCAGACCGACCAGTTCGGTGGATAACCTATTAAAGCCTCGTATCTAGCATGTGCATGGTTTTAAGTCTCTCAGTTCCAACTTCAATTAATCATAATCCTGTTTAAACAAAATATTTACTGAACTTTTGTTGTCAATAAAAACCTTTCGTACTATAGTCGGGCCAATAATGGTCGTTATGACCAACGGGTCGAAGCTTGGGAATTCCACACTGATCCATTCTTGATCGCGGAAAATGATGTCATCTGTCATCGTCTTACTTTGCTTTACAAGACTTGTGGCTTTAGGGGCGCTGGATTCCGCAACATTAAGACGTTTTGCGGAGTTTACATATCGTTCCATAGTCCGAATGCTATGCCCAGCCGTATGGGGTCCTCCCATAATGGCATTGATCACTATCCCTTTTTCTTGTTCTTAGGTAGTGGCTTAGGGCTCCGCCTGACTTTGCTTAGGTGCTGACGTCCCATGCCCTTGTCCCTTGGGATGCCTTGTGTTCATCAAGCTTCCCTTCTCTAATCAAATTCTCAATAATGTCCTTGAGGTAACTACACTCACTAGTCGCAAAACCATAAATCTCTTGAAATAGGCTAAACTTTCCAGTTGCTCGCTCTTTCTATCTAGATTCACGCAGAGGCAGCTTTTTATATTGAACTGTACTACATGTGTCAAGATAGATATTTTCAAGCGTGCCATTCAATGTAGTATAACTTTCAAAAACTTGGAATTGTGGTCGTTTCCTAGAATTCCCTCTTTGTCCATGGTTTTTGTTGGTAACTTTCAGTTCGTTCCCGTTTAACTTTCCATTATTTCCAACATTTACCTCGAACTTTCCAATGTTATCCCTGGACTGCTTTACCGCCACATTACTTTGGACGTCTTTATTAGCAATGTCTTTCGGCCCATCTTCCTCGTCTAGCTATGCATCTTCCTATTGTAATCGGATGTTAGCCTTTTCATAGAACATCTCAATCGTCGTTGGGGTCTTTCTGAATAGGTACTTCACAAACTCCATCCTTTTGTCGATGTTGTCTGCTATGGTCATTAAGAACGTCTCATGATTAGGATTGCTTATTTCTGTGACTGCCCGGTTGAATCTACTAAGGTAGTTCCTCAAGGATTCACTCCTTGCTTGCTTTATTGCAGAGAGGGCCATGACACACTTTGACTTAAAGGCATGGAGGTGGAATTGATTCAGGAACTTATCACTTAAATCCTTGAAGCTTGGGATCGATCCGGGGGAAGCCAGGTGAACCACATGAGTGCCACCTCGCTCAGGAAAATTGGGAAGGCCTTGCACTTGATGGTGTCTGGAGCTATAGCTACCTCCATATGCCATGAATTCCTCATCAAATGTTGTTGCGGGTCGGTTGTTCCCTCATAGTGGCTCATCTGAGGCATATTAAATCTTCTGGGGAATTCTGCCTGTAGAATGTCATCTGTAAATGGCGTATGGCTACGGTCAATCCCCCAATCTTCGTTTTTGTAGCTCTTGCTGTCATTTATGATTTTTTGTACCATTGCGGTCAAATCTGGAGGGATAAGTGCACATCGATTGGCTTCCTCGACCAGTCGAACTCTCCCTGCTCCCTCTCCAGGCAACGTCGCCTGAGTCGCCGTCTAGGCGGAACTTCCTCGACCCCTGCATCCTTGTTATTTATAGGACGTCTGGGAGGAAGAGCGGGAGCTTGGGATGTTTGAGTGGTATTTCGGTGAGTCGAAGGAGAGGTACTTCGATCCTGTTGAGTCGTTGGATCAATGTTCTCTAAGTCAGCTAGATTGACCTGAGTTTGGTCAGTTGTTTCGAGCTGGTTAGAGTGCCCTTCCATTTGTAATTTTCGTATGTTTTCGGGCCTCTCTAGCAGGCATCGCGGTTGAAGTCAATCTCTAGTTCCTTCAGATGATGATGAGCCTTCGTAATTTTGGTCCAGCAAGTGAGGGGAAGATCATTGCTTCCTGAATTCTTCCCATTACCTCAACATATGACTCATGTCTTGCCTCATTGCAGCACTCTCCCGGGCTTGAGCGTCCAACTCCTCCGTCGTTTCCCGGAGCTGATTCATCTTGGTTATAAAGTCATCACAGTAAGCAAATGCTCAGGGGGAAGCTTGATCT
Organism: Allium sativum; assembly: GCA_030737875.1. NCBI lineage: Eukaryota > Viridiplantae > Streptophyta > Magnoliopsida > Asparagales > Amaryllidaceae > Allium > Allium sativum. The sequence continues at coordinate 601,255,973 of CM060916.1, read as the reverse complement.
GCTACGGATGACTGTGTTGGAGGCGGCAGTGCAGGCTTATCCGAAGTAGACCCTGGAATGGTTGACCCCTCGGCCACATATGCTGACATTTCAACTTGTTGCTGCTTTCCGGTGGTGCATGTTGAGGGTTTGGCAACCATGGTTCAATGATGTCGGAAAAGATGTAGGATCTTGTCTCGGACTTGGTGATCGGAAAGTAGAGAAAAATCCTTCCAACATTGAGAATATCAACGTTCTCAGTGAAAGCACCAAATGGCTGACACCAAAAAGTTGGAAAAACACCCAAGAAATGAAATTGTAGAGAATAAATGAAAATAAATAAATGAAAATGAAGAGAAAAGCAATAATACACATGTTTATAGTGGTTCGACGTTAAGGAGCCTACGTCCACTTTATAATCTCTTATATATGAAATGATCTATTACAGTTGAGTCAGTCTCAACAATAATAAAATAAGAGATTGGCCAAAAAGATCAAAGACCCCTTCTTTTGAGTCCAGAAGGTCTATTTATTGATGCTTCAGTGTTTAAATTGGTTGATGTGCGTGTTGTCCGATCCAAGATTTTAGAAGAGCGCGAAGAAGCATTCTTCTTGCAAAATCCGGCATGATTTGAGCACGTAGTGACAGGTGGTAGTTGATCCGGTATTCATGGATGGCTGGAAGCGGTCAAGTAGGAGCAAGAGCAAATCTTTAGGAGGATAATTTGCATGGAATCAGGCTTGGCCTAACTCATTTGACCCAAAGACCATGGGCCTTAGCTGGCTTACATATCTAGTTCTTGTGCCTGGCCTAAGTCTTTGGCTTGGGTCGAACCATCCATCGATCAACTAACTCCTTAGTTGGGATTACTCGGTCCTTCATGTCACTTTGGCCGGAGTTTATGATGTTAATGAATCTTGATAGCCTTGCTAAGTGGTTGATCAACGTATATATATATATATCAGTCTTATATGTATACACACATACTAATAAAAATCACAACGAAAAATTATTTTTACCTATATAGATATGTAGATCACATACATAAATTTATGTACATAAACAATAGTATCAAAGTCGGCAAGCATCTTGTCCAAACTGGTTAAGACACTTGAATATGATGCAGAAGGTCACGGGTTCGATTCCCACTGTGCGAGGTCTAGCACATTTGCCATATAGTATAGTATATGCTACAAACTTGTATATAAAAGTACAAATTTCAAAATAATAATAATAATATGAAAGTTAATTTGTTAATTTACTATAATAATTTATGTAGATAAAAAATAAATTTATCATGTATGTTAAAAAAAATTCTATTTTTAACTTCAAATAACTCTGCATTTCGATCTCTATAAATTTTCTATAGAATCCTTCTCAATTTATTCATATTATCTACTCTTATGTCTATATATTTTAATCAGTTACATAATTTTAAATCTATCGTATTTAACGAAAAATAAGTTAAATAATATTTGTTAATTCATATAAAATAATTGAAATATGTTAAAAATATCACTACAACAAAAACTCCTTATTACACTGCCATAAAAAGACATTTGTAATAAAGACTTTTTGCAACTCTTTTTTTAGAAAGTTGTAATAAATTTATTTTTAACAACTCTTTTATTTCACCAGTATAATAGATGCATATTTAAACTTTTCCTTTTTTCAGTTGTGATAGATGCATCTTTTTAACAACTCTTTTTTGGTTAATCGTAACATATGCCTGTTACAACCTTTTTCATTTGCCATTCATAATATGCGACAATTTTCAATAACTTTACCTTTTCCCAGTTGTAATAGATGTTTATTACAACATTTTTCATTTAACTATTGCAATAATACATTAATAATTATAATTAAAAGATAATAAGTATTAAACAAATATTATTAAAAATATTAATAATTACATTTTTTAAATGGAGATAGATCTGAGTCCGTCTTGTTCTTTACGCCTTCCTTTTTCCTTCATCCGTTAACCTCCTCTACGAACGATGTCAATCGCCTTCTACGCTTTCACTTCTATAATTAGTCATGGCCAAGAATAGGAAAAACAAAACATGATTCCATGTTTCAATTGCTAAGTTGTCGGCCTCAATTACAAGATATGTCGCTGTTATTCATCATCATTGCAAGTTGAAGCATTGCATGAGTCTGATTCAATAAGCTCCAATAAGACTACAACCCTGCCACTGTCGCAGTCAACCCGCTAGCTTCTCTCATTACAGACATTTCCTCTTCCATACATGTTGTACTAATTAGCGCACCAACCTACGCGCTGTCTCCTATTTTCCTACTGATCAACGCAGCACACCTGGAAGGGCCAACCCTTCATGATAATGTATTGTGTTCAATTGTATTGGGAGGTATTGTTGTGCTTTGAAATGATAAGGTAACTTATGAGACTGTGAAAGGTTCACTTACTGTTTGACTTAATGAAGTAAACAAAGACAGTGTGGATGGGCAAGTAAATGCTGATTTGAGGTCGCTTGATCCTCCGAGCTTTCATGAAATAGACAATACAAAGCGCACATCAACTGTACGAGATAATGCCTTAATACAAGCTACCATGCAACCTGCTTGTAAAAATGTCCATGTAGAAGCTGTTGTATCTAACCAAAAACAGACCTTCTTATTTAGATCCTTGCCCAGTATTGCAAGTGATTTTACTCCTTTTGATTACACCATCCCACTCTCTGACCTTGATTCCATCCCTCCAGTGGAAATATTTTATGCTGCTGATAATTTTTGGAAAGACTAGTTGGTTGATTTCTTCCTAGACTCTATGTCTTCAGGGTGGATATGAGCATAATGTGTCATGGTTCTTGGAGATTACGAGCTCGATTGTGAATTATGTATGTGTATGGTTGTATTACTTTAAATTTGCATTGTTTGAAGAGATACCGAGAGTTTGGAAGCAACCCCATCAATTATTGGAGGTAAGTCATTCATCGTTACAAGTTGGGGCTCTTAAGTAGCTCGTGTCAGAGAGAAAGTATTGTCTATTCCTATTTGGACCCGATTTATACATGTACCCTCTATCCTCCAGCCCCTTCTTGGCTTTAACTGGCTAGCTTGTCACACCAGCAAGCTAAAATGTTTCAATGAAAACACCATAGCAAAAAATAATCTAATGCATCCTCACACACTGATTGAAATTTCACCTCATAAGCCTCTCCCCTCTTAGATAAAAGTTCACATTAATGATCATGATATGATGGTGGATGTGAAATTCAAGTGGAAGCCGGACATATGTGCAACATGCAAGGCTTTTGGACATGTAACCGAGTCTTGTAAGGAAGTTGATCTTCCTTGAGTAAAGATTCCTCTTCCTAAATCTCGTTTGAGGATTTAGGTTCCCAAGCCCATAATCATAGTCCCTATGCCTCCTTTGGCCCCCGTAGGCAGGGATTTGGGTTCCCTCTCTATGCCTTTTGGATAGTGAAATAAATGTGAATAAACCAGAATTTATTTGGAGTGAGGGAGATCAAGTATGGAAACACATGAAATCGTAGATGCAATTAGATTTGGATTATTCCTTTTACAAATTTTTTGGTGAGGATAGAGAGTACAGAAGGCTAACGTATCACCGAGATGGACATGATTTGCAACTGTGGAAAGAAGATCGGATTGTTGAGAAGAATGAGAAGATCTTGCAGGATGCCTCCTGGGATTGGAAGTACTTTTACAATAAGGACTCAATAGACTACGTGGTGAGCCTTGCTCGTCTATTTGATCGTTTTGTTGATTACATGATGCCTACTGCCTCTGTAGTTGGCGCTATTCCACCAGATGTGGTGGACATATAATTCAACATACTTGGTAGTGGAGCACTCTACTTCTCTCCTATTTGTATTCAGTGTCCTGACACTTCAAACCTGGTTTTGTGTGTTGTACACAATAATCTCAACATAGTTGTTCTGTGCCTATGTAGAACACCTATTTTAGATATATACACAATGGTACAACCACTATAAAATCGACAGCTTTGCGAAAAAAGTATATAAATTTTAAAATATGAAATAATTACTATATTGAATAACTCATAACAAATATAATATTTAACAAAAAATAAATATTATTAAATAATTAATAATTAGTAAACAAGAATTGATTTTTAATAATGAATAATTAATATTGTTAATTAATAGTTAAGAAGAAATAATAAATATTAATAATTGAAAAGTAATATTTAATATGTGGTAATTAACTTCTGATAATTCATAAAAAATTAATATAATTTAATAAATAATATTACGATAAATAATACTTAAATAATAAGAGTAACTAAATATAAATATACAATAATTAACCACCATGATTAAAAAATAGTAACCAATGATTAATTTGAAACATAAAATAATTCGTTTTATTATTTTTTAGGCAAGGCCAATCTGTTTTTATGCTGAACTATCTACTTTTTCTTTACAACAAGTAATAAATATATAAAAACTCCAAGAGATAGACTGATTATCTAACTATTAAATTCGTTCTTATAATTAGTAACTAATAATAAGTAAGTGATTAAAAATCAATCAATAGTATAATAATAAATAACAAACAAATAAATTATTACTAAATAATTAATAAATAAGAATTAATTTTTAATAGTGAAAGATTAATATCAATTCATAATAATTGTTCATGTGGTTTTTGTTTAGGTTTACAGTGTCTAGTTTTTCTTATTTCTCCTTATGTTTTCTTGCTTTCGTTCTTTTATATAGTGTTATATTTTGTTCCACAGTATCAGTTGCGAGTTGTGCATTGCTGCACTATTTTTTTGAGCCACCGGAGAATGATTATTTTTCTCCTTTTTGGATATATACAGTTTATTAATTGAAAAAAATAGAAATTAAGAAGCACTAATGTTAATAATTGAAAACAAATAATTCAAAAGTAATACTTAGTACATAGTAATTATTTTTTGATAATTGATAAAGAAATTACTAATAAATAATACTTAAATAATTAGAGAAATTAAATGTAAATATATTATAATTAAGAATAAATTGACATGAAAAATCCTAAGTTTCACCTGCCTTCCCATATTTATCCAAAGTTTAGATTATTTTTAATTAATCCCAAGTTTGGGGGTCCCTTCCCATATTGATCTTGTTTATCTACTGACCTGTTAAGCCGTTTTCATAATGTGATTCTCCACAGTTCCCCTTTTGCATAATCTGTTTTAGATTTTAGAAGAGGAAAAAAAACACAAACTTCCTCACACTATTAACCCCATTGTAAAAATGCGGTTTAAAGTTATGAATTGTTTACGAACGACGACATGCAGTTACAAAGTGAATACGAACTCAGGTCATTTGAGCACACATATATCATGCTGTTAAAACGTCATCAAGCCGTGCAGATCACCGCAGTCATGTCGTGCCGCAAATATTCATGTCGTTCAGGCAATTCATGCCGCTCCCATTTTAGTCGTCGAGACCGTCCAAGTCGCTAATACGACATGCACAGTTAAGTCATTGTGGACACTCAAGTCGTAGGTCGTCATTCAACTATGCCGTAAGACATCTCATATCTTATGTCACAAGGCATTCATGCCGTAATTCATCTCATGTCGCAAGGCATTGGATACAAGTATAAGCCATGCAGACGTAGCACTATATAGAAATTTTGCAGGCTCACACGCATGGAAAGCGTGGAGTATATGACCCATGTAAACAATAGAAAGCATGTCGTGGACTATGTGAATTATAAAAAAATGAAATCATGGTGTTGGGTCCGTCGCATATATCAAGATGCACACACATACAATCAGCAATTCAAGTCGTGACATATACAAAATGTTGAGACAATAGAGCTTAATTGTATAAATGATAATGGGACATGTGGGAAGTATAGGATGGGCATGATATCTCGACAGCGAAACAACATACTGTTCTTTGTATTGTGGAGTACTGGAAAAAACGTGACCATATATCAGCTGTAAAGTAAAGGTGGCGCAAGACACGTGGCACACCTAGGTCGTGAAGGTCACATGCTTCATTTCATACCAATCCATTGAATGCTTTGTAACAACCCAGTAAAGGAATTCGACGCTCGAATTCTAACAATAACACATAAACCCGTATTACTTGCCAAAATTCCAATATCGAACACTCACCAGATAGTTATTAGAAAAAAATTAGAGGGTGAGATAAGAAAGAAAGAATTATTAGAATAGAAAAAGGAGAAGGAGAAGAACATAACATAATCTCACATCGTAGCAGGACAAAATATAATATAGAAATAAATCTTTATTGAGAGTTCGAAAATATACTTACAATCATCAGAGTACATCACACATCTTGACAGTTATAAGAATCTGCCCTCATACACAATCACACAGCGGAATATATAATATTATATGTCTGGACTCCTGCAGCTCGTATCTGGATTTTGCATCATCTGATAGCCTGAATCTGTACAACCCGGTCTAACCCGAGCATTACAAATACCGGGTCAGTCTGGTGACCAGAGTGACAAAAACACACTAAGTTTAAAGGTATCTTCCAACTTGATTTTAAAGTCAAAATCTTTATTAAAGAAAAGGATAAACGAAAGACCAAATCCACACATAAATACGGACGGTTTTTACCTTACGATAACCCAAAATAATTTTGAAAACAATATCATTCCAATATTATGATAGTGTCTAAATACAAACAAATAGAATCTAGCAGAACGCTTGCATCTCACGTTCCACATATACAGTATACAATCAAAACCATGGGCGCTTATTGGAGAATGGATTTCCTGGCAAGGTATGGGACCACCTTCAGACAATGTACCTCCGGAGATGAATACATTGGGGTTCAACAAGAACGTCTTGCAACCTGGCTCACACATGATCGGCCCCTCATTTCTCTTGAGAGTGCCGAATATATCATCACCACGGTTGGGGGCTAGCCAACCGAACCGATAACATACATATAAAAATAAAAGGGCAACCGAAGGCATTTGATTTCTCCTGATCAGGTAATGATATACTCTTTTAATGAGTGCGACCCAAATAGACATGCTGCCTACCCGATTTTGTGCCATTCCCGGTTGATGAGGCTAGAGGTCATAATCTTCTTTGGACATCTGGTCACCATTCCCTTTGAATGCCACACCGTCAGATCCGCTGGATACCACTAATTGACGTCCACGAAAATACCCTAGTTGGGAGCTACCCAATTATGACACGTTTGAAGAAATCAACGTACGTGACCCCATTGGAAATACTCTGTAAGACATTTGTCCATACAAGTCATCCAGGAACAGGATGAACCGAAGGTACTCTCCTATAGCATCCATTATAGGAATCACCCCACGGATCAATAGCGAGTAATCCTTGCAATCCGTAGATTCCAATCACAAAAGAATCACAGTTTATCTCTTCTTGCAAGGCAGAGAATATTAGTGGTCCTTCCGTTTATGAAGATCCACGGTCTTCAATACTCCATCTCGATCATCTTCTGATATCTTCATGTATTTATTGGTCGGAATGGTTTTCGAATATAAAATCGATCCCGGTCTTCCCATACCAACAAGCGTATAGGTCAGATTTTGATAGTCGGTTATTTAACTATCAAATAAAAACTTAAATAAACCACCATTCATCCATAAAATGGGTTCATAGATTTAGTACTCAGCATCATTTAGCCTCTTTAATTAACCGTCTGTTAATTAAATTCTTATTATCCTCCAATATTAAAAACATTGCTTTTACTTCTTACTATCGAATAAGAATATCCATAAAACCATTCATTCAATTTATAAACTTTTTAATACAGTTTATAAAATCATTCATGTATATCATAGCTTATATATCCTTCAACTCCTCTCATTTATAAACTAATACCATCCTTGGATAATCATGAAGCCATTCAAGTTGGGGTATTATATTTACCTCTCAGACCTTGACCAACCACATTCATATCTTCAGAATAGATATAAGTTTATTAACACGTCCTTTTTACTTTAAAAACTCTATTTGAAATCTCAAACATGTTTACTTAATGGATTAAGTAAACCCTCATTTAAACCCTCTTTATTACATAAAGAAACTGTACAGTAATATACGTGAGTCTTGATTCAATTTTAATCTGAATCCTTTATAAATTTCTTGAATATCTTTTTACAAATTAATTTTACAAATATTTGCAATAATCATTATTTATTAATTTAAAATTGTATATATACATTCTTTACAAATTTTATATAAATATCCTTTCAAATCTTAATTTGCGATCTTTTACAGATCTTATATTTTATAAATCAAAAAAAAATTAATTTAATTTAACCTTTGTATAGATTATATTTCCAAATCCTTTTACTTCCATTTATCAAAATTCCATTTGTAGTTCATAAGTGACGAATTATAATTCGATTTCATTTCCAATTCTCACCTTCGAATAACATTCCGAACTTCGGAATATCGCACTTCGAACTTCAGAATAAACCTCGACTCAATAAACATTATGAACTTCGGAATACAACATTCTGAACCTCAGAATAAAACTTAACCTAGCCATTTCACATCATTTCCTCACTTCTTAATTTATACATATCCAATTATGTTAGACTTGGAATTTATTTTACCGCCCTTGCTCGTATAAATCAACTCATATTCATATCCAGTTGTATTATATTTGGAAAATCTTGATTTAATAATCCATTCCAGCTATCCGGTTTAAATCCGATTATAAATCTCTATTTGTCGTTTCAAACCGAATTCTATTTATAAATATCAATCCATTTATAAATTCATATTCATATTTTCAACTCCGATTTCATTTAAAAACCTGAAATCCCATTCCCAAATCAATACTCATTTCCAATTCTGTAGATTCGTTAATCTTATTTACGAAAAGTTATTAAATCACATTTCGTATATTTTAAAAAAACATTTGTTTTAAAACAATCATTTATTACAAAAATATCATTTCTAACTCTCTTTTATATATTACCGTAAATCCACGATTCAACTATTCCATTTCAATATTTTGAAATCAATTTAAAACTTCCTTTCCGGTCGTTAAGGTCTTTACATACCATTTTATACATTTTAATAAAAAATACGATAAATTTATCGTTTAACTATTCATTTAATATTATCTTATATCTCGATTAGTTATAAATCTAAATAATTATAAAACCAATAAAATAAACTTTAATATTTATATTTGCAATCAAACCATATTTCCAATTCATACATAAATATATTTAAATCTTTGAAATCATTCAAAATTGATTTGATATCAATTTCAAAAAAATCTTTTCTTTATTTAACGGTACTAGAAAGGCAAACGGCTACTATAGTACCAAACCGTGAAATATTAAACCATTTCACATCTAAATCATCACAACAAATCATATTTATAAACATTATCAATATCAGTGAGCTGTTATTTCCTGCAAAAACAATGGGTTATCTGTATTTGAATCATGCAGTTCAATATGGCTAATTCATAATCATTTTCCATCTGAACAGATGAATGAACAGTTTAATAATGACAGTCAATAATGGATGGTAACAGTCAATAATCAGCAAATAACAGCAATTCAGGCATCCAATTATTTATTTATAACGTTTATATTATTATAAACTTAACCACTGAGGTAAGTTACCACAATTGTATTCAATCGTTAGAAATAACGATTTTTATTTTAATTAAGTTAAACGAACATTTAACTTAACTGTTCAGTCAAATATATGAAGATATAATTCAATAATAATCCCAATAAAATCATCCATAACACACAAACAAATAAACCCAACTTATATAAAATATAAGCAGGAAAACTGGATGGTTTTAACTCATCTTGATCTGATTTGCGGTTGAAATGGTTCGACTATAGTTGAATTAAACAGTCGTTTAATTTAACTGTAAATTTCCACTGTATCCAGCTCGGCCCAAAACAATTCCAAGATGTTGAGTTTGTTGCCAAGATTTAATGCCAGTTATTTTGTCCCATTCTGATGATATATAAGTTAGTTATTAATAATTCAAGATTATATTATTTAAATTAAACTAATTTAATTCCTAATTATTTTCTTAATCAACTGTTTACGTTTTAAGATTTTAAAACTGTCAAACCTACTGATTTTAACCCTGTTCACAAATAACAGCTGATTCCCTACGTTTGGTTCTGACTTAAATAATCATTAATATACACTAATATTATAATTAACTTCTTAATTATAAAATTATTAAGTTAAATTACGTTTAGTATAAAATCAGGCCAGTTATCTATTGATTAGAAAAGTATGGACCGGCTTCCTTTTCCTTACCTACGAATAGTTTGTCTCATACGAACACTGTTTGCTCATTCACCATACATCGGTCATGCTCCACTTATGTTTCTTCCCAAAACCGGGTTCTACCAAAACAAATACTTCAGCTCCAATGCAAACGTGCCCATTTCCTCATGTCCTTACTTTTCCTGTTCAAAACCAGTAATAACATCTTCCATTTGCACACATGCACCAAACCCTGCAACCATTTACATTTTAAATGTTAATAATTCCTAACCACTTCATTTACGAACTATTTAATTAGTTAGTTTAGATTATAACGGCTGTTATAAACAATTGAAGATAATATGATTAATTTATAGCAATTTCCTTTCCTTAATCATATAGTTAAGTTTATATAATTACTTGTTAAAGGATCAGATAAGGTCGAATTCACTTCTAGTCCTCTCCGTATGCTGTTCTAGTCCGCAACCTTACTGTTACTTGTACGGGAACGACGCTCGCCACCATCCATTGGCTGACCTCCGTTGCATCGCTAGGAATCGACGAGAAGATCCTAACTCCAGGAAACAGCAAGCTACTACTCAGCTACTTCCCTTCTTACTGTTATTCGAACCACCTCCTCCGTACTGGTTCGAACGCGCCGCCCAATTCATGTACCATCACAGTCCATCGCTACATTCACACGCCAGTCCCATCCACTCTGGAAAACTCAAAACTTGCGCATGTTTTAAAAGCCTGTCTCCACCATATAAGGACCCGTAACTTCCCCGTGAAGGAAAGAGCGGATACTTTGAGGACAAGACGAATCAGAACACAAACAGAAGAACATTTCATTGTATATTACAACAATTCCATCAGAATACAAGAATATACAGAGTATAAATCAATATTACACATTCACTAAATATCAGAGATTATAATACATTTCATAGTAGCGGAAAAATAATACAATACACAACTGAAAGAGATAAACGGATACAGAGCTTTTCGGATATCATTCCAGCTGTAAACCAGGTTCCTGTGAATATAAATCTGCAAAATCAAAACTACTAGCTGCCCGTGCGGAAAATAGGGGCACCCAGAGTTTAGGTTAAAACAATAAACTCCAGGTCAGTCATGTGACTGGTGTGAGAACTAAAACAGTTATTAATCTTTATTTTAAAGTTATGTAAATCAAGGGACCACGCCGTATAACACGGAACAGGTTTCCTCCCAAGAATACCAGTGCATAAAACAACAACGCAATGCTAAATAAAGAACAATGAAGCTATTATAAGACCCAGGTCCCATCACACAATGCAAAACAAGCCGGATGATAGGGTTTTTACCTTGTAATAGCCAAGAATGCTTGGTACACGAAATTTCATGTTTTATTATTACTATAAGTGTATAGTGTCAAAACAATTTCAATCATAAGTATCAATCATAGACGGCATAAGTGCCCCATACCACTATGTCGCCATATATAGGTTCTACAATTAAAACCACAAAATCACGTATTGGAAGCTGGATTTCCATCTGTGAACCGAGGCAAGGGATCATCCTCAACCGATTCGAGACTGTCTAGCCCGAGCCTCAGGAACAGCCGCAACTGCCCCATGGATCGTCAGGGCCGGTCCACTGATGTGGATTATTATGCCTGAACACTGCGTTTCCCCGCCCTTTGGGGCGCAAATGAGCCAAATGACTCCATCGGCTCCACATAGTCACTGATATATCCGAGGCGCCTCACAACAGCAACAACCACACAGGTGAAAATAATATAAATGTCAGGGATGGTAGGTCACTGACACTACCCTAGCTAGAAGGAAACGCATGCCCTCCCTGAGGTCCTCTCCCGTTTCTGGTTCTCAACCGGGGTGTGAGGCTCGCGAATTAACGCTACACAAAGCTATGCCACACAGGCCGTGCTTTGATCATCAACCACAAGACTTTGCTTTTCAACAAAAGCCTTATTCATTTGCATCTTAGCATGCCACACAGGCAAACCACTCCATGCAACCGATATCCATCAATCACACAGAATGATATCCAATGTCAGACACATAGTCCATTTACAAGTCCGTTGTGGGTCTGAACGAAACCGGAGGCACCTTGTACCTCGCATATCCATCGATCTCCAAGTACGTCTGGACGATCACCAACTGATTCCCTCCTCTTGGATGTACATCCCAATCAAGATCATCAGTAATCACCCAAAGGATGTGAAGACCTCCGGTCTTTGACCACCGTCTTCATCTTCGACACATCGTCGATTCAGTTATTCAGAATGGGATAAACCCGGCCTTTCCGAATAACTCGCGTATATAATAAACAAGTGTTACACAAACACAACATACGCCTCATTCCAATTCAGAATATTCTTTTATTCAAATATTCTTATACTTTGGGAAAGGTTCCCATTAATTTTATCAAAGATAAATTCTTTAAATTTATTCTTTAATCTTCTTTTGAATATCAATTCAAACTAGTCGGGATTAGCGAACCACACCGAAGTAATCATTTATTTTATTTCCTAATCCCAACCTATTCATCCCATGAAGTAAAACTGGTCATACCTCATATCTAACACCACGGTGTTATCGGTAAATTCAATTACCATTTTACGTTCAAATCTAATTAAAGATTTAACTATCGCCTGGAGCATAACTGGTGATACTCCATTCTCGATCATTTCAATCTAATTAAAGATTCATTAAAACTCCACTTAGTTTTAATCTTCCCAAAAATCAATATCTTGTCTTTAACTGGGTTAAAGAACCAATGTCATCCAAAACACGATTTACGATAAACCCAAAATCACATTCCATTAATTATCGGGTTAAAGAACAAGTGTTATTTAAAACACCGTTCACGATATACCCAAAAATCAATTCAAATTCAAATTCAATTCCAATTAAATACCATTTAATTGGTACACTTCATTAAATCTAAATAAAGAGATTTAATCTTTTTCCCAACTGGGTTTAAGAACAGTGTTAATGAAGACACCATTCACGACAAACCCAATTCACATTTGATATTAAATACAAGACTCTGAATAGAAAATATATTGGCTTATATTCAATATCAAATTCTACGACCAACAAATATCGTATTGGAAATAATGATATAAATATATCTTTCAAATTTCCATAACACTATCTGTATAATCACGAAATCCAACATCGAAATATTCCAAAGACAATTTCAATTCAAATCCATTCCAATTCAATTATTGGAAATTCTGGTTATTTTCAAATCCAATTTATTTATTTTAAAAATAAATGGGATTATAATTCTAGTTCAAAACTAGTTCATTTCGATAAAAATCTATTTTTATCTTTTCAAATATGGAAATTTTCATCCCAATTCTTTCCAAATCACTTCTTATGATTTTACACCGATTATTTCTATTTTTAATAATTTTATCAAGGCCCGTATAGTCGATTTCCATCAACGGCCATCGAACTGCACTTACAACGACCTTTTCCAAATTTGATTTGGACATAATTCCAAATCCAACTGTTAGATTTCAAATCTCTAATATTTGTTAGAAAGCTCTTTTCGATACGAACCCAACGGTTTCGGTTTTAGGAGAATCCGACAGTCGGATCTCCCGTAGCGTCAATTCGAAGTCAATGGTCGAAATTCGCGAACACCCGCAGCGCGGCGCGTTCTATTCAGGCCATTATATATATAATATATATATTATATTTATTTCGTCGATTTCCTTTTAAAACGTATTTTATAAATCGTTTTAAATTCGTTTTCAAAACGATTTCAACTTCCTATTCAATTTCTAATCAAAATTGAATATTCCATATCATCGATATATATATATATAATGATAATATTTTCAAAACGTTATATTTTGAAATCACTTCCTTTTCTATATTCATTATAAAAAACGAATATAATCGATATAAATATCGTTCGCATCAAAATGGCGCAAATCTAATTCACACGGCTATATATATTTCAATAACTTCGTTATTCTATTCAACAAATGAATATTTATTCTATTCAACACATGAATCTATATTTCTTTCAACACATGAATATTCTCAACACATGAGTATCGTCAACACGTGACTATTTTGTTTATTCAACACATGAATATAGTTTATTTTCTAAATTGGAACGAGACCCACTCAATTACCATATAATATTATTTATATGGATTCCATACAACACATGTATATAATAGCAACGATAAATAATCAACCATCATCCAGAATGCATTCTACACTGTATAAGCATCAAATATAAATATTCAACGCTTATAATAGCCTGTCAATCAATCGATCGACATACGGCTAATTTTTGGGATTAGTGTATGTCCAATTTCATCCCAACACCCGTGTGGGGTTTCAAACAATCAAACACAGATTTTATTTGTGCAGTTGGGCGATGTGTAAAATTTATTTTCCCAATCAATATCAGTCAAATCGGTGTACATAAACAAATCGTTCGATTTGTAAATGAATATATATTTTATTTCAACACATGAATATATATTTTATTTCAACACATGAATATATATTTTATTCTATTCAACACATGAATATTTCACAACCGACGGTCAATTTTCATAACACAAACAATCACACAAGTCGTCCATGGTCTGCGGACAAGGGGTGTCGGGTGCCGCTAAGCACCGTCTGCATCCTAGTATATATTTCAAACTAGAAATAAAAATAAAAGTGAGGAATTATCACCATGGGTTTCCACTCCGCCAATTCTTTATTTTTGAACTGTTTGGATTTCGTTCTGCTTCCACTCATTTTCATCACCAGCTATTTCACATAGTTAATTATTAAAAATCACATTTTTATACTGTAACTTCATACGTAAAAATCATATTTTTATGTTCTCTACATATATAAAAAGATGGAATTTTTATCTTCACTTCATATATATAAAAATCGTATTTTTATCTTCACTTCATATATATAAAAATCGTATTTTTATCTTCACTTCATATATATAAAAATCATATTTTTATCTTCACTTCATATATATAAAAATGAAATCTTTATATTTTTAACTCGCTATATATATAAAAATTATATTTTTCATTTTCGCTACACACATATAAAAATCATATTTTCTATGAAAATCATATGAATAAAAAACAGATTTTTATACGCAATACACAAGAGTAAAAATCGCCTTTTTATCTTGTTTAAAAATCCTATCTTTTTGATTTGAAAAATCTTTTCTAACTTTCATAAAATCCGGTTTTTACCTTGCTAATATATATATAAAGATCCAATGTTTATATCGCTAATCATTTAATAAAAATCTAATCTTTTTATTAAGGAAAATCGAACCTTTTTGTTCTTTCAAAAATCAGTTTTTATAACATAAAGAAATCAGCTTTTATAACAAAATGAAATTAGTTTTTATAACAAAATAAAATAAAATAAAAACAAAAACTTACAGTATTCGATTTAAGGAGGGGGCTTGCTTGCGCCTGCGGAGCAGCGGAAGGCCGGAAGTGGCTAGGCTTAGGCGTCGGAGAGTGGTGCAGCGCGGTGGTGGGGGTTCTGCTTTAGCCAGCGCGGTGGGTGGCGGGTTTGGGCCCCATGACCTAGAGTTTTGGGGGACGTGGGTTGCGAGGTCGACGGGGAAAGGTGGAGGGGAAGGCGGCGTTGACAGGGGGAGGCAGCGCGGTGTGTAGGCCTGGCTCCGGCGACGGCGATTGGCCTGGGGGGGGGGGGGCTCGATTGTTTTTTTTTCCGTTATTTTTCTGTTCGTTGAATAATGAAAGAGGACAGAGAGAGGGGGCTTAGTATAAGGGAAATATACATATTATATATTTTTTATTTTTTTATTCAAAAAGTTACCCTTTTAATTCTAACCCCAAGTCGGACCCAACGACTGTCGTCCCTAGCTAATTACCCCCATTCCGAACACAATGGGATATGTATCGTAGGCTGATTTGATCGTTACGATCAGTTTCCATCAAAATCAAAATATAAATCTATATATTAATTTTGAACGCACATTTCAATTTATCGGGGCCACATACGGACTCTAAAAATTCCCGAAAAATATTTTCTAGCTTCGTATTAACGATACAGTCCTAACAAAACTAATTTCGTCAAATTCTGAGACGTTTGAAAAATGGTCATTTTCTGATCGATCGAAATTGACAGAAATGGTCAAAACACGTTTTCTTTCGCCACGCTCACATATTGATTCAGAAAATTACAAATTTTGGAATCTAGCAATAACTTGACATCCCGGATCCAACAAAAGTGGTTTCGTCGAAAACCGAGGTCCTTTGAAAAATTTCTATTTTTAAGGGCCAGAATTCCATAGCGACTATTCTGAATTTTCAACAGGACATAACTTTTTATTCCCGCTATGGAATTTCAATTTTTCGGATTCGTTGGAAATATATTTTCAAATATATTCTAATATTTTTGGTTTCGCTAAAATCCGGTTTATTTTGAATCCTGTACATTCATTTGAATTTTGAAATCGAATTTTTGAACTATCGCGCCATTTTCAATTCCTTTTATAAATATAAATAAATAATTATATTCTAACGACGATCTATATAAATATATTTATTCTAATTCTATTCAAAATAAATTTCTCGTCGTTATTATTTAAAATATATCATTTTAAATATTCAAAATTCATTAAAATTGCCAAAATAAAAATTTTAAATTGGCTCAGATTTCCGGGTTATTACAATCTCCCCCACTTAAAACTTTTCATCCCCGAAAAGGAGCGAAGTTGGAAGTTGTTTAACTAATCAACTCAACTTCCATTATTTTCTGTACGACCTAAGTTCTTCAACTTTTCAGTTTCTAAGAACTTTTCAAATTTTTCAAACATTTGGCTAACACCCTATATTTTCGAAAAATTTCGCCATAACCTCCCCTGCACCGGGAGCTTCTGGATATTACAAATAGCCTCCCATGGCCGTCATCAATCCAAAAGAAAAAGAAAAAGCCAACCGGCTCATAAAATCATCCAAAACCCAAGAAATAAAATAAACATGTACCTATTTGTCGGGCATACAATTTTATTCCTCTTCTCTAGCCTCCTTGCTATGACCTGTTCAATGTAAGTACATGTATATGCATGCAAAAGCGACAAATTTTCAATACAATTCACTATTTGATACAATTTGGCTAAAGGTTCAACATTTCATTAACCAAAACAGTAATCAAACAACACAACCATTAATCAATTTGTTGATTATCATTTCAAATTCATAACTTTGATACATATACAGAAAATTCTGTTTTTGATGCCAAATCACAACAATAAGCCCTATCTAGTTTTGGTTCTCACGCCAGCCAATTGGAAATATATAGAAATCCCACTTTCGAAACCCGAATATAAATTCTGATGATTGGAACACCCCGTATATTCTATAACAGTGAAATTCACAAATTAAAGTATAATTAATTCTAATGAAAGAATTATGGGAAATGGCTTACGCCATTGCGTTCGTCTCGGAATTCTGGTTAAGATAGAGTCCGAATTTGCGTGAAACGGACTCCGTATGAAGGAGTTATGACCTCCGGAAGTTTCAGAATAAATTTGAAATTCAAAAACAGCTCAGAACAGGTTCAAAATTCGAATTCAAGTTCAAACTGGGCTGGGCGGGAAAATTCCCGCCCAGTGACCCGGTCGACACTAGTGTCGATTGGGCAGTCGACCTGGCCCCCTCCAAGTCGACTGCGCAATCGACTTGGGTGTCGACCTGCAGGTCGACTTGTCTGGTCGGCCTGACCAGATGGGTCTAACCCTAATTCGATTTCTGTTGTGCTGTACGGTCTGATTTTCCCCCTGACTGCATCCGACGGCTCAAAACTGTTTGAAACTCTATAAATACACTCTAAAACTCAACTAATTCACATAAGAAAATAAGAGAGGAGTCGTCATGCTGTCAGAAAGGAGTTGATCGTAGCCGCCAAGAATCAAACTTAGAAGCAAACTAAAGTCTAATCAAATCAAACAACAAATTGCTACCCAAAGGAGAGCATCTCCAAATTCAGAAAAACAGAAATCAGAAACCAAGAATTCGTCATACGTTGTAAGTATAGTGGTCTTTCAGAATCTGAATAAAATTATGATGTGATACGATGTAATTGAGAATAGAATTGTATTATTGCGACATGATGTAAATTCTATGTATTGTAATATTTCAATCGTGATTGTTTTTGGTGTATTGATTTGTGGCATAAATGGATCGATGCAAGCTTATTATACGTTTCTATATGAAAGTAATGGTAATTGCAAGTTTGTGGCAAAGTCTATGATTAGAACCATCTCAGGTTTATGTTAATATCCCCTTTATGTTTATGTTGATATCATGGATTATATACTTATGTAAACATGTTAAAGATTTGAGATCTTTTATGCCTATATGACTCAAAACCTATGTATACATCTTAGATTCATTACAAGTATAATTTGATTAATATTAAGTATTATTTGGGTTACACAAATTATGCTAGTATCATGTTAAAATGGACTGCTTGTTTTAAAGTTAGTTTACACCTTTGGGTTATGATAAAAAGTGGACATTTTATGAACATGTAACATGCTAGTTTGGTGTTTGACATTATGCCTAGTTATATATGTTTAAATTCACATCTAGGCAAATCCAAAGTTATGCTATTTCACATGTCACCTACTTAGTCATATGCCTATTTGAATGCAAGTTCATATGATCAAATGTTTATGTTAGTTGAATCGCCAAATTGCAAGTTCATGCGCTACACACCTTTTATGTGACATAGAAATATTACATGTTCTTGATTTCCCCTTTTTCTCACGTTTATCAAGTTGGGCTGAATTGTGTCGAGCCCAACATTAGTACGTTCAAACGGGGGTAATAACGTTGGGTGTGAAACATGATATATATATATATGTATGTTGGCATGTTTGGCGCATGCCAACGACTGTGATATTATAGCGGTATAAATTGTTATACCTAAAAATGAAGAACATGATATTTACATATTAAATTGAATGGTGAAATGTAAATTTAGAAAATACGACATGTTTAACCCGAGGTTGGATTGAGTTGTGACGTATATCTGCCCGGACCCGCCCGGCTTTCCAGTAGTCACAACAATACCTATCCAATGTGGGTGGTTAAACATTGAGCCCAATAAAGACCCAAGGTTAGACTGAACTACGGTGTAAACCTGCCCGGAACCAACCGGCACATCCAGTAACCGTAGTGATATCTGTCTAATGTGAGTGGTCTGTGCTCTAAAAGGCTAAGGACAGGTGGTAGGGTTAAGTCAACTGAAAACACTTAACCAAAGATTCAACATGTTAACAAATATTGATGGGTGGGGTTAGGTATATACAAACACTTAACCACTTAACATGTTTGACTAGAAAACCCTGGTAATGTAGGGACCCGTTTCAGCAGTAACCCAATTTAGGTATCAACGGTACCCTGAAACTAGGCAGGGTATGGCACGATTACTGGGCTGAATGTAAGCGGTCAAATAACGGCAATTATTGGGTGCACAGTGTAGGTCCAACGGTGTGTGGTCGTGCACGCACTCCGGAGCAGACAAGCAGGGCACTGGGGGCACCAGTAGTATAACCTATGTCTTCTAGTAATTGTGTCGCGGCCGCCACCATGGGTCTTGATACACCCCATGGTGGGACCAGCATAGGTATCTACACTTCTTGGGGAAGCCGTAAGACACACGTACGAGTAGGAGCCGATCTTTAGTAAAAACAAAAAGGATCACTTCACCCTTAGCATGGCGTGCCAGTTAGAATAATCCTAGTAAATGCAGAGATATAGTGTGGGTTCGATAGTATATTCGATTCTGGACTACACTCCCTTAGTTATGATACTATCCTGTTTTCAGTTTATGTCTATCATATCCTTTGCTTATTCATATACTGAAAAGTCACTAGATTTACTCAGGCTTTATGTCTGAACCCGTTTTTCTTTTCGTCTTCTTTTCTTTCGTTTCCCCCCCAGGTCCACAGGGAGGAAACAACTCAGCTTAGCCAAAATCTTTTACAAACTTGAAGACAGTAGATGTACGGTTTGGATCTCTTTTGTTTGCATCATGGCTTTGGATACCATTATGGGGATTTTGCTGCTTTATTTTATGTTTTATGCTTCTTTGAAAATCAAGACAGTTATGGAAATGTAATGTTTTTGGAAGTATTGTAAGACAATTATGGTATGGTTTGTATGACACGTATTTTGAGGAAATAAAAGTTGCTGTATTTTCCGCTGTTTAAAAATATGTGTATTTATATCTGTCTTGTGTATCTGTGACTTATACTTAAAAACCTCCACCAAAATTAGGGCATTCCCTTTGTGAGTGACCCTAATGGAGGTGGGGTTTTTCAATGATACACGAGTAATCATCAGAATCATCTCCGGGCGACTAGGGTGTGATTCCATATCTATCCAGTATATTAAAACTTCGAATACACGGGATCAGACGTATACGCAAAATCTTTATATACTGGATTGTCCAAATTGAATATAAAATAAATAATCAAATACGAATAATTGATTTAAATTTTCAAAACAAAAATTGTTTTCATTTTAAAAATATACTCTTCACACTCGTTCTAGGATACCACTCATCCCATCTCTAACGAGTCATTCTTATTGGATATTATTAATCTAACCTCTGATGAATTCTTTCATATGGTTCTAATGTGTCTTGTTCTCGAGCTCTATAAACCAAAGCTCTGATACCAAATATAAGGACCCGTAACTTCCCGTGAAGGAAAGAGCAGATACTTTGAGGACAAGACGAATCAGAACACAAACAGAAGAACATTTCATTGTATATTACAACAATTCCATCAGAATACAAGAATATACAGAGTATAAATCAATATTACACATTCACTAAATATCAGAGATTACAATACATTTCATAGCAGTGGAAAAATAATACAATACACAACTGAAAGAGATAAACGGATACAGAGCTTTCCGGATATCATTCCAGCTGTAAACCAGGTTCCTATGAATATAAATCTACAAAACCAAAACTACTAGCTGCCCGTGTGGAAAATAGGGGCACCCAGAGTTTAGGTTAAAACAATAAACTCCAGGTCAGTCATGTGACTGGTGTGAGAACTAAAACAGTTATTAATCTTTATTTTAAAGTTAGGTAAATCAAGGGACCACGCCGTATAACACGGAACGGGTTTCCTCCCAAGAATACCAGTGCATAAAACAATAGCGCAATGCTAAATAAAGAACAATGAAGCTATTATAAGACCCAGGTCCCATCACACAATGCAACACAAGCCGGAGGATAGGGTTTTACCTTATAATAGCCAAGAATGCTTGGTACGCAAAATTTCATGTTTTATTATTACTATAAGTGTATAGTGTCAAAACAATTTCAATCATAAGTATCAATCATAGACGACATAAGTGCCCCATACCACTATGTCGCCATATATAGGTTCTACAATTAATTAAAACCACAAAATCACGTATTGGAAGCTGGATTTCCATCTGTGAACCGAGGCAAGGGATCGTCCTCAACCGATTCGAGACTTTAGCCCGAGTCTCAAGAACATCCGCAGCTGCCCCATGGATCATCAGGGCCGGTCCACCGATGTGGATTATTATGCCTGAACACTGCGTCTCCCCGCCCTTTGGGGTGTAAATGAGCCAAATGACTCCATCGGCTCCACATAGTCACCGATATATCTGAGGCGCCTCGCAACAGCAACAACCACATAGGTGAAAATAATAAAAATGTCAGGGCTGGTAGGTCACTGACACCACCCTAGCTAGAAGGAAACGCATGCCCTCCTTGAGGTCCTCTCCCGTTTCTGGTTCACAACCGAGGTGTGAGGCTCGCGAATTAACGCTACACAAAGCTATGCCACATAGGCCGTGCTTTGATCATCAACCACAAGACTTTTCTTTTCAACATAAGCCTTGATCATTTGCATCTTAGCATGCCACACAGGCAAACCACTCTATGCAACCGATATCCATCAATCACACAAAATGATATCCAATGTCAGACACACAGCCCACTTACAAGTCCGTTCTAGGTATGAACGATACCAGAGGCACCTTGTACCTCGCATATCCATCGATCTACAAGTACGTCTGGACGATCACCAACTGATTCCCTCCTCTTGGGTGTACAAGCCAATCAAGATCATCAGTAATCACCCAAACGATGTGAAGACCGCCGGTCTTCGACCACCGTCTTCATCTTCGACACATCGTCAATTCAGTTATTCAGAATGGGATAAACCCAGCATTTACGAATAAAAACAAGTGTTACACAAACACAACATACGCCTCATTCCAATTACGAATATTCTTTTGTTCAAATATTCTTATACTTTGGGAAAGATTCCCATTAATTTTATCAAAGATAAATTCTTTAAATTTATTCTTTAATCTTCTTTTGAATATCAATTCAAACTAGTCGGGATTAGCGAACCACGCCGAAGTAATCATTTGTTTTATTTCCCAATCCCAACCTATTCATCCCATGAAGTAAAACTGGTCATACCTCATATCTAACACCACAGTGTTATCGGTAAATTCAATTACCATTTTACGTTCAAATCTAATTAAAGATTTAACTATCGCCTGGAGCAAAACTGGTGATACTCCATTCTCGATCATTTCAATCTAATTAAAGGTTCATTAAAACTCCACTTAGTTTTAATCTTCCCAAAAATCAATATCCTGTCTTTAACTGGGTTAAAAAACTAATGTCATCTTAAACACGGTTCACGATAAACCCAAAATCACATTCCATTAATTATCGGGTTAAAGAACAAGTGTTATTTAAAACACCGTTCACGATAAACCCAAAAATCAATTCAAATTCAAATTCAAATTCAATTCCAATTAAATACCATTTAATTGGTACACTTCATTAAATCTAAATAAAGAGATTTAATCTTTTTCTCAACTGGGTTTAAGAACAGCGTTAATGAAGGCACCATTCATGACAAACCCAAATCACATTTGATATTAAATACAAGACTCTGAATAGAAAATATATAGGCTTATATTCAATATCAAATTCTACGACCAACAAATATCGTATTGGAAATAACGATATAAATATATCTTTCAAATTTCCATAACAATATCTGTATAATCACGAAATCCAACATCGAAATATTCCAAAGACAATTTCGATTCAAATCCATTCCAATTCAATTATTGGAAATTCTGGTTATTTTCAAATCCAATTTATTTATTTTAAAAATAAATGGGATTATAATTCTAGTTCAAAACTAGTTCATTTCGATAAAAAACTATTTTTATCTTTTCAGATATGGAAATTTTCATCCCAATTCTTTCCAAATTACTTCTTATGATTTTACACCAATTATTTCTATTTTTAATAATTTTATCAAGGCCCGTACAGTCGATTTCCATCAACGGCCATCGAACTGCACTTACAGCGACCTTTTCCAAATTTGATTTGGACATAATTCCAAATCCAACTGTTAGATTTCAAATCTCTAATATTCGTTAGAAAGCTCTTTTCGATACGAACCCAACGGTTTCGGTTTTAGGAGAATCCGATAGTATTTCGTCGATTACCTTTTAAAACGTATTTTATAAATCGTTTTAAATTCGTTTTCAAAACGATTTCAACTTCCTATTCAATTTCTAATCAAAATTGAATATTCCATATCATCGATATATAAATATATAATGATAATATTTTCAAAACGTTATATTTTGAAATCACTTCCTTTTCTATATTCATTATAAAAAACGAATATAATCGATATAAATATCATTCGCGTCAAAATGGCGCAAATCTAATTCACACGGCTATATATATTTCAATAACTTCGTTATTCTATTCTACAAATGAATATTTATTCTATTCAACACATGAATCGATATTTCTTTCAACACATGAATATTCTCAACACATGAGTATCGTCAACACATGACTATTTTGTTTATTCAACACATGAATATAATTTATTTTCTAAATTGGAACGAGACCCACTCAATTATCATATAATATTATTTATATGGATTCCATACAACACATGTATATAATAGCAACGATAAATAATCAACCATCATCCAGAGTGCATTCTACACTGTATAAGCATCAAATATAAATATTCAACGCTTATAACAGCCTGTCAATCAATCAATCGACATACAGCTAATTTTTGGGATTAGTGTATGTCCAATTTCATCCTAACACCTGTGTGGGGTTTCAAACAATCAAACACAGATTTTATTTGTGCAGTTGAGCGATGTGTAAAATTTATCGTCCCAA
Source organism: Allium sativum (assembly GCA_030737875.1). Taxonomy (NCBI): domain Eukaryota; kingdom Viridiplantae; phylum Streptophyta; class Magnoliopsida; order Asparagales; family Amaryllidaceae; genus Allium; species Allium sativum. Next base: position 601,231,486 of record CM060916.1, on the reverse strand, counting down.
TCAATATCAGTCAAATCGGTGTACATAAACAAATCGTTCGATTTGTTAATGAATATTTATTTTATTTCAACAAATGAATATATATATTTTATTTCAACACATGAATATATATTTTATTCTATTCAACACATGAATATTTCACAACCAACAGTCAATTTTCACAACACAAATAATCACACAAGTCGTCCATGGTCTGTGGACAAGGGGTGTCGGGTGCTGCTAAGCACCGTTTGCATCTTTGTATATATTTCAAACTAGAAATAAAAATAAAAGTGAGGATTTCTCACCTTGGGTTTCCACTCCGCCAGTTCTTTATTTCTGAACTGTTTGGATTTCGTTCTGCTTCCACTCATTTTCATCACTAGCTGTTTCACATAGTTAATTATTAAAAATCACATTTTATACTGTAACTTCATACATAAAAATCATATTTTTATGTTCTCTACATATATAGAAGGATCGAGTTTTTATCTTCACTTCATATATATAAAAATCGTATTTTTATCTTCACTTCATATATATATAAATCGTATTTTTATATTCACTTCATATATATAAAAACGTATTTTTATCTTCACTTCATATATATAAAAATGAAATCTTTATATTTTTAACTCGCTATATATATAAAAATTATATTTTTCATTTTCGCTACACACATATAAAAATCATATTTTTCTATGCAACTCATATGAATAAAAATCAGATTTTTATGCGCAATACACAAAAGTAAAAATCGCCTTTTTATCTTGTTTAAAAATCCTATCTTTTTTATTTGAAAAATCTTTTCTAACTTTCATAAAATCCAGTTTTTACCTTGCTAATATGTATATAAAGATCCAATGTTTATATCGCTAATCATTTAATAAAAATCTAATCTTTTTATTAAGGAAAATCAAACCTTTTTGTTCTTTAAAAAAATCAGTTTTTATAACATAAAGGAATCAGCTTTTATAACAAAATGAAATCAGCTTTTATAACAAAATGAAATCAGTTTTTATAACAAAATTAAATAAAATAAAAACAAAAACTTACAGTATTCGAATTAAGGGGGGGGGGTTTGCTTGCGCCTGCGGAGCAGCGGAAGGCCGGAGGTGGCTAGGCTCAGGCGTCGGAGAGTGGTGCAGCGCGGTGGTCGGGGTTCTGCTTTCGCCGGCGCGGTGGGTGGCGGGTTTGGGCGCCACGACCTAGGGTTTTGGGGGACGTGGGTTGCGAGGTCGATGGGGAAAGGTGGAGGGGAAGGCGGCGTTGATAGGGGGAGGCGGCGCGGTGGGTAAGCCTTGCTCCGGCGACGGCGATTGGCCTAGGAGGGGGGCACGATTGTTTTTTTTTATTTCGTTATTTTTCTGTTCGTTGAATAATGAAAGAGGAGAGAGAGAGGGGGCTTAGTATAAGGGAGATATATACATTATATTTTTTTATTTTTTTTATTCAAAAAGTTACCCTTTTAATTCTATTCCCAAATCGGACCCAACGACTGTCGTCCCTAGCTAATTACCCCCATTCCGAACACAATGGGATATGTATCGTAGGCTGATTTGATCGTTACGATCAGTTTTCGTCAAAATCAAAATATAAATCTATATATTGATTTTGAACGCACATTTCAATTTATCGGGGCCACATATGGACTCTAAAAATTCCCATAAAATATTTTCTAGCTTCGTATTGACGATACGGTCCTAACAAAACTAATATCGTCAAATTCTGAGACCGTTTGAAAAATGGCCATTTTCTAATCGATCGAAATTGACAAAATGGTCAAAACACGTTTTCTTTCGCCACGCTCACATATTGATTCAGAAAATTATGAATTTTGTAATCTAGCAATAACTTGACATCCTGGATCCAACAAAAGTGGTTTCGTCGAAAACCGAGGTCGTTTGCAAAATTTCCATTTTTAAGGGCTAGAATTCCATAGCGACTATTCTGAATTTTCAACTGGACATAACTTTTTATTCCCGTTATGAAATTTCAATTTTTCAGATTCGTTGGAAAGATATTTTCAAATAGATTCTAATATTTTTGGTTTCGCTAAAATCCGGTTTATTTTGAATCCTATACATTCATTTGAAATTTGAAATCAAATTTTCGAACTACCGCGCCATTTTCAATTCCTTTTATAAATATAAATAAATAATTATATTCTAACGACGATCTATATAAATACATTTATTCTAATTCTATTCAAAATAAATATCTCGTCGTTATTATTTAAAATATATCATTTTAAATATTCAAAATTCATTAAAATTTCCAAAATAAAAATTTTAAATTGGCTTAGATTTCCGGGTTATTTCACACCACTTCAGTATACACCACCGCACTAAAACAATACCTCACACCCTCCTCCCACTCCTCCTCAATGTCACATTCACCCGGCTCGTCATCTCCATCTTTCCCATGTCAAACCCGCACTCACATGGTCCTGCCACTTTCGAAAATCCCCTCTATCATTGATGCTACAGTTCGCGCAAGCCATTGGGTTGTAAATATGGGAGGAAGTGGTTATTACGAATGGATAAATACGGGAGTTTATAATTTGAAGGAGGGGAGTCTCATTCTTTTATAGTTCGAAGGGAAGATGTGATCTGTTTTCACCATTACACGAAGAAAGAAAAATGAAAGAGAAAGGGATGGAGCAGCAGTTCTTTTATAGGGGAGACTATGTGCATGCTAAGTTCTAGAGTTAATAGGTTTACTGAGAATTGTAGGCTAGCTGTAAAGTGGGTGAATTTCAAAGTAATACGTGGTCAGCGGTATTGCGATGGTTTGGCAAGCAAGTATCTTTGAATGGATTGACACGCAAGGAAATCAAAACTTTGGGATGCGAGTAATGTAATTGTTTGAGACATAACATGTGCAAGTTAAACAAAAAGGGGCTGCACGATTTAAATATTCATTACGTATTATGAAGTGCATGAAGTGTATGAAATGCATGGGCACAATTTAATAATATTTTATCATAATGGAAGTTGCGCATGACTTATCGTGTTAAAAATCACCACATACAACCTCCGTTTTTGACAAAATAAGGCAATCCTAGTATAAAAAAGTATTCCGGACCCAATAGGATTGGTTTCGTCGAATTCCGAGATCGTTTGTGAAAAGTCCTTTATAAATATCGATGAAAAAAATCAAGCGCTCAAAATTCCTATAATTGCAAAAAAAAATCCAATAAATTTGAAATCTTGACATTTTACTAGATCTCTTCCTAACGGATCCAATGAAATTTATTTCGTTAAAATCGGAGTTCGTTTGGCCAGTCGTTTATTCATTTAAAGTTACCCTTGTCTAATTTATATGAACTATTAAATAGAAACACAGGCATTTTTGGCCACCGAAGTCACATACGGCATCCGTTTGCCACGAAATTAGATTTTCTTACAATAATTTAACGATGTGGTCCTAATGAAACTAATTTCATCGAAAACTGAGACCGTCTGCAAAAAAATGGTTATTTTTAATGCTTATATAATATTAATTAAATATCAATTAAATTTCAAAATAATTCAATAAAATACTAATAAATTATTTTCATCATATATATTCAAATAGAATATATATACAATTCAATATCGTCCATTTCGGGTTAAACGTTATTCAATTTATGTTAAAATCCTATTAAATATGTTAAATAAACGTTATAATTAAATAACGATTTTCCATAGCGACTATTTAAAAATTTTGAATTGGACATAACTAATAAACTATAAAAAAAATCTAGATTTTCCTCTTCCATATGAAAATTATAATCAACAAGAATCCAACGTTTCTTGTTTCACGGAAATCCGACTTGAAACGGTTTCTGTATATCTAGTTCAAAACTCAATGTTACAAACTGCCGCGCCATTTTGAGCTCGAGTTATAATTATATAAATATATAACGTTTAAAATTCGCTTTTAATAACGAATAAAATTTTAAAATTCATTAATATTCCAAAATAAATATTTAAAAAAATAAATTAAATTAAGTATTTGGCTACCAAAAATACGGGACATTACATTTTTCCCCCCTTAATAGAATTTCGTCCCCGAAATTACTAAGGTAAGAAAAATGTTACAAACCCATTTACTATTCTAAAATCCAATTGATATTAAATCGAAACCCAATTCACTATGGTAAAAATTTTTTTTCAAAAATATCGAAAATTTTCTAATACATTAAATTCCCGGAAAAATTCCGTAGAGTCTCTCCTGTACGGAGGGACATCTGCGATATCGCAGGAACAAGTAATATATATACATCGACCCATATGGTCGAAAAACAAAATTAAAAACCCAAAAATCAAAATTTTATATTTTCGCGTAGGCGTACCTTTTATAAGTGCTATTGAGCATATTTGCTCAACGTATATGCGATTTACTCAACCAAAGTCTATTCTCAAGTCTTCTGGTACCTATACTCAACTCAATTCAACATGTTAGTGAAAATTACATGAATTATTTAAATACTCTCCATTTATTACAGGTATAACTATACAAATCTCCAAAATCAAATAGGTGGCATTACTTCGTAAGTATATGTGGATACTGGGGATAGTCATTTAGTTTTAATTCATGTGAGATTTCACTCCAATTTATTATACTGGAATTCATTTCTTTGGTTTCCAATTCATTCACTTCCTTATTAAACCACTGATGAATATACTCAACCAGTATAACACACAATCAACAATCAATCAACCAACTCAACCAATCAATCCACTTTTTATTAACTATTAATATTTCTATTTAGTTCATCTTTACTTCATAGTCCAAATACTGATCTTATTCAAAAATCATCACTCGAAATTATTCTATTTTAACTTATCTTAAGTTAAATCCTGATTTCCAATTTTTATATTAAAATTCTCATTCACAAACTATACATATATATGAAATTTTCTGGTTATATTAACCATTCAAATTCAAATTTCCATTTGAACCCATTCAAAGAAATCAATCAAACCACAATATCTCAATAATTTAATAAAATTATTCCTTTTTTTATATAAAAATATAATTTGGGTAAAATTATTTCATTTACCCTCTTTACAAAACAATATTGTATTCATTACCAGTTCAATGCTTCTCAACACTTGAACCGATCAACAACACAATACAAAACATTTGTATATAGAAAATCTACAAATATGCCCTCTCATATATATACTCAACTCGATCTAGAGTATTACTAACCCAATCTCTATAGAGTTACGCCACAGAGCCAAGGCTATTACTAAACCAATAGCTCTGATACCACTGTAATGACCCAGGAAAGGAATTCGACGCTCGAATTCTGACAATAATACTTAAACCCTTATTACTTGCCAAAACCCCAATATCGAACACTTACCAGATAGTTATTAGAAAGAAATTAGAGGGTGAGATAAGAAAGAAAGAAATATTAGAATAGAAAAAGGAGAAGGAAAAGAACAGAACATAATCTCACATCATAGCGGAACAAAATATAATATAGAAATAAATCTTTATTGAGAGTTCGAAAATATACTTACAATCATCAGAGTACATCACACATCTTGACAGTTATAAGAATCTGTCCTCATACACAATCACACAGCGGAATATATAATATTATACGTTTGGACTCCTATAGCTCGTCTCTGGATTTTGCATCATCTGATAGCCTGAATCTGTACAACCCGGTCTAACTCGAGCATTACAAATACTGGGTCAGTCTGGTGGACCAGAGTGAGAAAAACACACTAAGTTTAAAGGTATCATCCAACTTGATTTTAAAGTCAAAATTTTTGCAAAAGAAAAGGATAATCATAAGACCAAATCCACACATAAATACGGACGGTTTTTACCTTACGATAACCCAAAACAATTTTGAAAACAATATCATTCTCATATTATGATAGTGTCTAAATACAAATAAATAGAATCTAGCAGAACGCTTGCATCTCACGTTCCACATATACAGTATACAATCAAAACCACGGGCGCTTATAGGAGAATGGATTTCCTGGCAAGGTATGGGACCACCTTCCGATAATGTACCTACGAAGATGAATACATTGGGGTTCAACAAGAACGTCTTGCAACCCGGCTCACACATGACCGGCTCCTCATTTCTCTTGAGAGTACCGAATATATCATCACAACGGTTGGGGGCCAGCCAACCAAACCGATAGCATACATATAAAAATAAAAGGGCAACCGAAGGCATTTGATTTCTCCAGATCAGGTAACGATATACTCTTTTAATGGGTGTGACCCACATAGCCATGCTGCCTACCCGATTTTGTTCCATTCCCGGTTGATGAGGCTAGAGGTCATAATCTTCTTTGAACATCTGGTCACCATTCACTTTGAATGCCACATCGTCAGATCCATTGGATACCACTAATTGATGTCCACAAAAATACCCTAGTTGGGAGCTACCCAATTATGACACGTTTGATGAAATCAACGTACGTGACCCCGTTGCAAATACTCTGTCAGACATTCGTCCATACAAGTCATCTAGGAACAGGATGAACCGAAGGTACTCTCCTATAGCATCCATTATAGGGATCACCCCACGGATCAATAGCGAGTAGTCCTTGCAATCCGTAGATTCCAATCACGACAGAATCACAGTTTATCTCTGCTTGCAAGGCAGAGAATATTAGTGGTCCTTCCATTTATAAAGATCCACGGTCTTCAATAATCCATCTCGATCATCTTCTGATATCTTCACGTACTTATTGGTCGGAATGGTTTTCGAATATAAATTCGATCCAGGCCTTCCCATACCAACAAGCGTATAGGTCAGATTTTGATAGTCGGTTATTTAACTATCAAATAAAAACTTAAATAAACCACAATTCATTCATAAAATGAGTTCACAGATTCAGTACTCAGCATCATTTAGCCTCTTTAATTAACCGTCTGTTAATTAAATTCTTATTATCCTCCAATATTAAAAACATTGCTTTTACTTCTTACTATCGAATAAGAATATCCTTAAAACCATTCATTCAATTTATAAAACTTTTTAATACAGTTTATAAAATCATTCACGTAAATAATAGCTTATATTTCCCTCAACTCCTCTCGTTTATAAACTAAAACCATCCTTGGATAATCATGAAGCCATTCAAGTTGGGGTATTATATTTACCTCTCAGACATTGACCAACCACATTCATATATTCAGAATAGATATAAGTTTATTAACACGTCCTTTTTCCTATAAAAACTCTATTTGAAATCTCAAACATGTTTACTTAATGGATTAACTAAACCCTCTTTATTACATAAAGAAAATTTACAATAATATACGCGAGTCTTGATTCAATTTTAAACTGAATCCTTTATAAATTTCTTGAATATCTTTTTACAAATATATTTTACAAATATTTGCAATAATCATTATTTATTAATTTAAAATTGTATATATACATTCTTTACAAATTTTATATAAATATCCTTTCAAATCTTAATTTGCAATCTTTTACAGATCTTATATTTTATAAATCAAAAAAAAAAAAATTAACCTTTGTGTAGATTATATTTACAATTCCTTTTACTTTCATTTATCAAAATTTCATTTGTAATTCATAAGTGATGACTTATAATTCGATTTCATTTCCAATTCTCACCTTCGAATAACATTCCGAACTTCGGAATATCGCACTTCGAACTTTAGAATAAACCTCGACTCAATAAACATTCCGAACTTCGGAATACAACATTCCGAACCTCGGAATAAAACTTAACCTAGCCATTTCACATCATTTCCTCACTTCTTAATTTATACATATCCAATTATGTTAGACTTGAGATTTATTTTACCTCCCTTGCCCGTATAAATCAACTCATATTCATATCCAGTTGTATTATATTTGGAAAATCTTTATTTAATAATCCATTCCAGCTGCCCGGTTTAAATCCGATTATAAATCTCTATTTGTCATTTCAAACCAAATTCTATTTATAAATCTCAGTCAATTTATAAATTCATATTCATATTTTCAACTCCGATTTCATTTAAAAACCTTAAACCATTCCCAAATCAATACTCATTTCCAATTCTGTAGATTCGTTAATCTTATTTACGAAAGGTTATTAAATCACATTTCGTATATTTTAAAACAAAATTTGTTTTAAAACGATCATTTATTACAAAAATATCACTTCTAACTCTCTTTTATATATTACCGTATATCCACGATTCAACTATTCCATTTCAATATTTTGAAATCAATTTAAAACTTCCTTTCCGGTCGTTAAGGTCTTTACATACCATTTTATACATTTTAATAACAAATACGATAAATTTATCGCTTAACTATTCATTTAATAATATCTTATATCTCGATTAGTTATAAATCTAAATAATTATAAAACTAGTAAAATAAACTTTAATATTTATATTTGCAATCAAACCATATTTCCAATTCATATATAAATATATTTAAATCTTTGAAATCGTTAGAAACTGATTTGATATCAATTTCAAAAAAATCTTTTCTTTATTCGATGGTACTAGAAAGGCAAATGGCTACTATAGTACCAAACTATGAAATATTAAACCATTTCACATCTAAATAATCATAACAAATCATATTGATTAACATTATCAATACCAGTGAGCTGTTATTTCCTGCAAAAACAATGGGTTATCTGTATTTGAATCATGCAGTTCAATATGGCTAATTCATAATCATTTTCCATCTAAATAGATGAATGAACAGTTTAATAAAGACAATCAATAATGGATGGTAACAGTCAATAATCAGCAAATAAGAGCAATTCAGGCGTCCAATTATTTATTTATAATATTTATATTATTATAAACATAACCACTGAGGTAAGTTACCACAATTGGATTCAATCATTAGAAATAACGATTTTTATTTTAATTAAGTTAAACGAACGTTTAACTTAACTGTTCAGTCAAATATATGAAGATATAGTTCAATAATAATCCAAATAAAATCATCCATAACACACAAACAAATAAACCCAACTTATATAAAATATAAGTGGGAAAATTGAATGGGTTTAACTCACCTTGATCTGATTTGCGGTTGAAATGGTTCGACTACAGTTGAGTTAAACAGTCGTTTAATTTAATTGTAAATTTCAACTGTATCCAGCTCGGCCCAAAACAGTTCCAAGATGTTGAGGTTGTCACCACGATTTAACGCCAGTTATTTTGTCCCATTCTGATGATATATAAGTTAGTTATTAATAATTCAAGATTATATAATTTAAATTAAACTAATTTAATTCCTAATTATTTTCTTAATCAACTGTGTACGTTTTAGGATTTTAAAACCGTCAGACCTACTGATTTTAACCTTGTTCACAAATAATAGCCGATTCCCTACGTTTGGTTCTAACTTAAATAATAATTAATATACACTAATATTGTAATTAACTTCTTAATTATAAAATTATTAAGTTAAATTATGTTTTGTATAAAATCAGGCCGGTTTTCTGTTGATTAGCAAATTATGGACCGGCTTCCTTTTCCTTACCTACGAATAGTTTGTCTCGTATGAATACTGTTTGCTCATTCACCATACATTGGTCACGCTCCACTTATGTTTCTTCCCAAAACTGGGTTCTGCCAAAACGAATACTTCAGCTCCAATGCAAACATGCCCATTTCCTCATGTCCTTACTTTTCTTGTTCAAAACCGTTAATAAATTCTTCAATTTGCATACATGCACCAGACCCTGCAACCATTTATATTTTAAATGTTAATAATTCCTAACCACTTCATTTATGAACTAATTAATTAGTTAGTTTAGATTATAACGGCTGTTATAAACAGTTGAAGATAATATGATTAATTTAAAGCAATTTCCTTTCCTTAATTATATAGTTAAGTTTATATAATTACTTGTTAAAGGATCAGATAAGGTCGAATTCACTTCTGCTCCTCTCCGTATGCTGTTCTAGTCCGCAACCTTACCGTTCCTTGTTCGGGAACGACGATCGCCACCATCCATTCGCTGACCTCCGTTCCATCGCCAGGAATCGACGAGCAGATCCTAACTCCAGGAAACAACAAGCTACTACTCAGCTACTCCCCTTCTTACTGTTATTCGAACCACCTCCTCCATATTGGTTCGAACGCGCCACCCAATTCATGTACCATCACAGTCCATCGCTACATTCACACGCCAGTCCCATCCACTCTGGAAAACTCAAAACCTGCGTATTTTTAAAAGCCTGTCTCCACCACTTCAGTATACACCACCACACTAAAACAATACCTCACACCCTCCGCCCACTCCTCCTCAACGTCACATTCACCCGGCTCGTCATCTCCATCTTTCCCATGTCAAACCCGCACTCACATGGTCTAGCCACTTTCGAAAATCTCCTCTGACATTGATGCTACAGTTCGCGCACGCCATTGGGTTGTAAATATAGGAGGAAGTGTTTATTGCGAATGGATAAATACAGGAGTTTATAATTTGAAGGAGGGGAGTCTCATTCTTTTATAGTTTGTAGGGAAGATGTGATCTATATCACCATTACACGAAGAAAGAAAAATGAAAGAGAAAGGGATGGAGCAGCAGTTCTTTTATAGGGGAGACTACGTGTGTGTGCCAAGTTTTAGAGTTTATAGGTTTACTGAGAATTGTAGGTTAGCTGTAAAGTGGGTGAATTTCAAAGTAATACGTGGTCGGCGGTATTGCGATGGTTTGGCAAGCAAGTATCTTTGAATGGATTGACACGCAAGGAAATCAAAACTGTGGGATGCAAGTAATGTATTTGTTTGAGACATAACGTGCGCAAGTTAAACAAAACAGGGGCTGCACGGTTTAAATATTCATTACGTATTATGAAGTGTATGGAATGCATGGGCACAATTTAATAATATTTTATTATAATGGAAGTTGCGCATGAGTTATCATGTTAAAAATCACCACATACAACCTCTGTTTTTGACAAAATAAGGCAATCCTAGTACAAAAAAGTATTCTGGACCCAATGGGATTGGTTTCGTCGAATTCCAAGATCGTTTGTGAAAAGTACTTCATAAATATCGATGAAAAAATCAAGCGCTTAAAATTCCAATAATTACAGAAAAAATCCAATAAATCTGAAATCTTGACATTTTACTAGACCTCTTCCAAACGGATCCAATGATATTTATTTCGTTAAAATCAGAGTATGTTTGGCCAGTCGTTTATTCGTTTAAAGTTACCCCTTTCTAATTTATATGAACTATTAAATAGAAACACATGCATTTTTGGCCATCGAAGTCACATACGACATCCGATTACCACGAAATTTGATTTTCTTACAATAATTTAACGATGCGGTCCTAATGAAACTAATTTCATCGAAAAATGAGACCGTTTGCAAAAAAATGGCTATTTTTAACGCTAATATAATATTAATTAAATTTCCAAATAATTCAATAAAATACTAATAAATTATTTTCATCATATATATTCAAACAGAATATATATACAATTCCAAATATAAATTATACAATTCAATATCGTCCATTTCGGGTTAAACGTTATTCAATTTATGTTAAAATCCTATTAAATATGTTAAATAAACGTTATAATTAAGTAACGATTTTCCATAGCCACTATTTAAAAATTTTGAATTGGACATAACTAATAAACTATAAAAAAAATCTGGATTTTTCTCTTCCATATGAAAATTATAATCAACAAGAATCCAACGTTTCTTGTTTCAAGGAAATCCGACTTGAAATGGATTCTGTATATCCAGTTAAAGTTCAAAACTCAATATTACGAACTGCCGCGCCATTTTGAGCTCGAGTTATAATTATATAAATATATAACGTTTAAACTTCGTTTTCAATAACGAATAAAATATTAAAATTCATTAATATTCCAAAATAAATATTTAAAATAATAAATTAAATTAAATATTTGGCTGCTAAAAATATGGGACATTACAACTTTCATACTGTCGGTTCCAGTTTGCAAGCCACCTAAGCCGCGAGTTTCATCCATGTCGTTAAAGCTCAAACCGCAAGTCGTTAATGAAAGTTGACTCCAAGTTGTTCCTTCATGAGGATTTAAGTCTTTCATACATAGTATGCAAATTTGTAACAAGATGGTGTAGCACGACACTGTAAGAATGGATCAGCTTCTGACCGAGGATGGTCCACATGTCCTTTATAATGCGCGAGCCTGTAAAGAAACCAATATATGATGGCCACATAAAAGGTGGGTACATGCGGCAGTTAAATAAAGCGGGGCATTTAAAACTTAAAGTCAAGTCGTAAGCCGCTTCTGGAAACCATGTCGCAAGCCGCTGATTTAAAGCATGCCATTCATAAAGCTGTACACGTCCAGCCCATTTATAGCTGTAAAGTGTAGATTACGTGGTCCACTGGCATTCACAAGTGATTACATCTATAATAAAGAGTTAGGTGGTAGCATGCACAACTGTACAAAACGTTTAAACAGTGAGAAGCAAGTGACATAATTCATCAAGTCGTTGGCTCAGATAATCCATGTCGTGACTGCTTATGTTGTTCACACTCAAAGTCAATCCACAGACCAGCTGGTGCCAGCTGTAAAGCGCACGTTACCAGCTGTATACATCTAATTACAGAAATGCCACTACCCCTAAACACCATCTATAAATACCCCCATACATCATACATGAAAGGGGACCGAAAATTCTACTCCGAAGGGCCGCTAAATCATTTCTCCAACACTCTAAACTCCATTCCAAGCTCCATTAATGGTTTCTCAAGATCAATACATCTCTCTCCAACAACAAAGGGATAAAATATTCTCCAAACTCTATTAGAAATTACTCAAATTCAACTCAAGCTTCTCTAATCTCCATCAATCCTCTCTAAAGCCTAGATCTAACACAAAACCGTCACAAAATCAATGAAAATCACTCAAGTGTTCAAGTTTTGAAGATATTCATCAATCTCCACCGCTAAACCATTCCTTTGATATATTCAAGTGAAATCTAGAGAAAAGAGAGAGAATTATCATAAAATGAGTGAAATGCATAAAGCGATGTACTTCGTAAACTCAAGTATGATAACGAGAAGTGATTCCATAGTGGATGTAGGTCTAATTGACCGAACCACTCTAAAAATTCCTTGTTATTTATTTTTTGCTCTTTATTTTGTGATTGTGTCCCCATTTTCCTATTTCTAACCTTTTGGTGAAGTAGTGTTCCAAAACACCTTTGGTGTTGAAGTCATTTGAATTTCAACATTTGACCCACCGTGGGGCCACGTTCATACTCCTCTCAAGCTTAAGAGCCACGCATTGAAGTTCTAATCCCACTTCTACTATAGATCCTCTAAATCTAAGATCCGGGCCAAATGACGAATTTTCTCCAAATTCAAATCCTTGTCCGAGATAATGGCAAAGTCTAAGAACACTACTAGTAAATCCATCGGAGAAACCGACAACGTTGCTAACGATGAAGCTACACAACTTACCAATCACTTTGAAGTTGGAGAAAACTCAATAGGTGGAGCTGGAGTAACTAGAGATGAACTAGACGCCGTTGTCGCCTATTTAATCAACGCATGGAAACTTCAAATAAAACTTTAATGGATGCTAATGATGCTTTGATGAAAAAAAATGAACGCTCTTCTAAACGCTCAAGCAAATCCCGCTCCTCCTCAAAAGGTTCATGTCAAGCTTGAAGAGAACAATAATTCGGCAGCTTATAATCATAATCACAACGATAATATGGAAGGCCTCGATGGATGGGAAAGCAATAGGAATGAAGCTGAAGTTTAGGATTCGAAGCCGAAAGCCGAAAACCATTCCGATCGAAATACCCGACGAGTTACATGTCCCACCAAAGGGGCATCTCCCCATAGTGGAGGTAAAAAACCTAGATCCTCTAATCGTGATCGCTCGCCCAGACGAGAATCTGAAAAAGAGATCGAAGTCCGCTCTGTGGAACGACACAACTCAAGGGGATATATCGAGGATATGGTAAAGCAAATCATGAAAGATAGCATGGCTCGCAATGACAGTGAAAGAGAATGGGACTTCTTCCCCAGCAAATATCCATTCACAAAGAGGATATACAAAGTTGAGTTTCCTAAAAGGTTCACTCATCCTACTCTGCCTCCGTACAAAGGTACTTCTGATCTGAATCACTTCCTGTATGGATATGAATGCAGCCAAAGCGATAGACGAGATCAAGTGCCTATGCTTCCCTCTCTATGTAGAAGGTGTCGCATCATTACGAATTACAAGGCTGCCGCCCAAATACGTTGATCGATTTGACGATTTGACTCTAAAGTTCAAGGAGCAGTTTAGGCTGCATGCTACGAAGGCTAAATATGTTATCTCTATGACATCAATGAAGCAAAATCCAGGAGAGTCTGTTAAAGCTTTCCTCAAGAGGTTCAACACTGCTTTTTCCGAGGTGGGGAATCCCGAACCCCGCATGATCTTAACGTCTCTAATCAGCGCTATTGATGAGAAAAGCGAATTTGGTAGATGGATCAAAATGAAAGGGCCAAACACGCTTGAGAAATTCTACAAAAAAGCAGAGGAGTATATGAGGGTGGACAATAATCCTGTGCCTCTTCAGATTATTGACGGTGACCCACTTCTTGAAGCTCCGAAAAGTGTTGTTACTCAATACAATCAAAAGAATTCAAGAGGTCAAAAGAGAGGAAATGACGGGAAAGATAATCGAGATGGCAAGAAAACTCGCTTTTTTACACCCTTTGAGTCCACCTCTCTAAATAATACTCTGGAAAACATCTACCTCGCTTCCAAAGATGCAGAATATTATCCAGAACCACCATCGCTTAATATTTCTAAGAGAGCAGTGAATTCTGGAAATTCTGCCGCTTTCACTATCAACCCGGGCATGATACTAATGAATGCCGACACTTGAAGAACTTAATCGAGGAGTTGATTAGGAAGAACAAGCAGCATCAATATGTGAAGAATCCACAAGCTACAAATCCTTCTGCAACTCCCCAGGGGCAAGAGACATCAAACGGTCAATCCGGTCAAAGCAACGAAACTCCAACACGGGCTAATGCAAGGCCGGTCATAAACTAGTGACCAATGGTGGTGCTCCAATTAATGGCTCGGAATAAGTGATC
This sequence comes from Allium sativum, assembly GCA_030737875.1. Lineage (NCBI taxonomy): Eukaryota > Viridiplantae > Streptophyta > Magnoliopsida > Asparagales > Amaryllidaceae > Allium > Allium sativum. Next base: position 601,216,431 of record CM060916.1, on the reverse strand, counting down.
ATCATCGCCACAACTTTATTTCATGCTTTACTTCATGTTGTCTTCGAAATTCTTGTAAAACAGTCTGTAATATTCTAGAAATGTTGTACTGAACAATTAGCTCTGTGATTAAAAGCATATCTACCTGAATAAATTCCTTGCTTGCAAAAATCTTTGTCAAATCAAAATTTGCTTAAAGATGATTTTATATTGCAGTCCATCTGTCGAGCGCTTGTTTCTTTAAAATCCGACGAAGCATAGAGACCCCAATAACACTAATTCAAGCACCAAGTGCTGTAAATACCAACATCCACAAGTGCAAAAATAGAAAAGCACTTCCTTGAAAAGTGAACGGGAAGAGTCGCAAAGATTCAAATAGCGAGCAATCACCATGACAAACAAACGAGAGGGTTGTAACCTTTGTCGAAAGGGCATTTTCTCAAATGAGAGGTCCAAGGCCCCGGTTCCTGAACTGAGATAGCCTGCCAAATCGAGCGTCCAACAAAGGAACTAGTGCCAGCCCCATGAAACGATTTAATAAGAAAAATATCCACAATAAAGCAAACACTTCCCAAATGAAGTGCAAAATACCTCCCTAAGCGGGGGAGCAAAATATAAATACCTCCCCAAGTGGGGACACAAAATGTAAAGACCTCTCCGAGTGGGGGCACTAAATCAAAAGACCTCTCCATGCGAGGGCACTAAATTCAAATACCTCCCCGAGCGAGGACACTAAATCCAAAGACCTCCCCGAGCGGGGGAACTAAATCAAAAGACCTCCTCGAGCGGGGGAACCAAATTCAAAGACCTCCCATAGCGGGGGCACTAAATTCAATGACCTCCCCTACCGGAGGCACCAAATATCGATCCTCCCCTAGTGGGGGCACGAAGATATAGAAACTTCTCCATGTAGAAGAACCAAACAAGTCAGTAAAGTCGGAATTCCTATTGAATTGACAAGTTCAGAGGTTCTACGCATGATTGGCAAGTTTAAATAACTTTATCCAACAAAGTAGAAGCTTCTAGCGCTTCAACCACAATCAAGGAAAACTCGACAAAATGATCACATAAATGCGACTCATGGCAACCCATGGTATTGAGGCAACACAACCACATAAGAGTTGAATAACACCCGAAAAATACCATGAGTCCATCACGACATTGCAGCAAGCCAGAAACTGATTTACTCTTAGCATGATCTTGCCTTCAAAATGGGGCATTTGAAGAATTCGGCAAAATCAATATGCTCGATATGCCGATAAAACTCACTGTACTGATAAAGATAAACCTGGGAAACCCAATTAGAATCTCTTAACGCAAAGGTTTCCTCGTCTACAAATCTCCAACCATAAATTTCTCACAAAAAATACGATGATATCTTGTTTCAAATCTAAGGATAAGCAATGCTTAAAAGGGCAACTGTGCGAACATGGCATAGTCCGAATCTAATAAAGCAGTAACACATCTCAAGGAGTTGAAGCTAATATCCATCAATAATTTCAGTGTGAGATATAAAAAGGAGATTGAGAAATAATCACACATTAGGACAACCCGTCGTGAAATAGGGATTCAAAATTTTATACACCATAGGATGATCCATGATGTCAAAGCAAATTCATATCTGAATTTCTAAATCTAACTAAGCTATTGCAACAGGTCTAAAGATGAATAGTCGGCAACCCGTGACAATTCTGCATCAAATTTGGGAATGCCATAATAAGTGCACGCTTTAGCACATAATGGCATCTTCCCAGCAAATTGTCAAGAGGACGAGGAATAACCAAATACTGATTCATTTACAATCCAAAAGTCGTAGTCTCTCTAGCCTCAGAAACTCATCTCGAAGTTCCAATTTGAACAGGTACACATTTCATAAAACGTAAATCATCGTACGAGATTATATGAGTCATTAAAAGAGCGAGGCTTGAAATTTGCACTTGGTGTACATATCGATTAGCAGAAGAACTCAAGTATTGTTGTGAATTCGGATTAGAGTATCGTATTTATATGGACAATGTTAAATGAATTATAAACAATTAAACAAATTAGTTCTGTATAGATACGTTATTCAATCCCAGTCACAAAATTCATTATAATCCATTTTTAGTGACTAACCAATCTGTTATTGATGTGGACGATCAATAATAAAGTATAAGTCCGAAATCGTGCAAGTGCTTGTTTTAATTACAGATTATGTGGCACAAAGCATATAAATTCAGCTAACAAGTTCTGTGCTTGGACCATTTGGAATCAACGAGTCAAAGGATCAAAGTATGATTCGCCATAGCGAACGAAACAGCTAAGGTTGATTCTCAACGTACAACAAATTTAAATTCGAAGCTTTCAAGTCAGAGATACAAATTGCAAGTGCTTGGCTATACCAATATGTGAACAATCCGGACTAGAGCTGTTTCACCAAATTGCCGATTCCAATCCAAGAATACAAGTCAATACAAAGACCCATTGAATTTCGAAGCCTGTATTTTATACGAAACACAAGCTTCGAGGGGAAAATGTTAACCTTATTGTAAAAATGCAGTTCAAAGTTATGAATTGTTCACGAACGACGACATGTGGTTTCAAAGTGAATACGAAATCAGGTCGTTTGAGCACACATATATCATGCCGTTAAAACATCATCAAGCCATGTAGATCACTGTAGTCATGTCATGTCGCAAATATTCATGTCGTTCAGGCAATTCATGCCGCTCCCATTCAAGTCGTTGAGACCGTCCAAGTCGCTAATACGGCATGCACAGTTAAGTCATTGTGCACACTCAAGTCGTAGGTCGTCACTCAACTATGCCGTAAGACATCTCATATCTCATGTCACAAGGCATTCATGCCGTAAGTCATCTCATGTCACAAGGCTTTGGATCCACGTATAAGCCATGCAGACGTAACACTATATAGAAATGTCGCAGGCTCACATGCATGCAAAGTGTGGAGTATATGACCCATGTAAACAATAGAAAGCTTGTCATGGACCATGTGAATCATAAAACAGTGCAATCATGGCATTGGGTCCATCGCATATATCAAGACGCACACACATACAATCAGCAATTCAAGTCGTGACATATACAAAAGGTTAAGACGACAGAGCTCAATTATATAAATGACAATGGGACACGTGGAAAGTATAGGATGGACATGATATCTCGATAGCAAAACAACATACGGTGCTTTGTATTGTGGAGTACTAGAAAAAAATGTGACCATATTTAAGTTGTAAAGTAAAGGTGGTGCAAGACACGTGGCACACCCAGGTCGTGATGGCCATATGCTTCATTTCATACCAATCCGCTGAATGCTTTCATATTGTCGATTCACGTTTACAAGCCACCCAAGCCGCGAGTTTCATCCATGTCGTTAAAGTTCAAACCACAAGTCATTGATGAAAATTGACACCAAGTTGTTCCTGCATAAGGATTTAAGTCGTTCATACAAACTATGTAAAATTGTAACAAGATGGCGTGGCACGGCACTACAAAAATGGATCAACTTTTAAATGAGGATGGTCCACGTGTCCTTTATAATGCGCGAGCCTGTAAAGAAATCAATATATGATGGCTATATAAAAGGTGGGTACACGCGACAGTTAAATGAAGCAGGACATTTAAAACTTAAAATCAAGTCGTAAGCCGCTTCTGGAAACCATGTCGCATGCCGCCGATTTAAAGTATGCCATTCATAAAGCTGTACACGTCCAGTCCATTGACAGCTGTAAAGTATAGATTACATGGTCCACTTACATTCACAAATTACTACATGTATAATAAAGTGTTGGGCAGTAGCATGCACAGCTGTACAAAATGTTTAAAAAGTGAGAATCAAGTGACGTAATTCATCAAGTTGCTGGCTCAGATAATCCATGTCATTACTGCTTATGTCGTTCACACTCAAAGTTAATCCACAGACCAGCAGGTGCCATCTGTAAAGCACACATTACCAGTTGTATACATCTAATTACAGAAATACCACTACCCTTAAACACCATCTATAAATACCCCTCTATATCATACATGAAAGGGGACCAAAAATTCTACCTCGAAGGGCCGCCAAATCATTTCTCCAACACTCTAAGCTCCATTCCAAGCACTATTAATGGCTTCTCATGATCAATACATCTCTCTCCAACAATAAAGGGATCGAATCTTCTCCAAACTCTATTAGAAATTGCTCAAATTCAACTCAAGCTTCTCTAATCTCCATCAATCCTCTCTAAATCCTAGATCTAACACAAAACCATCACGGAATCAAAAAAAATCACTCAAGTGTTCAAGTGTTGAAGATATTCATAAATCTCCACCATACTTAGAGAGATCAAACCATTCCTCTGATATATTCAAGTGAAATCTGGATCAAAGAGAGAGAAAAAGGAGAATTGTAACACCCCATGATTTTACTAACACTAAAGAGGATAAATTAAATAATAATTAATTTAATATTCATAATTAAGGGAAATGGACTGCGCCATTGCGTCCGTCTTGAAATTTTGGTCAAGATAGACATTTGGTTTGCGTAAAACGGACACCGTATGAAGAATTTATGAGGGTTTTAAGTTTGTATACGCGTAGAAAGAACATATATACACATATGAGTCACGTATGAGTCAGATATGAGTCAGACCCTATCCAAAACAGTTCGAAAATCAAAAATTCGTCAAGGCGGCAAATTTTCCACTCTAGGGGGTCGACCCCCTAGAGGGGTGTCGACACCGGGGTCGACCCCCCTTAAGGGGTGTCAACCTATGGGTAGACCCACCAAAAAGGGTGTTGACACCCCTAGTGCTTATGTGGTAGTAGGTTTCAGAGGGTTCTGCAACTATAAATATGGGGCTATTTCTCATATTTTCTTCATTGGAAATCATGGGAGCCAAATGCTGCCGGAGTGCGAACTGAGACAAATCCATTTTTCTTCAAACAATTATCAGTTTTGCAAATCAAATCCAGAAATTCAAGATCCATTCTTTCTCTATTCTCTAAACCTAACGGCAGGCTAACGCTGTGAGTTTCTAGTTGCTTTTAAGTTTGAATGAATAAAAATGGATTATGAAAGACTGTGAATTGGATATGATGTAACTATGAATCTATGCTATTGTTTAATCTTATACTATGTCATGATAGATCTACATCTTTAGATCCAATGCAATTGTGGTTATTCTATTATATTGCCTATGTGGATCTTGACTTGTAACAATATTGCGGTGGATGTAAATCTGTTAATTTGGACAGTTGCAACAGTGGTTAGATCTAATTCTTTATGTAAATCACCTTTCCCCAGTCATATTGTGATCAACTTAGATATGTTGTAAGTTGGACATGTGAACCCATATTTAGATCTAAGCATGCTATTATGTCACCCTAATGATGTTAGATATATTTTAACCTATGGATCTGAATTATGTGATCTAATTTATCCCCTTGTGTTTATCATGTTAGATCTAAACCAATTGGACATCTAAATTGCTAATTTAGATCTTACTATGCTTATTGGGACATCATAGTTATGTTAAAATCAATTGACTACCACAAGTTCACTAGTTTTATATCCATCTTGTTATGATGTTAATTACATATCGATGTCAGTATGTATATTCACCTTATCACCATGATAGTATATGCCTATGCCAAGTTGAACAATCACTTTTGTTACACTCCCACTATTTTTCCCTTTTTATTGTTTATGGTTAGTCTATTATCTAGCCTAGGCATGCTGCCAATTTTGTGAGGACTCTAGTTAAGGAACGAGGGAGAAAGGGTTAATAATGGCATAATTTGAATATGAACATGTTTGGACATATAATTCAAACTGTTGGGTAGAATGGACATTAACACCTATAAAGGGAAAGGTTTAATTAATTGATTGATTAATTAATAATGGAATGTTTTGTAATTACAGTTAGGAATTGTAATTGTACTTATGACATAAGGTTAGGTTGCATTAGTGGTGGAAGTCTTCCCGGACCCGGCCAGCATATCCAGCAGCCACTAATGTTGAACCTAATGTGGGTGGTCTAAGTACGCAAATACAAATCGGACTCTGACATGAGGTTAGGCCCAACTGTGGAATAAGTCTGCCAGACCCGACCGGCATATCCAGCATCCACACGTTGTAGGCCTAATGTGGGAGGTTTAGCCTATTTTAAACCATAAATGGACATGGTAATAAATTGGGCTACTTAACCAAATCTAATCCATAGGGATTGTATGATTGTGAACTGAAGTTAGGATTTAGTAAATTGATTGGATAGTGGATGGGTTAAGCAAATCTGGAGGGGGTGGGTAATATTTACATATAGGCTCACAACTTATTCTGATAAGGTTATGTAATTAAAGACACCTAGTGGTATACATAACTGGAGGAAATAATAGAGTTATGTAATTAAAGACACCTAAAGGTATACATAGTCAGTGAAAACCTAATGGGGGATATAAGACAAAGGGGGTAGCTTGTATCATATTGTGTGGGACTCGTTTCAATCAGTAACCCGGAGTAGGTATCAAATTAAATTACTCCGTACTAGGCGAAGAGGGGACACGCTTACTGACTGATTGTAAGAGATCCAAACGTAAAGGACGGTGTGGAAGACGCAAACCGACTGGGCCATGTGCGTGCACGAGCTGGGCATAGGGGGATAAGACGACCGTGACACCAGTAGATATGGTTATGCACATCTTGGGAAATAAAGGGTTGCCACTTTAGGAAGTGATACCTTATACCGTGGGACCAACACATGGTATATACGGAGTAGGGAGCCGATCGATTAGGGTAGTGGTTAGGGTACACTTGGACATATGCCCTAAGTCTACCAACTTATAGTGGAAAGGATCGTCTCATTCTGGTTGTACTAGTAATAGTGTAGAGTAATCATTAGAAAAGTTTACACTTCTTATCCTGTCTACCTTGTTACACCCTCCATTTATGTAGTGATCTCTCTTATCCACTTTATATGCCTGTCATGTTACTTTTATTTATTTACTTGCTAAAAGTCATTAGGCTCACCAGACTTTATGTCTGACCCTCTTGTTTCTCCTTCTTTCTTCCGTTTCCCTCCAGGTTCTCAGGGAGGAAACACTCAGGCTTAGTCAGGACTCAGATATCATCTTGCTAGAGCTGCTTCCGAAGTATGGCTCAAGTTTTTATCTCTATTGTGGCTTTGTCTCTTTTATTTGGGGAATTATGTTTTCTTTTAAGTATTTATGTACTCTGATGTTGAAAGACAGAAGTTATGTTATTGTAATGGTTTTTTGAGACGAATGGTATTTTGAACCACGCTGTATGATTTGTATTTGAAATAAAAATTTGAATTTCCGCTACTATCTTATTTATGTCTGTCTTGTAATATTATGTGTTTGTTTACCTATAACGCTTCACAGAACTTAATGCATTCCCTTTGTGAGTGACATTAATAGATGTGAGGTGTTACACTTGGTATCATAGTTGAAGGTTACCAGATTGGATAAAGTTTCTGAAAATTATTTTCAAAAAGATTTTAAAAGAAAGCATTTTCAAAAAGAAAAGTCTGTTTTGAAAAATATTCCTCAAAAAGCCATATGTAATATCCTTCGGTCCTTTGTCTAAATCTCTTCCTTTTTCCTTTTTTCAGCATGTCGGGAGAAAAAAACATTCCTAGCATCCCAGAGGATGTTGCAATACACGGATGGTTCCATAGGAATTTTGAGGCTATGGCGTCTGCCGAAGTCCAAGGAAATGTTCCTCCCCCAGCTGCACCAGTTATTCCTCCTCCCCCTCCAAGAGCAGATAACTTCACCAAGATTTGCAAAGACTTCCGTGCTATGGAGGTAAGCCATTCCATGGGAACGCGACATTCGTAGAAGCTCGGAATTGGCTCAAGAAGACCGAGGACTTGTTCATAATCTTTGAAGTAGAAGATAGAAAGAAGGTTCAGTTAGCCGTCTAGCTACTAAAGGACGAAGCCTCATTTTGGTGGGAAGTCACCCAAGATGGACGTTCGGTGGAAACTTGAGAAGATTTTAGACAGAGGTTCGAAATGAAATTTCTCTCCCAAGCTGAGAAAAGCATGCAGATGGAGAGATTCTTAGCACTCAAACAAGGAAACTTAATGGTGAAAGAGTATGTGAATAAATTTAACCATCTAGCAAGGTTCGGGTTAGAGTTGGTGGATACGCCGCACAAAAGGGCTTTGCGGTTTGCTAAAAGGCTGAATGAGCCTCTGTACGGGCTAGCCATGTCCCATATTCCAATGGGGGCCGCTTTTGAAAAGCTTGTTGATATGGCCCTAATGCATGAGGAAGACAAGGGAGAAAATAAGGTTGAGGAGACATCGCAAAACATGAAGGTGTGGCCTAAGAAGGGGAAGCAACAACTACAACATCGGCAGAAGAAAGGAGGGAAGAATGATAAAGGCAAGGATAAGAGAAAATGTCACAATTGTGGGAAGGAAGGTTACCTGATTAAAGACTGTAAGCGAAGGAAGAACTCTTGCTACCACTATGGAGAGGTCAGACACTTTGCTAGAGAGTGCCCGAAGAAACAGGGATCACAGGGACAAGGTCAAAGGAAAAGTTCTGGAGGGGAGGTGCATACTCTCGCGATCAATGCTCTTGATAGAGGTAGAAAAATTTCCGTGGAAGGATTAATTTCTCTTTCAAACCATCCTATTAGAACACTTTTTGATTCTGGTGCCTCACATTCATTTATATTAAGTTCTATAGATGAATCTCTGCACTTAATTACTAGTATGGTAGTGGATCCCGTAGTTGTTTCAAACCTCATTGGTGGTTCGGCTCATTTATCTATGATTTGTCGGGGTTTGTAAATATCTGTGTTAGGCGTCGAGTTTGAATGCGATGCGTATGTGCTCGGGTTTATGGGCTATGGGTTGATTCTAGGAATGGATTGGCTTACCACTTATGGTGCCATTATGAATTGTGAGAAGAGGGTCGTTAGGCTTCTAACTTGCCATGGGATGACCCTCAAGATTTCTTGTAACACCCCGTATTTTCTGAGAATATATAAAAAAATGGTTAATTATGAAGAAGTTATTAAGCCTTGAAGTTTATATGCATATGAGAGAAATATATATAGATATATATAAAAAATAAAAAAATAAACATGCAAAAAAAAGGTTCAAAACAGCAAATTGGGAGGGGGAATAACCGAACCGGCCCATTTTTGAGGTCGACCTGAGCTCCGCTGGGTCGACTAGGGGTTAATCCAGGGTGTTTGGCTGTCATCCCGTGGGCCGATTCGCTCAAATGCAGATTTTGCATTTGAATGGTTCTCATGATTCAGGGTTAATCTAATGGTCCTAAATAACTTCCTACACCTATATATACATCCCTAACCTAAACCTAAATCTCATATACAATTCTCTAGCCTCCATTGCTCTCTTTCTCTCTAAATAAATAAATAAATCAATGGCGTCTCTACTCTGCTGAAACCTAAGCTAGGACTTGTGCTTCTTCTTCCTCCAATTCTGATTAGGACTAAAAGAGAACAGCTACAACACCTTTTTCTTTTAGAATCCAACCAAGGCAAGTACAGTTATTCTCCGCTATAAACGTTAATTATAATTTTGATATGCTTTTAAATCTGAGTTTGAGGTTGTATATATATTCTCTTCTGTTAGATCTGTTTTCTGTGACTGTTCTGTATTCCTTTCTTCTTTTCTGTTTCTATAGCCAGGCTACCACGAGCCTGTGCCCAATCTCATAAAGAGATTAATGTATGAACGCAAAATTTGGGACAATTAATGAATGACGCGAAATTTGACAAGACTGAATTGAACGTATGACTTTAGATCTGAAGCATAAAATATATTGGACATGTGACTTGGGATTGGATGCATAAATTTGACTATGAACATGTAATTTATATATTGCATGCATAGAGTATGTTGTAATTTAGATCTGTAACTAATTAGAGAAATGAACATATGTTATTTAGATCTGTAATTAATTAGAAAAATGAGCATATGTTGTAAACTAGATTTAGATCTATGCATATTCTGTGATAAAAGAAAAGAGGAACCATTGTATGTTTACATATGATTGGAGACTTTGGACAAAATGCATATAAAAGTCAAGATCTGATTTTTAGAAGATATAATTTAAAGATTTAGATTGTTGGGTATATTTTGCATTATGATTCATGACTTGAAAAGAAGAAGGATATGGAAAGTTAGGTGTAAAGATTTACATTAATTAGGATATCTATTATTGTGATTACACCTAAATAGGAATTTTTGGATATATGGCATGCATTGTAATTAATGATTATATTTGGTATAATTTACATGTGAATCTGCTGTAAAATGCTAGTTTAACAAAAATTGGAACATATGTTATATGGTAAATTATGTCCATATTATGCGCTATGTAAATTTATGCAAACATGGAATATATTTTCATATTGTGAATCATGACAATTATGTATGTAACACCCCACCTCCGCCAGGGTGTCTCTTGCAAGCACTCTGACTTTGGAGGGGCGTTTGAATCAGGTAAACATGCATAATGATATATCAAGGCAGAACAAGAACATATGTATATATGTAAACAGAGTAAATAACATAGATAAAACAGCGGAAAATTTCAAACCATTTCAAAACAAGTCTAGTACAACATAATGTCAACTTTCCAAATACACAAGTCTAGATAAAAAAACAACATTACTGAAAAACTGAAATACATAAGTACTATCCCCAAAATAAGTGATAACCATAGCTAGCTTCATGTCAAGACCGTACATGAGCTAAAATCCCACAAGCAAGTGATCCGAAATCCAAGCTAAGCTCCAACGTTCCCACCCTGAGAACCTGGGGGGGGGAAACGGAAGAAAAGAGGCGAAAGAAAACAGGTCAGTCAAAAAGACTGAGTAAGCCCGACTACAATCAATGTAAACTGATAAAGTTAACTGGCATGAGAAGCAGGGATGAACATAAGGATAACAACATACTAGCATGATGATTAACTAACAAGGTAGATAAAGGTGTCATCCCATAATCAGGATTAAGGTTTTTGCACCACAGGTGTACTAGCAAACTAACATGACTTGAATAAACAAGTATTGATCCCTTGGCCCAAGCTTTGGCCCAATAACATGAAGTGACCCTAACACGAGGTCCAATAACATGAAGTGACCCTAACACGAGGTCCAATAACATGAAGTGACCCTAACACGAGGTCCAATAACATGAAGAGACCCTAACACGAGGTCGAATAACATGAAGTGACCCTAACAGGAGGTCCAATAACATGAAGTGACCCTAACACGAGGTCCAACCAAACGGTCTAGTCGACCGGCTCCCTAAGCCTAACTCGTCACGTGTTGGTGTCAATACGGCCCAAACATAATTGTAGTTGAACTGTGCCGGGTCCACCCTTCGGGTGTATCAAGCCCTAGGGTGCCAACCCCTGGACACCATAAACATGAGTGCACAGTCTCGATCTACTGGTACCCATGCTTGACTTCTCCAAATACGGACTACGTGCACGACCATAGTCCGTCCGGAACTACATCGGCGTACCACCCTGCCGTCGTTTATTGGTCGCTTACCTCCAGCCCAGTAATCGTGCCCCCTCCCTAGCCTAGTCCCTAGGGCCTTAATGATACAAACTTGGGATTACTGCTGGAGTGGGCCCCCATTGCTAGGATTTTTCTAGTGGGTTATGTACGGTTTAACCCTCTTGATAATCATGGATTAACTTGGTTAAGTGTAACGATGAGTTCACGACTTAACCCTGACTCATCTACCAAGCCCAAATTGGTTAAGTATTAAGTGGACCATGACTTAACCCTAATCATGAGGCATTAGTTAATTTACTGCGCCTTAACCTCTCACATTAGACCTTGTTGTGGTTACTAGTTAAGCCGGTCGGTTCCGGGTAGCTTTACACCACAACTTGGTCTAACCTCGGGTTCAAGGTACAACATGGCCAACTTCTCACATTGGGTCCTATTGTTTGTAGCAACTAGTTAAGCCGGTCGGTTCCGGGTAGGTTTACGCTACAAACTCAACCCAACCTCGAGTTGGTCACACTTATCTTTTCTAAGTGTCATGTCCATCATGTTTCCAAAACATGTTACAAGTTTTCAAGCATTTGGGTAGACCTAACTTAATAGGTAAATTCCCAAAATTATGTTTTTATGTCTTTTAAGTTTACCCAACCCCAAACGCAATCCCATCGCTTACATATCGCCATAGCACATAAAGGATAGAAAGAGGGAACTTGGCATAATCACGACATAAAGGTGTTGAAGCCACAAGTTCAACATGGTGGCATATGAAATGGACATATGTTCATATACTTGCATAGTACATTTTTAGGCCTCAAAAGCATGCATAAAACCAAACTTGGCATATTAGTGATACATGGTGCTAAATGACATGTAGAAATGGCCATAAGTTCGCATCTAGCCTCACATGCAAGTTATCATAAGAGATATGATAACTTACATGTTGCCAAAATGCAACCTTTGGCATAAAGCTTGAAGCTTTATGTTCATAAACCCAAGATAAGCTTGCATAACATGATAGCATGAACAAAATGTTCAACCCAAACTTGCATAACATAACTTGCATATCATATGACAAACTTGCATATCAAACTTGCATAACATAACACGATAAACTTGCATATCATGACATGGCATACTTGCATAACATAACATGATGAACTTGCATATCATAACATGGCATACTTGCATATAAACTTGCATATCACAACATGGCAAACTTGCATAGCATAACATGGCATACTTGCATAACAAAACTTAGTAAACTTGCATATCATGTCAAACTTGCATATCATACATTTAACTTTAGAGTTTAAGTATGAAAGTAGAATAGGGCTTACAATGCTTATGAAGACACACAAAACTATGACAAAGCCCTTATGCAACCAATTATACCCAAAATGCAAGCTCTAACATAAAAACCCTTGAGCCAAAATGATCAAAACCCTTGCTTTATGATGTAAATATGGAAACTTGACTTGAATGCAAGCTAATGATGCTCATACAAGCTTGAAAACACTTGTATGCATGGAAAATCTCTCTTAGAAATAATTTTAGAGTTTTATGAAGAGAGTGGAGGCCATGAGAGGTAAAATTTTGCCATAGTTTAGTTGTAGGATTGATTAATGATGATTTAGGGTTAGGTTAGGGGCTTATTTATAGAGATTAGGATTAGTTCTAGCCTTAGGATTAAACCCTAGTTCTAATCTCAGCCCTCAAAATCGAATCTGGCCCCCAAACTCAACACAAACCCAAAATGGTGCACCAGGCAGAACTGCCCGGCTGGACCAAGTCGACAGCCAAGTCGACAGGGCTGTCGACTTGGGACCAACCAAGTCGACTCCCAAGTCGACAGGGCTGTCGACTTGGGTGCTCTGGCGGGAATTTTCCCGCCTGGCCCAAACTGGCCCAAATTTCCAAATTCAAACTTGAATTTGAAATCTGTTTTTACTTTGAAATTTTCTGAAAACTTCGTTGGGCCTTAATCGGGTCATACGGACTCCGATTTTCGAAAACTCGGACTCTATTTTGCGTATTTTTCCGAGACGAATGCAATGGCATAGCCCGTTTCCCTTGATTCAGATTTTTAAATTAAATTCTGCCTCGATTTATGTTATAACAGGTTATTGAAAATACGGGTTGTTACATTCTCCCCTCCTTAAAGGATTTCGTCCCCGAAATCTTCAAGTTAGGAAGAACGTATCCTACCATCCAACATCCATCTACTCAAAACATCATCCACGAGCAATCATTGTCCTTACAAGATTCTAAATGTTGTATGAACATATGCAAAGGTGTGTGTATATGTACTTATCTAATGCAAATATCATCAATGCAAATTATGTTAGTGAAATGAATCCATATGTATGCAATTCCTAACATAATGTATAACATCTATATGTGTGCACATAACATACATCCATATGCAGCATCCATGTGATAACACAAAAATTTTCATCCATGAATAAGCATAAACACTCATGCATATGCAATATGAGGAGTGTGTGAGCCGATCTAGTGCCTAACGTGTATAATGCATCCACGAGTAACCACTTGCAACACTTGCGACCACTTGCAACCATCAAGCATAACATGTTTCAAACACATGTTTCATCCAAACGGTTTCTACCTAAGGTTCTTATGACAAGATTAACACGATATACTAGATAATCCAGACAAACATGGATAGCAAAAGATATGCTACAAAGAGATCGGGAAGATAAGCAAGATATACTCCTTTTTGGATTACAAGAAATCCCTTCCTAACCCAATCCATATTCTATAAAAGCCCAAAAGGTTTAGTCAACCTAACGGACCCCTTCAAACCCTGACATGTATTACTAGCCAATAAGTCATACCTCCCGACAGAAATAGGACCGAAAATGGGACCGAGAGGATATACATAAAAAGATAATATGCGAGTAAGTTCCACAGGAAAACAAGGATCAAGGATATGCTCTTAAAAAGAGATATGATGCGCGTATCTAGCCTTCAGTCTTCTAAGTCACATTTCCTTGAGCTTAACTCCACTGTGCTTTGACTGTCTTTTACTTCATGATTTCTTAGCTTCTTAACTCTTATTTCCAAATATGAGTTGGAACCCATTTCATTGTCGCCTCTCGTCTTCCTCTTTCACTTACTCTTCTATCATTCTTGGCGTAAACATAACTATGACCTCATGGTTTCATGCAAGCTCTCCAAAATTCACCAGTGAATCCTGGATCTCGTTTACTTACTATAAAGTATTCCACGCAGCAGAACTTTTCTTGGAAATACCAATCCACGTTGCCAATTGCTCTTACCAACATGATTTTCTATAATTCATGCTTGAACGAAATGAATCATCCGCCTGCGAATGATAGGTCATACTTAGATTCAGTTGCTTGCCCATGACTTCCCGTAGACTATCTCAAAACTGACTGGTGAAGATTGAGTCATGGTTACTAACTATACTTTAGGGAACCTCGTGCAACCGCTTTATTTCTTGAAAGTAATCCGTTGCTAGTCATGATGCCGTCCTTTCGTTCTTTACCGGAGTGAAATGAGCACTCTTCGTGAGTCTACCTATTATGACCCACATGCTCGTACTCCCTTTCTTGATCTAGGCAGTCCATCCATGAAATCCTTCGTGATGCTTTACTACCTCCATTGCGGGGACCTCCAATGGATGTAATAGCCCACCGGGCTTCTATGACTCGACCTTTAACCTGTTGGCACAACATGCACCTTGGGACAAACTCGGCCACCTCCTCGGGTGATGTGCATCTTCAAGAACCTTCTTTCTCTCATCGCGTCTTAGCCATCCCTTGTTATCTATAGCGAGGTGACTTACCATCTCGCCTCGAATCAACTTGTCCATGATCTCGACTAACTGCGGGTCTTCTTTCTACGAAGTCCCTACTTGATCCAGAAGGGTAGGTCTAAGCTCAAGGGACGCTAACTAATTAAACTGAGAGAACTTCTTACTTCAGTTGCATTCCTTGGAGTCTTCCAATCCTGAACTGCAACTACCTTAGCGGGATCCACCGCTAAGCCTTGCTTAGAAACTATGTGCCCAAGAAATCTAACTTCTTTTCTCCAAAATGACATTTGGAGGACTTGGCTTTCAACTGATGCGCTCTAAGCGTATCCATCACCTCCTTGAGATGTCTAACATGTTCTTCCTCGTCCTTAGAGAAGATCAGAATATCATCTACGAAGACCACGACAAACTTGTTCAAGAACTCCCTGAACACCCTACTCATCAAGTCCACGAAGTAGGCGGGTGCATTAATCAAACCGAATGGCATGACCAGCCATTCTAAGAATCCATCTGGAGTTCTGAACGCAGTTTTGCCTATACTATCCTCAGCTACTCTGAGCTGATGGAATCCAGTAGCAAGATCAAGAGAAAACAGATGTTCCTACAAGCTGATCAAACAAATCATCGATCCTTGGTAATGGTTGTCTTTTCTCTTTGTTTAACTCACGATAATCAACACGAAGTCGAAGAGAACCATCTGCCTTGGTAGTAAATACTACAGGCGCTCCCCATTCAGATATACTTCATCTAATGAAGTTCTTCTCAAGCAACTCCTTGACTTGCTTTCTTAACTATCATCTTGCGGGGCCATGTGCCTAACCGGCCACGAAACTATCTTGGCATTATCAACCCGATGAATGCGGAAATCTATTTCTCGTTTAGGGGTAACCCCCTTCACTTCACCCAAGATATCAGGATATTCTCGGACCACCCTCACCGATTACAAACTGATAGACGAGTTGAGGGATTCAAGATAACACAACATGACGGGACTCGTAGGGTTACTAGAAATTTTTAGGGTATTACCGAGGCGAGTCATGAGCCTCACAACCCTATGCTCAAAAATCAAGGATGGGTCCACAACTGGACAACCCATCCATGCCCAAAATCAACCCATACCCCATGAAACCGAGAATATAAGCATCACACGAGAACTCTACACTAAGATAGAGATTTTCAAATCCACGTAGATAATAGACAAATGGGCGGAACCCCCAATTGGATTTGAAACACACACGGGATCACTAACTAGACTAGTACTTAGGTGCAAACTTTCAACTAGATCAGATGAAATAAACTATGCGATGCACCAAAATCAAACAAGGTACAAACAGGACAATCAGAAATGTAAACAAGACTTTCAACAGAAATACTACCTCGATCGGGAACTGGAGCGGCATTGAGAACATGAACTTGCCCTCCTGATGGTCCAGCACGCTGAGTCTGACCCTGGCCTTGCCCTTGCTTCTTCGGACAATCCCTAGTGAAGTGTCCCATTTCTCCATAGTTAAAGCAAGTGCCCTTCCTTTTCCTGCAATCCTTGTTTAGATGAGTCGAGCTTCCACAAGTAAAGCACTTCTTTTCCTTCTTATCTTTAGACTTCTCCTCCTTCTTTTTCATCTCCTCTTTGGGCTCCGTTTTCTTGTTGTGAGACTCATTCACCTTAATTTCCTTCTTGTCACTCCTATTCTCATCATTGAGTAGGGCCATATTCACCAAACTCTCGAAAGTTGCCCCCAAGGGTATATGAGTCATGGCTAAACCATGTAATGGCTCATTTAATCCTAAAGCAAAGTATAGGGCCTTCTTCTGAGCTGTGTTAACCAAGTCTAAACCGACCCGAGCCAGTTGATTAAACTTATCTATGTATTCCCTAATAGTCATGTCCCCTTGCTTCAGTGATAGGAACCTTAGTCCAAACTTTCCCCGAAAGTCATCCCAAGTCTCAATTGGCCTAGTAGCGGTGGTGACCACCCACCAACGTGCAGTTTCTTCCTTTAGCAACCACACTGCTAATAAAACCTTCCTACGGTCACCTATATCAAAGAAGGCAAAAAGATCTTCGGTTTCTTTCAACCAATTCCTTGCCTCTACATAAGTCTCGGTTCCAAAGAAATTCTTGCAACCCATCGCCTTAAAATCTTGGCAAATCTTTGCGAAGTCAGTTTGAGGATGCTGAGGGGAAGGAGGAAGAGGAACCTCAGCGACAGGAGGAGGAGGAGGAACAATAACTACTGGAGGAGGAGGAGGAGGAACATCTGCGGGGCCGGCTTCGGTCGCCCTAGCCTCCAAAAGTCTCCTATACCAAACGGGTACTTGTACTCCCTCCGGAATAGCAAAGTTATCGGCCATACTGAAAACGAAGAAAAAGACAGATTCAGAATGGAGAAAAACGAAGGAATTTTGCTAATGGCTTTTTGGGGAATAACTTTTAAAATAAACTAGACTTTTCTTTGGAAAATACTTTATACTTGGTTTTGAAAATAGTTTTCCAAAAGTTTTCTAAAAACCTTTTTGTTCCTTCTCGTAAACCATATGCTCTGATACCAAATGTAACACCCCACCTCCGCCAGGGTGTCTCTTGCAAGCACTCTGAATTTGGAGGGGCGTTTGAATCAGGTAAACATGCATAATGATATATCAAGGCAGAACAAGAACATATGTATATATGTAAACAGAGTAAATAACATAGATAAAACAGCGGAAGATTTCAAACCATTTCAAAACAAGTCTGGTACAACATAATGTCAACTTTCCAAATACACAAGTCTAGATAAAAAACAACATTACTGAAAAACTGAAATACATAAGTACTATCCCCAAAATAAGTGATAACCATAGCTAGCTTCATGTCAAGACCGTACATGAGCTAAAATCCCACAAGCAAGTGAACCGAAATCCAAGCTAAGCTCCAACGTTCCCACCCTGAGAACCTAGGGGGGAAACGGAAGAAAAGAGGCGAAAGAAAACAGGTCAGTCAAAAAGACTGAGTAAGCCCTACTACAATCAATGTAAACTGATAAAGTTAACTGGCATGAGAAGCAGGGATGAACATAAGGATAACAACATACTGGCATGATGATTAACTAACAAGGTAGATAAAGGTGTCATCGCATAATCAGGATTAAGGTTTTTGCACCACAGGTGTACTAGCAAACTAACATGACTTGAATAAACAAGTATTGATCCCTTGGCCCAAGCTTTGGCCCAATAACGTGAAGTGACCCTAACACGAGGTCCAATAACATGAAGTGACCCTAACACGAGGTCCAATAACATGAAGTGACCCTAACACGAGGTCCAATAACATGAAGTGACCCTAACACGAGGTCCAATAACATGAAGTGACCCTAACACGAGGTCCAATAACATGAAGTGACCCTAACACGAGGTCCAATAACATGAAGTGACCCTAACACGAGGTCCAACCAAATGGTCTAGTCGATCGGCTCCCTAAGCCTAACTCGTCACGTGTAGGTGTCAATACGGCCCAAACATAATTGTAGTCGAACTGTGCCGGGTCCACCCTTCGGGTGTATCAAGCCCTAGGGTGCCAACCCCTGGACACCATAAACATGAGTGCACAGTCTCGATCTACTGGTACCCATGCTTGACTTCTCCAAATACGGACTACGTGCACGACCATAGTTCGTCCGGAACTACATCGGCGTACCACCCTGCCGTCGTTTATTGGTCGCTTACCTCCAGCCCAGTAATCGTGCCCCCTCCCTAGCCTAGTCCCTAGGGCCTTAATGATACAAACTTGGGATTACTGCTGGAGTGGGCCCCCATTGCTAGGATTTTTCTAGTGGGTTAAGTACGGTTTAACCCTCTTGATAATCATGGATTAACTTGGTTAAGTGTAACGATGAGTTCACGACTTAACCCTGACTCATCTACCAAGCCCAAATTGGTTAAGTATTAAGTGGACCATGACTTAACCCTAATCATGAGGCATTAGTTAATTTACTGCGCCTTAACCTCTCACATTAGACCTTGTTGTGGTTACTAGTTAAGCCGGTCGGTTCCGGGTAGCTTTACACCACAACTTGGTCTAACCTCGGGTTCAAGGTACAACATGGCCAACTTCTCACATTGGGTCCTATTGTTTGTAGCAACTAGTTAAGCCGGTCGGTTCCGGGTAGGTTTACGCTACAAACTCAACCCAACCTCGAGTTGGTCACACTTATCTTTTCTAAGTGTCATGTCCATCATGTTTCCAAAACATGTTACAAGTTTTCAAGCATTTGGGTAGACCTAACTTAATAGGTAAATTCCCAAACTTATGTTTTTATGTCTTTTAAGTTTACCCAACCCCAAACGCAATCCCATCGCTTACATATCGCCATAGCGCATAAAGGATAGAAAGAGGGAACTTGGCATAATCACGACATAAAGGTGTTGAAGCCACAAGTTCAACATGGTGGCATATGAAATGGACATATGTTCATATACTTGCATATTACATTTTTAGGCCTCAAAAGCATGCATAAAACCAAACTTGGCATATTAGTGATACATGGTGCTAAATGACATGTAGAAATGGCCATAAGTTCGCATCTAGCCTCACATGCAAGTTATCATAAGAGATATGATAACTTACATGTTGCCAAAATGCAACCTTTGGCATAAAGCTTGAAGGTTTATGTTCATAAACCCAAGATAAGCTTGCATAACATGATAGCATGAACAAAATGTTCAACCCAAACTTGCATAACATAACTTGCATATCATATGACAAACTTGCATATCAAACTTGCATAACATAACACGATAAACTTGCATATCATGACACGGCATACTTGCATAACATAACATGATGAACTTGCATATCATAACATGGCATACTTGCATATAAACTTGCATATCACAACATGGCAAACTTGCATAGCATAACATGGCATACTTGCATAACAAAACTTAGTAAACTTGCATGTCATGTCAAACTTGCATATCATACATTTAACTTTAGAGTTTAAGTATGAAAGTAGAATAGGGCTTACAATGCTTATGAAGACACACAAAACTATGACAAAGCCCTTATGCAACCAATTAGACCCAAAATGCAAGCTCTAACATAAAAACTCTTGAGCCAAAATGATCAAAACCCTTGCTTTATGATGTAAATATGTAAACTTGACTTGAATGCAAGCTAATGATGCTCATACAAGCTTGAAAACACTGGTATGCATGGAAAATCTCTCTTAGAAATAATTTTAGAGTTTTATGAAGAGAGTGGAGGCCATGAGAGGTAAAATTTTGCCATAGTTTAGTTGTAGGATTGATTAATGATGATTTAGGGTTAGGTTAGGGGCTTATTTATAGAGATTAGGATTAGTTCTAGCCTTAGGATTAAACCCTATTTCTAATCTCAGCCCTCAAAATCGAATCTGGCCCCCAAACTCAACACAAACCCAAAATGGTGCACCAGGCAGAACTGCCCGGCTGGACCAAGTCGACAGCCAAGTCGACAGGGCTGTCGACTTGGGACCAACCAAGTCGACTCCCAAGTCGACAGGGCTGTCGACTTGGGTGCTCTGGCGGGAATTTTCCCGCCTGGCCCAAACTGGCCCAAATTTCCAAATTCAAACTTGAATTTGAAATCTGTTTTTACTTTGAAATTTTCTGAAAACTTCGTTGGGCCTTAATCGGGTCATACGGACTCCGATTTTTGAAAACTCGGACTCTATTTCGCGTATTTTTCTGAGACGAACGCAATGGCATAGCCCGTTTCCCTTGATTCAGATTTTTAAATTAAATTCTGCCTCGATTTACGTTATAACAGGTTATTGAAAATACGGGTTGTTACAATGTAGGCATATGAATTTAGGCCTAATTTATGATTAGGCAAGGCATGTCAATAGAACCTTTAGAAATATTAAATCTGCTAATTTGCTAAGTTGCCTAAACTGCTAGTTCTGTTATATGGCCTAGACTGCTATTTAGATTGAAATGCCTAATTTGTTAAATTTGTCTGTTGAGATGCCTAATCTGTTATGTGCTAAAATCTGCTAAGTTGCTTAATCTGCTAGATCCGTTAAGTCGCCTAATCTGAAAAATCTGTTATATGTTAAATCTGTTACCTGCTATATCTGTTGTTTTGATATAATTAGTCTGTTATTGGCATAATTTGAATTGACTATAGTAATGAATAATTGACATGTATATTAGGCATAGGCATAAATGCTAAACTATTAATTAATTGACCGCAAAGATAAACATGGCTAACTCGAGGTTAGAATGAGTTTGCGGCGTAAACCTGCCCGGAACCGCCCGGCACATCCAGTGGCCGCAAACAATAGGTTCTAATGTGAGAAGTTAGTCATAACATGCACAAGACACGAGGTTAGGTCTGGCTTGTGGCAGAAGTCTGCCCGGAACCGCCCGGCATATCCAGCGGCCACAAGCTACCGACCTAATGTGAGAGGTCTGTGCATTAATAATTAATTAATGCAAATCTAAGATAAGAATGACGTCTAAAACGTATTGGGGAAAATAGGGTTAAACCAACGGGATTAATAGGTGTAGTAAAACCCGTCCATGAATCTGTAGGCCCAATACAAAGTTAGACAAATCTGAAAAATCTGTACATCTGACCCGTTAGTCTGAAAACTTGTTAACTTAATTTGTGAACTAGTAAATCTGAATTCTATATGTCTGAACTTGTAAACAAGTTAATCTGAAATCTGTTAGTCTGTGGACACAAGGTAAGGAGGGGAATTACTTGTGTCATCTGTTGTTTGGGACCCATATTAGTCAGTAACCCTTTCTGGTATCAAAACTTTGACCCAACAGTAAGTAGGGTCCGGGCACGCTTACTGAACTAATTATAAGAGGTTCATTCTGATAATGGCGAGGGGTGTTGATGGGGCGTTCCAACCGGGTCATGTGCGTGCATGGATCCCGGTCTGCCTCTGAGGATGTAAGACGCCGTGACATCTGTAAATAGGTCTGTGCCAATTGGTTGTCACTTTAGGGAGTGATACACCCTACTGTGGGGCCGACACAGGATATTTATGTATTAGGGAGCCGATCGCTTGGGGTAGGGTTTTAGGGTACACTTAGTTTTGTCTGTTTCTGTTGGTACCGTCTGTTTCTGTTGGGTGGTAACACCCGTCTGTTTCTGTGTGGTACCGTCTGTTCGGGTGGTAAAGGCCCATTACTAGTGTACACCTAATTCTACATTCTGTTTCCGTAGGGATTAATCTGTTTCTGCTTCTGTCTGTTTCTGATCGGGTAGTAAAGGCCCATTATTAGTATTCTGTTTCGGTTAAAGTATTCTGTACCCGTTCCTGCTTCAATTTAGACATTAGGGTGACACCTAATTCTGCTATACTAGTATTAGTGCAGAGAAGTGTAAAGCAATAGTTTATGTCATTCTGTTCTTCTGTTATATCTGCTACGCCTGTTACAGTTATCTCTCATCCAGTTTTATGTTCATGTCATATTATTATTATCTGTTCATATGCTGAAAGTCACTGGACTTGCCAGACTTTATGTCTGACCCTTGTTGTTTCGCCTCTTTTCTTCCGTTTCCCCCCCCAGGTTTTCTAAGGAGGGAATACTCTAGCTAGATCCGGACTTCTTCTGCTTGAAGTGCTTAAAGTATGGCTTGTCTTCTTCTGTGGGGATTATGATTTTAAACCATGCATTTTGAAGGCTTTTATACAAGACTGATATTTTGTACTTGAATTCTGAGATTTGAAAGGATGTAACCATATTGATTTCTGTTTCCGTTGTAATAAAGTCAAAAATTTTCAAGTACTGTTTTATCTGTCTTGTAAGTTTCTGTTATGTTTACTAAAATGCTCCACCAAAGTTAAGGCATTCCCTTCGTGAGTGACCTTAACGGAGGTGGGGTGTTACATTTCTTGTGACCCACAAGGGTCGGTTATGCTTAGTTTCCTAGAGTCACTTGATGCATCCATCGACGATCTGCAATCTGTTCCAATAGTCCGAGATTATTCTGATGTTCTTGATGAGGTTCGGGGTTTACCTCCGAGGCGCGAAATCGACTTTCGTATATATTTGGTGGACAATGCAAAGCCAGTTGCATTGGCAGTGTGCCACATGGCTCCGAGGGAAAGGAGGGAGCTGAGTAAGCAAATAGGGGAGCTACTTGAGAATGGGTTCATCAGATGAAGCATATCTGAATGGGATGCTCCAGTAGTATTCGCAACTAAGGCGGATGGTTCGCTTTGTTTGTGTGTTGACTATAGGGAGTTGAATAAACTCACCAAGAAGAATAGGCACCCGCTTCTGAGGATTGATGATTTATTTGATCAGCTTGTGGGTGCCTCGGTATTTTCTCAGTTAGACTTGGCCATGGGGTTCCATCAGTTGAGGGTGGCCGAGGACAGCATATATAAGACTGCTTTTAGAACTTCGGATGGTTTCTTTGAATGACTAGTGATGCCTTTTGGGCTGACAAATGCACCCGCCTATTTTGTCTTTCTGATGAGTAGGGTGTTTCGGAAGTTCCTAAATAAATTTGTCGTAGTCTTTGTTGATGATATTTTGACCTTCTCCAAAAGCGAAGTGTAACACCCCACGTCCATTAATGTCACTAACAAGGGGAATGCATTAACTTCCATGGAGCGTATTTAGTATATAGAATAGAATATAACAAGACAGATACAAATAATGGTACTTGAAAATTTTAAAACAACTTTTATTGCAGCGGAGAAATAGTTTGATTACAACAACTTCATAAACCAAGTACACTTAATATCCATCTTGACAAATTTGTTTTCTGAATACATAAAGTAAAAAACATAATCCCCAACACAAGTAGCCATAAAAGAGATGAGCTGAACTTTACTTTCAGTAATCCAAGCACTTCCAAAAGAGAGAGAAAGAGATCCAAGATCAAGCTCCACTAGTACTAGTCCTACCCTGAGAACCTAGGGGGGGGGAGGAAGAAAAGAGGTGAAAACAAGGGAGTTAGACATAAAGTCTGGCGAGTATGATAACTTTAACAATATAATTATTAAAGTAACTAGGATAAGGCATAAACTGGTAAAACAAGGTATGACTATGAAACAAGTGGGCATGACAAAGCAAATAGGAGGAATATTCTGGCGTTAATCTCATTCCTAATCACTATAAGATAATTACTATACTGCACCAATGCTAATTACACCGCACCATTTCTAGTCACCCTAAAAGTTGATCCCGCCTACAGAACATAATAATGATAATGGTAGTTTCGTGTACCCCTAGCTGCCTTTATAGGTGTCGTCTGCCCCTATCTCCACTAGTTGTACCCACTTCCCCCCATGCGATCGGCTCCCTAACTCGTAGATACCCATGATGGTCCCACAGTGGAGTGTATCACTCCCCAAAGTGGCAACCCGATACCACCAAAGATGCACGACTTATATCTACATGATGCAACAACGTCTTACCTACCAGCACGAGCCCACGCACGCACATGACCCCGTTGGACTTGCGTTGCCACCGCTAACGCGTTTTGACCTCTTACAATCAAACCCAATAAGCGTGTCCCGTCCTCGACTTGGGTTGTGCTCACAAAGATACTTAATGGGTTACTGGTTTGAAAAGGGTCCCCACACTAGCTTTCCACCTATGTTTGGTCCCCACTAGAATTTCCCACTTAACCCCTTCTTATTCATGTCTTCTTTCATGTTTTCAACTTGGTTAAGTGTTTCTAATCATATTTCACATGCCACCCAAGGCACCCACCTAACCCCCATGTCCCACCACATGTTTATCTGGTTAAGTGTTACTTAATTCATTATAACCGCAACTTTGTAAAGACCTCCCACATTAGACTGACATTTGCGGTTTCTGGATTTACCGGCAGGTCCGGGCAGTCTTATACCGCAAACGAGCCTAACCTCGTGTCTTTACAATTGTTACGCATTTAATTCGTGCCTTTGACCTCTCACATTAGACTACCGTTTGTGGTTGCTGGATTTGCCGGGAGGGTCCGGGCAGTCTTACACCACAAACGGGTCTAACCTCGTGTCTTAGGCGGTTAATTATTACGCATCTTTACTTAACCCCAAATTGGATTAATATCCCTATTCAAATTTTGTCAATAAATTCCAAATTTATTTATGTCCATAATTGTCACTTAAATTATGTCCATAAATTCCAGGTATACAAATTTATACCAAATAATGTCTCAAATTAATTACATGCCTTTTAAGGCCATTTTATGCCAATTCACAATTATGTATATTTAATATTATCCCATCGTCCCCACTCTATTCGTACGTTTTCATATGACATATGTTAGACTCGCAAATATTCTAACTTATAAAAAGAAAAGCAACATCAAATAACACATAAAATAGATCTAAGAATCATGACATAAGTTTACATAGCCAATAACTTGCATATATGGATATGATTTTCCTCTAACTTGCATATGAATTTAATTCAAACTAACATATGATTCACATACAAAAGTAGCATAGTCAATGGACATATAGAACATAAACTTTTCATAACTATGTACTGCTATGGATCTAAATATAGATCTAAACATAAAGATGTGAACTTGCATATGGATCTAAGCATGAAGATGTGAACTTGTATATGGATCTACACATAAAGATGTGAACTTGAATATGGATCTAAACATAAAGATGTGAACTTGCATATGGATCTACACATAAAGATTAATGTCACATGTTTGCATATAAACTAGCATATGTATCTACATGATTCACATATGTTTTAACATCCCAAAATTGCATAAGATTCACATACGTCTTAATATCCCAAACTTGCATAAGATTCATATATGTTTTAACATCCAAACTTTGCATAAGATTCATATAAGAACATATAGTCCAACATCACAACTTGCATATAATTTATATAAGAACATGTAATCCAACATCACAAACTTGCATATAATTCAACATCACATGATTCAAAATCATATTCTCATAATCCCAATTATAACTTATCATAATTAAATTAATTAATTATTTTGTGAAAGATGTTATACTCACAAACAAAAAGAATAGTCTTGTCTTTCTGGGATCTGTATTCTGAAACTGAATTGCTCGCCTTTGATGCAGACTAATCGTTATTCTAATCTTAGATTGATTTGATTTTGATTCAAGCTTCTATCTTGCTTTAGGGTTGAAAGAGAATGGCGGCTACTCTAGGTTCTCCATTGACGGCATGGCGGCTCTTGTTATGAATTAATGTGATTAGGGTTGAGGGTTTGGGAGTGTTTTCATAGAAGATTAATTAATTAAGAGCCCTCAGATTAACCTAGAATCAATCAAGACCATCCAGTCAAGATAGAATGACACCTCGGCCCTAATGACTCAGTATCAAGTCAGAAAACATCATCTTTCAGATCTGCCCGAGGAGGGGGGGCAAGTCGACACCCAGGTCGACCCCCTAGTCGACCTGTATGGGTAAGTCGACCCCCAGGTCGACCTGGCCTTTGGGCGAGAATTTTCCCGCCAAGCCCGCTTCCCTATTTTGAATTTTGAATTTTGAATTTCTAATTCGAGCCGTTTTTAATTTAATTAAATTCAGAAACTTCGGAAGGCCATAACTTCTTCATACGAAGTCCAATTCACACAAACTCGGACTCTATTCCAAGCAGAATTCCGAGACGAACGCAGTGGCGCTACCCGTTTCCCTTAATTCACACATTTGAAATTAAGTATTCTTTAATTTGTTAATTTTAATATTTAAAATCATGAGGTGTTACATTCTCTCCTCCTTAAAGGATTTCGCCCCCGAAATCTCCAAGTTAAGGAGAATGCATATCCTAACATCCAATCGTCCATCTACACAACCATCAAACAAAGGCATCCATTGTCCTTACAAGATTTCTAATGTCGTATGAACATATGCAAAAAGTGTGTGTATATGTTCCTTGTCTAATGCAAAATCAGGCGGTCTACTGATTCAGTTGACCTCCTTAATGCAAATCGTGATATTGCCATGCGTCCATTATGTATGCGAAAGAATCCTATCGATACATGTTATTTCTACATGTGTGCACAACCATTCATCAAAATGCAACATCCATGTGATAACATAACCATTATACATCCATAAATTAGATATGCACATACACTTATATGCAATATGAAGGTGATTGAGCCGATCTAGTGCCTAAGTTGTGTGTACATGCATCCACGAGCAACCACTAGCAACCACTTGAATCCATTTGCATCCACCAAACATAACATGTCTCAAACACATGTTTGCAACCATAGGGTTCTTCCTAACTAAAGATCGAAGATGTCATCGCAAAGATAATACTAAATGATAGGACAAGTATCAACAAAGCGGTAGAAAAAGGAGAAGTTAAATCATACCCTCAAAAAGGAAAGGGTACAGCGTACGCATCTTGTCTTCCGTCTCCCAAGTCGTGTCTCTTTGATCATCTCCCCATTGCACTTTGACCAACCTGACCTCTTTGTTGTGTAGCTTTTTGACCTCCGATCCGAGAATGCATGTAGGAGCTCGTCTAACCGTGGCATTGCGCTCTACTTCCACTTCTTCGAGCATGCTCGGCTCCACCACTTCCACCGTATCATGTAAACACTTGCGCAAATGTGAAACATGAAACACGTCATGAACTCCGCTGAGCTTCTCTGGTAACTTTACTCTATACGCTATCTGCCCAATCCTCTTTGTAATTGGAAAGGGTCCTACGAACCTCGGTGCCAACTTCCCTGCTGATCCAAAACGGACTACGTTTCTCAACGGTGACACCTTAATAAAAACCATGTCCCCAACATTGAACTCAAGATCGGTTCGTCTCCTATCAGCATATGACTTCTGTCGGTCCTGCGCCGTCTTCATTCACCGTCTAATCAGGTCTATCTTCTCCGAAGTCTCCCTAATCATGTCGGGTCCAAACAAAACCTTGTCCATGGATTCCCACCAACAAGTAGGTGATCGGCACGGTCGTCCATAAAGAGCCTCAAAAGATGCCATGCCAATGCTAGCCTGAAAACTATTATTATAGGCGAACTCCACTAATGGAAGATGCTCTTCCCATGTTCCTCCAAAGTCTAGGATGCATAGCCTCAGAAGGTCTTCTAGAATCCGATTTACTCTCTCGGTCTAGCCGTCCATCTGAGGGTGATAAGCGGTACTTAAGCATAATTGTGTTCCAACCGCCTCTTGTAAGCTTTTCCAAAATTCGCTTGTGAAAATGGGATCTCTATCGCTCATAATGCTAGAGGGTATGTCGTGTAGACGAACTATCTCTCGAAGGTAAACAGACGCTAACCATGCGGCGGTCCTTCTACTCTTAACGGGAATAAAATGGGCACTTTTGGTAAGTCTGTCTACAATTACCCAAATCCCCGTATTACCCTTCCTAGATCTTGGCAACCCATCTACAAAATCCATGGAAACACTTTCCCATTTCAATAGCGGAATCTCTAAAGGGTGGAGCAAACCTCCAGCCTTCTTTTGCTCCGCCTTGACTTGCTGGCACACTAAGCATCTAGAAACGAACTCAGCCACATCCTTCTTCATTCTGACCCAAAAGAAAACTCGCTTCATGTCCCTATACATCTTTTCACCACCGGGATGTATGGTAATCTTAGAGCGATGTGAGTCTTCAAGAATTGCCTTCTTCAAACTCTCGTCTTGTGGTACGCAAATTCTCCCATCTCTACGCAGTCAGCCTCTTTCATCTATAACATATCTATTAAGATGACTCGAGGACTTCCCTCCTACAAGCTTGCCTACTATCTCAACCAACTGTGGGTCATCTCGCTGTGCCTCTCCAACTCAACCTAAAAGTGTAGGTTGTACCTCTAACGATGCCAACAATCCGGGTACATAATCGACAGAGGGTCTGAGGTCAAAGGTAGATATATACTCCAAACTCTACCGCTCGACGAACAAAGGACTCAAAGTCAACTTCTTTCTACTTAAGGCGTTAGCTACAATGTTACCCTTGCCAGGGGTATATGCGATCTCAAAATCGTAGGATGCCAAAAAATCCATCCATCTCTGTTGCCTCAAGTTTAGGTCCTTCTGCAAGAATAAGTACTTTAGCAACTTATGGTCTGTATACAACTCAAACCTCTCGCCAAGCAAATAATGACGTCATGACTTAAGCGCAAAAACTATGGCAGCCAACTCTAAGTCATAGGTAGGGTAATTTTTCTCGTGGGCTTTCAACTGCCTTCCACCATAGCATATCACCCTTCCCTCTTGCATTAATTCTGCACTAAGCCCTGTCCCACAAGCATCGGTATAAACTGTGAATGGCTTACTCCCATCTGGCAAAACTAAAACTGAAGCTGTCGTCAAAGCCCTCTTCAGACGTTGGAACGCATCGTCACAGTTAACATCCAAAGCAAAAGTCAAATTCTTATTCGTTAATCAAATAAGTGAGGCTGATATCTTCACGAAGTCCTTAATGAACTTCCTATAATAACCAGCCAGCCCTAAAAAGCTTCTTACTTCTGTTACGTTCTTAGGAATTTTCCAATCTTGGATTGCCACCACCTTCGCGGGATCCACAGCTATCCCTTCCTTAGAGACCACATGTCCTAAGAACCTCACTTCTTTTCTCCAAAAGTGGCACTTGGAGAACTTAGCTTTAAGTTGATGTGCTCATAGGGTCTCTAAGACTTCCCTAAGATGTAGGGCATGCTCTTCTTCATTTTTAGAGAAAATCAGGATATCGTCCACAAAGACTACCACAAACTTGTTTAGAAACTCCCTAAACACCCAACTCATTAAGTCAACAAAGTACACGGGTGCATTCGTCAAACCAAAAGGCAT
Organism: Allium sativum; assembly: GCA_030737875.1. NCBI lineage: Eukaryota > Viridiplantae > Streptophyta > Magnoliopsida > Asparagales > Amaryllidaceae > Allium > Allium sativum. The sequence goes on along the minus strand of CM060916.1, from coordinate 601,186,382 downwards.
GACGAGCCACTCGAAGAAACCGTCAGGAGTTCTAAATGCAGTCTTATCTATGCTATCTTCAGCCACCCTTAGCCGATGAAACCCTGTAGCCAAATCCAGTTGCAAGAAAACCGATGCACCCACCAACTGATCGAATAAATCATCTATCCTCGGCAATGGGTGTCTGTTCTTCTTTGTTAGCTTATTCAGCTCTCTATAGTCCACGCACAATCTAAGTGAACCATCAGCTTTCGTAGCAAAAACGACTGGAGCTCCCAACTCCGAAATACTTCTTCTTATGAACCCCTTCTCAAACAGTTCTTTCACTTGCTTACTGAGTTCTCTCCTCTCTCTCGGAGCCATGTGGCGCACTGGCAATGCAACTGGCTTTGCATTATCTACTAAGTATATTCGAAAGTCTATCTCGCGCCTCGTGGGTAAACCTCGAACTTCATCGAAGACATCACTATATTCACGGACCACACGAACAGATTCCAAATCATCATTGGATGCGTCAAGGGATTCTAGGTAGCTAAGCATTACCGAACCTCTAGGGTCACAAGAAATATCGAGGGTCTTTCCACATCGAGTCAACAATCTAACTACCCTTCTTTCACAATCTAGGATGGCACCGTATCTAGCTAGCCAATCCATGCCTAGAATCAAGCCGTAGCCCATGAAGCCAAGAATGAAAGCGTTGCATTAAAACCCAACGCCTAAAATAGGCACTCTCAAATCTCGACAAATCATAGAAAGATGAGCCGACCCACCAATAGGATTTGAGACTACTATGGGAACCGTAACTAGACTAGTATTTAGGTGTAGTGTTTCAACTAACGAAGTAGATACAAACGAGTGTGACGCGCCAGAGTCAAACAAAGTACGAACAGGATGATCAAACAGAAATACTAAACTTTCAACAGAAATGTTTCTTCCTCTCTCATGTCCTGGTGCCATGAGAGCCTGAATCTGCCCTCTTGCCTACCCTGGTGCCATGAGAGCCTGAATCTTCCCTCCAGAAGTGGACCCCGTCCTTTGCCCTTGGCCCTGCTTCCTTGGGCACTCTTTAACTAGATCTCCTGCCTCTCCATGGTAGAAACATCCATTCTTCTTCTTTTTCCTACAGTCTTTGCTCAAATGGGCTGGTGTCCCACAATTAAAGCACTTTTTCTTTCCCTTGCTATTATTGTTCTTCCCGCCTTATTAGCATTAGCACCTTTCTCTTCCTCATGCATAAGCGCCATGTCAACCAGTTTCTCAAAGGTAGCCCCCATAGGAATGTGGGTCATAGTTAACCCATGTAGTGGCTCATTTAAACCTTTAACGAACCTCAGGGCCTTCTTCTCAGGTGTGTTCACCAAGTCCATGCCAAATCTCGCCAACTGATTGAACTTGTTGACGTACTCCTTTACTGACAAATTTCCCTGCTTCAATGCTAAGAACCTTTCCATGTATAAGTTTTCTTCTGCCCATGAGAGAAATTTCATCTCGAACCTACGCCTGAAATCCATCCATGTCTCTACTGGATGCTCTCCATTCATAACCTCCCACCAAAACGAGGCTTCATCCTTCATTAGCCAAGCAGCTAATTGGACTTTCCTTCCATCTTCTACCTCGAAAATACCAAATAGATCTTCCACCTCCTTAAGCCAATTTCGAGCTTCAACAAATGTCTCTGATCCGTGAAAAGGTTTCCCGCCCATTGCTCGAAAATCCTTGCATATCTTTGAAAAGGTATCAACGCGAGGAGGGGAAGGAGGAGGAGCAGCTGCAGCTGAGGGAGAAGGGATGTCTGCTGGGCCTGCGGCGGTGGCCCTAACTTCCAGATACCTTCTGAACCAGGTTGGTATTGGTATGCCCTCCGGTATTTCAGGTTCCCCAGACATGCTGAAGAAGAAAAGGAAAGGGATTCAAAACGGAGAATCGAAAGAAAGAAATATGTCTCTTGGGGGTTATGTTTTTAAAACAAACTTCTCTCTTGAAAATACTTTCCTTAAAACATATTTTTGAAAGTATTTCTTTATAAAATGCTTTTGAAAAACAGTTTTTCAAAATTTATATCTGTTCTGGTAACCTTCAGCTCTGATACCATGTGTAACACCCCACGTCCATTAATGTCACTCACAAGGGGAATGCATTAACTTCCATGGAGCGTATTTAGTGTATAGAACAGAATATAACAAGACAGATACAAATAATGGTAATTGAAAATTTTAAAACAACTTTTATTGCAGCGGAGAAATAGTTTGATTACAACAACTTCATAAACCAAGTACACTTAATATCCATCTTGACAAATTTGTTTTCTGAATACATAAAGTAAAAAGCATAAACCCCAATACAAGTAGCCATAAAAGAGATGAGCTGAACTTTACTTTCAGCAATCCAAGCACTTCCAAAAGAGAGAGAAAGAGATCCAAGATCAAGCTCCACTAGTACTAGTCCCACCCTGAGAACCTGGAGGGGGAAGAAAAGAGGCGAAAACAAGGGGGTCAGACATAAAGTCTGGTGAGTATAATAACTTTAACAATATAATTATTAAAGTAACTAGGATAAGGCATAAACTGGTAAAACACGGTATGACTGTGAAACAAGTGGGCATGACAAAGCAAACAGGAGGAATATTCTGGTGTTAATCTCGTTCCTAATCACTATATGATAATTATTATACTGCACCAATGCTAATTACACCGTACCATTACTAGTCACCCTAACAGTTGATCCCGCCTATAGAACATAATAATGATAATGGTAGTTTCGTGTACCCCTAGCTGCCTTCATAGGTGTCGTCTACCCTTATCTCCACTAGTTGTACCCACTACCCCCCATGCGATCGACTCCCTAACTCGTAGATACCCGTGCTGGTCCCACAAGGGGGTGTATCACTCCCCAAAGTGGCAATCCGATACCACCAAAGATGCACACCTTATATCTACACGATGCAACAACATCTTACCTACCGGCCCAGGCCCACGCACGCACATGACCCGTTGGACTTGCGTTGCCTCTTACAATCAAACCCAGTAAGCGTGTCCCGTCCTCGACTTGGGTCGAGCTCACAAAGATACTTAATGGGTTACTGGTTTGAAAAGGGTCCCTACACAAGCTTTCCACCTATGCTTCGTCCCCACTAGAATTTCCCACTTAACCCCTTCTTATTCATGTCTTCTTTCATGTTTTCAACTTGGTTAAGTGTTTCTAATCGTATTTCACATGCCACCCAAGGCACCCACCTAACCCCCATGTCCCACCACATGTTTATCTGGTTAAGTGTTACTTAATTCATTATAACCGCAACTTTGTAAAGACCTCCCACATTAGACTGACATTTGCGGTTGCTGGATTTGCCGGGCGGGTCCGGGCAGTCTTATACCGCAAACGAGCCTAACCTCGTGTCTTTACAATTGTTACGCATTTAATTCATGTCTTTGACCTCTCACATTAGACTACCATTTGTGGTTGATGGATTTGCCAGGCGGGTCCGGGCAGTCTTACACCACAAACGGGTCTAACCTCGTGTTTTAGGCAGTTAATTATTACACATCTTTACTTAACCCCAAATTGGATTAATATCCCTATTCAAATTTTGTCAATAAATTCCAAATTTATTTATGTCCATAATTGTCACTTAAATTATGTCCATAAATTCCAGGTATACAAATTTATACCAAGTAATGTCTTAAATTAATTATATGCCTTTTAAGGCCATTTTATGCCAATTCACAATTATGTATATTTAATATTATCCCATCGTCCCCACGCTATTCGTACGTTTTCATATGACATATGTTAGACTCGCAAATAGTCTAACTTATAAAAAGAAAAGCAACATCACATAACACATAAAATAGATCTAAGAATCATAACATAAGTTTACATAGCCAATAACTTGCATATATGGATATGATTTTCCTCTAACTTGCATATGAATTTCATTCAAACTAACATATGATTCACATACAAAAGTGGCATAGGCAATGGACATATAGAACATAAAATTTTCATAACTATGTATTGCTATGGCTCTAAACATAAAGATGTGAACTTGCATATGGATCTAAGCATAAAGATGTGAAATTGTATATGGATCTACACATACAGATGTGAACTTGCATATGGATCTAAACATAAAGATGAGAACTTGCATATGGATCTACACATAAAGATTAATGTCACATGTTTGTATATAAACTAGCATATGTATCTACATGATTCACATATGTTTTAACATTCCAAACTTGCATAAGATTCATATATGTCTTAAAATCCCAAACTTGCATAAGATTCATATATGTTTTAACATCCAAACTTTGCATAAGATTCATATAAGAACATATAGTCCAACATCACAACTTGCATATAATTTATATAAGAACATGTAATCCAACATCACAAACTTGCATATAATTCATCATCACATGATTCAAAATCATATTCTCGTCATCCTAATTATAACTTATCATAATTAAATTAATTAATTAATTTGTGAAAGATATTATACTCACAAACAAAAAGAATAGTCTTGTCTTTCTGGGATCTGTATTCTGAAACTGAATTGCTCGCCATTGATGTTGACTAATCGTTATTCTAATCTTAGATTGATTAGATTCTGATTCAAGCTTCTATCTTGCTTTAGCGTTGAAACAGAATGGCGGCTACTCTAAGTACTCCATTGAAGACATGGCGGCTCTTGGTATGAATTAATGTGATTAGGGTTGAGGGTTTGGGAGTGTTTTTATAGAAGATTAATTAATTAAGAGCCATCAGATTAACCTAGAATCAATCAAGACCATCCAGTCAAGATAGAATCACACCTCAACCCTAATGACTTAGCATCAAGTCAGAAAAGCATCATCTTTCAGATATGCCCAGAGGGGCAGGTCGACACCCAGGTCGACCCCCAGGTCGACCCCCTAGTCGACCTGTATGGGTAGGTCGACCCCCAGGTCGACCTCCTGGTCGACCTGGCCATTGGGCGGGAATTTCCCCGCCCAGCCCACTTCCCTGTTTTGAATTTTGAATTTCTGATTCGAGCTGTTTTTAATTTAACTAAATTCTAAAACTTCGGATGGCCATAACTTCTTCATACGAAGTCCAATTCACACAAACTCGTACTCTATTCCTAGCAAAATTCCGAGACGAACGCAATGGCGCAACCCGTTTCCCTTAATTCCCACATTTTAAATTAAGTATTCTTTAATTTGTTAATTTTAATATTTAAAATCATAGGGCGTTACATGAAGAAGAGCATGCCCAACATTTGAGAGAAGTTTTGAAAACTCTCTGTGACCACTAGCTTAAGGCGAAGTTCTTTAAATGCCATTTTTGGAGGAGAGAGGTGAGACTCTTAGGGCATGTGGTCTCCAAAGAAGGGATAGCCGTGAATCCCGCGAAGTTGGTTGCAGTGCAAGATTGGTAGGTTCCTAAAAATGCAACCAAGGTGAGAAGCTTTCTTGGGTTAGCAGGTTACTATAGGAAGTTCATTAAGGACTTCGCAAAGATATCAGCCCCACTCACCAGGATGACGAAGAAGAACTTGGCATTCACATGGGATATAGACTGTGATGTTGCTTTCCAACGATTGAAGAGTGATCTGACAACAGCCCCAGTCTTGACCTTGCTTGGCGGGAGTAAGGTGTTTACAATTTATACTGATGCGTGGGGTACAGGGCTTGGTGCGGTTCTAATGCAAGAAGGGAAAGTAGTGTGTTATGGGGGTAGACAATTGAGAGTTCATGAAAAGAACTAACCCACCCATGATCTAGAGCTAGCTGCCATAGTATTCGCGTTAAATACGTGGCGTCATTAATTATTTGGAGAGAAATTTTAGTTATACACCGATCATAAATCTCTCTAGTATCTATTCTTGTAGAAATACCTCAATTTAAGGCAACAACGGTGGATGGAGTTTCTAGCTTCTTATGATTTTGAGATTTCTTATACCCCTGGCAAGGGTAATGTGATGGCAGACGCACTAAGTAGGAAGAGGATGTCCCTGAGTCCTCTATTTGTGGAAAGAAAGAACTTGGAGTTCATATCAACTTTTGATTTTAAACCCTCCATCGAGATTTTGTCTAATTTGTTTGCATCCTTGGAGACATGACCTAATATTATGGATCAAATAGGATCTTCGCAACAAGATGATCCACAAATTTTAGACATCATAGGAAGGCTCAGAAGAGGGGAGACTTCTAGGCACCTCAGTAGATATGCTATAGATGAAAAGGTATGGTTGCGACGAGATGGAAGGCTTTGTGTTCCTCAAACTGGAAGCTTGATAAAGGCAGTCCTAGAAGAATCCCAACATTCTAAAATGACCATTCATCCAAATGGTGATAAGATGTACAGGGACATGAAGAGGGTTTTCTTTTGGGCTGGGATGAAGAAAGATGTGGCCGAATTTGTTTCTCAATGTTTAGTTTGCCAGCAAGTTAAAGCTGAGAAAAAGAAACCCGGTGGATTACTTCATCCTTTGGAGGTTCATCAGTGGAAATGGGAGAGCGTCTAAATGGATTTCATAGATGGTTTGCTTAGATCAAAGAAAGGCAACACCAGTATCTGGGTTGTGGTAGATAGACTCACTAAGAGAGATCACTTTATTCCAGCTAAGAGCAAGAGGACGGCATCATGGTTGGCAGCAATTTATGTTCGTGAGATAGTTCGTCTTCATGGAGTACCTTCCAGCAACGTGAGCGGTCGTGACCCTATCTTTACTAGCGAATTTTGGAGGAGCTTGCAAGAAACGTTAAGTACACAGCTGTGTTTGAGCACCGCTTATCATCCACAGACCAATGGACAGACGGAGAGGGTGAATAGGATTCTTGAAGATCTTTTGAGGCTGTGTATCCTAGACATCGGAGGTACTTGGGAAGAGCATCTTCCTTTAGTAGAGTTTGCCTATAATAACAGTTATCAAGCTAGCATCGACATTGCACCCTTTAAAGCATTGTAAGCGCAACCCTGTAGATCACCAACTTGGTGGTGGGAATCTATAGAAAGATTATTACTTGGACCAGATATGGTTAGAGAAACCTCCGAAAAGATTGACCTTATTCAACGATGGATGAAGAAAGCTCAAGATAGGCAGAAGTCCTATGCAGACAAGAGAAGGACTGACATTGAATTTGAAGTGGGAGACTTAGTTTTTATCAAAGTATCACATCTGAGGAATGTGGTTTGATTCGGATCAGTAGGGAAGTTGGCACCTAGGTTTGTGGGACCATTCCCCATAACCGAAAGGATTGGCCAAATGGCCTATAGAGTAAAGCTCCCAAAAAATCTATCCGGTGTTCATGATGTTTTCCACGTTTCCCATCTGCAGAAGTGCCTCCATGACACCACAGTAATTGTTAAGCCGAGTGTGTTGGAACAAGTCGAAGTGGAACGGGGGGCGACAGTCAGGCGAGTCCCTAACCGTATTCTAGGATCAGAAATTAAGAAGCTACGCAATAAGGAGATCAAGTTGCTAAAGGTTCAATGGGGAGATAGTCCAGAGGATGCAACTTGGGAGACCGAAGACAAAATTCGTGCTTCGTACCCTTTCCTTTTGAGGGTATGTTCTTAACTCCTTTTTCAAAGTTTTATCAGTACTTGTTTCTATCACTTGAGTATATCTTATCCATAGTTTTTTTGTCCTTTAGATATGAATCTTATGGATGTAAACATGTGTTTGAGACATGTTATGTTTGATGGATGCAAGTGGATGCAAGTGTTTGCTAGTGGTTGCCTGTGGACGCATATACACACACATTAGGCACTAGATCGGCTCAATCACTCTCATACTGCATATGGATGTGTGTGCATTTTCTTTTCTTTTATGGATGGAAATGGATGAGTTAGCATATGGATGTTGCACTTGGACGAATGAGTGTGCACACATATAGAGCTTAGATGTTATAAAAGGATTATTTGCATACATGTTAAATTCATGGCACTAACATACATTGCATTAAGGAGGTCGACTGGATCAGTAGACCGCCTGATCTTCGTATTAGTATTGGGACATATACACACACCTCCGCATATATTCATATAAGCATTAGAAATCTTTAAGGACAATGGATGCCAACGATTGATAGATGAGTAGATGGATGATGGATGGTAGGATATGCTTTCTTCTCAACTTGGAGATTTCGGGGACGAAATCTTTTAAGTATGGAGGAATGTAACACCCCGTGATTTTGTTAACATTAAATAGGATAAATTAAAAAATAATTAATTTAATATTCAAAATTAAGGGAAACGAACTGCGCCAATGCGTCCGTCTCGAAATTCTGGTCAAGATAGACATTTGGTTTGCGTAAAACGGACACCGTATGAAGAAGTTATGAGGATTTTAAGTTTGTATACGCGCAGAAAGAACATATATACACATATGAGTCACATATGAGTCAGACCCTATCCAGAACAGTTCTAAAATCAAAAATTCTTCAAGGAGGCAAATTTCCCGCTCTAGGGGATCGATCCCCTAGAGGGGTGTCGTCACCGGGGTCGACCCCCCTTAAGGGGTGTCGACCTATGGGTCGACCCACCCACAGGGGTGTCAACATGTAACACCCCACGTCCGTTAATGTCACTCACAAAGGGAATGCATTAAGTTTTATGGAGTATTATAAGTAAACAAAACGTAATATTACAAGATAGAGAAAGTAGTACTTGAAAAAATTTATAACTTTATTGCAGCGAAAACAAAAATAAGTTTGATTTCATTTCCAAATACCAAAACCAAGTACATAATATCAGTCTTGTACAAAACCTTCAGAGTACTTAATATTAAAACTGTAATCCCCAACAGAAAATGCCATAGATAAGCTGAACCAAAGCCAAGCAATTCATCTTTCAACTTTAAGCTGGAAGAAGGGATATCTGAACTAAGCTTGAGTATTTCCTCCCTAAAAACCGGGGGGGGGGGGGGGGGGGACGGAAGAAAAGAGGCGAAAACAAACTAGGTCAGACATAAGTCTGGCGAGTCCAGTGACTTTAACAATATAATCATTAAAGTAACAAGATAAGAACATAAACTGGAAAGTAAGAAATGACTATACATAAATATGCATGACAAGGTAAGCATGATGAATAAGATAAACGTTGATCGCGCTTCTAATCACTAAAGGATAATTACTACACCGCACTAATGCTAATTTCACCGCACCGTTACTAGTTCCATACTGAAAGTTGATCCCCATCTTGTAATTGGTAGTCCTCAGGCATAACGTCTAGTAAGAGGTATTCACCCCATACAATCCTTACTTTCCCATACTAAATACTAGATGTCCCCACACTACCCCCTTATCTCTTAATCGATCGGCTCCCTAACTCGCATGTATTTATTACTTGTGTCATTCGGCCCCGCTTGTTTACCTATGTCATTTGGCCCCGCTTGTTTACTTGTGTCATTCGGCCCCGCTTATATGTAGATACCTATGCTGGTCCCACCATAGGGTGTATCAATCCCTATGATGGCAACCCGACACAATTCAAGATGCACGGTGTATACTACTGATGCCCAGTGCCTGATTTTTCCACTTCGGAGCACGTGCCCGCCCATACACCGTCGGAATCTACACTGCCACACCACCCGCCGCTATTTTGACCGCTTATAATCAGCCCAGTATTCATGCCCCACCCTGCCTAGTTCAGGGTACCATGATACATCTATGTGGATTACTGCTGAAATGGGTTCCCGTTACTAGGGTTTCCTACTGGTTAAGTTTGTGGGCCTATATATGCAAATATTACCCACCTACACGAGATTTACTTAACCCTCCCACTGATTCAAACATGTTTATTTAATGGTTAAGTTTGTGGGCCTATATACACTAATATTACCCACCTACCCAAGGTTTACTTAACCCTCCTACTTATTAAGTCAATATGTATTATTGGTTAAGCTTGCCTTAACCCTATCCCCTTTGTTCATGTAATATTGGTTAAGTGCTGTCCATTCATGTTAACTTAACCCACCCACACATCATGTTGTATTGGTTAAGTGTTTCTTATTAACTTAACCATGTTCATTCATCATGTTATATTGGTTAAGTGTTTTAAATTTACTTAAAACCACCCACTTGTCTAATTAACATGTTGTATTGGTTAAGTGTTCTCAATTTACTTAACCCCACCCACTTATCCAATCAACATGTTGTATTGGTTAAGTGTTCACAATTTACTTAACCCCACCCACTTATCTAATTAACATGTTGTATTGGTTAAGTGTTCTCAATTTACTTAACCCTTCCATTCTAAGCATGTCTGTTCATTGGCATTAATTAATTTATTAATGCACCAACCTCTCACATTAGAACTGTTGTTTGCGGTTGCTGGATGTGCCGGGCGGTTCCGGGCAGACTTCTACCACAAACTCATTCTAACCTCGGGTTTTGGGCTTAAGCGCTAACCTCTCACATTAGATCTGTGTTGTTGCAGTCGCTGGATGTGCCGGGCGGTTCCGGGCAATCTTACACCGCAACTCAATCTAACCTCGTGTTAGGCATATTCATCTTTTAACTAATTTACATATTTACCATTTATGTCCAAGTCTAGATTTATATGTAAATTATCCATAAGTGTGGTCAATTCAAGTTATGCCACATTCACTAGATATGCCCAAAATTAGTTATTTGATTACAACCCATTTTATGCCAATTACATAATGTCCAATATTTAATGTTTCTCAACTGTTTCCCAACGTCAATCGTTCATATGATTCATATAATATGTTAGGCTCGCAATTAGCCTAACTCATAAGAAAAAGGGAAAGAAAGAGACGTATAACATCCAAACTGGCATAAAACAATATAGATCCAATTATGAACATAACTAGCATATAACAAAGATCTCATTTATGAACTTGCGTAATAAAATAGATCTAAATTAACATATGAACTTGCATAACAAGTTAGATCTAAATTAACATATGAACTTGCATAACAAATTAGATCTAAATTAACATATGAACTTCCATAACAAATTAGATCTAAATTAACATATGGACTTGCACAACAAATTAGATCTAAATTAACAAATGGACTTGCACAACAAATTAGATCTAAATTAACATATGAACTTGCATAACAAATTAGATCTAATTAACATATGGACTTGCATAACACATTAGATCTAAATTAACATATGGACTTGCACAACAAATTAGATCTGAATTAACATATGAACTTGCATAACAAATTAGATCTAAATTAACATATTGCATAACAAATTAGATCTAAATTAACATATGGACTTGCATAACAAATTAGATCTAAATTAACATATGGACTTGCATAACAAATTAGATCTAAATTAACATATGGATTTGCATAACAAATTAGATCTAAATTAACATATGAAAATAGACTAGCATGGATCATAAACTTGCATGATCATAGTTTACATTGTCATAAATTTGTATAGTCAATGACTTGCATAAGCAATAGACATATAAAATATGAATTTGCATAAACATATAAACTTGCATGGATCTAATCATATAAAATATGACTTGCATAGATCTAAACATATAAATAGGAACTTGCATGTATGAATATGATTTTCACATAAACTTGCATATGATTTGCATACAAACTTGCATATGTAATTAGACATGTAGACTAATATCACATGATATACATATAAACTTGCATATGATTTGCATACAAACTTGCATACAATAACATCATAAAATGAATCTAATCGAGCATACACAATTAGACACATGAATTAACATCATAAAATGAACTAAATCAAGTATATGTAATTAGTCATATTCATATAGTCCAACTTATAAACCCATCACAATTACGTTCAACAATTATCTTGTTAAAGAAGTTGTACTCACTATGAACGGATTAAAGAAGAGAATAGATTAAGCATAGAATCCTTTTTTCACCATCCTAAGTTTTAATTCATTGAATAAGAGAAGCTTGCTTAGTCTATGTTGCAGCAGCATGGCGGTTTGAGAATGATTTTTGTTTTGATTTAGGGTTTAGGTTAGATGTGATTATATAAGAGTCTAGGATTAATTCTAGCCTTTAGATCAGTCTAGGAGTAATCAGAGCCATCCAAACCAAATAGATGTGTCACTCAGCCAATCACAGCATGACACATAAGCCCTAATACCTCAGAATTCGTCACCAGGCCAATCAGAGAAGGCCACGTTCAAAAAAAAACAATCCTTGACCAACAAAAATGCGCCACGTGCGCCACATGATGCGTACACGTCATATATATATATATGTATGTATATATATATTTTCTATATATATATTTTCTTTTTAATGCACACATTACTGCTTTTCTACATTTTCTTGCGCACTTTTGAATTTTCTTCCTTAATTAATTAATCCATAAATTAATTATATAAAAATTTGGGTTATTACATTCTCCCCTCCTTAAAAGATTTCGTCCCCGAAATCTCCAAGTTAAGAAGAATGTTACCATCCTACCATCCATCATCCATCTACCTATCCATCAATCACATACATCCATTGTCCTTAAAAGATTTCTAATGCTTTAATGAACATATGCAAAAGTGTGTGTATATGTTCCTACTCTAATGCAAAATCAGGCGGTCTACTGACTCAGTCGACCTCCTTAATGAAATTCATGATAGTGTCATGTGTCCATTATGTATGCAAAAGAATCCTAATGATACATATCATTTTTACATGCGTGCACAATCATTCATTCAAATGCAACATCCATATGATAACACATTCAATATACATCCATCAAATTAATTATGCACACTTATTCATATGCAATATGAAAGTGATTGAGCCGATCTAGTGCCTAATGTGTGTGTAAATGCATCCACGAGCAACCACTAGCAAACACTTGTATCCACTTCCACTTCCCTAAGCATGCTCGGCTCCACTACTTCCGCGGTATCATGTAAACGCTTCTTCAAGGATTGTCTTCCTCAAGCTCTCGTCTCGTGATACGCAAAGTCTATCTCGCACCTCAGGGGTAAACCCCGAACTTCATCAAAGACGTCATCAAACTCACGGACCACACGAACAAATTTCAAATCATCGATGAACGCGTCAAGAGATTCTAGGTAGCTAAGCATCACTGAACCCCTAGGGTCATAGGAAATATCAAGGGTCTTTCAACAATGAGTCAACCGTCTAACAACCCTCTTTTCACAGTCTAGGATAGCACCATGCCTGGCTAGCCAATCCATTCCTAGAATCAAGCTATAGCCCATGAAACAAAGAACGAAGGCGTTGCATTCAAGCCCAACGCCCAAGATAGACACTCTCAATCCTGACAAACCATAGATAAGTGAGCCGAACCACCAATAGGATTTGAGACTACAATGGGATCCATAACTAGACTAGTATTTAGGTGCAGTGTTTCAACTATTGAAGCAGATACAAACGAGAGTGAAGCGCAAAAGTCGAAAAGAGTTCTAGGAAAAAGAAATCAAATCTTCAACCAAAACTTCCTATCTCTTTCCGATATACTGACCACGAGAACACAACCTTCCCTTTTGAAGATCATGTACTTTGTCCTCACCCTTGCCCTTTCCTCTTTGGACAATCCTGATAAGATGTCCTGTCTCTCCGTAATGATAACAACTAGTCTTCTTCTTCTTTCTAACGTCTTTCTTTAAGTGGTCAGGTATTTCACAATTGTGGTACTTCCTTTTTCTCTTGGCCCTTGTTATCCTTACCGCTTTCTTTGGATCCACTTTCTTATCCTGTGTCCTATCCATGTCTCCCCTGCATGTTCTCCATTCGTGACCTCCCACCAAAATGAAGCTTCATCCTTCATTAACCAAGCAGCTGGTTGAACCTTCCTCCCATCGTCTATCTCAAAGGTACCAACAAGTCCTCCACTTCGTTGAGCCAACTTCTAGCCCCGACAAATGTCTCAGTCCCATGAAGCGGTTTTCCGCACGGAAGTCCTTATACATCGTAGAAAAAGCATCTATACGCGGAGGAAGAGATTCAAAAGGGAAAGAGGAAGGAACTCGAAACAAAGAATCGGAAGAAAGATATATGGCTTTTGGGGATTATGTTTTTCAAAATAAACTTTCCTTTTGAAAATACTTCCTTTTAAAATCTTTTTGAAAATAGTTTTCAAAAACTTTTATCTAATCTGGTAACCTTCAGCTCTGATACCAAGTGTAACACCCCACGTCCGTTAATGTCACTCACAAAGGGAATGCATTAAGTTTCGTGGAGTATTATAAGTAAATAGAACGGAATATTACAAGACAGAGAAAGTAGTACTTGAAAAATTTTATAACTTTATTGCAGCGAAAACAGAAATAAGTTCGATTTCATTTCCAAATACCAAAACCAAGTACATAATATCAGTCTTGTACAAAACCTTCAAAGTACTTAATATTAAAACTGTAATCCCCAACAGAAAATGCCATAGATAAGCTGAATCAAAGCCAAGCAATTCATCTTTCAACTTCAAGCTGGAAGAAGGGATATCTGAACTAAGCTTGAGTATTTCCTCCCTAAAAACCTGGGGGGGGGGGGGGAAGAAAAGAGGCGAAAACAAACTAGGTCAGACATAAGTTTGGTGAGTCCAGTGACTTTAACAATATAATCATTAAAGTAACAGGATAAGAACATAAACTGGAAAGTAAGAAATGACTATACATAAATATGCATGACAAAGTAAGCAGGATGAATAAGATAAATGTTGATAACGCTTCTAATCACTAAAGGATAATTACAACACTGCACCAATGCTAATTTCACCGCACCGTTACTAGTTCCATACTGAAAGTTGATCCCTATCTTGTAATTGGTAGCCCTCAGGCATAACATCTAGTAAGAGGTATTCACCCCATACATGTAAGGACCCGTAACTTCCCCGGTAAGGAAAGCCCGGATTACCTTGAGGACAAGATGAATCAGAACATAAACAGAAGAACATTTCATTGTTTATTACAACAATTCATCAGATTACAAGAATATACAGAGTATGAATAAATATTATACATTTAATAAACATTAGAGACTTAAATACATTACTGCAGCGTAAAAAGAACACAAAACACAACTGAAGGAGATATACAGATACAAAGCTTTCCGAATATCATTCCAGCTGTAAACCAGGATCCTGTGAATATAAATCTGCAAAACCAAAATTACTAGCTGCCCGTGTGGAAATAGGGGCACCCAGAGTTTAGGTTAAAACAATAAACTCCAGCTTAGTCATGTGATTGGTGTGAGAACTAAAACAGTTATTAATCTTTATTTTAAAGTTAGGTAAATCAAGGGACCACGCCGTATAACACAGAACGGGTTTCCTCCCAAGAATACCAGTGCATAGAACAACAACGCAATGCTAAATAAAGAACAATGAAGCTATTATAAGACCCAGGTCCCATCACACAATGCAACACAAGCCGAAGGATAGGGTTTTACCTTATAATCGCCAAAGAATGCTTGATACACTAAATTTCATCTTTTATTATTACTATAAATGTATAGTGTCAAAACAATTTCAATCATAAGTATCAATCATAGACGGCATGGGTACCATATATCATGTCGCCATATATAGGTTTACAATCAAAACCGCAAAGTCACGTATTGGAAGTTGGATTTCCGTCTGTGAACCGAGGCAAGGGATCGTCCTCACCGCTTCGAGAGCCTCTAGTCCACCCCTCGGGCAAGTACTCTGTCAAGCCTTGGATCGTCAGGGTCGGTCCATCGATGTGGATTAAAATGCCTGAACACTGCATTTCCCCACCCTATGGGGCGTAAATGAGCCAAATGACTCCATCGGACCCGGATCGTCCGATCTAACCGAGGCGCCTCGCTATCCATCATCCACATAAGTAAAATGTCAGGCAGTGTAAAACTCTGACACCACTCCTAACTAGAAAGAAACGCATGTCCTCCCTGAGGTCCTTCTCCCGTTTCTGGTTCACACCGGGGTGTGAGGCTCGCGAATTAACGCTACACAAAGCTATGCCACAAAGGCCGTGCTTTGATCATCTACCACAAGACTCTGCTTTTCAACAGAAGCCTTGATCATTTGCATCTCAGCATGCCACACAGGCAATTCGTGCTATGCAACCGATATCAATCACACAGAATGAAATCCGATGTCAGACACACATCCATTTACAAGTCCGTTCTGGGTTTGAACGAAACCGGAGGAACCTTATTCCTCGCATATCCATCGATCTCCAAGTACGTCTGGACGATCACCAACTGATTCCCTCCTCTTGGGTGTACAGCCCAATCAAGATCATCAGTAATTATCTAAACGATGTGAAGACCTCCGGTCTTTGACCACCGTCTTCATCTTTGACTTATCGTCGTATCAGTTATTCAGAATGGGATAAACCCGGTCTTTCCGAATAACTCGCATATATTATAAACAAGTGCTACACAAACACAACATACGCCTCATTCCAATTCAGAATATTCTTTTATTCAAATATTCACATTTTTACGGAAAGGTTCCCATTAATTTTATCAAAGATAAATTCTTTAAATTTATTCTCTAATCTTCTTTTGGATTTCAATTCAAACCAAATTATGGCTTATCCAAACTAGTCGGGATTAACGAACTTTACCGAAGTAATCATTTATTTTAAATTTCCCAATACCCACCTATTCATCCCATGAAGTAAAACTGGTAATACTTCATATCTAACACCACAGTGTTATCAGTAATTTCAATTACTATTTCAAGTTCAAATCTAATTAAAGATTTAACTATCGCCTGGAGCAAAACTGGTGATACTCCATTCTCAATCATTTCATTCTAATTAAAGATTCATTAAAACTCCACTTAGTTTTAATCTTTCCAAAAATCAATATTGATGATTATTTAACTTGGGAAATCATATCCTGTCTTTAACTGGGTTAAAGAACCAATGTCATTAAAAACACTGTTCACAATAAACCCAAAATCACATTCTATTCCATCAGCCTTTAACCATAAATAAGCAAGTGAACAATTCCCTAAGTAATAACCCCGAAGGCCGAAACCAACATCAGATCAATACCCAGGAAACCATTCAACTTAACTAATCTCCAGTTACTTTCTGATTTTCTTAACTCCGTTGGGTCTAAGAACAGTATTATTAAAGATACCATTCATGACAACCCAAATCACATTCCATTAATTATCGGGTTAAAGAACAAATGTTATTTAAAACACCGTTCATGATAAACCCAAAAATAATTCCAATTCAATTCCAATTAAATATTATTTAATTGGTACACTTCATTAAATCTAAATAAAAAGATTTAATCTTTTTCTCAACTGGGTTTAAGAACAGTGTTAATAAAGACACCATTCACGACAAACCCAAATCCCATTTGATATTAAATACAAGGCTCTGAATAGAAAATATATCGTCTTATATTCAATATCAAATACTATAACCAACAAATATCGTATTGGAAATAACGATATAAATATATCTTTCAAATTTCCATCACAATATCTGTATAATCACGAAATCCCATATCGAAATATTCCGAAGACAATTTCGATTCAAATCCATTTCTAATATATATATTGGAAATTCTGGTTATTTTTAAAACCATTTCAAATCCAATTATTTTATTTTAAAAATAGATGGGTTATAATTCTAGTTCAAAACTAGTTCATTTCGATAAAAATCTATTTTTATCTTTTAAAATATGGAATTTTTCATCCCAATTCTTTCTAAATCATTTCTTATGATTTTACACTAATTATTGATATTTTTAATAATTTTATCAAGGCCCGTACAGTCGATTTCCATCAACGGCCATCGAACTACACTTACAACGACCTATTCCAAATTTGATTTGGACATAATTCCAAATAAAACCGTTAGATTTCTAATTTCTCACATTCGTTAGAAAGCTCTTTTCGATACGAACCAACGGTTCTGGTTTTAGGAGAATCCGACGGTCGGATCTCCCGTAATGTCCATTCGAAGTCAAAGGTCGAAATTCGCGAACTGCCGCAGCGCGACGCGTTCTATTCAGGCCATTATATATATAATATATATATATTATATATTTCGTCGATTTCCTTTTAAAACGTATTTTATAAATCGTTTTAAATTCGTTTTCAAAACGACTTCAACTTCCTATTCAATTTCTAATCAAAATTGAATATTCCATATCATCGATATATATATAAATGATAATATTTTCAAAACGTTGTATTTTGAAATCAATTCCTTTTCGATATTCATTATAAAAACAAATATAATTGATATAAATATCGTTCGCGTCATAATGGCGCATATCTAATCAACACGGCTTTATATATTTCAATAACTTCGTTATTCTATTCAACAAATGAATATTTTCTTCAACACATGAATTTTCTTTTACTCAACACATGAATATATATTTTATTCAACACATGAATTTTCTATTTCAAAACATGAATATTCTCAACACATGAGTATTGTCAACACATGACTATTTTGTTTATTCAACACATGAATATAATTTATTTTCTAAATTGGAATGAAACCCACTCAATTACCATATAATATTATTTATATGGATTCCATACAACACATGTATATAATAGCAATGATAAATAATCAACCATCATCCAGAGTGCATTCTATACTGTATAAGCATCAAATATAAATATTCAACGCTTATAACAGTTTGTTAATCAATCGATCGACATACAACTAATTATTGGAATTAGTGTATGTCCAATTTCATCCCAACACCCGTGTGGGGTTTCAAACAATCAAACACATATTTTATTTGTGCAGTTGGGCGATGTGTAAAATTTACCGTCCCAATCAATATCATTCAAATGTGTGTACATAAACAAATCGTCCGATTTGTTTATAAATATTTATTTTATATACACGTTAAAAATTATATTTTTAACTATAAAATATTTATTTTCATTCCGCATCAGACAATCAATTTTCACAACACATCAATCAAACAGACAAGCCATCAATGGTCTGTGGACGACGGGTGTCAGGTGCTGCTAAGCACCGTCTGCATCCTAGTATATATTTCAACTAGAAAATAAAATAAAAGTAAGGAGTTCTCACCGAGGGTTTCCACTACACTGTGCTCTGAAAGCGAAGAAGACGAATATCACACCGACTATCAACTTAGACGAACACGATATCCTACATAATTTCTTTCTATTAATAACATATATAAAAATCATATTTTCATCGCTTCATTCAAATAAATAAAAATCATATTTTTATTTCTACTTCTTATATTTTTAGTTCAACTCCACCTAGATAAAAACCATATTTTTATCATTTCTTCACATAGTTAAAAATCGTATTTTTATTTCATTAGCTATATAAAAATCATATTTTTACAATTCAGTTTTACATACAAAAATCAAATCTTTTTGTTTTCAAAAATCATAACTTTATATTTATAAAAATCTCGTTTTTTATATTTTCAAAAATCATAACTTCCTAGAATTAAAAAATACTATCTCCTTATATTCAAAAATCAAACCTTTTCTACATTAAAATATATATAAAATCCATAATTTTATCTTGCTATCATCTAAGTAAAAAATCAAATTTTTATGCAGCGATTGTATATATAAAAATTGGATTTTTATCATGCTAAATCATTAAAAATTTGAAACTAAAATTCATACTGAATTTACTTACATTGATCTGCAGAAAAGAAAAGAAAAGAGGGATTTGGCAGTCTCGGGCGCTGGAGTTTCAAATTGGGAGAGAGGCGAGGCGGAGGGACCAGAGGGGGCGGCGGTTTTGCGGCGCGGTGGCTGGAGGGTGTCAGGGAGGGGCCGATGGCGGTTGCTGAGGGATGAAGCGGGGTGTAGTTGCAAGATAAGGGGGGTTTCAGGATTCAGAGGAGGGAGTGGGGAGAGAAGGCGTCGGAGGAGGGGGTGGGTCTCGCCGGAGGCGGCGCGTTCGCCAGGGCGCGGTGGTCTTCGGTGGAGGGGCGACGGACAGCGTGGCTGAAGGAGGAGCGCGATCCGCTTTTTTTTCCTGATCGTTGACTTTGAATAGAAGAGAAGGGGGTGGGAGGTAGGAGATTATATAAATATTTATATTTTATTATTTTTAAATTTCAAAAAGAAACTTTTTATTTCGAACTCGAAATCAAACCCACCGACTGTCGTCCATAACTAATTACCCCCATCATGAACACAATGGGATATGTATTGTAGGCTAATTCGCTCGTTTCAATCAATTTTCGTCAAAATCAAAATATAACTCTATATATTGAATTTGAACGCACATTTCAATTTACCGGGGCTACGTACGAACTCTAAAAATTCCCGAAAAATATTTTCTAGCTTCGTATTGACGATACGGTCCTAACAAAACTAATTTCATCGAATTCTGAGACCGTTTGAAAAATGGCCATTTTCCAGTCGATTAAAATCAACTAAAACTAGTCAAACACGTTTTCTTTTGCCACGCTCACATATTGATTCAAAAAATTACGAATTTTGGAATCTATCAATAACCTGACATCACGGATCCAACAAAAGTGGTTTCGTCGAAAACCGAGGTCGTTTGCAAAATTTCCATTTTTAAGGGCCAGAATTCCACATCGACTATTCTGAATTTTCAACTGGACATAACTTTTTATTCCCGCTATGAAATTTTGATTTTTCGGATTCGTTAGAAAGATATTTTCAAATAGATTCTAATATTTTTAGTTTCACCAAAATCCGGTTTCTTTTGAATCCTGTACATTCATTTGAACTTTGAAATCGAAATTTCAAATTACCACACCATTTTCAAATCCTTTTATATTTGAAATAAAATATTTATATTCTAACGACGATCTATATAAATATATAAGTTCTATTTCTATCCAAAATAAATTGCTTGACGTTATTATTTAAAATAAATCATTTTAAATATTCAAAATTCATCAAAATTGCCAAAATAAAATTTTTAAATTGGCTCAGATGTTCCGGGTTATTACAATACATTCCTTACTTGCCCATACTAAATACTAGATGTCCCCACACTACCCCCTTATCGCTTAATCGATCGGCTCCCTAACTCGCATGTATATATTACTTGTGTCATTCGACCCCGCTTGTTTACTTGTGTCATTCGGCCCCGCTTGTATGTAAATACCTGTGCTGGTCCCACCATAGGGTGTATCAATCCCTATAATGGCAAGCCAACAAAATTCAAGATGCATAGTGTATACTACTGATGCCCAGTGTATGCTTTTTCCACTCCGGAGCACGTGCACGCCCATACTCCGCCGGAACCTACACTGCCGCACCACCCACCGCTATATTGACCGCTTATAATCAGCCCAGTAATCATGCCCCACCCTGCCTAGTTCAGGGTACCATGATACATCTATGTGGGTTACTGCTGAAATGGGTCCCCATTACTAGGGTTTCCTACCGGTTAAGTTTGTGGGCCTATATATGCAAATATTACCCACCTACACGAGATGTACTTAACCCTCCCACTGATTCAAACATGTTTATTTAACGGTTAAGTTTGTTGGCCTATATACACTAATATTACCCACCTACCCAAGGTTTACTTAACCCTCGTACTTATCAAGTCAATTTGTATTATTGGTTAAGCTTGCCTTAACCCTATCCCCTTTGTTCATGTAATATTGGTTAAGTGTTGTCCATTCATGTTAACTTAACCCACCCACACATCATGTTGTATTGGTTAAGTGTTTCTTATTAACTTAACCGTGTTCATTCATCATGTTATATTGGTTAAGTGTTTTAAATTTACTTAACCCCACCACTTATCTAATTAACATGTTGTATTGGTTAAGTGTTCTCAATTTACTTAACCCCACCCACTTATCTAATTAACATGTTGTATTGGTTAAGTGTTCTCAATTTACTTAACCCCACCCACTTATCTAATTAACATGTTGTATTGGTTAAGTGTTCTCAATTTACTTAACCCTTCCGTTCTAAGCATGTCTGTTCATTGGCATTAATTTTTATTAATGCACCAACCTCTCACATTAGAACTATTGTTTGCGGTTGCTGGATATGCCAGGCGGTTCCGGGCAGATTTCTACCGCAAACTCATTCTAACCTCGGGTTTTGGGCTTAATGCGCTAACCTCTCACATTAGATCTGTGTTGTTGCGGTCGTTGGATGTGTTGGGCGGTTCCGGGTAGTCTTACACCGCAACTCAATCTAACCTCGGGTTAGACATGTTCATCTTTTAACCAATTTACATATTTACCATTTATGTCCAAGTCTAGATTTATATGTAAATTATCCATAAGTGTGGTCAATTCAAGTTATGCCACATTCACTAGATATGCCCAAAATTAATAATATGATTACAACCAATTTTATGCCAATTACATAATCTCCAATATTTAATGTTTCCCAACTGTTTCCCAACGTCAATCATTCGTATGATTCATATAATACATTAGGCTCGCAATTAGCCTAAATCATAAGAAAAAGGGAAAGAAAGAGACGTATAACATCCAAATTGGCATAAAACAATATAGATCCAATTATGAACATAACTAGCATATAACAAAGATCCCATTTATGAACTTGCATAACAAAATAGATCTAAATTAACATATGAACTTGCATAACAAGTTAGATCTAAATTAACATATGAACTTGCATAACAAATTAGATCTAAATTAACATATGAACTTCCATAACAAATTAGATCTAAATTAACATATGGACTTGCACAACAAATTAGATCTAAATTAACATATGGACTTGCACAACAAATTAGATATAAATTAACATATAAACTACTTGCATAACAAATTAGATCTAAATTAACATATGGACTTGCACAACAAATTAGATCTAAATTAACATATGGACTTGCATAACAAATTAGATCTAAATTAACATATGGGCTTGCATAACAAATTAGATCTAAATTAACATATGGACTTGCATAACAAATTAGATCTAAATTAACATATGGACTTGCATAAAAAATTAGATCTAAATTAACATATGGACTTGCATTACAAATTAGATCTAAATTAACATATGGACTTGCATAACAAATTAGATCTAAATTAACATATGAAAATAGACTAGCATGGATCATAAACTTGCATGATCATAGTTTACATTGACATAAATTTGCATAATCAATGACTTGCATAAGCAATAGACATATAAAATATGAGTTTGCATAAACATATAAACTGGCATGGATCTAATCATATAAAATACGACTTGCGTAGATCTAAACATATAAATTTTACATAAACTTGCATATGATTTGCATACAAACTTGCATATAAACTTGCATATGTAATTAGACATGTAGACTAATATCACATGATTTACATATAAACTTGCATATGATTTGCATACAAACTTGCATACAACAACATCATAAAATGAATCTAATCGAGCATACATAATTAGACACATGAATTAACATCATAAAATGGACTAAATCAAGTATATGTAATTAGTCATATTCATATAGTCCAACTTATAAACCCATCACAATCACGTTCAACAATTATCTTGTTAAAGAAGCTGTACTCACTATGAATGTATTAAAGAAGAGAATAGATTAAGCGTAGAATCCTTTTTCCACCATCCTAAGTTTTAATTCGTTGAATAAGAGAAGCTTACTCAGTTTATGTTGCAGCAACATGGCGGCTTGAGAATGATTTTTGTTTTGATTTAGGGTTTAGGTTTGATGTGATTATATAAGAGTGTAGGATTAATTCTAGCCTTTAGATCAATGTAGGAGTAATCAGAGCCATCCAAACCAAAGAGATGTGTCACTCAGCCAATCACAGCACGATACATAAGCCCTAATACCTCAGAATTCGTCACCAGGCCAATCAGAGTAGGTCACGTTCAAAAAAACAATCCTTGACCAACAAAAATGCGCCATGTGCGCCACATGATGCGTACACGTCATATATATGTATATATATATATATATATATATTCTATATTTTTTTTCTTTTTAACACACACATTACTACTTTTCTACATTTTCTTGCGCACTTTTGAATTTTCTTCCTTAATTAATTAAACCATAAATTAATTATATAAAAATTTGGGTTATTACACGACACCCCTAGGGCTTATATGGAAGTTGGTTTCAGAGGGTTCTGCAGCTATAAATACATGGCTATTTCTCATATTTTCTTCATTGGAAATCATGGGAGCCAAATGTTGCCGGAGTGCGAACGGAGACGAATCTGTTTTTCTTCAAACAACTATCAGTTTTGCAAATCAAATCCAGAAATTCAAGACCCATTCTTTCTCTATTCTCTAAACCTAACGCTATGAGTTTCTAGTTGCTTTTAGGTTTAAATGAATAAAAGTGGATTATGAAAGACTGTGAATTGGATATGATGTAAACTATGAATCTATGCTATTATTAAATCTTATACTATGTCATGATAGATCTACACCTTTAGATCCAGTGCAATTGTGGTTATTCTATTATATTGCCTATGTGGATCTTGACTTGTAACTATATTGTGGTGAATGTGAATCTGTTAATTTGCACAGTTGCAATAGTGGTTAGATCTAATTCTTTATGTAAATCACTTTTCCCCTGTCATATTGCGATCAACTTAGATATGTTGTAAATTGGATATATGAACCCATATTTAGATCTAAGCATGCTATTATGTCACCCTAATGATGTTAGACCTATTTTAACCTATGGATCTGAATTGTGTGATCTAATTTATCCCCTTCTGTTTATCGTGTTAGATCTAAACCACTTGGACATCTAAATTGCTAATTTAGATCTTACTATGCTTATTGGGACATCATAGTTATGCTAGAATCAATTGACTACTACAAGTTCACCAGTTTTATGTCCATTTTGTTATGATGTTAATTACATATCCATGTCAGTATGTATATTCACTTTATCACCATGATAATATATGCCTATGCCAAGTTGAACAATCACTTTTGTTACACTCCCACTATTTTTCTCTTTTTATCGTTTATAGCTAGGCTATTATCTAACCTAGGCATGCTACCAATTTTGTGAGGACCCTAGTTAAGGAACGGGGGAAAAAGGGTTGATAATGGCATAATTTGAATATGAACATGTTTGGACATATAATTCAAACTGTTGGGTATAATGTACATTAACACTTACAAAAGGGAAAGGTTTAATTAATTGATTAATTAATTAATAATGGAATGTCTAGTAATTTCAATTAGTAATTGAAATTGTACTTATGACATGAGGTTAGGTTGCATTAGTGGTGGAAGTCTTCCCGGAGCCGACCGGCATATCCAGGAGCCACTAATGTTGAACCTAACGTGGGAGGTCTAAGTACGCTAATACGAATCGGGCTATGACACAAGGTTAGGCCCAACTGTGGAATAAGTCTGCCCGGACCCAACCAACATATCCAACATCCACATGTTGTAGGCCTAATGTAGGAGATCTAGCCCATTATAAACCATAAATGGACATGGTAATAAATTGGGCTACTTAACCAAATCTAATCCATAGGGATTGTATGATTTTGAACTGAAGTTAGGGTTAAGTAAATTGATTGGATAGTGGATGGGTTAAGCAAATCTGGAGGGGGTGGGTAATATTTACATATAGGCCCACAACTTAACCCGATAAGGTTATGTAATTAAAGAAACTTAGTGGTATACATAACCGGAGGAAATAATATAGTTATGTAATTAAAGACACCTTTTACGGTAAGTATAACTGGTATAGGGCTATGTAATTAAAGACACCTAATGGTATACATAGTCAGTGAAAACCAAGTGGGGGATACAAGACAAGGGGGAGCTTGTATCATATTGTGTGGGGCCCATTTCATCCAGTAACCAGGAGTAGGTATCAAATAAAAGTACTATGTACTTGGTGGAGAGGGGACACGCTTACTGACTGGTTGTAAGAGATCTAAACGTAAAGGATGGTGTGGGCGACGCAAACCGACCAGGCCATGTGCGTGCATGAGCCGGGCATAGGGGGATAAGATGACCGTGATACCAGTAGATATGGTTGTGCACATCTTTGGAAATGAAGGTTTGCCACTTTAGGAAGTGATACTGTGGGACCAGCACAGGGTACCTACGGAGTAGGGAGCCGACCGATTAGGGTAGTGTTTAGGGTAAACTTGAACGTATGCCCTAAGTCTACCAACTTATAGTGGAAGAGATCATCTCATTCTGGTTGTACTAGTAATAGTGCAGAGTAATCATTAGAAAAGTGTACACATCTCATCCTATCTACCTTGTCACACCTGCCATTTATGTAGTGATCTTTCTTATCCACTTTATATGCTTGTCATGTTACTTTTATTTATTTACTTGCTAAAGGTCACTAAGCTCACCAGACTTTATGTCTGACCGTCTTGTTTCTCCTTCTTTCTTCTGTTCCCCCCTTAGGTTCTCAGGGAGAAAACACTCAGGCTTAGTCAGGACTCAGATATCATCTTGCTAGAGCTGCTTCCGAAGTATGGCTCAAGTTTTTATCTCTACCGTGGCTTTGTCTCTTTTATTTGGGGAATTATGTTTTCTTTTAAGTATTTATGTACTTTGATGTTGAAAGACAGAAGTTATGTTGTTGTAATGGTGTTTTGAGACTCATGGTATTTTGAACCACGTTGTATGATTTGTGTTTGAAATAAAAATTTGAATTTCCGCTATTATCTTATTTATGTTTGTCTTGTAATATTATGTGTCTGTCTACCTATAACGCTTCATGGAACTTAATGCATTCCCTTTGTGAGTGACATTAACGGACGTGGGGTGTCACAATAATTATCATAAAATGGGTGAAATGCATAAAGCGATGTACTTTGTAAACTCAAGTATGATAATGAGAAGTTATTCCATAGTGGATGTATGTCTAAATTGACTGAACCACTCTAAAAATTCCTTGTTCTTTATTTTGTGGTTTTGGCCCATTTTCCTAATTCTAACCTTTTGGTGAAGTTGTGTTCTAAACACCTTTGGTGTTGAAGTCATTTTTTGATTTCATCACACACAAAAAAAATTGCAATTCACAAATGAAATCAATCCATAATCTCTCGGCACCCGAAATTGAATCCATTAAAGTGAATTGTTTGGGATTTGAGTGTTGCATAGGAGATGGAAGAGGTCACAAAATAAGCCATCGTTCATACATTTTTTTCTCTTCCTACAAGTTTTATCTTCCAAGCTTGTTTTTCTTTCAGCAAGTTTTATCCTTTATTGTTCATACTTTTGTTTTTCTTTGTGCAAGTTTTATGTAGATGGCAATGATACAATCGACTTCCCTGAATTTCTGAACCTAACAGCCTGTAAAATGAAAGACACGATTCTGAAGAAGAGCTTAAGGAAACCTTTTTTGTATTCGACAAGGACCAGAACGGTTTCATCTTAGCCGCTGAATTGCGTTATGTGATGACCAATTTAGGGGAAAAGCTAACCGATGAAGAAGTCGATGAGAAGATCCGTGAAGCCGACGTCGATGGAGATGGTCAAATTAACTACCATGAGTTTGTTAAGGTCATGATGGCTAAATGAAACAACTATGTTTGTTTCTCCTATTTATTTTTTCCATTTTAGAAAGTGCTATTGGAAGACAGACCTGATGGACTATTTCTGATATTTCTCACCCTTTGTTTCTGGTTGTGGCTTTTCTTTACTATCGACTTTTTGTATCAAGTTTTTGATTCTGGTCACTTGTATCCTTTATGTAACTTATACTGCACTTGCTACCAGCAGCTCCAACCTTTTGGTACTTATGGTTTATTATCAATAAAAAAAATACGAGATGAAAGAGGTAGCATGAGTTGGGGTTGGGTAGTTACAGCTTTTTTAGGGGTGCTGAATTGTGGTTGCAAGAAGACTAGAGGGGAGGAAGGTTAAGGTTAGGCTATGGGTGGTATTGAAAGTTTGAAGGGGTTTGTTTGAGATAGATGAACAATGGAATAAACGTGGTGGTGAGATGTTGTTTAAGTGTGAGCTTGATTTGTTTTGGTTGGGTTTTAGTTGGCAGTTCAGACAATATGCAGAAGTTAAACAGAATAATGTGTGGGAGGAGATAACATGGGTAACAGGCTAAACATGTCAATAGGTAAATGGGATCAATACGGGAAGGGACCTCCCAAACATGGAATTAATTAAAAATAATCCAAACTTTGGAATAATATGGGAAGACATGTGAAATTTGGGATTATTCATGTCAATTTATCCAATAATTAATAACTACTATTAAATTAAAATAATTAATAATTAATCCTAACTATGAAATAATTCCTATTAATAATTAATTAGTAATTAATAACTAAACAATAACTAATGATAAAAACTAACTAAGAAATAATTATTATTTAATTAATAATTAAAAAAATACAATTTAATAATTGTAACTAACAACAAATATATACTAATTTTTCATAATAAATAATAATTAAAAGTTAAAATCCATATATTAAGTAAAAATAATAATGAATAAAAATACTCTACATAAGTAATAATTAAATATTAATATATGATAATTAGATATTACTAATTAAATATTAGTATATAATAATAATAATAATAATTAATAACTACTATTGAATAATGAAAATTGATAGGTAATTTGAAATGAAATATTTCTTATTAATAATTAGCAATCAATTAGTAGTTAATAATTTGAAACAACCCGCACCCCCTAACGTTCCCCAGAGTATGGTCCCGCTAAGAAATGTGAAGCGTTAAAGACATATGTAAACATCACAGAGACTAAAAGTCATAAGATATAAGTAGTAAAACACAAAGAAAATATATTTAAGGTAGAAAACATCTTATTTATTTCAAAACCTCATAATCAGTATATTTTAAGACACAACTACCATATATCTTATGAAAAACCACATCTCAATTATAATCATAGTATATGAAAATGAATATTCCTCAAAATAACTATCAATGCAACCAACACCGTGGAATAAAATGTAACAGAACCAAATGATGAATACATTCGTAGCAAAGGTGAATATCCATTAAAAGTCTTCCAAGCAATCTATACTAATCACTTCCACCTTTTAAGCTTGATAGAGGAGAAAAGAAAAGGAAAAAGAAGAGTAGGTCAAACATAAAGTTTGGTGAGCAATATAATTACAAGCACGCTGTATAAATAGAGGAAATAGACAGAATAATAGTTCTGGTGTCAGATAAAGTAATTGTATGTGTACAACAGCAAAGGTGAACATATAGAAATGATGTACAAAGGTTATACTTGATCTATACAAGTAAAGGTTTGGTTGATTATTATCTCATCCAATTGATCTCGGTTGCATTCACTTACACGAATTACTAAATATGATAATCATAATCAGGATAAATTCCTTATACTACCTATCGATCACCATAACATACCAATTTACAATCTTTCGTGGTAACTTATGTCACTATCGACCTCGGGACTTATCCGACCCGACCCACAAGTAAAGACATAACTATTTTTTATTGGACATAATAGTGGCTTATCTCCCCTCGTCGGTACACATGCATGCTCATTGCACTGACGAAACGCAACTACACACGACCATGTATCTGTTGACCCCTTATTTACTCTAATCAGCATAAACGTGTCCCGCTTTAACCATCCATAGTTTTGTAAGACCATCATCGATAAACCTGAAAGGGAATGCAGCTGTTACGGGTCGTAGTAAAAAAATATACTAATTTTCTCCTTTGGCTGGATTCCATGTAATCTAGGGCTTACTCGTTGGCCAATTATTTTCACCAGTCAGCCTCATGTTGATGGAACGGACCACCACTGACATGTGCTTATTTAAATCAACATCGGTTTTAAGTTCATTTTAATAATAAGACCATTCATTCAACTATAACCTCATGTTATAATTATATCTACAACTAAGTCAAATTTGTTCATCATTATTCTTTGTGTGTCTTTACAACATATCATAATATTCCTTAATCAAATATGTTCAGTTACTTTCGATCATAACCTATTCCATAATTTAATAACAAATCTTGCTAAGTTTGCCTATTTTAATCCACTTCTATTTTTTCGTACATGCGAAAAATAAAAGAATTATAATCAATCACATTGTAACGACCCGAACTTCCCCGTGAAGGAAAGCCCAGATTGAGATGAAAACAAGCCACATCGGAACACAAACAGAAGAACATTTCATTGTTTATTACAACAATTCCATCAGAATACAAGAATATACAGAGTATGAATAAATATTACACATTTGACAAATATCAGAGATTTAAATTACATTTAAATACATAACAGCGGAAAAATAATACAACGCCCAACTGAAAGAAATACACAGATACAAAGCTTTCCGAGTATCATTCCAGCTGTAAACCAGGATCCTGTGAATATAAATCTGCAAAACCAAAACTACTAGCTGCCCGTGCGGAAAATAGGAAACCCAGAGTTTATGTTAAAACAATAAACTCCAGGTCAGTCATGTGACTGGTGTGAGAACTAAAATAGTTATTAATCTTTATTTTAAAGTTAGGTAAATCAAGGGACCACGTCGTATAACACGGAACGGGTTTCCTCCTAAGAATACCAGTGCATAAAACAAACAGCGCAATGCTAAATAAAGAAAAATGAAGCTATTATAAGACCCAGGTCCCATCACACAATGCAACGCAAGCCGGAGGATAGGGTTTTCCCTTATAACAGCCAAAGAATGCTTGATACGTTTAAAAACAGATTATTTTGATATTAATATAAGTGTATAGTGCCAAAACAATTTCAATCATAAGTATCAATCATAGGCGGCATAGCTACCATCTACTATGTCACCATACTAGGTTCTACAAATAAAACCGAATTATCACATATTGGAAATTGGATTCCATCATGAGTCGAGGCAAGGGGCAAGATCCTCTCCGTTAGAGACACTCCAGCAAATGTCTCAGGATCGCACAAAGCGGTCCTTGGTATTGGCTGGGCCGGTCCTCACCTAACTTTGGAGGATTAGTTATTCCTGAACACACGTTTCCTGGTCCTTTCAGAACTATATCCGAGGCGCCTCGCATTCCAACGTCCACACAGGTAAAAAGTATATAAATGTCAGGGCTGGTAGGTCACTGACATCACCCATAGCTAGAAAGAAACGTCGTGTTCTCCCAACGGTCTATATCCCGTTTTTGACTCATACCGAGGTGTGAGGCTCGCGAATTCACGCTATACACAAAGCTACGCCACACAGGCTGTGCTTCGATCATCAACCACAAGACTTTTCTTTTCAACAAAAGCCCTGATCATCTGCCACTTAGGCGTGCCACACAGGCAATTCACTCCATGCGACTGATGTCCATCGATATACAACCTCTGAGCTCGTACGTCTCAGAGAAGGGTGTTAAGCAAGAGAATAAATTCTCCGCCACCAAACAGATGTATATTCAATAGAGATCAATCAACACAGAATAAAATCCAGTGTCAGACACACAGTCCATTTACAAGTTCGTTCTGGGTCTGAATGAAACCGGAGGCACTTTCCTCGCATATCCATCGATCTCCAAGTACGTCTGGACGATCACCAACTGATTCCCTCATCTTTGGTGTAAAGCCCAATCAAGATCATCAGTAATCACCCAAACGATGTGAAGACTTCCGGTCTTCAACCACCGTCTTCATCTTCAACTTATCGTCGAATCGGTTATTCAGAATGGGTATAAACCCGGCCTTTCTGAATAACCCGCGTATATAATAAACAAATGTTACACAAACACAACATATGCCTCAATCCAATTCAGAATATTCTTTTATTCTGATATTCAAATTCTTAGGGAAAGGTTCCCATTAATTTTATCAAAGATAAATTCTTCTAAATTTATTCTTTAATCTTCCTTTGGATATCATTTCAAACCATATTATGGTTTTCCAAACTTGTCGTGATTAGCGAACCACACCGAAGTAATTATTTATTTTATTTCCCAATCCCTACCTATTCATCCCATGGAGCAAAACTGGTAATACTCCATATCTAACACCATGGTGTTATTGGTAAAATTAATTACCATTTCACGTTCAAATCTAATAAAAGATTCAACTATCTCCTTGGAGCAAAACTGGTGATACCCCATTTTCGATCACTTTCCAAATTTGATAATTTAAATTACCAATTCACATTTCAATTTAATTTCAGATTCTTTAAAACTCCACTTAATTTTAATTTTCCCACAAATCAATATCCTATCTTTAACTGGGTTAAAGAACCAATGTCATCTATAACATGATCCACGATAAACCCAAAATCACATTCTATTGTTAATCGGGTTAAAGAACAGGTGTTATTCAAAACACCGCTCACGATAAACCCAAAAACCAATTTAAATTCAATTCCAATTAAATACCAAATTAACTGGATAATTTCACTAAATCTTAATTAAAAAGATTTATTCGTTTCTACACTGGGTTCAAGAACAGTGTTATTCAAGACACCATTCACGACGAACCCAAAATCCCATTTGATATTAAATATAAGGCTCTAAATAGAAAATATATCGGCTTATATTCGACATCAAATTCTGCAACCAACAAATATCGTATTGGAAATAAGAATATAAATATATCTTTCAAATTTCCATAACCATATCTGTATAATCACGAAATCCAACATCGAAATATTCCGAAGATAATTTTGATTCAAATCCATTCCAATACGTATATTGGAAATTCTGATTATTTTTAAAGCCATTTCAAATCTAGTTCAAAACTAGTTCATTTCGATAAAAATATATTTTTATCTTTTTAAATGTGGAATTTTTCATCCTAGTTCTTTCCAATTCATATATTATGATTTTACACAAATTATAGATATTTTTAATAATTTTATCAAGGCCCGTACAGTCGATTTCCAATAACGGTCGTCGAACCGCACTTACAACGACCTTTTCCAAATTTGATTTGGACATAATTCCAAATCCAACCGTTAGATTTCTAATTTCTAATATTCATTGGAAAGCACTTTTCAATACAAA
This sequence comes from Allium sativum, assembly GCA_030737875.1. Lineage (NCBI taxonomy): Eukaryota > Viridiplantae > Streptophyta > Magnoliopsida > Asparagales > Amaryllidaceae > Allium > Allium sativum. Next base: position 601,153,523 of record CM060916.1, on the reverse strand, counting down.
CCCAACGGTTCCGGTTTCAGGAGAATCCGACGGTCGGATCTCCCGTAACGTCAATTCGAAGTCAATGGTCGAAATTCGCGAACTACCGCAGCGCGACTCGTTCTATTCAGGCCATTATATATATATATAATATATATATTATATATATTTCATCGATTTTAATTCAAAACGTATTTTATACACATGATTAAATAGTCGCATAAATTAGTTGTTTTTAACTAGTCGTTTAATATGCCAACATTTACATATTTAGGTGTATTTTGAACCTAATCAAAAATAAATATAAAAACTATAAAATTATTGTTAGACGCGGAAAGGGGGAAGAAGACTGAGAAGATATCTTACAGTCTTTAAATATGAATTAAATAAAACTATAAGAAAGAGACTGAAAACTATTGAGATACTTGTAGAAAGAAACTTACAGAAAACTACTAACTTGTAAAAAATAAACAAAAACTATAAGAAAACCATAAAGAAAACTACAGAAATTCTACAACCATTATAACGCCTATTGTGTTATCTCAAGAGAGAAACCTAGCGAGGAAGAGATTGTGTTGTAATGAATGAGTGTGGTCTAGAGGTTGATTTATAGGTTAGGCTAGGGATCTTAGGCCGTTGGATTTATGAATTAAATCTAGGCCAACCACATCAGACGACCAACGAAAACAAGCTACATCAGCAAAGTTTTGAAAATAAACCAATAATAATAGGCTACATCAGCTCAAAAAATGAAACAAAATGTGTAAAAGAACGTTCGCTACACTGTCTTCATGCATGGTCGCGACTTACGCCCAACCAATAGGGCGGGTCGATTGAGCTATCGGCCGAGTCGGTCGGCCCTAAGTCGACCTAGCTATGGGACAGGTTGACCCGACCTATTAATTTTCTTGATTTATTCTGATTTTCAATTGGTCACAAATTTTTCGTTTTAAGTTTGTTTCTTGCAAACCAAATATGTATATTTGACCACAAAATTGAAACAGACCCAATAGTGTAAGTCCCGTTGCCAAATTCTGACAATTCCATAACTTATTATTTTATTTTTTAATTAATTACCATGTCTGAAAAATTTGGGTTGTTACCCCTCCTTAAAGGATTTCATCCCTAAAACTCCAAGGTCATAAGAAAAAGACAAATATTTTGATATATATATCTACAACCATCTACTAAACATCATCAATTAGCATCCATTGTTGTTAAATTTTCTAATTTTATTTATGTAGTTATGCAAAGGTGTAGTGTATATGTCCTTAGCTAATGTAAAAGATCAGGCAGTTTACTGAGTTTAACCTCCTTTTTAGGCAATTATGCTTGTGCAATTTACCCAAATGTATGTAAAATCCTAATGATAATAGATAGTTCTACATGCACGCTTAAAACATCTTTCATATGCAATAATCGTTTGATAATCATCCAATATATCGACCATGGAAATAAAGTAAAATGCACACATACATCCATATGTATATATTTAGTTTTATGTTTGCCAATCACTAATAGTGCCTATTGTGTGTGTATGCATCCACTGCATCTATTTGCAAACACTTGCAACAACTTGCGTACATCAAACATAACATGTTCCAACAAAATGTTTCAGTCACGTCCTATCATCCTTAAGTTACACACTAAGATTTACTGATTCAAATTTAGGAAAGATATAATCTATTCAAAACTAATAATGGAAAAATCCAAAGTGTAACATCAAAAATAAATGGATAAAGTGTGTATCTTCTCCTTAGATTCCTAAGTAGTTTTAGTAGCATCATCTCCCTACTGAATCTTTACTAGTCGCACTTCCTTCTTTTTGAGCTTCTTGATCTCACAGTCTAGAATCTGTGTAGGCACGTGATGGATAATGCCTCTCTCTCGATCTTCAAATCCTCAAATAAACTAGGCTCAACTACCACTAATGTAACAACCCGAAAATCTAAGCGAGTTTAAAATTTTTATTTTGGCAATTTTAATGGATTTTGAATACTTAAAATGAATTATATTAAATAAATTGACGAGAAATTTATACTGAATAGAATTCGAGCGTATATATTATATTGATCGTCGTTAGAATATAAATATTTATTTTAAATTATAAAAGGAATTGGAAATGGCGCGGTAGTTCGATAATTCGATTTCAAACTTCAAATGAATGTACAGGATTCAAAATAAACCGTATTTAGTGAAATCAAAAATAATAGAATCTAATTGAGAATGTCTTTCCAACGAATCCGAAAAATTGAAATTTCATAGCGGGAATCAAAAGATATATCCAAATGAATTTTCAGAATAGTCGCTATGGAATTCTGGCCCTTAAAAATGGAAATTTTGCAAACGACCTCGGATTTCGACGAAACTACTTTTGTTGGATCCGGGATGTCAAGTTATTGCTAGATTACAATTTTCATAATTTTTCGAATCAATATGTGAGCGGGGCAAAGGAAAACGCGTTTGACCAGTTTCGGTTGATTTTAATCGACTTGAAAATGACCATTTTTCAAAATGTCTCAGAATTTGACGAAACTAGTTTTGTTAGGACCATATCGTTAATACGAAGCTAGAAAATATTTTTCGGGAATTTTTCTAGTTAGTATGTGGCCCCGGTAATTTGAAATGTACGTTTAAAATTCAATATATAGAGTTATATGTTGACTTTGACGAAAACTGATCGAAACGATCGAATCAGCCTACGATACATATCTCATTGTGTTCGGAATGGGGGTAATTAGCTATAGGCGACAGGCGGTGGGCTTGATTTTGAGTTCATACGAAAAGCCAACTTAGGAGGGAGAAAATAAATAAAAATAATAATAATTAAATCCCTCACTCCCTCTCTCTCTTCCTTTTAACCCCTCAGCCCCCCCCTCCCCCCCCCCCCCCGGTTAAAAATTCATTTTTCAAAATTAAAATAAAAAAAGGGGGAAGAAGGAGGAGCTCGGCGCTCCTCCAATGAGTGGCGCCACCGCGCCTCGTGCCTGACGCCGCCGCAGGCGGACAACCCCCCCTCCTCCGCTCCACTCTCTCCTCCTCCTCCCGTTGCGTCAGCATCCCGCCCCCCCTTGAATCCAGCCACCGTTCCCATCGATGCCCTTCCTCTCTCACTCCCTTTCTCCTTCTAAAACCCCCTTTCTCTCCATCAAAGTCCGCCAGCTCCTGCTGTTATCCCCCGCCTACCGAGACACCTCAGCACCCTGCGCTCCTTCTTCTCCCCCCCCCCCTCTTCAGAAAGAATGGCAGTGAGTTTGTTTACCCTTTTTATTTATTTATTTTTATTTCTATGCAATTGTTTTATAAAAGGAATTTTTTTTATACAAATCAGTATTTATGATTAAATAACATTGTTTATAAAACAATGGAAAGTTATATATCTTTTGTTTGTAAAAGATCTAATCTTTTGTTAGTTAAAAATTAAAGTATAATTTTTAGTTAGAAAATATATATGATTTTAGTGGGATGAAAAATTTGATTTTTATTATAGAGATAACACTGTAAAAATATGTTTTTTTTATAGGAATAATAAAATTATGATTTTTATAATATATAGATAATAAAAATTTGATCTTTATATATGTAGCAAAGTAGAAATAAAAGTATGATTTTATTAAGTGAAGGACTAAGAAAAGAATCGATTTTTAATATGAAATCTTCATATATGTAGCGAATAGGAAAAGATATGATTTTGTCTATATAAAAATACGATCTTTGTGAAGTTAAAAATAAGATCTTTGTTTAGTTAAAAATATAATTTTTATAATATAGAAAAGTTAAAAATATAATTTTTATACTAGTGGCATAATAAAAATATGGTTTTTGTTAAAGTAGAAATATAAAAATATAATTTTTATATAGTTATGATAATAAAAATTCAATCTTTATATAAGAAGTAGAAATATAAAAATATAATCTTTATATAGAAATAGTGTTGTAGAAATATATAATTCTTATAAATAAATTGCCACTATAAAAATGTGATTTTTAAAATGAACCTCATATTAAAAATATGATTTTTATTTGAACAGCGTGAAAAGAACGGCTTTGGAATTTCAAACAGATCCAGATGGTTCAGCGGTTCAAAAGCAAAGCACGGCGGAGTGGAACCCTCTGTGAGAACTTCTCACCTTTAATTTCTTTTTCTAGTTATATTATTATATATATTAGGATGTAGACGGTGTTTAGTAGCACCCGACACCCGTCGTCCACAGACCATGGACGGCTTGTATGCTTGGTTGTTTTGTTTGATTTTGATGTGTAGTTGATTGAGTGATGTGAAATGAAATAAAATATTTATATAGAAAATAAATATTGTATAGTTAAAATAGAATTTTTAACGTGTATATAAAATGAAATAAATAGTTATAAACAAATCGGACGATTTGTTTATATACACATATTTGACTGATATTGATTGGGATGATAAATTTTACACATCGCCCAACTGCACAAATAATATTCAGTGTTTGTTGATGTGAAACCCCACACGGGTATTGGGATGATATTTGAAGTACATTAGTCCCAATAATTAGTTGTGCGTCGATCGATAGGTTGACAGACAATCGTGATGTGCACTTTTGATGATGGTTGATTATTTATTGTTGCTATGATATACATGTGTTGTGTGAAATCCATATAATTAATATTATATGGTAATTGATTGGGCCTCATTCCAATTGGGAAAATAATGAATATTATAAAAGGGATAAGTAGTCATGTGTTGACGATGCTCATGTGTTGAGAATTCATGTGTTGAATAAAATATTGATACAATAAAATTTACCTTTTTATTGTAAGTAAGAAGAAATATATATTCATGTGTTGAATAGAATAAATATTCATTTGTTGAATAGAATAGCGAATTTATTGAAATATATAAAGTCGTGTTGATTAGAGTTGCGCCATTTTGACGTGAGCAATATTTATATCGATTATATTCGTTTTTAAAATGAATATAGGAAAAAAAAGTGATTTCAAAATATAACATTTTGAAAATATTATCATTTGTATACGATGATGTGGAATATTCAATTTTGATTCAAAATTGAATATGAAGTTGAAATCGTTTTGAAAATGAATTTAAAACAATTTATAAAATACGTTTTAAAAGGAAATCGATGAAATATATAATATATATATATTATAAATATAATGGCCTGAATAGAACGCGCCGCGCTGCGGCAATTCGCGAATTTCGACCATTGACTTCGAATTGACGTTGCGGGAGATCCGACCGTCGGATTCTCCTAAAACCGGAACCGTTGGGTTCGTATCGGAAAGAGATTTCCAATGAATATTAGAAATTTGAAATCTAACGGTTGGATTTGGAGATACGTCCAAATCAATTTCAGAAAAGGTCGTTGTAAGTGCAGTTCGATGGCCATTGGTGGAAATCGACTGTACGGGCCTTGATAAAATTATTAAAAATATCTATAATTTGTGTAAAATCATAAGAAGTGATTTGTGAAGAATTGGGATGAAAACTCCATATTTGAAAAGATAAAAAATAGATTTTTATCGAAATGAACTAGTTTTGAACTAGAATTAAAATCAATTTATTTTAGAAATAAATAAATTGAATTTGAAAGTGGTTTTAAAAATAATCAGAATTCCAATATGTGAATTGGGAAGGATTTGAATCAAAAATATCTTTGGAATATTCCGATGTTGGATTTTGTGATTATACAGATATGGTTGTGGGAATTTGAAAGATATATTCATATCGTTATTTCCAATACGATATTTGTTGGTTTCAAAATTTGATATTGAATATAAGCCGGTATATTTTCTATTCAGAGCCTTGTATTTAATATCAAATGTGATTTGAGTTTGTCGTGAATGGTGTCTTCATTAACACCGTTCTTAAGCCCAGTTGAGAAAAAGATTGAATCTTTCTATTTAGATTTAATGAAGTGTATCAATTAAATAATATTTAATTGGAATGGAATTTAAAAGTGATTTTGGGTTTATCGTGAATCATGTTTTAGATGACATTGGTTCTTTAACCCAGTTAAAGCCCGGATATTGATTTGTGAGAAAATTAAAACTAAGTGGAGTTTTAATGAATCTGAAATTAGATTGAAATGTGAATTGATAATTTAAATTATCAAATCTGAAAGGTGATCGAGAATGGAGTACCACCAGTTTTGCTCCAAAGCGATAGTTAAATCTTTAATTAGATTTGAAAGTGAAATGGTAATTAATTTTACCGATAACACCGTGGTGTTAGATATGGAGTATTACCAGTTTTCTACATGGGATGTAGGTTGAGATTGGGAAATAAAATAAATAATTACTTCGGTTTGGTTCGCTAATCCCGACTAGTTTGGAAAACCATAATATGGTTTGAAATGATATCCAAAGGAAGATTAAAGAATAAATTCAGAAGAATTTATCTTTGATAAAATTAATGGGAACCTTTCCCTGAGAATGTGATTTTGTGAATAAAAGAATATTCTGAATTGGAATGAGGCGTTTGTTGTGTTTGTGTAACATTTGTTTATTATATACGTGGGTTATTCAGAAAGACCGGGTTTCTACCCATTATGAATAACCGATTCGATGATATGTCGAAGATGAAGAAGGTGGTTGAACATCGGAAGTCTTCACATCGTTTGGGTGATTGCTGATGATCTTGTTTGGGCTGTACACCCAAGATGAGGGAATCAGTTGGTGATCGTCCAGACGTACTTGGAGATCGATGGATATGCGAGGAAAGTGCCTCCAGTTTCGTTCAGACCCAGAATGAACTTGTAAATGGATTGTGTGTCTGACATTGGATTTTATTCTGTGTTGATTGATCTCTATTAAATATACATCTGTTTGGCGGTGGAGAATTTATTCTCTTGCTTAACGCCCTTCTCTGAGACGTACGAGCTCAGAGGTTGTATATCGATGGACATCAGTCGCATGAAGTGAATTGCCGGTGTGGCACGCGTAAGTGGCAATTGATCAAGGCTTATGTTGAAAAGCAAAGTCTTGTGGTTGATGATCAAAGCACGGCCTGTGTGGCGCAGCTTTGTGTATAGCGTGAATTCGCAAGCCTCACACCTCGGTATGAGTCAAAAACGGGATAAGGACCCAAGGAGTGCATGACGTTTCTTTCTAGCTATGGGTGATGTCAGTGACCTACCAGCCCTGGCATTTATATACTTTTCACCTATGTGGTTGTTGGATGAGGCGCCTCGATTTTAGGTCTGTAAGGACCGGGAAACGTGTGTTCAGGAATAACCAATCCTCAAAAAGTAAGAGAGGACCGGCCTTGGAGGTTCCATAGGATCATAGTGGGGTCCTGAGACATTTGCTAGAGTGTCTCGAATCGGAGAGGAGCTTGCCCCTTGCCTCGACTCATGATGGAATCCAATTTCCAATACGAAATTGCGGATGTGATTGTATTACTAGTATGGCGACATAGTAGATGGTAGCTATGCCGCCTAGGATTGATATTTATGGTTGAATTTGCTTTTGAATCATATATGCAATAGTAATAATATCAAACACTTTTGTTTTATACGTACCAAGCATGTTTAGCTATTTTAAGGGAAAACCCTATCCTCCGGCTTGCGTTGCATTGTGTGATGGGACCTGGGTCTTATAATAGCTTCATTTTTCGAAAAAGCATTGCGTTGTTTGTTTATTGCACTGGTATTCTTGGGAGGAAACCCGTTCCGTGTTATACGGTGTGGTCCCTTGAATTACTCTCTTTTAAAATTGAATTAATAACTGTTTTAGTTCTCACACCAGTCACATGACTGACCTGGAGTTTATTGTTTTAACCTAAACTCTGGGTGCCCTTATTTTCGACACGGGCAGCTAGTAGTTTTGGTTTTGCAGATTTATATTCACAGGATCCTGGTTTATAGCTGGAATGATGTTCGGAAAGCTTTGTATCCGTATATCTCCTTCAGTTGTATTTTGTATTATTTTCCGCTGCTATGTAATTATTGTAATCTCTGATATTTATTGAATGAATTATATTTATTCATACTCTGTATATTCTTGTATCTGATGGAATTGTTGTAATAACAATGAAATGTTCTTCTGTATGTGTTCTGATTTGTCCTGTTCTCATACGATCAGGGGTTTCGAACGGTCTTGATCGGTTTAGCGATCGGTTCGGATCGAGCGAAATTCCTATTCGTCACATTTGGTATCAGAGCTTTGGTTTACAAAGCTCGAGAACAAGACACATTAGAACCATACGAAAGAATTCATCAGAATTTGGATTAGCAATATCCAATAAGGAATTACTCTTTAGAGATAGGATCAGTAGTATTCTAGAACGAGTGTGAAGAGTATATTTTTCAAATAAAAATGAAAACAAACTTTGTTTTGAAAATTTAAATCGTTTTATACGTATTTGAATATTTATTTATTTTGAATTTGGACAATCGAGTATATAAAGATTTTGCATATACGCGTCATGAACGTATATTCGAAGTTTTAATATACTGGATAGATATAGAATCACATTCTAGTCGCCTGGGGATGGTTTTGATGATCGCTATAGTACGTACATCATCAGGATTCATATTCGAGTTTCGAAAGTGTGATATCTATATATTTCCATTAGACTGGTGTGAGAACCAAAATATAGCTAGAATACATTGTTGTGATTTGGCATCAAAAACATGATTTTCTGTATATATATCAAAACTATGAGTTTGAAACGTTAATTCACTAATTGATTGATGATTGTGTTGTATGATTATTCATTTAACCATTATATGGAAGAAAGGTAAATTTAGGCCAAACTGAACCAAATATTGAACTATATTGAAATTGTTTGCAAATGCATGCATGTACATATATATGTGTGAACAGGTCATAGCAAGGAGGCTAGAGCAGAGGAATAAAATTGTTTGCCCGACAAATAGGTACATGTTTATTGTATTTCTTGAGTTTTGGGTGATTTTGTGAGCCGCTTGGCTTTTTCTTTTTCTTTTGGATTGAAGAAGGCCATGGGAGGCTATATGAAATATCCCGAAGTCCCCGGTGCAAGGGAGGTCATGGTGAAATTTTTCGGAAATTTAGGGTGTTAGCCAAATTTTTGAAAAATTTGAAAAGTTCTTAGAAACTGAAAAGTTGAAGAACTTAAGCCGTAACGAAAATAGTGGAAGTTGAGTTGGTTTTTAAAGCAACTTTCGGCTTTCTTCCTTTTCGGGGACGAAAAGTTTTAACTGGGGGAGATCGTAACAACCCGAAAATCTGAGCCAGTTTAAAATTTTTGTTTTGGCAATTTTAATGAATTTTGAATATTTAAAATGAATTATATTAAATAAATTGACGAGAAATTTATATTGAATAGAATTCGAGCGTATATATTATATTGATCGTCGTTAGAATATAAATATTTATTTTAAATTATAAAAGGAATTGGAAATGGCGCGGTAGTTCGATAATTCGATTTCAAACTTCAAATGAATATACAAGATTCAAAATAAACCGGCTTTAGTGAAACCAAAAATAATAGAATTTAATTGAGAATATCTTTCCAACGAATCCGAAAAATTGAAATTTCATAGCGGGAATCAAAAGATATGTCCAAATGAATTTTCAGAATAGTCGCTATGGAATTCTGGCCCTTAAAAATGGAAATTTTGCAAACGACCTCGGATTTCGACGAAACTACTTTTGTTGGATCCGGGATGTCAAGTTATTGCTAGATTCCAATTTTCATAATTTTTCGAATCAATATGTGAGCGAGGCAAAGGAAAACGCGTTTGACCAGTTTCAGTTGATTTTAATCGACTGGAAAATGGCCATTTTTCAAACGGTCTCAGAATTTGACGAAACTAGTTTTGTTAGGACCATATCGTTAATACGAAGCTAGAAAATATTTTTCGGGAATTTTTCTAGTTAGTATGTGGCCCCGGTAATTTGAAATGTACGTTTAAAATTCAATATATAGAGTTATATGTTGACTTTGACGAAAACTGATCGAAACGATCGAATCAGCCTACGATAATATCTCATTGTGTTCGGAATGGGGGTAATTAACTATGGGCGACAGGCGGTGGGCTTGATTTCGAGTTCATACGAAAAGCCAACTTAGGAGGGAGAAAATAAATAAAAATAATAATAATTAAATCCCTCAGTCCCTCTCTCTCTTCCTTTTAACCCCTCAGCCCCCCTCCCCCGGTTAAAAATTCATTTTTCAAAATTAAAATAAAAAAAGGGGGAAGAAGGAGGAGCTCGGCGCTCCTCCGACGAGTGGCGCCACCGCGCCTCGTGCCTGACGCCGCCGTAGGCGGACAACCCCCCTCCTCCGCTCCACTCTCTCCTCCTCCTCCCGTTGCGTCAGCATCCCCCCCCCCCGAATCCAGCCACCGTTTCCATCGACGCCCTTCACCTCTCACTCCCTTTCTCCTTCTAAAACCCCCTTTCTCTCCACCAAAGTCCGCCAGCTCCTGCTGTTTTCCCCCGCCTGCCGAGACATCTCAGCACCCACCAGCACCCTGCGCTCCTTCTTCTCCCCCCTCTTCAGAAAGAATGGCAGTGAGTTTGTTTACCCTTTTTATTTATTTATTTTTATTTCTATGCAATTGTTTTATAAAAGGATTTTTTTTTATACAAATCAGTATTTATGATTAAATAACATTGTTTATAAAACAATGGAAAGTTATATATCTTTTGTTTGTAAAAGATCTGATCTTTTGTTAGATAAAAATTAAAGTATAATTTTTAGTTAGAAAATATATATGATTTTAGTGGGATGAAAATTTTGATTTTTATTATAGAGATAACACTGTAAAAATATGTTTTTTTATAGGAATAATAAAATTATGATTTTTATAATATATAGATAATAAAAATTTGATCTTTATATATGTAGCAAAGTAGAAATAAAAGTATGATTTTATAAGTGAAGGACTAAGAAAAGAATCGATTTTTAATATGAAATTTTTATATATGTAGCGAATAGGAAATGATATGATTTTGTCTATATAAAAATACGATCTTTGTGAATTTAAAAATAAGATCTTTGTTTAGTTAAAAATATAATTTTTATAATATAGAAAAGTTAAAAATATAATTTTTATACTAGTGGCATAATAAAAATATGGTTTTTGTTAAAGTAGAAATATAAAAATATAATTTTTATATAGTTATGATAATAAAAATTCAATCTTTATATAAGAAGTAGAAATATAAAAATATAATTTTTATATAGAAATAGCGTTGTAGAAATATATAATTCTTATATATAAACTGCCACTATAAAAATGTGATTTTTAAAATGAACCTCATATTAAAAATATGATTTTTATTTGAACTGCGTGAAAAGAATGGCTTTGGAATTTCAAACAGATCCAAATGGTTCAGCGGTTCAAAAGCAAAGCACGGCGGAGTGGAACCCTCTGTGAGAACTTCTCACCCTTAATTTCTTTTTCTAGTTATATTATTATATATAATAGGATGTAGATGGTGTTTAGTAGCACCTGACACCCGTCATCCACAGACCATGGACGGCTTGTATGCTTGGTTGTTTTGTTTGATTTTGATGTGTAGTTGATTGAGTGATGTGAAATGAAATAAAATATTTATATAGAAAATAAATATTGTATAGTTAAAATAGAATTTTTAACGTGTATATAAAATAAAATAAATAGTTATAAACAAATCGGACGATTTGTTTATATACACATATTTGACTGATATTGATTGGGATGATAAATTTTACACATCGCCCAAATGCACAAATTATATTCAGTGTTTGTTGATGTGAAACCCCACACGGGTATTGGGATGATATTTGAAGTACACTAGTCCCAATAATTAGTTGTGTGTCGATCGATAGGTTGACAGACAGTCGTGATGTGCACTTTTGATGATGGTTGATTATTTATTGTTGCTATGATATACATGTGTTGTGTGAAATCCATATAATTAATATTATATGGTAATTGATTGGGTCTCATTCCAATTAGGAAAATAATGAATATTATAAAAGGGATAAGTAGTCATGTGTTGACGATGCTCATGTGTTGAGAATTCATGTGTTGAATAAAATATTGATACAATAAAATTTACCTTTTTATTGTAAGTAAGAAGAAATATATATTCATGTGTTGAATAGAATAAATATTCATTTGTTGAATATAATAGCGAATTTATTGAAATATATAAAGCCGTGTTGATTAGAGTTGCGCCATTTTGACGTGAGCGATATTTATATCGATTATATTCGTTTTTAAAATGAATATAGGAAAAAAATTGATTTAAAAATATAACGTTTTAAAAATATTATCATTTGTATACGATGATGTGGAATATTCAATTTTGATTCTAAATTGAATATGAAGTTGAAATCGTTTCGAAAATGAATTTAAAACGATTTATAAAATACGTTTTAAAAGGAAATCGATGAAATATATAAAATATATATATTATACATATAATGGCCTGAATAGAACGCGCCGCGCTGCGGCAGTTCGCGAATTTCGACCATTGACTTCGAATTGACGTTGCGGGAGATCCGACCGTCGGATTCTCCTAAAACCGGAACCGTTGGGTTTGTATCGGAAAGAGATTTCCAATGAATATTAGAAATTTGAAATCTAACGGTTGGATTTGGAGATACGTACAAATCAATTTCAGAAAAGGTCGCTGTAAGTGCAGTTCGATGGCCATTGGTGGAAATCGACTGTACGGGCCTTGATAAAATTATTAAAAATATCTATAATTTGTGTAAAATAATAAGAAGTGATTTGTGAAGAATTGGGATGAAAACTCCATATTTGAAAAGATAAAAAATAGATTTTTATCGAAATGAACTAGTTTTGAACTAGAATTAAAATCAATTTATTTTAGAAATAAATAAATTGAATTTGAAAGTGGTTTTAAAAATAATCAGAATTCCAATACGTGAATTGGGATGGATTTGAATCGAAATTATCTTTGGAATATTCCGATGTTGGATTTTGTGATTTTACAGATATGGTTGTGGGAATTTGAAAGATATATTCATATCGTTATTTCCAATACGATATTTGTTGGTTTCAAAATTTGATATTGAATATAAGCCAGTATATTTTCTATTCAGAGCCTTGTATTTAATATCAAATGTGATTTGAGTTTGTCGTGAATGGTGTCTTCATTAACACCGTTCTTAAGCCCAGTTGATAAAAAGATTGAATCTTTCTATTTAGATTTAATGAAGTGTATCAATTAAATAATATTTAATTGGAAAGGAATTTAAAAGTGATTTTGGGTTTATCGTGAATCGTGTTTTAGATGACATTGGTTCTTTAACCCAGTTAAAGCCAAGATATTGATTTGTGAGAAAATTAAAACTAAGTGGAGTTTAATGAATCTGAAATTAGATTGAAATGTGAATTGATAATTTAAATTATCAAATCTGAAAGGTGATCGAGAATGGAGTACCACCAGTTTTGCTCCAAAGCGATAGTTAAATTTTTAATAAGATTTGAACGTGAAATGGTAATTAATTTTACCGATAACACCGTGGTGTTTGATATGGAGTATTACCAGTTTTCTCCATGGGATGTATAGGTTGGGACTGGGAAATAAAATAAATAATTACTTCGGTGTGGTTCGCTAATCCCGACTAGTTTGGAAAACCATAATATGGTTTGAAATGATATCCAAAGGAAGATTAAAGAATAAATTTAGAAGAATTTATCTGTGATAAAATTAATGGGAACATTTCCCTGAGAATGTGATTTTGTGAATAAAAGAATATTCTGAATTGGAATGAGGCGTTTGTTGTGTTTGTGTAACATTTGTTTATTATATACGTGGGTTATTCAGAAAGGCCGGGTTTCTACCCATTCTGAATAACCGATTCGACGATATGTCGAAGATGAAGACGGTGGTTGAAGACCAGAAGTCTTCACATCGTTTGGGTGATTGCTGATGATCTTGATTGGGCTGTACACCCAAGATGAGGGAATCAGTGGTGATCGTCCAGACGTACTTGGAGATCGATGGATATGCGAGGAAAGTGCCTCCGGTTTCGTTCAGACCAAGAATGAACTTGTAAATGGATTGTGTGTCTGACATTGGATTTTATTCTGTGTTGATTGATCTCTATTAAATATACATTTGTTTGGCGGCGGAGAATTTATTCTCTTGCTTAACGCCCTTCTCTGAAACGTACGAGCTCAGAGGTTGTATATCGATGGACATCAGTCGCATGGAGTGAATTGCCGGTGTGGCACGCGTAAGTGGCAATTGATCAAGGCTTATGTTGAAAAGCAAAGTCTTGTGGTTGATGATCAAAGCACGGCCTGTGTGGCGCAGCTTTGTGTATAGCGTGAATTCGCGAGCCTCACACCTCGGTATGAGTCAAAAACGGGATAAGGACCCAAGGAGTGCACGACGTTTCTTTCTAGCTATGGGTGGTGTCAGTGACCTACCAGCCCTGACATTTATATACTTTTCACCTGTGTGGTTGTTGGATGAGGCGCCTCGATTTTAGGTCTGTAAGGACCGGGAAACGTGTGTTCAGGAATAACCAATCCTCAAAAGTAAGAGAGGACCGGCCTTGGAGGTTCCATAGGATCATAGTGGGGTCCTGAGACATTTGCTAGAGTGTCTCGAATCGGAGAGGAGCTTTCCCCTTGCCTCGACTCATGATGGAATCCAATTTCCAATACGAAATTGTGGATGTGATTGTATTACTAGTATGGCGACATAGTAGATGGTAGCTATACCTCCTAGGATTGATATTTATGATTGAATTTGCTTTTGAAACATATATGCACTAGTAATAATATCAAACACTTTTGTTTTATACGTACCAAGCATGTTTGGCTATTATAAGGGAAAACCCTATCCTCTGGCTTGCGTTGCATTGTGTGATGGGACCTGGGTCTTATAATAGCTTCATTTTTCGAAAAAGCATTGCGTTGTTTGTTTATTGCACTGGTATTCTTGGGAGGAAACCCGTTCCGTGTTATATGGTGTGGTCCCTTGAATTACTCTCTTTTAAAATTGAATTAATAACTGTTTTAGTTCTCACACCAGTCACATGACTGACCTGGATTTTATTGTTTCAACCTAAACTTTGGGTGCCCTTATTTTCGACACGGGCAGCTAGTAGTTTTGGTTTTGCAGATTTATATTCACAGGATCCTGGTTTACATCTGGAATGATGTTCGGAAAGCTTTGTATCCGTATATCTCCTTCAGTTGTATTTTGTATTATTTTCCGCTGCTATGTAATTATTGTAATCTCTGATATTTATTGAATGTATTATATTTATTCATACTCTGTATATTCTTGTATCTGATGGAATTGTTGTAATAACAATGAAATGTTCTTCTGTATGTGTTCTGATTTGTCCTGATCTCATAAAATTAGGGGTTTCGAACGGTCTTGGTCGGTTTAGCGATCGGTTCGGATCGAGCGAAATTCCTATTCGTCACAACTAATGAATCATGTATGCACTTTAGCAAGTGTAAAACGTCAAGTATGTCATCTACTCCAGAAAGCGTCTCGGTTAGTCGAACTCTATATATCATTCGCACTACTTTATCCGCAATAGGGAATGGTCCTAAGAACCAAGGTGCAACTTGCCTATGGAACCAAAACTCTCCACATTACTAAATGGCGATACCTTCACAAAAACTAGATCCCGACCTTAAACTCCAAATCAGTCCTCCTCCTATCATTGTAGGATTTCTATCGGTCTTGGGTCACTTTCATTATTTTCCTTATCATCCATAGCAGTAATCTGTCAGTAGTCTCCCACCAACACAAGCAGAATCTGCAAGGTCATCCATAAAATGCCTTGAAGAGAGCCATACGAATGCTTGTCTAGAAACTATTATTATATGAGAATTCTACCAAAGATAGAAGCTCCTCCCATGTCCATCCAAAGTCTAGGATAAATGTCTCAATAAATCCTCCATAATCACGTTCACCCTCTCAGTCTATCCAACAGTCCGAGGGTGATAAGTTGTACTTAATTCGAGCAATGCCCCTAATGCCTCTTGCATACTCCTCAAAAACTCACTAGTATAAATAGGATCTTTGTTGCTCATGATACAAGTAGGAATGCCATTGGCACGAACTATCACTTAAACATAAAAAGAAGATAACCAAGGTGCTGACCTCTTTCTCTTAATCAGAATGAAGTGGGCACAATTCATCAATCGGTCTACAATAACCCAGATACTGGTGTTGCCTTTCCTCCACCCAGGTAGCACATCAATGAATTCCATGGATTCGCTCTCCCACTTCCATATTAGCATGTATAACGACTAGAGCGATCCACTAGGTTTTTGTTGCTCCGCCTCCAGTCTTAGGCTCACCATGCACTTTGCCACAAACTCGGTAACATCTTTCTTAATGACAATCCTGTAGAAAACCCTCTTCATGTCCTGATTCATTTTAACACCGCTCAGATGAATAGTCATCCAAGAGTGATGTGCTTCAACTAAAATCGCACTCATCAGTTCACCAGTGCGAGGGACACAAAATGTGCCATCTCTACGCATCCAACCTTTACTATCAACAGAGTACCATAGGAGATGTTTAGGGGTCTCACCTTTATCAATCTTATCCAAAATATACACTAGCTTGAGGTTCTCTCGCTTTCTCAATCCAATTTGCTACAACAATGTAGGTTGAGCCTCCAAAGATGATAACAATTTAGGCATATAGTCCTTAGAGGGTTTTAAAACAAAAGTAGAAATATACTCCAAGCTTTGCAATTTTACAAACAATGGACTCAATGGAACTCTCCTCCTACTCAAGCATCAACAACTACATTCCCCTTGCTAGGGGTATATGCGATCTCAAAGTCATATGATGCCAAAAACTCAATCCAACGCTGCTGTCGTAGATTAAGACATCCCTACGAAAATAGATACTTTAGAGACTTATGATCCGTATAAAGCTCAAATCTCTTGCCTAGTAGATAAAGCATCCATGAATTGAGTGCAAAAACAATCACATCCACTTCCAAGTCAAGGGTAGGGTAATTCTTCTCGTGAATCCTTAGCTACCTGCTCCCATAGTGTAAACCTACTCTTCTGCATCAAAATCGCACCCAAGCCAGTCCCATATGCATTGATGTATACTGTGAATATCTTAGAACCATTCAGAAGAATCAACACCAGTGCACTGGTAAGAGCCTTTGAAATCCTCACAACCTATGTCCTATGAGAATACCAAATTCTTCTTGGTGAGATGGCTTAACAATGTTGACATCCGCACAAAGTTTTTTAATAAACTTTATACAATAACTCGCCAAACCCAGAAAGCTCCTCACCTCACTTGCATTCTTATCTATAAACTTCATATAATAAACTTATCTATGGTTTGAATGGGTTTGAAAGTTTCTATATTAAGCATCGTGTTTGACTGCGACTCCTACGTGTTGGGATTCTCTAGGTATGGTATGATCTTATGAATGGATCGGTTAGCCATATACGGGTCTATTCTTGACTGCGAAAGGATGGTCGTTCGCATGATGACCTGCAATGGTAGGACCCTAGAGATTTCTTGCGAACCGCGGGAGTCAATCATGCTGAGTTTTCTATATTCCCTAGATTCTTCTATTGATGATATATATATTCTGTACCCATTGTGCTTTAGTAACTGGATGTATTCTAGGAGGTAATAACGCTAAGCTTGTAACATTTTTTGTTTTTCGTCTGACTTAGAGGGAACGGAGAGAGCTTAGAAAGAAAGTGGGTGAGATTTTTCAAAAAAGGATTTATTAGACGCAGTATCTCTGAGTGGGGAGCACCAATCATCTTTTCTACCAAGGCACACGGTTCTCTCCAGCATTGTCCAGACTATAGAGAATTGAATAAGTACACGAAGAAGAATCACTACCCACTTCCTTAGATTGATGATTTGTTTGACTAGTTGGTTGGCGCATTAGTATTTTATCAGTTGGATCTAGAACTAGTTTCCATCAGCTTCGTGTAGCAGAGGATAGTATAGACAAGCGACCTTTTATGATTTTTGATGGATTCTTCGAGTGGTTGGTTATGCCATTTGGACTGACCAACGCACCAGCATATTTTGTGGATTTGATTAGCTAAGTGTTCAGGGATGTTCTTAATAAGTTTTTCGTTGTCTTTATGGATGATATCTTATTATTATCGAGGAGTGAGGATTAGCACGCTTTACATTTTGGAGAGGTTCTCCGTAATCTCCATGCACATCAGCTTAAGGAAATTTTTTCTAAATGTCATTTGGCTGAAGTAAGTGTGTTTCTTGAGGCATATAGTTTTTCAAGGTGGATTAGCATAGGATCTCGCCAAGGTGGTGGCAGTATAGGATTAAAAGACCCCTAATAATGTGATAGAAGTGAGGAGCATTCTTGGTTTTGCGGGTTACTATAGAAATTATATTAAGGACCTTGTGTGGATTTTGGCACCACCCGTCTCACTAGATGAATTTGGTGTTCTTATGGGATACTGATTATAAATATTCTTTATTGAGATTGAAAAAGGCTCTTACTAGGCACTAGTATTGACACTTCCTAATTGTTCTAAGACACTTAGTATATATACCGATGCATGTAGGACTGGATTTGGTGCAGTTTTGATGCAAGAGGGTTGTATTGTGTGCTATAGGAGCAGCTGACTAAGAATTCACGAGAGGAATTACCTTATCCATGAGTTGGAATTGGCTCCAATAGTATTTGTACTCAAGTCTTGGAAGCATCATCTGCTAGGTGAGAGATTTGAGGTTTTTACGGATCATAAGTCTTTCAAGTACTTGTTCTGGCAGAAGGATCTTAACCCGAGGCGGCAGTGTTGGATGGAATTCTCGGCATCATATGAATTCGAGATTGCTTATACCCTAGGCAAGAGAAATCTAGTTATAGATGCCTTTTGCTGACATAGGGCGATGTTGAGTCCCTTATTCGTAGAGTGGAACAACTTGGAGTTTATTTCCATATTTAACTTTAGACCATATATAGATTATACCCCTAGATTCTTGGCATCCTTGGAGGTACAATCTAATTTGTTAGAGCAGATTAGGTTGAGGCAGCGAGAGGATCTCGAGCTAGTGGATAAGCTTGGTAGGTGAGAGGCTTTTAGACATGTTCTCTGATATTCTATTGATAGTAGAGGATGGTTGATCGGACATGGCCGACTTTGTGTTCCCTGCACAGTAGATTTGATGAATGCGATTTTAGCTGAGGCCCATCACTTTGAATGACTATCCATACGGGCGGTGATAAGATCTATCGAGACATGAAGAGGATTTTCTACTGGACCGATATAAAAAGGATGTGCTGAGTACGTGGCAAAGTGTATGACATGTCAGAGAGTAAAAATGGAGCAAAAGATGCCTGGTGGATTGCTCCAACCATTAGATGTGCCACAACGGAAGTGCGAAAGTGTGTCTACATACTTTGTTGATGAGTTGCCTAGATCGAGGAAAGGCAACACTAGTATTTGGGTTACTATAGATCGGTTGACGAAGAGCGCCCACTTTATTCCCATAAGATCAAAAGAACAACTTCACGGTTAGCTTCAGTTTATTTGAGAGAGTATTCCAAATTCATGGTGTTCCTTCTAGCATAATGAGTGACGAGACCCAATTTTCACCTGTGAGTTTTGGAGGAGTCCATAGGAGGCTTTAGGGACACAATGATATTGATTACATCTTATCACCCTAAGACTGACGGAAAGACTAAGAGGGTGAATAAGATCTTGGAGGATTTGATTAGATTGTGCATCTAAGATTTCAAATGGACATGGGAGGAGCATCTACCCTTGTGGAATTTGCATATAACAACAGTTACCAGACGAGCATTGGCATGGCACCCTTTGAGGCTCTATATGGACTACCTTGCAGATCTCCCTCATGTTAGTGGGAATCGGCTGATAAACTCCATCTTGGGCCAGATATGATTTGAAAGACCTCCGGTAAGCTTGACTTGAAAAGGAGCACAATGAAAGCGACACAAGATCACAGAAGTCTTATGCAAACAAGAGAAGAACATACCTAGAGTTTAGAGTTTGAGACTTGATTTTTGTAATGGTATCGCTTTTAAGGAATGTTGTAAGATTTGGTTTCGTGGGAAAGTTAGCGCCGAGGTTCATATGACCATTCCCGATATCAGAGAGAGTGGGACAGATGGCTTATAGGGTTCAACTACCTGAGAGACTTTCAGGAGTGCATGGTGTATTTTATGTTTCACACTTGCGAAAGTGCCTACACGATTCAATAGTAATGGTGGAGCATAATTAGTTGGAGGATGTGGAGACTAAGAGAGAGTTATCTGTAACGACACGGATTTTGCCCGGACCGAATCGATCGCAAAATCGACCAAGACCGTTCAAAACTCGCATACGTTAACTTTGGGAATACAATTCATAAGAACAAATAACAATAGACTTTTATATTTTAGCGAACGCGTACTGCGTATAAGCAACGTTGTTCGCTTTAAATTCTAATATTATGAAATAAATTATATTAATGTGAACGAAGCAGCGCATGTTTCTTATTTCACAAGTTGAAACACCCCACCTCCGTTAGGGTCACTCACAAAGGGAATGCCCTAATTTTGGTGGAGGTTTATAAGTATAAGTCACAGATATACAAGACAGATATAAGAACACATATTTTGAAACAGCGGAAAACAACAGCTTTTATTTCATTTAAAATACGTGTTACACCAACCATACCATAATTGTCTTACAATACTTCCAAAAACATAACATCTTCATAACTGTCTTGATTACATTATTTAAAGAAGCATAAAGAAAACATAAATAAACTGCAAAAGTCCCATAGTTGTTGTCCAAAGCCATAGTCCAAAACGAAAAGATCCAAGCAATACATTCTTTCTCTTCAAGCTGGATATGAAGGCTGGTCAAGCTGCGGTATTCCCTCCCTGAGGACCTGGGGGGGGGGGGGGGGGACGGAAGAAAAGAAGACGAAAGAAAAGTAGAGTCAGACATAAAGCCTGAGTAAGTCTAGGACTATTCAGTCTATGAATAAAGAACTGGGTATGATAAGTATAAACTAGAAATGGGAAAGCACCATCAACTTAGTTAAGTTGTCTAGGGTCGAATATACTATCGTACCCCATATTAATCTTTGTACCCATATAAACTAGTTCCCAACGGGCACCCCATAATCATGGTGAAGTGATCCATTTTATGATGATCGGCTCCTACTCGCATAGTTACATGTGTTTTACGGCCCCCGATGTTGTAGTTACATGTGCTGGTCCCACCATGGGGTGTATCAAGTCCCATGGTGGCGGCCCGACACAACCCTAGAATGCACAGGTATGCTACTGGTGCCCAGTGCCTTATTTTTCTGCGTCGGAGTGTGTGCACGCCCGCACCCCGTTAGAACCTACACTGCTGCACCACCGCCGTCGATTTGACCTCTTACAATCAGCCCAGTAATCGTGCCCCACCCTGCCTAGTTTCAGGGTATCATGATACCTTGTAGGGTTACTGCGAAAAGGGTCCCCCGCTACTAGGTTTTCTATTTCTAGCCAACATGCCAAGTTGGTTAAGTGTTTTATAAACCTAACCCCCAATCAGTCTGTTTAGTTTAGCATGTTCCATTTTGATTAAGTATTAATATAATTTACTTAATCCTATCAATCCTGACTCAGCCTTAATTGTCTTATTAAAGCCTTGACCTCTCACATTAGACAGATATTGTTGTGGCTGCCTGTTGCCGGTTGGGTCCGGGCAGTCTTACGCCACAACTCAGTCTAACCTCGGGTCCTTATTGGGCTCCGTGTTTAACCACCCACATTGGATAAGTATTGTTGTGACTACTGGACAGCCGGGCGGTTCCGGGCAGGTTTACATCACAACTGAATCCAACCTCGGGTTAAACACATCGTATTTTTCTACATTTACATATTTTGTCTCTTTTCTTTTTATATGTAAATATTTGCGGCCCATTATTCAAATTTCATTTATGCCACTTAATTGTTCTTTCAAGGTTGTTGGCATGCGTAAAACTTGCCAACACATATGTTCTATATTTTAGCCCAAACGTCGTTGCCCCCGTTTTACACGTTCGCTCCAATGTAAGGTGTGTTGGGTTTAATACATAAACCCAATTTAGCCAAATGAAAAGGGGAGGCTTATAACATGGTGTTTATAAGATAACATGAAAAAGGGGAGTGTGAACGCATGAACTTGCAACGAACGATTCAATTAACATAAAATAGGCACATGTTGTAACACCCCGCCTCCGCTAGGGTCACTCGCACAGGAATGCACTAACTTTAGAGGGGCATTATTGGTAAACATGCACAGAAATATCACAAGACAGAACATATATAAATAGCGGAAGTAAAATCCAACTTTCATAACATGAATAAATAAGGTCTAAAGCCTTTTACTTCAGAGTACATCAAAACATGTCTTGCAATAGTAAAGAAGCATAAAGACTTTTTAATAAATTATTCCCCAAGTAAAACAGTAAAGTAGCCATAGCCAAGAGAAGTCCAAGCCATCCATGATGACCTTCAAGCAGAAGAAGTCTGAACTAAACAGCATTGTTTCCTCCCTGAAACCTGGGGGGGAAACGGAAGAAAAGAGGCGAAACAAAACGGGTCAGTCAAAAAGACTGAGTAAGTCCTATCTACTTCCAGTATAAAAACAGGTAAAGGTAACATGACATGCATAAACTGAAAGTAAACATAAGGATAACTACAAGATAGATAAAC
The DNA here is from genome assembly GCA_030737875.1 of Allium sativum. Classification (NCBI taxonomy): domain Eukaryota; kingdom Viridiplantae; phylum Streptophyta; class Magnoliopsida; order Asparagales; family Amaryllidaceae; genus Allium; species Allium sativum. The sequence continues at coordinate 601,130,896 of CM060916.1, read as the reverse complement.
CAGGATAGCCGGTTGAACTACTGCGGCAAGGTAAACTAAGGTATCATGATAAACTATGGTGTTATGATAAGTCAAGGTATCACATCGTCAGATTTTTATCGAGTACATTATCCCAAGGTATCTACCCCGTCTAACATCCCACGGTTATGTATATTCTTCCTAGTTCTAACATGTATATTTGCTCTGCACCTCTCGTACTAGTATCCCTACCCGCGTCATGTGTTAACCATGAATGTCCCTTGCTCAAAGTCGTGTAATGGTCCTTGTCAACCTAATATATCGCATATATAGGTTACTCAAATCATATGTTTCTTTCCATGTATATAAGTTCAGTCCTTTGCCGTACCTCGTACGGGCTTCCTCATGTCGTATTATCCTTGAAATCGTTTGGACTGTCATCCTTGTTCTAGCTAGGCTCTTCCATATGAATCATCGTTTGAACTACTAGGACTTACGCCACCTAGCACCACTAGGGATTACGCTCACCTATTGCACGCTTTCGTATTTCGGTTTGGGTTAAACCACCTAGGCCACTAGGGATTACGCTAACCCTCAACCGCGCCCCTTTTTCCCTCTCATTCATCGTGAATCGTTTTTCTATGACTGTATGCACATGTATCACATCGTGCCATCCGAGTCCTGTCACAGGGCAAAACAAGAAATACAGGACTCGGTCGGGAGCTTTAGATTTATCTGCCGATGCAGATACTAAGGTCTGCTTTTCTACACGTGGCTATGGTCCCACGAGACCCCTCCCTCAACTAATGAAAGGCAACACAAGAGAAAATCTTGCATGAGAACTACACTCCGGCCAGCCCACATCCTACGGCCTACCTCACCCATAATTAGATAGCAATTATGGTCTGTTGGGTGTTCCCTGCCTTTCCGTACGTACACGCTTGACTCAAGATGGTAGATGATCGACGAACTTGCTATCTCGGGCACCTTATGTATTCGTCGACTCACTGCTATCCACCCCAGTCTTTAGGTCGCTCGCATAGCAACCAAGGCATATTCTTGGTTCTTCTACCGCAGACCTCAACCTCTCGTGAGCCTAGTATAATGACCTGGCAGCTCAGAGAGGGATCCCAAGAATATCCTCACGTTCCCCGAAGCCGCTGCTTCGTTACCCAGTTCGTTGGAGCCTTTATCTAAATCAGATAGCCTGCTCCTACACGCATACTTAAACGTTGACCTAACGTATCGGGTTACTAATCTATCTAAGAAATGGTCCAGATTTCCTTGACTAAGAATTATTACTTAGTTTCCCTTAACTAAGGTTTACCACTTAGCCTTATTTCCATAATCCCTGTTAACTATGGTTATTTACCTAATCCTCCGAATTAGGGTTTATCTAATGGGTTAAGTGTCACTTAAGTTCATAACTTAGCCCGTCTACAACCCATGTCAAAATTGGCTAAGTATCCAAGTCCAAGACTTAACCCTACAAACCATGTGTTAAGTTGGCTAAGTATATCAAGCAATCCATGACTTAACCTCGTCTAATTATCATTTTAGATTGGTTAAGTATATGTTAATTTGACCTTATCAAATTACCGAGTCAAATCGGTCAAGCGTATTCGAAACGATTCGTGACTTAGCCTTATCATGTTTTCACGTTAGATTGGTTAAGTATAGGTTAACTTAACCTCATCAAATTAACGAGTTAGATTGGTTAAGTATAGGTCACTTAACCTCATCCAATCATCGTGTTAAATTAGTTAAGTGTTTAACTTAACCCCATCGAATTACCGTGTTTAGATTAGTTAAGTGTGGATTACTTAACCCCATCTAATTACCGTGGTTAGGTTAGTTAAGTCTTAATTACTTAACCCCATCTAATTACCGTGGTTAGGTTAGTTAAGTCTTAATTACTTAACCCCATCTAATTACCCAGTCGGATTAGTTAAGTGTAAATTACTTAACCCCATCTCCTAATCATCTTGCATGGTTAAGTGTCATTAAGGAATCAAGTCCGGTCCCACTTAACCTACCCATTCGTGTCATATCGGTTAAGTGTCATTAGTCAAATTTACTTAACCTTATCATGTGGCATTAATTTAATTAATGCACTCTTAACCTCTCACATTAGACCTTGTTGTGGTTACTAGTTAAGCCGGGCGGGTCCGGGTAGATTTACACCACAACTTAGTCTAACCTCGGGTCTTAAGCGCGACATGACCAACTTCTCACATTGGATCCTATTGTTTGTAGCCACTAGTTAAGCCGGGCGGGTCCGGGTAGATTTATGCTACAAACTCAACCCAACCTCGAGTTGGCCACACTTATATTATCTAAGTTCATCATGTTTCCAAAACACGTTACAAGTTTTCAAGCATTTGGGTAGACCTAACTTAATAGGTAAATTCCCAAAGGGTAGACCTAACTTAATAGGTAAATTCCCAAGCTCATGTTTTTATGCATACTTACATGCCAACTTCCATGTTATCTTTCAAGTCATAATTTCAAGTATAAACACATGTCATATTCAAGTTAAGATTTTGCGACATGTTCATGTTTATCTAACTACCCAAAATCGTGTTTTCCCAACGCAAGCAAAGCGAGTCAACATAGTAAGGATACTATGTCACATATTGGTCTCAAAACATGCATGATGCCAAAAGGGCTTGGCTTCCACATGCATAACATCATAAAGAGATTGGCCATAAACATGCATAGTGTCATAAGGTAATTTGGCCACAAACATGCATATTATCAAAAAGGGTTTAGCCATAAACATGCACAACTTAAAAGAGGGGATTGGCCATGAGCATGCATAATCTCATAAAGGATTTGGCCACAAACTTGCATGTTACCCTAAGGGGTTTAGGTTCATAAACATGCATAAGCCCCAACATCTTGTCTTAGCCAATGTTTCACACATAAAGTGGTTCCTAAAGGTTCATGCTAGCATTTCATGCATAAAGATCCAAACTTGCAAGTTAAACTAGGTTATGCATAGCATGAGAGGCATGATTAAGTCACTCACATGGCCTAAAATCATAATCATGAACATAAGAGGCAAGGTAAGGCTCATATAGGTTCGCATAATCATGTTTAGCCTCATTTTATCCCATGTCATTATCAAAACTACCGTTTCCATCTAAAAGTAGCTAGAACTTACATAGTTAGGCCTAGGGAAAGAAGCATGAATCATCTTGGCTAAGAAAGGTGCCTCCTTTGTAGAAGAATCGTCATGGAACTCGCATAGCAATGTTGATTTGGCCTTGATTTGGTGTAGCAAGCTTGCACCTTTTGATTTGAACTTGATTTGGATGCATAGGCTCTAGGGATTTGAGATGGAGGCCATGAGAGTAGAAATTTGGCCATAGTTTAGTTACATGAGTGAATAATGAGGGTTTAGGGTAGGTTAGGGTCTTATTTATAGATTAGGCAAGTGTTTTAGGCCATAGGATTAAACCTAGATTCAATCCAAGCCATCAAAGCATGTCTTGGGGAAGAAGTCAAGTGTAGGAACCATCTAGGGCCTTTAGATTAAAGATGAACCATGAGAACCATCCAAATGCAAAATCTGCATTTGAGCGAATCGGCCCACGGGTTGACAGCCAAACACCCTGGATTAACCCCTAGTCGACCCAGCGGGCTCGGGTCGACCTCAAAAATCGGCCGGTTCGGTTATTCCCCTCTCCCAATTCGCTGTTTTGAACATTTTTGCATATTTATTTATTTAGTTTTCAATTATATATATATATATATATATATATATCAATATATATATATATTTCTCTGCGCAACCCATTTCACTTAATTAAGTATACTTTAATTTGGGAATTTTTCGTGAAACTTCGCGAGGCCATATCTTGGTCATACGGACTCCGATTTTCGAAAACTCGGACTCTATTTCGCGTATTTTTCCGAGACGAACTCAATGGCATATCCCGTTTTCCTTGATTCAGATTTTTCAGTTTAATTTTGCCTCCATTTATGTTATAACAGGTTATTGAAAATACGGGTTGTTACATTCTCCCCACCTTTTAGGATTTCGTCCCCGAAATCTCCAAGTTAGGAAGAACATATCCTACCATCCATCATCCATCTACTCAAAACATCATCCACAAGCAACCATTGTCCTTAGATGATTTCTAATGCTGTATGAATATATGCAAAACGTGTGTGTACATGTTTCTTAGCTAATGCTAATGATCAGGCCTGAATAATCTTTCTAATGCAAAATATGTATAGTGCCATGAATCCAACATGTATGCAAATAGTCCTAGTCATGTAGATACTATATGCGTGCACAATCATTCATTCATATGCAACAACCGCATGATAAAACATTCGATTTCATCCATAAACAAGTATAAATACTCGTGCATATGCAATATGAAATGTGACCGAGTCGAGCTAGTATCTAATGTGTATTCGCGCATCCACGAGCAACCACTTGCAACCACTTGCAACCATATCAATCATAACATGTTTCAAATACATGTTTACATCCATAGGGTTCTACCTAGAATTCCCTGAAACAGGGTCGAGAAGATAAACAAGACAAACTCCGTACGGGGTTTGTAACAGAGACAGGACCGAGAGGATGTCCATAAAAGATAGCCTACAAGCAAGCTCAATAGAGAAACAGGGATCGAGGATATATTCCCAAAAGAGATATCATGCACGTATTTAGTCTTCAGTCTCCTGAGTCGCATTACCTTGAGCTTAGTTCCATCGTGCCTTGACCGCCCCTTTTTCTTCACGATTTCGCAGCTTCTTATTTCCTGTTTCCATAACATGAGTTGGAACTCATTCCCTCGTCGCCTCTCGTTCCTCTTGCACTTATCCTTTTCCTAGAATACTTGACGCAAACATGACTGCGTACTCATGATCTCATGCAAGCTTTCCAAAATTCACTAATGAATCTCGGACCTCGTACCACAAGGTATTCCACATAGAAGAACTTTCTCTTGGAAGTAAACAGATGCCAACCAGGTTATCAAGCGCACTTACTAAGGTGATTTCTATAACCCATGCATAAGTGAAATAAACCATCCGTCTTATCAGCGAACACCACTCGATTGGGCTTCCAATTTCCAGTAAAGGTATCAAGGGATTCTAGGTAACTAGTCATGACCGAACCCAAAAGGTTCCACGAGACTTTGAGGGTATTACCAAGGCTAGTCAAGAGTCTAACTACCCTCCTATCAAAACCGAGAGTGGCACCCCTTACTGGATAACCACTTCATCCCTAGAATCCATCCATAACCGAGGCATGTCATTCTCAAATCCAAAACAAGTCATGAATAAATGGACCGATTTTCCACAGGACTTGAGACAAAAATGGGATTCTCTATTACGCTAGTACTTAAGGTGCAGAGACTCAACTATCGAAACGGACTTAAAAGATGCGGTGATCAAAACAAAGTCCTGACAGGATGATAGAGAAGAAAAGCTAAACCTTTAACAAGATCGTTACCCTCCTTCTGAGGTACCCTAGAAATGAGAGCATACTATTGCCCTCCGAATGATCTTGTCCCTGTTCCATGATACTTAACTATCCGTCCCGTTTCACCATGCCAAAGGTACTCTCTCGTCATGGGTTTCATTATTCATCTTTCTCCCTCCTTTTAGGACTCAGCCATACCAACATGTTGCTTATCCCTGAGCTCGTATCCTTTATCCTTGTTCTTACTATCCTTTCATGCATAACTCTGCAACGGTCTCTCGAGAACCACCTCCATCGTATGGGAAACACTTACGCAGCTAGAAAGACTAGTCGCAGTCAAAACCACTGTGACTACAGATGGAGGAAAGAAAGGAAAAGAGATTCAATCAAGGAAACAAGGATAATGCTAATGGCCTTTGGGGAATAGCCTTTTTCTTTTTAAAAGAAAATTTTCTTGAAAAATGCTTCTTTGTAAACGGTTTTTTTTCAAATAGTTTTCAGAAGGTCTTTAAAAACTTTTGCCCAGTCTGGTAACCTTCTGCTCTGATACCAAATGTAACACCCCGCCTCCGCTAGGGTCACTCGCACAGGAATGCACTAACTTTAGAGGGGCATTATTGGTAAACATGCACAGAAATATCACAAGACAGAACATATATAAATAGCGGAAGTAAAATCCAACTTTCATAACATGAATAAATAAGGTCTAAAGCCTTTTACTTCAGAGTACATCAAAACATGTCTTGCAATAGTAAAGAAGCATAAAGACTTTTTAATAAATTATTCCCCAAGTAAAACAGTAAAGTAGCCATAGCCAAGAGAAGTCCAAGCCATCCATGATGACCTTCAAGCAGAAGAAGTCCGAACTAAACAGCATTGTTTCCTCCCTGAAACCTGGGGGGAAACGGAAGAAAAGAGGCGAAACAAAACGGGTCAGTCAAAAAGACTGAGTAAGTCCTATCTACTTCCAGTATAAAAACAGGTAAAGGTAACATGACATGCATAAACTGAAAGTAAACATAAGGATAACTACAAGATAGATAAACCAGGATAGCCGGTTGAACTACTGCGGCAAGGTAAACTAAGGTATCATGATAAACTACGGTGTTATGATAAGTCAAGGTATCACATCGTCAGATTTTTATCGAGTACATTATCCCAAGGTATCTACCCCGTCTAACATCCCACGGTTATGTATATTCTTCCTAGTTCTAACATGTATATTTGCTCTGCACCTTTCGTACTAGTATCCCTACCCGCGTCATGTGTTAACCATGAATGTCCCTTGCTCAAAGTCGTGTAATGGTCCTTGTCAACCTAATATATCGCATATATAGGTTACTCAAATCATATGTTTCTTTCCATGTATATAAGTTCAGTCCTTTGCCGTACCTCGTACGGGCTTCCTCATGTCGTATTATCCTTGAAATCGTTTGGACTGTCATCCTTGTTCTAGCTAGGCTCTTCCATATGAATCATCGTTTGAACTACTAGGACTTACGCCACCTAGCACCACTAGGGATTACGCTCACCTATTGCACGCTTTCGTATTTCGGTTTGGGTTAAACCACCTAGGCCACTAGGGATTACGCTAACCCTCAACCGCGCCCCTTTTTCCCTCGCATTCATCGTGAATCGTTTTTCTATGACTGTATGCACATGTATCACATCGTGCCATCCGAGTCCTGTCACAGGGCAAAACAAGAAATACAGGACTCGGTCGAGAGCTTTAGATTTATCTGCCGATGCAGATACTAAGGTCTGCTTTTCTACACGTGGCTATGGTCCCACGAGACCCCTCCCTCAACTAATGAAAGGCAACACAAGAGAAAATCTTGCATGAGAACTACACTCCGGCCAGCCCACATCCTACGGCCTACCTCACCCATAATTAGATAGCAATTATGGTCTGTTGGGTGTTCCCTGCCTTTCCGTACGTACACGCTTGACTCAAGATGGTAGATGATCGACGAACTTGCTATCTCGGGCACCTTATGTATTCGTCGACTCACTGCTATCCACCCCAGTCTTTAGGTCGCTCGCATAGCAACCAAGGCATATTCTTGGTTCTTCTACCGCAGACCTCAACCTCTCGTGAGCCTAGTATAATGACCTGGCAGCTCAGAGAGGGATCCCAAGAATATCCTCACGTTCCCCAAAGCCGCTGCTTCGTTACCCAGTTCGTTGGAGCCTTTATCTAAATCAGATAGCCTGCTCCTACACGCATACTTAAACGTTGACCTAACGTATCGGGTTACTAATCTATCTAAGAAATGGTCCAGATTTCCTTGACTAAGAATTATTACTTAGTTTCCCTTAACTAAGGTTTACCACTTAGCCTTATTTCCATAATCCCTGTTAACTATGGTTATTTACCTAATCCTCCGAATTAGGGTTTATCTAATGGGTTAAGTGTCACTTAAGTTCATAACTTAGCCCGTCTACAACCCATGTCAAAATTGGCTAAGTATCCAAGTCCAAGACTTAACCCTACAAACCATGTGTTAAGTTGGCTAAGTATATCAAGCAATCCATGACTTAACCTCGTCTAATTATCATTTTAGATTGGTTAAGTATATGTTAATTTGACCTTACCAAATTACCGAGTCAAATCGGTCAAGCGTATTCGAAACGATTCGTGACTTAGCCTTATCATGTTTTCACGTTAGATTGGTTAAGTATAGGTTAACTTAACCTCATCAAATTAACGAGTTAGATTGGTTAAGTATAGGTCACTTAACCTCATCCAATCATCGTGTTAAATTAGTTAAGTGTTTAACTTAACCCCATCGAATTACCGTGTTTAGATTAGTTAAGTGTGGATTACTTAACCCCATCTAATTACCGTGGTTAGGTTAGTTAAGTCTTAATTACTTAACCCCATCTAATTACCGTGGTTAGGTTAGTTAAGTCTTAATTACTTAACCCCATCTAATTACCCAGTCGGATTAGTTAAGTGTAAATTACTTAACCCCATCTCCTAATCATCTTGCATGGTTAAGTGTCATTAAGGAATCAAGTCCGGTCCCACTTAACCTACCCATTCGTGTCATATCGGTTAAGTGTCATTAGTCAAATTTACTTAACCTTATCATGTGGCATTAATTTAATTAATGCACTCTTAACCTCTCACATTAGACCTTGTTGTGGTTACTAGTTAAGCCGGGCGGGTCCGGGTAGATTTACACCACAACTTAGTCTAACCTCGGGTCTTAAGCGCGACATGACCAACTTCTCACATTGGATCCTATTGTTTGTAGCTACTAGTTAAGCCGGGTGGGTCCGGGTAGATTTATGCTACAAACTCAACCCAACCTCGAGTTGGCCACACTTATATTATCTAAGTTCATCATGTTTCCAAAACACGTTACAAGTTTTCAAGCATTTGGGTAGACCTAACTTAATAGGTAAATTCCCAAAGGGTAGACCTAACTTAATAGGTAAATTCCCAAGCTCATGTTTTTATGCATACTTACATGCCAACTTCCATGTTATCTTTCAAGTCATAATTTCAAGTATAAACACATGTCATATTCAAGTTAAGATTTTGCGACATGTTCGTGTTTATCTAACTACCCAAAATCGTGTTTTCCCAACGCAAGCAAAGCGAGTCAACATAGTAAGGATACTATGTCACATATTGGTCTCAAAACATGCATGATGCCAAAAGGGCTTGGCTTCCACATGCATAACATCATAAAGAGATTGGCCATAAACATGCATAGTGTCATAAGGTAATTTGGCCACAAACATGCATATTATCAAAAAGGGTTTAGCCATAAACATGCACAACTTAAAAGAGGGGATTGGCCATGAGCATGCATAATCTCATAAAGGATTTGGCCACAAACTTGCATGTTACCCTAAGGGGTTTGGGTTCATAAACATGCATAAGCCCCAACATCTTGTCTTAGCCAATGTTTCACACATAAAGTGGTTCCTAAAGGTTCATGCTAGCATTTCATGCATAAAGATCCAAACTTGCAAGTTAAACTAGGTTATGCATAGCATGAGAGGCATGATTAAGTCACTCACATGGCCTAAAATCATAATCATGAACATAAGAGGCAAGGTAAGGCTCATATAGGTTCGCATAATCATGTTTAGCCTCATTTTATCCCATGTCATTATCAAAACTACCGTTTCCATCTAAAAGTAGCTAGAACTTACATAGTTAGGCCTAGGGAAAGAAGCATGAATCATCTTGGCTAAGAAAGGTGCCTCCTTTGTAGAAGAATCGTCATGGAACTCGCATAGCAATGTTGATTTGGCCTTGATTTGGTGTAGCAAGCTTGCACCTTTTGATTTGAACTTGATTTGGATGCATAGGCTCTAGGGATTTGAGATGGAGGCCATGAGAGTAGAAATTTGGCCATAGTTTAGTTACATGAGTGAATAATGAGGGTTTAGGGTAGGTTAGGGTCTTATTTATAGATTAGGCAAGTGTTTTAGGCCATAGGATTAAACCTAGATTCAATCCAAGCCATCAAAGCATGTCTTGGGGAAGAAGTCAAGTGTAGGAACCATCTAGGGCCTTTAGATTAAAGATGAACCATGAGAACCATCCAAATGCAAAATCTGCATTTGAGCGAATCGGCCCACGGGTTGACAGCCAAACACCCTGGATTAACCCCTAGTCGACCCAGCGGGCTCGGGTCGACCTCAAAAATCGGCCGGTTCGGTTATTCCCCTCTCCCAATTCGCTGTTTTGAACATTTTTGCATATTTATTTATTTAGTTTTCAATTATATATATATATATATCAATATATATATATATTTCTCTGCGCAACCCATTTCACTTAATTAAGTATACTTTAATTTGGGAATTTTTCATGAAACTTCGCGAGGCCATATCTTGGTCATACGGACTCCGATTTTCGAAAACTCGGACTCTATTTCGCGTATTTTTCCGAGACGAACTCAATGGCATATCCCGTTTTCCTTGATTCAGATTTTTCAGTTTAATTTTGCCTCCATTTATGTTATAACAGGTTATTGAAAATACGGGTTGTTACACATGTGAACTTGCAATTGTAACATCATATAATCATGGCATAACATGAATCATTTTATTCATATAATCATAGCATAAACAATACTTAAACATAAATCATTCTATTCATCTAGTTATGGCATAGAAAATACTTAAACATGAATCATTCTATTCATATGGTTAATGCATAGACAATACTTAAACATGAATCATAGGTTCAACTAACTATGTAAACTTGAAATTAAGAATCTAACTAAATTAGATATCATTATTATTATTGGCACATGGTCTTGACTAGAAATATAAGTCTATATTTTTATTTAGGCATAATATAAACTAATCATGTTCATAAAACCACTACATGTTAACAAAAAGGTACTTTCTTTTGTCACTAATACAAAAGTATGGTTCAACTAGAATTATCCCGACCTAATTCTTATATGAATCATGGTTTTCATTCTATTCATAGAATTATAGCATAAACATATCTAAACTTAAATCATGGTTTTTATTCTATCTATGTAAACTTGCAAGAGGAATGTAATTCTAATGTAATTCTAATGTAACTTATGTGTCACATATATTATCATATGATTATGATAACAACATGAGCCTAAAAACATGTTTTTCAATTGGGCATAATAACGAACATAGTTTAGTCATGTTCATAAAATTAATACAAATTTATAAAGGTGCGTGCTTTTGTCACTATCACAAAAACATGATTTTTATACTTGAACTATGATGCCAATTCCAACATAACCTTCATATGAATCATAATACTTAAGTGGATCAAATTACACTAAAGATGACCATAAAATTATACATCATGTTGGCATAACAGTAAATCATATACTTGCATGAATCTCAAATAAACTATTACAACATATAGTTGTTACTTTTAACATGAATCATATACTTGCAATTATCCAATGGGTGTTGTAAATACTACCACAAACATGTAGTTTTCAATATGAATCATATGCTTGCATGAGTCCCAATCAAAATTCCACAACATGTGGTTGTCAACATAAACCATATACTTGTATGAATCAAACCATAGCATTGCCAAATCGTTTAGAATCAAAATAACATACAAATATAAGTCATTATCGCCACAATTCCATTTCGTTTCCAACGCAAATCGCGTACTTGCAAATATCCAATCGTATACCATAATATTCCCAAATCGTTTTGCATCAAAGCAACATACAAATATAGATTATTATCGCCACAATTCCATTTCTTACATTACACAAATCAACACAATTATTTAATTCACATCGGAATAGCACTCTACTTACAGCGTATGACGAATCTTCAATTCAGGAATCTGAATTCTGAATTTGGAGATGCTATCCTTTGTTGTAGGCGTTGCTTTGATTTGATTAACGTTGCTTTAAGCTTTGAATCATCTCCTAATTGCCTCTCAATTTCTGACGGCTATACTTATTCTCTCCTCAGCAACATGACGGTCTCATCTCCATTTTAGTTTTGTGTGAATTAGGTTTAGCCTTAGGTCCTTTTTATAGAGTTTGTGAGTTGATTTAGACCGTCGATGAAGCTTGGCTTGATAATAGCCGTTCTTTGAAGGAGAGACCAACTAGGAGCTGACACCTAGCCCTAGTGACAAGGCAAGGCTCAGAAAATCGACCAAACACAGACCTGGCCAGCCAAGACTTGACCAGACCTGACCAGCAGGTCATTTTTGACCTGGGCGCACTTGGCAGGTGCGCCAGGTCAAAAATGTACTGGCGCACTTCCCAAGTGCGCCAGTTCAATTTTGTTCTGGCGCACTTCCCAAGTGCGCCAGTGCATTCTGACCCGTTTTCTGGTTTTTCGCCCAACTTCGTTCGTCCATATCTTCTTCATACGATATCCGTTTTACGCAAACTCGGACTCTATCTCAAGCAGAATTCCGAGACGAATGCAATGGCATATACCGTTTCCCTTAATTCTCTGATTTGAAATTAGTTATACTTTAATTTATGAATTTCACAGTTATAGAATACACGGGGTGTTACATTCTCCCCTACTTAAAAGGATTTCGTCCCCGAAATCTTCAAGTTCAGGAACAATGTACATCCTAACATCCAAACATCCATCTACTCATCCATCAAACACGAGCATCCATTGTCCTTAAAAGACTTCTAATGCTTCATGATCATATGCGAAGTGTGTGTGTACATGTACTTATCTAATGCAAAATCAGGCGGTCTACTGATTCAGTTGACGTCCTTAATGCAAATTATGTAAGTGCCATGAATCCATTATGTATGCAAATTTTCCTATTTATGATTCTATATGAGTGCGCAATCATGCATACAAATGCAACATCCATATGACAACACATTAAAATTCAACCATATACAAATGCAAACATATATGCATATGCAATATGAAGTGATTGAGCCGATCTAGAACCTAGATTGTGTGTGTATATGCAACCACGAGCAACCACTAGCAATCACTTGCAATCATCATCCATAACATGTTTCAATTACATGTTTTCATCCAAAGGGTTTCTACCTAAAAGATAAGGTCGAGGAGATATACCTAAAAGAAGATAGATAAAAGCGCAACTTAAGGAAAAAGAAAGATCAAGGATGTACCCTCGAAAAGAAAAGGGTAGGCAGCGCGTATTCTAGCTTCAGTTTCCCAAGTTGCGTCTCCCTCGGCGTCGCTCCACTGAACTTTGACGAGCTTGACTTCGCGGTTGCGTAGCTTCTTCACTTCCGTTCCTAATATGCGGGTTGGAACTTTCCTCACGGTTGCTTTGCGTTCCACTTCAGCTTCTTCTAGGATATTTGGCTCTACCACTTCAGCAGACTCACGTAGACATTTTCGGAGATGTGAAACATGAAAAATGTTGTGAACTCCGGCCAGCTTTTCGGGTAGCTCTAATCTATAGGCCATTTTCCCAATTGTTCCTATCTAAAGGTATAGTCGAATGATAGAAGCAAGTAAAAACTTTGTGCCCATTAGGCAATGTCAAAAATGGAAATCTATGCCACATATATATTGACTAGGAGAAGAATTCTCTAAGCATCAGCCCCGAAGACCGAAATCAACATCAGACTGACACCCAAAGAATTACTCATCCCAACCACTATATATGATTCTAGGAAACTAAGCATGATGGACTCCTTTTAGGTCACAAGGGAGTCCCTTCCTAAGACCAACCTGTATCCTATAAAACCCAAAAAGTTTAGTCAAACCAACGAACACCCTCTAGCCCCAACATGTGTTACTAACAGACAAGTCATACTCCCTATGGGGTTTGCAACAGAAATTGGATTGAGAATGGGACCAAGAGGATATATACAAAAGATAGCATGCAAGTTAGCTCTACAGGAAGAGAGGGATCAAGGATATACTCTTAAGAAGAGATATGATGCACGAATCTAGTCTTCAATCTTCTAAGTCGCATTTCCTTGAGCTTAACTCCATTATGCTTTGTCCGTCTTTAACTTCACAATTTCGTAGCTTCTTAATTCTTGTTTCCAAAATATGAGTTGGAACCTATTTCACTGTTGCCTCTCATTCCTCTTTCACTTTCTCTACTTCTAGTATACTCGGCTCACACATAACGGCGTACTCATGGTTTCATGCAAGCTCTCCAAAATTCACTAGTGAATCTTGGATCTCGTCCACTTACTATCAGGTATTCCACGTAGAAGAACTATCTCTTGGAAATAAATGCCAACCATGTTTCCAAATGTACTTACTAAGGTGATTCTCCACAACTCATGCATAAGCGAAATGAACCTTCTGCCTTAGTGGCGAACACTACTAGAGTGCCCCATTCTGAAATGCTCCTTCTAATGAACCCCTTCTCTAGAAGCTCTTTAAATCTGTTTACTGAGCTCTTTCCTCTCCCGTGGAGCCATGTGTCTAACAGGCAACGCAATGGGCTTTGCATTATCTACAAGATATATACGGAAGTCTATCTCCCGGTTCGGAGGCAAGCCCTTCACCTCTTCGAAGACATCCGAATATTCCCGGACCACTCTAATCGATTGCAAATTTTCAACGGAGGGATCTAGCGATTCAAGATAACTAAGCATAACCGCATACGAGGGATTACAAGAAATTTCCAAAGTGTTACCGAGCTCGGTCAGGAGCCTAACAACCCTTTTCTCAAAATCAAGGATGGCCCCATTACTGGATAGCCAATCCATGCCCAAAATCAAACCATATCCCGAAAAGCCCAAAACAAAGGCACTACATTTAAATTCTACGCTTAGAATAGAAATTTTCAATCCCACACAGATCATAGACAAATGAGCTGGGCCCCAATTGGGTTTGAAACAATTAAGGGGTCCTCTACCATACTAGTTTTTAGGTGTAGAGATTCTACTAAAGCAGTCGAGATAAAGGAGTGTGATGTGCCAGAATCAAATAAAGTGCAAACGGGGTGATCATAAAGATAAACTACACTTTCTACAGAAGTATTTATACCTCGTTTCTTTGGGCAGTCCTTAGCCATGTGGCCTGTCTCACCGCAAGAAAAACACCCACCATTCATCTTGGCCTTCTTTTTCCGGCAATCTTTCACTACGTGCCCCACTTTGCCACAGAATTTACACTTCCTCTTCTCTCGGGACATGTTGTCTTTCCCGCCCTTCTCAAAGTCTGTCTTCTCAGGGCAGTCTTTGCTGATGTGTCCAGTCTCCCCACAATGAAAACATTCTCCTTGCTTTCTTTTCCTCTTTCTACAATCCTTGGATATGTGCCCTTCCGTACCACAAAAATTGCATTTCCTTTTTTCTCGTTTCTTATTATTACTATTACGATCCTTTCTTGTTTGACTATTATTCGTCTTCCTACTCTGGGACTCTTCCGCTTGCTGGTTCACGTGGAGGAGGAGGAGTGAAAGCGTCAGCAGCTGGGGAGTAAGGTCTCCAGACATGCTAAAACAGAAAGGATAGATTCAAAACGAAGGATAAGAGATAGTACCTATGGCTTTGGGGGGACTTTGCCTTTTAAAACAAAATAATATTTTATCTTTTAAAAATGCTTCTTTAAATTTCCTTTTTGAAAATAATTTTTTCAAAACTTTTTATCTTATCTGGTAAACCTATGCTCTGATACCAAGTGAAACACCCCACCTCCGTTAGGGTCACTCTCAAAGGGAATGCCCTAATTTTGGTGGAGGTTTATAAGTATAAGTCACAGATATACAAGACAGATATAAGAACACATATTTTGAAACAGCGGAAAACAACAGCTTTTATTTCATTTAAAATACGTGTTACACCAACCATACCATAATTGTCTTACAATACTTCCAAAAACATAACATCTTCATAACTGTCTTGATTACATTATTTAAAGAAGCATAAAGAAAACATAAATAAACTGCAAAAGTCCCATAGTTGTTGTCCAAAGCCATAGTCCAAAATGAAAAGATCCAAGCAATACATTCTTTCTCTTCAAGCTGGATATGAAGGCTGGTCAAGCTGCGGTATTCCCTCCCTGAGGACCTGGGGGGGAAACGGAAGAAAAGAAGACGAAAGAAAAGTAGAGTCAGACATAAAGCCTGAGTAAGTCTAGGACTATTCAGTCTATGAATAAAGAACTGGGTATGATAAGTATAAACTAGAAATGGGAAAGCACCATAAACTTAGTTAAGTTGTCTAGGGTCGAATATACTATCGTACCCCATATTAATCTCTGTACCCATATAAACTAGTTCCCAACGGGCACCCCATAATCAGGGTGAAGTGATCCATTTTATGATGATCGGCTCCTACTCGCATAGTTACATGTGTCTTACGGCCCCTGATGTTGTAGTTACCTGTGCTGGTCCCACCATGGGGTGTATCAAGTCCCATGGTGGCAGCCCGACACAACCCTAGAATGCACAGGTATGCTACTGGTGCCCAGTGCCTTATTTTTCTGCGTCGGAGTGTGTGCACGCCCGCACCCCGTTAGAACCTACACTGCTGCACCACCACCGTCGATTTGACCTCTTACAATCAGCCCAGTAATCGTGCCCCACCCTGCCTAGTTTCAGGGTATCATAATACCTTGTAGGGTTACTGCGAAAAGGGTCCCCCGCTACTAGGTTTTCTATTTCTAGCCAACATGCTAAGTTGGTTAAGTGTTTTATAAACCTAACCCCCAATCAGTCTGTTTAGTTTAGCATGTTCCATTTTGATTAAGTATTAATATAATTTACTTAATCCTATCAATCCTGACTCAGCCTTAATTGTCTAATTAAAGCCTTGACCTCTCACATTAGACAGATATTGTTGTGGCTGCCTGTTGCCGGTTGGGTCCGGGCAGTCTTACGCCACAACTCAGTCTAACCTCGGGTTCTTATTGGGCTCCGTGTTTAACCACCCACATTGGATATGTATTGTTGTGACTACTGGACAGCCGGGCGGTTCCTGGCAGGTTTACATCACAACTCAATCAACCTCGGGTTAAACACATCGTATTTTTCTACATTTACATATTTTGTCTCTTTTCTTTTTATATGTAAATATTTGCGGCCCATTATTCAAATTCATCTTTATTGGTTTAAATTTCATTTATGCCACTTAATTGTTCTTTCAAGGTTGTTGGCATGCGTAAAACATGCCAACACATATGTTCTATATTTTAGCCCAAACGTCGTTGCCCCCGTTTTACACGTTCGCTCCAATGTAAGGTGTGTTGGGTTTAATACTTAAACCCAATTTAGCCAAATGAAAAGGGGAGGCTTATAACATGGTGTTTATAAGATAACATGAAAAAGGGGAGTGTGAACGCATGAACTTGCAACGAACGATTCAATTAACATAAAATAGGCACATGTGAACTTGCAATTGTAACATCATATAATCATGGCATAACATGAATCATTTTATTCATATAATCATAGCATAAACAATACTTAAACATAAATCATTCTATTCATCTAGTTATGGCATAGAAAATACTTAAACATGAATCATTCTATTCATATGGTTAATGCATAGACAATACTTAAACATGAATCATAGGTTCAACTAACTATGTAAACTTGAAATTAAGAATCTAACTAAATTAGATATCATTATTATTATTGGCACATGGTCTTGACTAGAAATATAAGTCTATATTTTTATTTAGGCATAATATAAACTAATCATGTTCATAAAACCACTACATGTTAACAAAAAGGTACTTACTTTTGTCACTAATACAAAAGTATGGTTCAACTAGAATTATCCCGACCTAATTCTTATATGAATCATGGTTTTCATTCTATTCATAGAATTATAGCATAAACATATCTAAACTTAAATCATGGTTTTTATTCTATCTATGTAAACTTGCAAGAGGAATGTAATTCTAATGTAATTCTAATGTAACTTATGTGTCACATATATTATCATATGATTATGATAACAACATGAGCCTAAAAACATGTTTTTCAATTGGGCATAATAACGAACATAGTTTAGTCATGTTCATAAAATTAATACAAATTTACAAAGTTGCGTGCTTTCGTCACTATCACAAAAACATGATTTTTATACTTGAACTATGATGCCAATTCCAACATAACCTTCATATGAATCATAATACTTAAGTGGATCAAATTACACTAAAGATGACCATAAAATTATACATCATGTTGGCATAACAGTAAATCATATACTTGCATGAATCTCAAATAAACTATTACAACATATAGTTGTTACTTTTAACATGAATCATATACTTGCAATTATCCAATGGGTGTTGTAAATACTACCACAAACATGTAGTTTTCAATATGAATCATATGCTTGCATGAGTCCCAATCAAAATTCCACAACATGTGGTTGTCAACATAAACCATATACTTGTATGAATCAAACCATAGCATTGCCAAATCGTTTAGAATCAAAATAACATACAAATATAAGTCATTATCGCCACAATTCCATTTCGTTTCCAACGCAAATCGCGTACTTGCAAATATCCAATCGTATACCATAATATTCCCAAATCGTTTTGCATCAAAGCAACATACAAATATAGATTATTATCGCCACAATTCCATTTCTTACATTACACAAATCAACACAATTATTTAATTCACATCGGAATAGCACTCTACTTACAGCGTATGACGAAACTTCAATTCAGGAATCTGAATTCTGAATTTGGAGATGCTATCCTTTGTTGTAGGCGTTGCTTTGATTTGATTAACGTTGCTTTAAGCTTTGAATTATCTCCTAATTGCCTCTCAATTTCTGACGGCTATACTTATTCTCTCCTCAGCAACATGACGGTCTCATCTCCATTTTAGTTTTGTGTGAATTAGGTTTAGCCTTAGGTCCTTTTTATAGAGTTTGTGAGTTGATTTAGACCGTCGATGAAGCTTGGCTTGATAATAGCCGTTCGTTTGAAGGAGAGACCAAACAGGAGCTGACACCTAGCCCTAGTGACAAGGCAAGCCTCAGAAAATCGACCAAACACAGACCTGGCCAGCCAAGACTTAACCAGA
This sequence comes from Allium sativum, assembly GCA_030737875.1. NCBI lineage: Eukaryota > Viridiplantae > Streptophyta > Magnoliopsida > Asparagales > Amaryllidaceae > Allium > Allium sativum. Next base: position 601,112,030 of record CM060916.1, on the reverse strand, counting down.
CCTGACCAGCAGGTTATTTTTGACTTGGGCGCACTTGGCAGGTGCGCCAGGTCAAAAATGTACTGGCGCACTTCCCAAGTGCGCCAGTTCATTTTTGTTCTGGCGCACTTCCCAAGTGCGCCAGTGCATTCTGACCCGTTTTCTGGTTTTTCGCCCAACTTCGTTCGTCCATATCTTCTTCATACGATATCCGTTTTACGCAAACTCGAACTCTATCTCAAGCAGAATTCTGAGACGAACGCAATGGCGTATCCCGTTTCCCTTAATTCTCTGATTTGAAATTAGTTATACTTTAATTTATGAATTTCACAGTTATAGAATACACGGGGTGTTACACAATTATAGAAGAATTTCATATCTAATTACAAATAATTGTTTATTAGAAACAAATTTGAAATCATTCATTAATCATAAAATTTATATACAAAGTCATTCAATAGTTTAATAAAAAAATGAAAATTTTAAATTCTAACGCATTTTCCATTAAAATTTGTTAAAATTTTAATTTTAAATTGGTCCTGATTTTCCGGGTTGTTACAATCTCCCCCACTTAAAAATCTTTTCGTCCTCGAAAAGGAACGAAGCTAAAAGTTGTTTAATTAACTAACTTAATTAAATTTTTATTTATTGGTTTCAATAATTTTTTTAGTTAATCCAATAATCAAACATCACAACCAACAATCAATTAGATGATAAACTTATCGAATATATATAACTTTTACATATATAGTCAAAAATCATATTTTTAGTGCAAATCACAACAATGTGTTCTAACTAAGTTTTGATTCTCATACCAGTCGATTGGAAATATATAGATCTCTCACTCCGAACTCGAACATAAACACTGATGATGATGCCTCATCATCAGAATTGTCTCCGGGCTATTAGAGTGTGACTCTATATCTATCTAATATATTGGAGCTTCTTATACACGCTTGCAAGGCGTATATTAAAATCTCTATATACTCGATTGTCCAAATCTAAAATATAATAATATCTCAAATACGTATTTTAAGATAAATTTTCAAAACTAAATTTATTACCGCTTTTATTTATTTTTAAAAACAACACTCTTCGGACTCATTCTAGGATACTACTGATCCCATCTCTAATGAGTATTCTTATTGGATATTACTAATCCAATCTCTGATGAGTCTTTGTTCAGTTCAAACGAGTTGTACCCCAAAGATTTGAGCTAACCAGAGCTTTGATACCAACTTAAATTGGTCCTGATTTCACCTTCTTCCAGCCGCCTTCCTTATGAATCAATGGCCGAACTCCTCCTCCCTTTTTTTCTCCTAAATGTCTTGAATTAAAACAAATCTCTAACCACAAATCGAAGAACACTTCGAGATCTTGCTAACCAACGGTGATGATTGACGATGGGGGTTTCTGGTGGTCGGAATTGGGTGGAAAGGCGGCGCATTGGGGGCGGATTTCTGGGCGATGGATGGTGGCTCGATGGTGGTCAGTGTGGTGGTCTCGGATCGAGGTCTGATGCCTTGTACGGCGTGCGCAAGTGAGGAGTTGGCGGTCGATATGGGTTTCAATGTACAGCAGAAAGGAACGAAGAAGAAAGGGGTTAAGTCCCTTAACCAATGCAATTAATCCTTAATTAATTAATTAATTCATTCATTTTTTTGAAATCAAATGTTTCTAATACAATAACTTCTTCAAACAGAAACGAAATCGAACGAAACAAAGTTCGTTGAACTCGTATGGACAAGGGATTCGCTATGAAACGGTCCAAAACTGAAATGGAGCAAATCATGATTTGAGGGAAATTCCAATCTGAACCGATCTGAATGGAAAGCTATTTGTGAGATTTCTATTTTATGATTCAAATTAATTATTTACTGAAATGTGAAATTTATATTTATTTCATAAAGTTCATGTGATGTAGTATATCTTTATTTAAATGTTGGTTGTGTTGTGATGTGGCTTGAATTGAAATTTTGGTATGTTTGACTTTGGTTATAATATTGAAAATGAATTGTGATTGTGGTGGAAATATATTTTAGTGTTATGAATAAATTTGTTTATGTTTTAAATAGTAAAACATGAATACATTGGAAACCACATTTAAATGTGAAGTATGTTAATAAAATAGTTCGTGTTAGAAAACTTGTTTTACATTAAAAATTATATTTTAATGTATTGAATATACATAAACATTTGTTCATGTTTAGAAAATAAGTTTTACATTAAAATTATATTTTAATGTATTGAATGTACATAAATATTTGTTCGCATTTAGAAAACAAGTTTCACGTTAAATTATATTTTAATGTTAAGAATGTACATAAGAATTTGTTCATATTAGGAAAACACGTTTCACATTAAATTTACATTTTAATGTTATGAAGGTAAACAAATTTTGTCATAGGAAACATCATTACAAAAACTTTATTTTTAGTGTAATGAATAGATTTACAAAATTGTACATGTTATGAAATGAAACACGTTTTTACATTAAACTTTATTTTTAATAAGATGATCATTTCTAAATAAAAATGTGCACACATTAACTTTACATTTTTAATGTTAATAAGACATTAAAAAGAATCATTGTCATGTTAAATTATTTTCACATTGGAATTCATATTTCAACGTAAAAGGATCATTATAAAACATGTATTTTTATTGTCATTTGTTACCATAAAATGAATTAAAACAAAAAGAATGTCTTTTTATCGTCACTTGTTTTACAATATAAAGAATGAAATAAAGAGACTAGGTTTCATTATGTCATTTAACAAAAAGAGTAGAATAATATAAATTCTCCATGTTTTAAACTTATAAAACATGTTTACATTAAAAAGTATATTTTAATGTAATGAATGGCGTAATATAAATTGTCCATGTTTTAAGCTTATAAAACATGTTTACATTAAAACGTATATTTTAATATAATGAATGGTTTAACAAAATTTGTTCATGTTTTAAAATGTAAAACATGGTAACATTAAAAACTCTAGTTTAATGCAATATAAGAAGAGAACATTTTTTTTTGGTCATAAACGTTAGTATTAGAATAAAAGAACACTTTTGTCAAAATGCTTAGTTAGAATTAAAACATCGCTTTCGTTAAAAGTGTTTATCTAGAAATAAACTAGTCATTTTGTTAAGGTTAGAATTAACATGTCATTTAAATAAAAACATGTTATGTAAAAAAATGTTTTCATTTAAAACTCATATTTTAAATGTCATGAACATAATATAGAAAAAGTCATGTTTTAAATAAAAACATGTTTACATTTAAAATTTCACATTTTAAATGTAATGTTAGAGTACATAGAAAAGTCACATTTTTATTATAAAATGTTGCATTTGATTAAAAATGCCTTTTAGTTATAAAATGTTGTATTAATATGTCATTTTGTTAAGAATAGTTAATTAGAATAAAAATATCATTCATGTTAGCATCCAAAGAACGACATTTATGTTAGAATTAAAAGAACATTTATGTTAGAAATAAATATTTATGTTGGAATTCAAAAATATGTTACACTGCCATTAACAAGTTTCCTGACTTGTTTATGTTGATTGGGACGATAAGTTTTACACATCGCCCAAGTGCACAAATAATTTATTTAATTATTTGTTATATGTTATGTGTTGGTTGAAAACCCCACACGGGTCTTCGGATGATATTCACACATCTCCCTTGTGATTAGTTTTAAGCATTATTTATTTGACGCTTATACAGTATTAATATTCACTTTGGATGTTTGGATGTTATTAATGATTTTTGTCATTAATGTAGAATACATTGCGGTGTTTGAAATCCATATAATTAAATTATATGGTAATTGTTGGGTCCCATTCCTATTTTGAATTAAAAGAATATTTTAATATAATATTCAGTTAAAGGAAATCAAATAATGGTTTTGATGTTTTAAAGTTCAAAAGATTTTATTATATAGGTTAAATAGTCACAATGAAAAGGGTTGAGTTAAAAATACGAAACGGGCCATGACACGAGGTTAAGCCCAACTTATGGGATAAGTCTGCCCGGAACCAACCGGCATATCCAGCATCCATAAGTCACAGGCTTAATGTGGGAGGTCTGGCCCAGTATAAAATACAAATGAATAAGAAATTGAATTGGCCTATTTTATCTGTTTTAAATAGAAACGCCGTTTTAAACCAAACGTGTTTACCAATTTAATGTATTCATTTTAAAATGAATATAAAAAAGAAGTGATTTGTAAACTTAATATTTTTAATATGATAAGAAAATAAAACATTCAAATTAGACTTTAAATTGAAATAAAGTTAAAACTGTTTTAAGGCGAATTTATAAATATTTTATAAAGTACGTTTTAAAAAGTAATCGACGATATAATATATAATATATATATATATATTTAATGGCCTGAATAGAACGTGTCGCACAACGACCGTTCGCGAATTTCGACCATTAACTTTAAATGGACGTAACGGGAGATCCGACCGTCGGATTCTCCTAAAACCGGAACCGTTGGGTTCGTATCAAAAAGAGCTTTTCAATGAATATAAGATTTTTAAAATCTAATGGTTGGATTTGGAATTATGTCCAAATCAAATTTAGAAAAGGTCGCTATGGATGCAGTTTGGTGGCCGTTATTGGAAACCGACTGTACGAGCGAAAATAAAATTATTAAAAATATGGAAATATTATGTAAAATCCTAATAAATGATTTAAAAGGAATTTAGATGAAAATTTTCAATAGTGAAGAGATAAAATTATATTTTATCGATATGAACTAGTTATTAACTAGAACAAATCTTATAATTAAGATTTAATAAAGTTTTCCAATATGTTAATATTTACTTGGAATTAAATAGAATAAATTGGATTTTTGGGTTGTCGTGAATGGTGTCTTAAATAACACTGTTCTTAACCCCAGTTGAGAAAAGAATAAATCTTTTAATTAAGATTTTTAGAGTTTCAATCATATTTGATAATTGGAATAAAATGAAATGTAAATTGGATTTATCGTGAACAGTGTTTTAAACGACACTTGTTCTTTAACCCAGTTTGCAGTGAAATATAATTTGGGATTTATAAATCTTTTATTAAGATTTAATGGAATGTTTTCCAAGAGTAAAGTTTTCCAATTTAATATATTAAATTGGGATTGAATGGAATTTGATTTAATAATATTCGAGATGAGCTTCTGTAAAAGAAGGCCGTTAATATATATGGAATTTAAAAGGCTTTGCCGTTATTTCATTTATATTAATAGCCCGATACAAAAATTTATATCGATTATACATTGGTCTGATTTCTATGAAAATTCCATATTTAATGGAAGATGAATTTGAGTTTATCGTGAACAATGTTTTAAATGACATTAGTTCTTTAACTCAAATAAGGATAAGATTAATTTCTTAAAATTCAAATAATCATTAAATAATGATTTTGATATTTAAAACCAAATTGGAGTTTTTAATAAATATTTAAAGAAAGATTTAAGAATAAAATTAAGAATTTATCTTTGATAGAATATTCTGAATTGGAATGAGGCGTTGATATGCTTTTGACAACACCTGATTTTTAAATTATAAAAATACGCAAGTTATTCGGAAAGACCGAGTTTAACCTATTCCGAATAATTACTACGACAATGAAAAATCGAAGATGAAGACGGTACAAGACCGACGATCTTCATTTCGAATGGTTGAGTTACCATTGACGCCCATGATTGGAGTAGCTACCTTGAAGGGGCTACAATGGTGGCCGACCGGTCGTACGTGTTGATTGTCCGGACTCCGATTTTGTTCAGACCCAGAACGGACTTGTAAATGGATGTGTGTCTGACATAGGATTTCATTCCATGTGAATTAAATTGATTGTTATTAATGTATAACTGATTGGTGGTGGAGAATTTATTCTCTGCTTAACACCCTGGTATATATTAATAGTGATTGATCGCATGGCGTGAATTGTCAATGTGGCACGCCAGGATGCAAATGATCAAGGCTTTTGTTGAAAAGCAGGGCCTTGTGGTTGATGATCAAAGCATAGCCTGTTTAGGCGTAGCTTTGTGTATAACTTTACTTCACGAGCCTCACACACCGGTTTGAGTCTAAAACGGGAGAAGGGACTGCAGGGAGTGCACACGTTATCTTTCTAGCTAGAGTAATGTCAAGGACCTACCAACGCTGACATTTTACTTATGTGGATGATGGATTATGAGGTACCCCGTGTTTTTATAGGCCGTTAGTGGTCATATTATAGGTCCAAAAGGACCGGGAAACGTGTGTTCAGGTATAACTAATCCACGACCCTTCGGAGTGGACCAACCCTGAAGATCCAAGGGTTTCCCATAGGTGTCATCCTGGGGCATTTGCTAGAGTGTCTCGAATTGGTAAGGAGCTCCTCCCTAGCCTTGACTCATGATGGAAACCAAATCTCCAATACGACCCATGCAGATTTGATTGTAGAACTAGTATGGCGACATAGTATATGGTAGTTATGCCGTCTATGATTGATATATTATGATTGAATTGTTTTCATTAAAACATATACACACTAATAATATCGTTTTTACGTATTTATCATCTTTTGACCATTATAAGGTAAAACCCTATCCTCCGGTTTGCGTTGCATTGTGTGATGGGACTTGGGTCTTATAATGGTTTCATTTTTCTAAAAAGCATTGCGTTATTTGACGATTTACTTATTTTATGCACTGACAATCCAATGGAGTAAACCCGTTCCGCGTTAGCGGTGTGGTCCTATGATTAGCCTTATCATTAGATTAGTTAAGTAAGATTTCTCATACCAGTCCAGTCCCATGGCTGACCTGTAGTTTGTTTCACTGGCAAACTCGGGTGCCCATATTTTTCCACGCAGGCAGTCGAGCAACTTGTTTTGTAGATATCTATTCTTTTAGCAGGATCCTGGATTTAAGCTTAAAGCTGTGTCCAGAGCATTTATAGTCTTCCATTGTGTATTGTAATTTAACTTCCGCTATATCATTCCTTTATTTGATGTACTCTGATATTCGGTACTCTGATGTAACATTATTGTAATGTTTATAAAAGTCTATTGTTTTTTGTTCTTATGAATTGTATTCCCAAAGTTAACGTATGCGAGTTTTGAACGGTCTTGGTCGATTTTGCGATCGATTAGGTCCGGGCAAAATCCGTGTCATTACATTATCCGTCCATCGAGCACCTACACGAATTCTAGACTATGAGATCAAGGAGTTGAGGAATAAGGAAGGACGACTTGTTAAGGTTCAGTGGGGAGATGATATCAACGAGGCTACATAGGAAACTGATGAGAAGATGCACATTTCATATCCATTTCTCTTTGACAGTCGGCTTTGATCTTTTTCCATCATTAGTTTTAAACGGGATTTATCTTTCCTACCCTTTGAATCTTAGGATTTAACCCATAAATGGGAGGATATGGCTGGAACATGTTACGTTTGATGTTTGAAGTGGACGTAAATGTTTGCAAGTGGACAAAGTGTTTACAAGTAGATGCATATACACACACTAGGCACTATTAGGGATCGGCTAATAGGGCACTTACATATGCATATGGATATGTATGCATTTTACACTATTTTTATGGATGGTGTAAATGGATGTTATCATATGGTTTGTTGCATACGAATGATGATTGAAGCACCGAAGAACTATCTGTTAGCATTAGGGCTTTTCACATACATTGGATACATAGTAACAACATGATTTCTTAAAAAAGAGGTCAACTGAATCAGTGGACAACCTAATCTTTTGCATTAGTTAAAAACATATACACTACACTCTTGCATAACAACATGAAAGTCATTAAAAAGGTAAGGAAAATGGATGCAAATGGATGATGGTTGAGTAGATAGTTGTAGATATTTGTATGGAAACATTTATCTTATCCTCCTACCCTTAGAGATTTCGGGGACGAAATCCTTTAAGGAAGGGAGAATGTAACAACCCAAATTTTAATACATGATAATTAATTAATTAAAGAATAAGTTATAAAATTGTTGGAATTTGACAACGTTAATTGAACCGTTTGGCTCGTTATGATTTCTTGGTTTAGATGCATATATGATTTATGAGAAAAGGACATAAAATGAACGAGTTATGGTCAGTTAAATGTTTTTGTGTTATAATTATTTAGATTTTTTTTTTAGGAAAATAGGCCTAATAGTAGTTGAAGTGTTAGTTTACTGTTCTTAAAGTCTATTTATTCTTCTGTGAATTATAGTTTCTTATAAATATTCCTTTTTATAAGTTAATTTGTAGTTTTTCTGTCTTTCTTTCTTACAGTTTTTGGTTAGTTAATAATTAAAATCGTGCAAGATTGTTTTCTAAGTCTTCTTTCTTTTTTATGTGCCTGATTTTGCAGTTTATAATTGTGGATATGCCAAATATGCCTATTGGCATATGTATACGACTGGTTTAGGAATAGACTTATATGCCTAATTTTATGCAATTGATTATCTTTTTCATTTTGCATGCGTTGGAAAATTTAATTCAATTAAAATTATAAAAGAAAGAGGGTTGGATAATTGCGGCTAAATTGACATAAACTGTAACAAAAGGAAATATTGGACTGAAAATAGGTAGACCTGATGAGACCTACAAATTGTCTATAGTACAGGTTATGACAGAAAAATGGACTGTAACATATTTGCATAAATATGATGGAACATACAAACACAAAGAATCATAATAAAAATGTGGTTTATATGCAGATATAAATATGACATGAAATTGTAAATGGATAAAGTAGGTTTAATGAATGAAAATTAAAATTGTAACACCCCGTATTTCCTATGAATATTAAAATAACAAATTAAAGAATGCTTAATTTTAATATTGGGAATTAAGTAAAATGGGTAGCGCCATTACATTCATCTCGGAATTCTGCTTGAGATAGAGTCCGAGTTTGCGTAAAACGGATACAGTATGAAGAAGTTATGGAGGTTAGAAGAATTCAGGTTTAATCAGAATTAAATAAATAATTAATAAATCAAAATACGAAATCCAAACCAGCGAAAAGAAGTGGGCGGGAAAATTCCCGCCAGAGGATGTCGACCCCCCTATAGTGGTGTCGACGTAGGTGTCGACCCCCCCTGTAGGGGTCGACTCCTGCTGACTGTTCTGGACAGTGAAGATTTTCTGAGGGTGGGAAAATTCCTGCCAGAGGATGTCGACCCCCCTATAGTGGTGTCGACATAGGTGTCGACCCCCCTATAGGGGTCGACTCCTGCTGACTGTTCTGGACAGTGAATATTTTCTGAGTTTTAGGGCTATGTGGCGACTTCTGATTAGCCTAATGATGCATTTTCTTGGACTGGATGGTTTGGATGGATCCTATGTTGATCTAAAGGCTCTAATTAATCCTACACATCTATATAAGCACACATAAACCTTAACCCTAACATCATAACCCTATTCTATGATGCCACCATGCTGTCCATCTCTAAACTACCCTAGCCTCCTTCTTCTCCAAACTAGAAATCAAATTGGAGAGCTTCAAATTAAAGTAAAGGTTTTCCGCTTCAATCAACAAAGAAATATTAGAATTGCTACAACGTCAACTAATTCGCTTTCTCTAATCCTATCACTGTAAGTTCAGTTATTATTCAAATTTGAACACATAATAGAAATCATGACTGTAATGAATCGAATCTAAAACTATGCCTAATTGTAATGATAACCAATTCTGATTCATTCTTATTCTTTTGTCAAATATGAGTTTACCTATGCCTGTGAGACTGGTACTAGTGATACAATTGAATCTATCTTGTTGTACATCAAATTGGTGATTCTTTTATGTTCAGTTCAAGCGAATCTTTATGTCTATGATGTAACTTGCTCAGTTTGCTCATATTTATTGTTAATGTACAATAAATCTATTGGAACCATGATTCTTGTGGTTGGTACTCCTTTACATGCTTATTCTCTCATGTTAATTCTTGCGATTCTTCTCTATTCCCCTTTTCGTTTTATTTTATTAATACTAGGTTCATATGGAAACCTAGTTTGAATCTTGTTATACGTACGAGTGAAATGCGGGGAATTGGGTATAACTTAATTGAGTAATTTTGGGCATAAGAAGTAAATGTGACATAACTTGAGTTAACTACATTTGTGGATAATTGACATGCAAACTAGGACATGAATGGTAAATGTGTAAATTGGCTAAAAGATGAACATGCCTAACCCGAGGTTAGATTGAGTTGCGGTGTAAGGCTGCCCGGAACCGCCTGGCACATCCAGCGACCACAACAACAGATCTAATGTGAGAGGTTAGTGCATTTAAGCCCAAAAACCGATGTTAGAATGAGTTTACGGTAGAAGTCTGCCCAGAACCGCCTGGCACATCCAGCAACCATAAACAATAGTTCTAATGTGAGAGGTTGGTGCGTTAATGAATGAATTAATGCTAATGAAAAGACATGCTAAGAATGGTGGGGTTAAGTTAATGTAGGTAACACTTAACCAATGCAACATGTTAATTAAACAAATGGGTGGGGTTAGATTAAATTGAGAACACTTAACCATTATAAGATGTTGGTTAGGAAACCCTAGTAACGGGGACCCATTTCAGCAGTAACCCACATAGATGTATCACGGTACCCTGAACAAGGCAGGGTGGGGCACGATTACTGGGCAGATTATAAGCGGTAAAAATAGCGGCGGGTGGTGCGTCAGTGTAGGTTCCGATGGAGTACGGGCGTGCACGTGCTCCGGAGTGGAAAATCAGGCACTGGGCATCAGTAGTTATACACTGTGCATCTTGAATTGTGTCGGGTTGCCGACATAGGGATTGATACACCCCATGGTGGGCCCAGCACAAGTATCTACAAACAAGCAGGGCTGAATGATACAAGTAATAAATACATGCGAGTAGAAGCCGATCTATAAAGGTATCATTTTATTATGAACACATGAGGCTAGTTGTAACACCCCACGTCCATTAATGTCACTCTCAAAGGGAATGCGTTAACTTTCATGGAGTATTATTAGTGTATTGAACAGCATATTACAAGACAGATAGATATATTGGTACTTGAAAATTTTAAAACAACTTTTATTGCAGCGGAGAAATAGTTTGATTAAAATAACTTCATAAACCAATAGTAAAACCAAGTACACTTAATATCCATCTTGACAAATTGTTTTCTGAGTACATAAAGAAAAAAGCATAACCCCAACATAAGTAGCCATAAAAGAGATGAGCTGAACTTTACTTTCAGCAATCCAAGCACTTCCAAAAGAGAGAGAAAGAGATCCAAATCAAGCTCCACTAGTACTAGTCCCACCCTGAGAACCAGGGGGGAAAGGAAGAAAAGAGGCGAAAACAAGGGGGTCAGACATAAAGTCTGGCGAGTACAATAACTTTAACAATATAATTATTAAATTAATTAGGATAAGGCATAAACTGGTAAAACAAGGAATGACTGTGAAACAAGTGGGCAAGACAAAACAAATAAGAGGAATGTTTTGGCGTTAATCTCGTTCCTAATCACTATAGGATAATTACTATACTGCACCATTACTAGTCACCTTAAAAGTTGATCCCGCCTACAAAACATAATAATGATAATTGTAGTTTCGTGTAACCCTAGCTGCCTTCCTAGGTGTCGCGTGCCCCTATCTCCACCAGTTGTACCCACTACCCCCATGCGATCGGCACCCTAACTCGTAGATACCCGTGCTGGTCCCACAGTGGGGTGTATCACTCCCCAAAGTGGCAACCTGATACCACTAAAGATGCACGGCTTATATGCACACGATGCAACAACGTCTTACCTACCAGCCCGGGCCCTTGCACGCACATGACCCCATTGGACTTGCGTTGCCACCGTTAACCCATTTTGACCTCTTATAATCAAACCCAGTAAGCGTGTCCCGTCCTCGAACTAACTCGAGCTCACAAAGATACTTAATGGGTTACTGGTTTGAAAAGGGTCCCCATGTTTGACACAAGCTTTCCACCTATGCTTGGTCCCCACCAATATTTCCCACTTAACCCCTTCTTATTCATGTCTTCTTACATGTTTCGATTTGGTTAAGTGTTTCTAATCGTATTTCACATGTCACCCATGTCACCCACTTAACCCCATGTCCCACCACATGTTTATCTTGGTTAAGTGTTACTTAATTCATTAGAACCGTAACCTTGTAAAGACCTCCCACATTAGACTACCGTTTGCGGTTGCTGGATTTGTCGGGCGGGTCCGGGCAGTCTTATACCAAAAATGAGCCTAACCTCGTGTCTTTACAATTGTTACGCATTTAATTTGTTCCTTTGACCTCTCACATTAGACTACCGTTTGTGGTTGCTGGATTTGCCGGGCGGTTCCGGGCAGTCTTACACCACAAACGAGTCTAACCTCGTGTCTTAGGCGTTTATTACGCATAATTATTTTACCCTAATATGAATTAATTATCCCTATTCAAATTGTCAATAATTTTCAAATTAACTATGTCCATAATTGTCACCTAAATTATGTCCATACTTTTTAGGTATATAAATTATACCAATTAATGTCTCTATTTAATTATATGCCTTTAAAGCCATTTTATGCCAATTCACAATTTGCAAAATTAATATTTTCCCATTGTCCCCACGCTATTCATACGTTTTAATATGATATATGTTAGACTCGCAAATAGTCTAACTTATAAAATGAAAAGCAACATCACAACTTGCATAACACATAAAATAGATCTAAGAATCATAACATAAGTTTGCATAGCCAATATCTTGCATAGGAAATGGATATACATAAATTTGCATAAACTATCATGGATCTAAATATAGATCTAAACATGTAATCATGAACTTGCATATATGGATATGGTTTTCCTATAACTTGCATATGAATTTCATACAAACTTACATTCAAACTAGCATATGATTCACATACAAAACTAGCATAGGAAACATAAATTTGCATAAGTATGTTACTGCCATGGATCTAAATATAGATCTAATATAAAAATGTGAACTTGTGCATAAATATGGTTTTTCACCTAAACTTACATAAATTGTGAACTTGCATATACATTCCTACAAACTTGCATATGGATCTAAACATGTAAATTAATGTCACATGTTTTTGCATATAAACTAGCATATGTATATACTTGATTCACATATGAACTTGTGTATAATCCACCTACAGACTTGCATAAGATTCATATATAATTTAACATCCCAAACGTACATAAGATTCGCATATGCTTTAACATCCTAAACTTGCATAAGATTCACATATGTTTTAACATCCCAAACTTGCATAAGATTCATAAATTGGCATATGATTTAACATCCCAAACTTGCATAAGATTCATATACATATGATTTAACATCCCAAACTTGCATAAGATTCATATACAAATTAGCATATGCATAAACAAACTTGCATAAGATTCATATATAAACTAGCATAAAATGAACCAAGTTAAACATGTACAATTGGACATATGAAATAGATCCAAAATAACAAAACTATCATATGTTCACCAACAAATGATAACATCACATGATTCAATAGTCATATCTCATAATCCCAATTATAACTTATCACAATTAATTTATTAATTATTTTGTGAAAGAAATTGTACTCACAAAGATAGGTTAGAGAAGAGAATGATTCGTTCGTCTTTTTGAATTAGAATTATGACTTGCTAATCCCTAAGCTTTAGGAAGAAGAACTATCCTAGCAGCAGCATGGTGGCTAAGTGACTGATTTAGTTTAGGTTTAGGGTTTGAGTTTAGGCACTCTTTTATAGAAGTTTAAATCAACCTAAGCCGTTGATTAAGATAGAATTAATCCGGACCATCAAAACAAGATAGAATTATCCAGAACAGCCACATCAGCCCTGATGACTCAGCAACAGGTCAGGTAAGACTCAGCAACAAGTCAGGATTGTCTGTTTTCAGATCTGCCCCGGGGGGTAGGTCGACACCCAGGTCAACCCCCAGGTAGACCCCCTGGTCGACCTGTCTAGGGGGAGGTCGACCCCCTAGTCGACCTAGCCTTGGGTGGGAGATATCCCGCCCAGCCCGCTTCCCTGTTTGAATTTTGAATTTCAAATTTTCTCAACCTGAGCTGTTTTTAATTTATTTAAATTATGAAACTTCGGAAGGCCATAACTTCTTCATACGTAGTCCAATTCACGCAAACTCGGACTCTATCTCAAGCAGAATTCTGAGACGAACGCAATGGCGTAATCCATTTCCCTTAATTCTCACATTTGAAATTAAGTATTCGTTAATTTTAATATTTAAAATCACGGGGTGTTACACTAGTTGAAACAATTGTTAGTAGGTGCAGAGAAATAGAAATGGGTGCGATAGCATATCCAGTTTATCTTGCCTTACCTTGTCTTATGTTATCTTGTTACTATGGCATTATCTTATATTCGGTTTACTCATGTCATGATCCTTTTTCTTGTTTACATGCTGAAAATCATTGGGCTTACCATGCTTTATGTCTGACCCATTTTCTTTTGCCTTCTTTTCTTCCGTTTCCCCCACAGGTCCACATGGAGGGAATACTTCAACTTAGTTCAGACCTTTTCCAGCTTGAAGAGGGTAGATGTATTGCTTGGATTCTCTTTTCTTGGGCTATGGCTGTGGTTACACTTTTATTGGGGACTTATGCCACTTTACTACTGTTTTATGCTTCTTTATGTATTTGGAGTTTTTAATCAAGACAGAGGTTTTATTGTAATGACTTGGAAGTTGGGTTTTGAGACAATGGTTGTAATGTTCTGACTAAACCACGCTGCTTATGAAATAATTCCAATTTTTCCGTTGTTTGTAAGTCTGTCTTGTAAATTATCTGTATCTTTTACCTATAATGCTTCACCGAAGTTAAGGCATTCCCTTTGTGAGTGACTTTAACAGAGGTGGGGTATTTCACTTGGTATTAGAGCTGATGGTTACCAGATCAGATAAAAGTTTTTGAAAACCATTTTTCAAAAAGAAGTTTTAAAGAAGCATTTTCAAGAAAAGTGTTGTTTTATTTTAAAGGCATATTCCCCAAAGCCATATGCACTATCTTTCTATCCTTTGTTTTGAACTTTTCTTTTTGTTTCAGCATGTCTAAGGATCTTAATCTTCCAGAGGGAGTCATAATACCCGGATGATTCCATAGGTATTTAGAGGCCACAGCACCCGCCGAAGGCCAAGGAAACGTTCCTCCAGCTGTACCCATTGTTCCTCCTCCACCTCCGCGTGTGAATGCTTTCTCGAAGATATGTAGAGACTTTCGAGCTATGGGCGGAAAGAACTTTAATGGGACTGAATCATTCATAGAAGCAAGAAACTGGCTCAAGGAAACAGAAGATTTGTTTGTTATCTTCGAAGTGGACGATGGGCAGAAGATATAGTTGGCTATATGGTTACTTAAGGATGAAGCCTCTTTCTAGTGGGAAGTTACTAATGCTGAGAGACCAGTTGAGACTTGGGAGGATTTCAGAATGAGATGTGAAATTAAGTTCCTCTCATAACGGAACAAAGCCTATAGATGGAGATGTTCTTAGCACTCAAATAGGGAAGCCTATCGATTAAGGAATACGTCAACAAGTTCAATCAACTGGCTAGATTTGGACTGGAGTTGGTAAACACTCCACATAAAAAGGCTCTCTGTTTCGCTAACGGGTTAAATGAGCCACTGCACGGCCTAGCTATGTCCCATATACCTATGGGCGCGACCTATGAGAGATTGTGTAACACCCCGTGTATTCTATAATAGTGAAATTCACAAACTAAAGTATAACTAATTTCAAATTAAATAATTAAGGGAAACGGGATACGCCATTGCGTTCGTCTCGGAATTCTGCTTGAGATAGAGTCCGAGTTTGCGTAAAACGGACTCCGTATGAAGAAGATATGGCCTCCGGAAGTTTCAGAATTCAGTTTAAAATTCAAACAGACCAAAACAGCTCAGAAAAGCCAAATCAAAATTCAAAATCGGGCCGGATTGGCCAGGGCGGGAATTTTCCCACCCAAGGCACCCAGGTCGACTGGGTAGTCGACCTGGGTCACCCGTGTCGACTACCAAGTCGACACGGTGTCGACTGGCGTGTCGACCTGGCCCTTGAGCCAGGTCGAACCCAACCCCCCTAGCTAGCCTGGTCTGTGTTTGGTCGATTTTCTGAGCCTTGCCTTGTCACTAGGGCTAGGTGTTAGCTCCTGGTTGGTCTCTCCTTCAAATGAACGGCTATTATTACACCAAGCTCCATCGACGGTCCTAATCAACTCACAAAATCTATAAAAAGGACCTAAGACTCACCCTGATTCACACAAACAAAAATGGAGATGAGACCGTCATGCTGCTGAGGAAAGACTAAGAATAGCCATCAGAAATTGAGAGACAATTAGGAGATAATTCGAAAGCTTAAAGCAACGTCAATTAAATCAAAATCAACACCTACAACAAAGGATAGCATCTCCAATTTCAGAATTTAGATTCCTGAATTGAAGATTCGTCATACGTTGTAAGTAGAGTGCTATTCCGATGTGAATAAATAATTGTGTTTTGATTTGTGTAAAGTGAGAAATGGAATTGTGGCGATAATAATCTATATTTGTATGTTGCTTTGATTCTAAACGATTTGGAAATGTTGTGGTATACGATTGGATATTCGCAAGTATATGATTCATGTTGAAAACTACATGTTTGTGGTAGTTTATTACAACACCTATTTGATAATTGCAAGTATATGATTCATGTTGAAAGTAACAACTATATGCTGTGGTAGTTTATTTGAGATTCATGCAAATATATGATTTACTATTATGCCAACATGATGTATAATTTTATGGTCATCTTTAGTGTAATTGGATCCATTTGAGTATTATGAATCATATGAAGTTATGTTGAAATTGGCATCATGGTTCAAGTATAAAAACCATGCTTTTGTATTAGTGACAAAAGCAAGCATCTTTGTGAACTTGTATTAATTTTATGAACATGACTAGACTATGTTTGGTGTTATGCTTAATTGAAAAACATGTTTTAGGCCTATATTGTTATCAAAAATCATATGATAATATATGTGACACATAGCTAAGTTAGAATTATATTCCAATTGCAAGTTTGCATGAATAAATTAAAAACCATGATATCAAGTTTAGGTATGTTTATGCCATAATTCTATGAATAGAATAAAAACCATGATTCATGTTTAGGTATGTTTATGCTATGATCATATGAATAGAATGATTCATGTTTAAGTATGTTTATGCCATGATTATATGCTGTTATCATGCAAGTTCACATATGCCTAATTTATGTTAATTAGTTCGCTATGTTGCAAGTTCATGCGTTCACACTCCCCTTTTTATGTTGCTTAGAATATATAAACACCATGTTATAAGCCTCCCCTTTTTCATGTGGCTAAGTTGGGTTTAAATGTTAATCCCAACATATGTTATATTGTAGCAAACGTATAAAACGGGGGTAATGGCGATTGGGTTAAAATATAAAACATATGTGTTGGCATGTTTGACGCATGCCAACGACTTTGAAAAACAAATAAGTGGTGTAAATTAATTTCACCCAATAAAGATGAATTTGAATAATGGGCCGCAAATATTTACATATAAAAAGAAAAGAGACAAAATATGTAAATGTAGAAAATACGATGTGTTTAACCCGAGGTTGGATTGAGTTGTGATGTAAACCTGCCCGGAACCGCCCGACTGTCCAGTAGTCACAACAATACCTATCCAATGTAGGTGGTTAAACACGGAGCCCAATAAAGACCCGAGGTTAGACTGAGTTGTGGCGTAAGACTGCCCGGACCCAACCGGCAACAGGCAGCAACAACAATATCTATCTAATGTGAGAGGTCGAGGCTTTAATAAGAAAATTAAGGCTGAGTCAGGATTGATAGGATTAAGTAAATTGAATTAATACTTAATCAAAATGGAACATGTTAAACTATACAGACTGATTGGGGGTTAGGTTTACAAAACACTCAACCAACTTAGCATGTTGGCTAGAAATAGAAAAACCTAGTAGCGGGGGACCCTTTTCAGCAGTAACCCTACAAGGTGTATCGGGTTACCCTGAACTCGGCAGGGTGGGGCACGATTACTGGGCTGACTGTAAGAGGTCAAATCGACGGCGGTGGTGCAGCAGTGTAGGTTCTAACAGGGTGCGGGCGTGCACACACTCCAGCGCAGAAAAATAAGGCACTGGGCACCAGTAGCATACCTGTGCATCATAGGACTGTGTCGGGCCGCCACCATGGGACTTGATACACCCCATGGTGGGACCAGCATAGGTAACTACAACAGCGGGGGCCGTAAGACACATGTAACTATGCGAGTAGGAGCCGATCATCAAAAATGGATCACTTCACCCTGATTATGGGGTGCCTGTTGGGAACTACTTTATGTGGGTACAGAGATTAATATGGGGTACGATAGTATATTCGACTCTAGACAACTTAACTTAGTTTATGGTGCTTTCCCATTTCCAGTTTATACTTATCATACCCAATTCTTTATTCACAGACTGAATAGTCCTAGACTTACTCAGGCTTTATGTCTGACTCTACTTTTCTTTCGTTCCCCCCCCCCCCAGGCCCACAGGGAGGGAATACCGCAGCTTGACCAGTTTTCACATCCAGCTTGAAGAGAAAAAAATGTATTGCTTGGATCTTTTTCGTTTTGGACTATGGCTTTGGACAGCAATTATGGGACTTATGCAGTTTATTTATGTTTTCTTTATGCCTCTTTAAATAATGTAATCAAGACAGTTATGAAGATGTTATATTTTTGGAAGTATTGTAAGACAAATTATGACATGGTTTGTGTAACACGTATTTTGTTGAAATAAAAGTTGTTGTTGCTTTCCGCTGTTCAAAAATATGTGTTCTTATATCTGTCTTGTATATCTGTGACTTATACTTATAAACCTCCACCAAAATTAGGGCATTCCCTTTGAGAGTGACCCTAACGGAGGTGGGGTGTTTCACTTGGTATCAGAGCATAGGTTTACCAGATAAGATAAGAAGTTTTGAAAATTTATTTTCAAAAGAAAATTTAAAGAAGCATTTTTAAAGATAAAATATTATTTTATTTTAAAAAGGCATAGTCCCCCCAAAGCCATAGGTACTATCTTTTATCCTTCGTTTTGAATCTATCCTTTTGTTTCAGCATGTCCGAAGAACTTAACTTGCCAAAGGGTATACCAATACCTGGTTGGTTTAGACGATTCTTAGAAGCAAGGGCCACTCAGCCAGGTCCTACCGTTCCTCCTCCCCCAGCTGCAGGAAATCATCCAGCTGCAACAGCACCTCTTCCTCCACCTCCTCCGCGTGGAAATACTTTTGCTAAGATATGTAAAGATTTTAAAGCTATGGGAGGAAAGGACTTTCATGGAACCGAGTCCTTCGTGGTAGCCAGGAATTGGCTGAAAGAAACCGAGGACTTATTCGTCATCTTTGAGGTAGAAGATAGGCAGAAGGTACAACTAGCAGCGTGGTTACTTAAAGGTGAGGCTTCCTACTGGTGGGAAGTCACTAATGCAGAAAGACCAGTGGAAACATGGGAGGACTTTAGGGCAAGGTTCGAGGCTAAATTTCTCTCAGAAGCTGAAAGGAGTCTTTAGTTGGAAAAATTCTTATTTCTTAAGCAAGGGAATATGACAGTCAAAGAGTATGTTAACCAGTTTGATCAGCTGGCTAGGTTCGGACTGGACCTAGTCAACACCCCGCACAAGAAGGCTCTCCGCTTTGTCAAGGGATTGAATGAGCCATTACACAGTTTGGCCATGACCCATATATCCATGGGAGCTACGTATGAAAGGTTGGTGCAGATGGCATTGTTGAACGAAGAAGATATGGGCAAGAAGGAGACAAAGGCAGAAAACTCTCAAGGGAAGAAAGAGGGTTTGCAACCTAAGAAGATAGACTTTAAGAAGGGCGGGAAAGACAACAAAGAGAAGAGGAAGTGTAATTTCTATGGCAAAGTGGGGAACTTAGTGAAAGATTGCCGGAAAAAGAAGGCCAAGATGAATGGTGGGTGCTTTTCTTGCTGTGAGACAGGCCACATGGCTAAGGATTGCCCGAAGAAACGAGGGCAGGGGCAGAGGGCTGGATCCACCTCAGGGGCACGTGTTTATGTGCTAGAGGCGCCACCTCTGCAACAGCGATGTATAAATACTTGTGTAGAAAGTGTAGTTTATCTTTATGATCACCCAGTTTGCACTTTATTTGATTATGGCGCATCACACTCCTTTATCTCGTCTGCTTTAGTAGAATCTCTGCACCTGGAAACTAGTATGGTAGAGGACCCCTTAATTGTTTCAAATCCAATTGGGGGCCCAGCTTATTTATCTATGATCTGTGTGGGATTGAAAATTTCTGTTCTAAGCGTAGAATTTTAATGTAGTGCTTTTGTTTTGGGCTTTTCGGGATATGGTTTGATTGTGGGCATGGATTGGCTATCCAGTAATGGGGCCATCCTTGATTGTGAGAAAAGGGTTGTTAGGCTCCTGACCCAGCTCGGTAACACTTTGGAAATTACTTGTAATCCCTCGTATGCGGTTATGCTTAGTTATCTTGAATCGCTAGATGCCTCTGTCGACAATTTGCAATCAGTTAGAGTGGTCCGGGAATATCCGGATGTCTTCGAAGAGGTGAAGGGCTTGCCTCCGAAGCGGGAGATAGACTTCCGCATATATCTTATAGATAATGCAAAGCCCGTTGCGTTGCCCGTTAGACACATGGATCCACGGGAAATGAAGGAGCTTAGTAAACAGATTAAAGAACTTCTAGAGAAGGGGTTCATTAGAAGGAGCATTTCAGAATGGGGCGCTCCAGTGGTGTTCGCTACAAAGGCGGATGGTTCACTCCGTCTGTGTGTTGACTATAGGGAGCTCAACAAACTAACGAAAAAGAATAGGCACCCTCTCCCCAGAATTGACGATCTGTTTGATCAGCTTGTAGGAGCGTCTGTTTTCTCCTAACTCGATTTAGCGACTGGATTTCATCAGCTAAGAGTGGCTGAAGATAGCATCGATAAGACAGCATTCAGAACCCCAGATGGCTTCTTTGAATGGCTTGTCATGCCTTTCAGCTTGACAAACACACCTGCTTACTTCGTGGACCTGATGAGTAGGGTGTTCAGAGAATTCCTCAATAAGTTCGTAGTGGTCTTTGTAGACAATATCTTGATCTTCTCGAAGAATGAGGAAGAACATGCTCATCACCTAAGGGCAATCATGGAAACCCTGCGAGTCCATCAACTAAAAGCCAAATTCTCCAAATTCCACTTTTGGAGAAAGGAAGTAAGGTTTCTTGGGCACATAGTATCCAAAGAAGGGTTAGCTGTAGACCCGGCTAAGGTAGTAGCGGTGCAGGACTGGAAGACACCAAAGAACGCAACAGAAGTCCGAAGCTTTCTCGGGCTAGCAGGCTTCTATCGGAAATTCATCAGAGACTTTGCAAAGATATCAGCTCCGCTCACACGGCTGACCAAGAAGAATCTAGTGTTCAATTGGGACTTGGATTGTGAGTTTGCATTCCAACGACTGAAAAGGGCTCTTACAACAG
The DNA here is from genome assembly GCA_030737875.1 of Allium sativum. Lineage (NCBI taxonomy): Eukaryota > Viridiplantae > Streptophyta > Magnoliopsida > Asparagales > Amaryllidaceae > Allium > Allium sativum. The sequence continues at coordinate 601,090,490 of CM060916.1, read as the reverse complement.
CCCCAGTTTTGACGTTGCCAGATGGAAGCAAGATGTTCACAGTTTATACAGATGCATGTGGGACAGGGCTAGGCGTCGTCTTAATGCAAGAAGGAAGGGTAGTAGCTTATGGCGGGAGACAATTGAAAGTGCATGAAAAGAACTACCCGACCCACGATCTTGAGTTAGCCGCCATCGTCTTTGCACTCAAGTCTTGGCGACACTATCTCCTAGGTGAGAAGTTCGAACTTTACACTGACCATAAATCGTTGAAATATCTTTTCTCGCAGAAAGATCTTAACTTGAGGCAACAAAGATGGATGGAGTTCCTTGCCTCGTACGATTTCGAGATCTCCTACACTCCGGGCAAAGGCAACGTAGTGGCAGACGCGTTGAGCCGAAAGAAACTAACCCTAAGCCTGTTTTTTGTTGAAAGACAAAGCCTAGAGTTTATAGCCAGCTTTGACTTTAGGCCCTCCTCCGATTTTATACCAGGCTTGCTAGCATCTCTCGAAGTACGCTCGACTTTAGTGGACTCAATAGGGATAGCACAACGCGAAGACCCTCAGCTTGTGGAGACGATTGATAGGCTAATTAGGGGTGATACTTCAAGTCACCTCAGCAGATACTCCATCGACGATAGGGGTTGGCTAAGGCGAGACGGAAGACTATGCGTCCCACAGACAAGAGAATTAGTAAAGAAGGTTCTCGAGTAAGCACATCACTCCAGATGACGATACACCCAGGCGGGGATAAAATGTACAAGGACATAAAGAGGACTTTCTTTTGGAGCGGCATGAAGAAGGACGTGGCAGATTTCGTTTCTAAGTGTATGATTTGCCAACAGGTTAAGGCGGAGCAGAAGAAGCCTGGCGATATTCTCCATCCTCTAGAGGTCCCGCAGTGGAAGTGGGATAGCATCTCAATGGACTTCATTGATGAGCTGCCTAGGTCTAGAAGAGGCAACACTAGCATTTGGGTAATAGTGGATAGGCTTACTAAAAGCGCCCACTTTTTACCTGTCAAGAGTAAAAGAACTGCCTCATCCCTAGCATCTCTTTACCTCAAGGAAATTGTTCGACTCCATGGAATACCATCTAGCATTGTTAGTGACCGAGACCCTATCTTCACAAGTGAGTTTTGGCGGAGTCTGCAAGAAGCGGTAGGCACACAGTTATGCTTAAGCACAGCCTATCATCCCTAAACCGACGGCCAGACAGAAAGAGTGAACAGAGTTTTGGAGGACCTTTTAAGACTGTGCGTCCTTGACTTCGAAGGGATGTGGGAAGACCATCTTCCTTTGGTGGAATTTGCCTTCAACAACAGCTACCAAGCAACCATCGGAATGGCGCCCTTTGAAGCTTTATATGGAAGATCGTGCCGATCGCCCACTTGTTGGTGGGAGTCTACTGACAACCTCATACTTGGACCGGATATGATCCGAGAGACTTCAGAAAAAGTAGACTTAATACGGAGAAGGATGAAGACAGCCCAAGACATACAAAATTCCTACGCCGACAAGAGGAGGACCGACCTTGAATTTGAGGTTAGGGACAGAGTTTTTCTTAAGGTATCTCCGCTAAGGAACGTTGTTCGTTTTGGAACCACAGGAAAGCTAGCACCAAGGTTCGTAGGGCCATTCCGTATCATCGAGAAAATTGGGAAAATGGCCTATAGATTAGAGTTACCCGAAAAGCTGGCCGGAGTTCACAACATTTTCCATGTTTCGCACCTCCGAAAATGTCTACATGAATCTGCTGAAGTGGTAGAGCCAAATACCCTAGAAGAAGCTGAAGTGGAACGCGAAGCAACCGTGAGGAAAGTTCCAATCCGCATATTAGGAACGGAAGTGAAGAAGCTACGCAACCGCGAAGTCAAGCTCGTCAAAGTTCAGTGGAGCGACGCCGAGGGAGACGCAACATGGGAAACTGAAGCTAGAATACGCGCAGCCTACCCTTTTCTTTTCGAGGGTACATCTTTGATCTTTCTTTTTCCTTAAGTTGCGCTTTGATCTATCTTTGCATATCTCCTCGACCTTATCTTTTAGGTAGAAACTCTTTGGATGAAAACATGTAATTGAAACATGTTATGGATGATGGTTGCAAGTGATTGCAAGTGATTACTAGTGGTTGCTCGTGGTTGCATATACACACACAATTTAGGTTTTAGATCGGCTCAGTCACTTCATATTGCATATGCATATATATATATATGTTTGCAATCGTATATGGTTGAAGTTTAAAGTGTTGTCATATGGATGTTGCATTTGTATGAATGATTGTGCACTCATGTAGAATCATGAACAGGAAAATTTGCATACATAATGGATTCATGACACTTACATACCTTGCATTAAGGAGGTCAACTGAATCAGTAGACCGACTGATTTTGCATTAGATAAGTACATGTACACACACACTTCGCAAATGATCATGAAGCATTAAAAGTCTTTTAAGGACAATGGATGCTCGTGTTTGATGAATGAGTAGATGGATGTTTGGATGTTAGGATGTACATTCTTCCTGAACTTGAAGATTTCGGGGACGAAATCCTTTTAAGTGGGGGAGAATGTAACACCCCGTGTATTCTATAACAGTGAAATTCACAAATTAAAGTATAACTAATTTCAAATTAAATAATTAAGAAAAACGGGATACTCCATTGCGTTCGTCTCGGAATTCTGCTTGAGATAGAGTCCGAGTTTGCGTAAAACGGACTCCGTATGAAGAAGATATGGCCTCCGGAAGTTTCAGAATTCAGTTTAAAATTCAAACAGACCAAAACAGCTCAGAAAAGCCAATTCAAAATTCAAAATCGGGCCGGATTGGCCAAGGCGGGAATTTTCCCGCCCAAGGCACCCAGGTCGACTGGGTAGTCGACCTTGGTCACCCGTGTCGACTGCCAAGTCGACACGGTGTCGATTGGCGTGTTGACCTGGCCCCTGAGCCAGGTCGAAACTAGACCCCCCTGGCTGGCATGGTCTATGTTTGGTTGATTTTCTGAGCCTTGCCTTGTCACTAGGGCTAGGTGTCAGCTCCTGGTTGGTCTCTCCTTCAAACGAACGGCTATTATTACACCAAGCTCCATCGACGGTCCTAATCAACTCACAAACTCTATAAAAAGGACCTAAGACTCACCCTAATTCACACAAACAAAAATGGAGATGAGACCGTCATGCTGTTGAGGAAAGACTAAGAATAGCTGTCAGAAATTGAGATACAATTAGGAGATAATTCGAAAACTTAAAGCAACGTCAATTAAATCAAAATCAACGCCTAAAACAAAGGATAGCATCTCCAATTTCAGAATTTGGATTCCTGAATTGAAGATTCGTCATACGTTGTAAGTAGAGTGCTATTCCGATGTGAATAAATAATTGTGTTTTGATTTGTGTAAAGTGAGAAATGGAATTGTGGCGATAATAATCTATATTTGTATGTTGCCTTGATTCTAAACGATTTGGAAATGTTGTGGTATACGATTGGATATTCGCAAGTATATGATTCATGTTGAAAACTACATGTTTGTGGTAGTTTATTACAACACCTATTTGATAATTGCAATTATATGATTCATGTTGAAAGTAACAACTATATGTTGTGGTAGTTTATTTGAGATTCATGCAAATATATGATTTACTATTATGCCAACAAGATGTATAATTTTATGGTCATCTTTAGTGTAATTGGATCCATTTGAGTATTATGATTCATATGAAGTTATGTTGAAATTAGCATCATGGTTCAAGTATAAAAACCATGCTTTTGTATTAGTGACAAAAGCAAGCATCTTTGTGAACTTGTATTAATTTTATGAACATGACTAGACTATGTTTGGTGTTATGCTTAATTGAAAAACATGTTTTAGGCCTATATTGTTATCAAAAATCATATGATAATATATATGTGACACATAGCTAAGTTAGATTTATATTCCAATTGCAAGTTTGCACGAATAAATTAAAAACCATGATTTCAAGTTTAGGTATGTTTATGCCATAATTCTATGAATAGAATAAAAACCATGATTCATGTTTAGGTATGTTTATGCTATGATCATATGAATAGAATGATTCATGTTTAAGTATGTTTATGCCATGATTATATGATGTTATCATGCAATTTCACATATGCCTAATTTATGTTAATTAGTTCGCTATGTTGCAAGTTCATGCGTTCACACTCCCCTTTTTATGTTGCTTAGAATATATAAACACCATGTTATAAGCCTCCCCTTTTTCATGTGGCTAAGTTGGGTTTAAGTGTTAAATCCAACATATGTTATATTGTAGCAAATGTATAAAACGGTGGTAATGGCGATTGGGTTAAAATATAAAACATATGTGTTGGCATGTTTGACGCATGCCAACGACTTTGAAAAACAATTAAGTGGTGTAAATTAATTTCACCCAATAAAGATGAATTTGAATAATGGGCCGCAAATATTTACATATAAAAAGAAAAGAGACAAAATATGTAAATGTAGAAAATACGATGTGTTTAACCCGAGGTTGGATTGAGTTGTGATGTAAACCTGCCCGGAACCGCCCGACTGTCCAGTAGTCACAACAATACCTATCCAATGTGGGTGGTTAAACACGGAGCCCAATAAAGACCCGAGGTTAGACTGAGTTGTGGAATAAGACTGCCCGGATCCAACCGGCAACAGGCAGCCACAACAATATCTGTCTAATGTGAGAGGTCGAGGCTTTAATAAGACAATTAAGGCTGAGTCAGGATTGATAGGATTAAGTAAATTGAATTAATACTTAATCAAAATGGAACATGCTAAACTATACAGACTGATTGGGGGTTAGGTTTACAAAACACTTAACCAACTTAGCATGTTGGCTAGAAATAGAAAAACCTAGTAGCGGGGTCCCTTTTCAGCAGTAACCCTACAAGGTGTATCAGTATACCCTGAACTAGGCAGGGTGGGGCACGATTACTGGGCTGACTGTAAGAGGTCAAATCGACGGCGGTGGTGCAGCAGTGTAGGTTCTAACGGGGTGCAGGCGGGCACACACTCCGGCGCAGAAAAATAAGGCACTGGGCACCAGTAGCATACCTGTGCATCCTAGGACTGTGTCGGGCCGCCACCATGGGACTTGATACACCCCATGGTGGGACCAGCATAGGTAACTACAACAACGGGGGCCGTAAGACACATGTAACTATGCGAGTAGGAGCCGATCATCAGAAATGGATCACTTCACCCTGATTATGGGGTTCCTATTGGGAACTAGTTTATGTGTGTACAGAGATTAATATGGGGTACGATAGTATATTCGACTCTAGACAACTTAACTTAGTTTATGGTGCTTTCCCATTTCCAGTTTATACTTATCTTACCCAATTCTTTATTCACAGACTGAATAGTCCTAGACTTACTCAGGATTTATGTCTGACTCTACTTTTCTTTCGTCTTCTTTTCTTTCGTTCCCCCCCCCCCCCCCCCCGGGCCCACAGGGAGGGAATACCGCAGCTTGACCAGTTTTCACATCCAGCTTGAAGAGAAAAAAATGTATTGCTTGGATCTTTTTCGTTTTGGACTATGGCTTTGGACAGCTATTATGGGACTTATGCAGTTTATTTATGTTTTCTTTATGCTTCTTTAAATAATGTAATCAAGACAGTTATGAAGATGTTATGTTTTTGGAAGTATTGTAAGAGAAATTATGACATGGTTTGTGTAACACGTATTTTGTTGAAATAAAAGTTGTTATTGCTTTCCGCTGTTCAAAAATATGTGTTCTTATATCTTCCTTATATATTTGTGACTTATACTTATAAATCTCCACCAAAATTAGGGCATTCCCTTTGAGAGTGACCCTAACGGAGGTGGGGTGTTTCAGATTGGTGGACACGGCACTGTTACAGGAGGAAGGCGAGGATGGAAAGAAAGAGGCGAAGATGGAAGAACCTCTAGACAAGAAAGTGGAGGGATCGCAGAATAAGAAAATAGATTACAAGAAGGGTGGGAAGAATAACAAACCCAGTGACAAGAGGAAGTGTAATTTTTGTGGCATACCTGGACATCTGGTTAAGGACTGCAGGAAAAAGAAAAGGAAGATGGGTGGTTGTTTTCGATGCGGCGAGATAGGACATTTGGGCAAGGACTGCCCAAGAAAGCAAGGGTAAGGGCAGAGGACTGGGTCGACTTCTGGAGGGCAGATTCACGCTTTCATAGCACCTATGCAAGAGAGAGGTAGAAATATTTATGTTGAGAGTTTAGTTTATCTTTTTGATCATCCTGTTCGTACTCTTTTTGATTCTGGCGCTTCACACTCTTTTATATCTACTGCCCTAGTTGAATCTCTGCACCTAGATACTAGTATAGTAGAGGATCTCATGGTTGTTTCAAATCCAATTGGGGGTTCGGCTTATTTATCAATGATTTGTTTGGATTTGGAAATTTCTATTCTAAGCGTTGGGTTTAGATGTAATGCTTATGTTTTGGGTTTCACGGGCTATGAGTTGATTCTAGGCATGGATTGGTTATCCAGTAATGGTGCCATCCTCGATTGTGAAAAGAGAGTGGTTAGACTTATGACTCGCCTCGGTAATACTCTCGAAATCTCTTGTAATCCTATGAATTCTATTATGCTTAGCTACCTAGAATCTCTTGATGCGTCTGTTGAAAATTTGCAATCTGTAAGAGTAGTCAGTGAGTACTCGGATGTCTTTGAAGAAGAAGGGTTTACCTCCAAAGCAAGAGATAGATTTCCGCATATACCTAGTTGATAATGCAAAACTAGTTTCTTTACCCGTCGGACACATAGCTCCAAGGGTAAGGAAGGAGCTCAGCAAGCAAGTTAAAGAGTTTCTCAAAAAGGGGTTCATAAGGCGGAGTATTTCTGAATGGGGTGCTCCAGTAGTGTTCGCAACCAAAGCGGATGGTTCACTTCGCCTATGCGTGGATTATAGGGAGCTAAACATGCTGACCAAGAAGAATAGGCACCCACTCCCAAGAATAGACGACTTGTTCGACCAGCTCGTAGGTGCATCAGTTTTCTCCCAACTAGATCTGGCTACTGGATTTCATCAGCTAAGTGTGGCTGAAGACAACATAAATAAGACCGCGTTTAGGACCTCGGATGGTTTCTCCGAATGGCTTGTCATGCCTTTTGGCTTGACAAACGCACCCATCTATTTCGTAGACTTGATGAGTAGGGTGTTTTGGGGGTTCCTTAATAAGTTTGTAGTGGTCTTCATGGACGACATTTTGATCTTCTCAAAAAGTGAGGAAGAACATGCTTTGCATTTAAGGGAAGTTATGGATACTCTTCAAGCACATCGGCTGAAAGCAAAATTCTCCAAATGCCATTTTTGGAGAGAAGAAGTAAGGTTTCTTGGACATGTGGTGTCCAAAGAAGGGATAGCCGTGGATCCCACAAAAGTAGTTGTGGTGCATGATTGGAGGATTCCACGGAATGAAACTGAAGTACGAAGTTTTCTCGGACTAGCGGGCTATTACAGAAAGTTCATTAAAGACTTTGCGAAGATCTCAGCCCCACTTACTAGATTTTCGAAGAAGAACCTAATTTTTGCTTGGGATTTGGACTGTGATGTTGCTTTCCAACGATTGAAGAGGGCTATAACATTTGCTCCAGTTCTGACATTGCTTGATGGAAGTAAGATGTTTACAGTATACACAGTCGCATGAGGCACGGGGTTAGGCGCTGTCTTGATGCAAGAAGGTAAGGTAGTTTGTTATGGAGGAAGGCAATTTAAGGTACATGAAAAGAACTACCCGACTCATGATTTGGAACTAGCTGCCATTGATTTCGCTCTTAAGTCATGGCATCATTACCTACTAGGAGAAAGGTTTGAATTGTTTACTGACCATAAATCATTAAAATACCTTTTCTCACAAAAAGATCTTAACTTAAGACAGCAAAGGTGGATGGAATTTCTTGCCTCATACGATTTTAAGATTGGTTATACCCCTGGCAAGGGTAATGTGGTAGCAGACGCCTTAAATAGGAAAAGGCTGACCTTAAGTCCTCTCTTTGTAGAAAGGAAAAACTTGGAGTACATAGCAACCTTTGACTTTAGACCCTCCTTTGAGTTTGTACCTGGTATGTTAGCATCGCTAGAGGTGCGGCCTACTCTTTTGGACTCAATAGGAGCCGCGCAACGTGAAGAACCTCAGATAGTTGATGTGATGGATAAGTTAATTAAAGGTGAGACTTCTAGTCACCTCAATAGATACCCCATAGATGACAAGGGTTGGTTGAGACGGGATGGAAGACTATGAGTCCCACAAGCAAGAGATTTGGTGAAGACGGTTCTTGAAGAAGCACACCATTCTAAGTTGACCATACACCCAGGTGGAGACAAGATGTATAAAGACATAAAAAGGGTTTTGTTTTGGAATGGCATGAAGAAGGATGTAGCTGAATTCGTCTCTAAGTGCTTGATATGCCAACAAGTCAAGGCGGAGCAGAAGAAGCCTGGTGGTCTGCTTCATCCTCTAGAGGTCCCACAGTGGAAATGGGATAGCATTTCGATGGACTTTATAGATGGGTTGCCTAGGTCAAGAAGGGGCAATACCAGTATTTGGGTAATAGTTGACAGGCTCACTAAAAGAGCTCACTTTATACCTGTTAAGAGTAGGAGGACCGCCTCATCGTTAGCATCCATTTATCTTAAAGAAGTAGTTTTACTGCATGGGATACCCTCTAGCATAGTAAGTGATCGAGATCCTATCTTTACGAGTGAGTTTTGGAAGAGTTTGCAAGAGGCTGTAGGCACACAACTATGCTTAAGCACTGCTTATCACCCTCAAACTGATGGTTAGACTGAAAGGGTGAACCGAGTATTAGAAGATCTTTTGAGATTGTGCATTCCTGATTTTGGAGGAACGTGGGAAGATCATCTTCCTTTGGTGGAGTTCGCCTACAACAATAGCTACCAAGCCACCATAGGCATGGCACCCTTTGAGGCTTTATATGGAAGACCATGCTGATCACCAACTTGTTGGTGGGAATCTACAGATAAGCTCGTACTTGTGCCCGACATGATCAGAGAGACTTCGGAGAAGGTGGACTTAATATGAAGACGAATGAAGACCACACAAGATAGACAGAAGTCCTACGCGGATAAAAGAAGGACCGACCTTGATTTTAAGGTTGGAGACAGGGTTTTCCATAAAGTATCTCCTTTGAAGAATGTCGTTCGCTTTGGATCCGTAGGAAAATTGGCACCAAGATTTGTAAGGCCATTTCCTATCATTGAGAGGATTGGAACGATGGCGTATAGAGTAAAGCTGCCCGAAAGATTGGCTGGAGTTCATAATGTTTTTCATGTTTCTCATCTACGAAAGTGCTTACACGAGTCTGCGGAAGTTATGGAGCCAAGCATACTAGAGGAAGTAGAAGTGGAACAAGAAGTGATAGTGAGAAGAGTTCCAACTCGTACCTTGGGAACATAAGTCAAAAAGCTACGCAATCGTGAGGTCAAGCTAGTTAAAGTACAATGGAGTGACGCTGATGAAGATGCGACTTAGGAGACTGAAGACAAGATACACGCGGCCTACCCTTTTCTTTTTGAGGGTACATCCTTGATCTCTTTTTTCCATAAGTTTATGCATGCTTGTATCTATCTTTTAAGTATATCTCCTCGGTCCTATTCTTGATCCTTAAGTAGAAACCAATGAACGTAAACATGTATTTGAAACATGTTATGATTGATGGTTGCAAGTGGTTGCTAATGGTTGCTCGTGGATGCATATACCCACACATTAAGTACTATATCGGCTTAGTCACTTTCATATTACATATGCATATATGTATTTGTATATGCATTGAAACTTGATGTGTTATCATATGGATGTTGCATTTGTATGAATGATTGTGCACTCATGTAAAAGTTATAAAGTACGATTAGGAATAATTGCATACATGATGGACTCATGGCACTAGCGTAATTCGCATTAAGGAAGTCAACTGAATCAGTAGACCGCATGATTTTGCATTAGATAAGGACATATACACACGCTATGCATATAATCATGAAAGCATTAGAAATCTTTTTAAGGAAAATGGATGCCTGTGATTGATGGTTAAGTAGATGGATGTTTGATGTTAGGATACATTCTTCTTAACTTAGAGATTTCGGGGACGAAATCCTTTAAGGAGGGGAGAATGTAACACCCCATATTTCCTATGAATATTAAATTAACGAATTAAAGAATGCTTAATTTTAAAAGTGGGAATTAAGTAAAATGGGTAGCGCTATTACGGTTGTCTCGGAATTCTGCTTGAGATAGAGTCCGAGTTTGCGTAAAACAGATACAGTATGAAGAAGTTATGGAGGTTAGAAGATTTCAGGTTTAATCAGAATTAAACAAATAATTAATAAATCAAAATTCGAAATTCAAACCAGTGAAAAGAAGTGGGCGGGAAAATTCCCGCTAGAGGGTGTCAACCCCCATATAGGGGTATCGACGTAGGTGTCGACCCCCCCTGTAGAGGTCGACCCCTGCTGACTGTTCTAGATAGTGACGATTTTCTGAGTTTTAGGGCTACATGGCGACTTCTGATTGGCCTGATGATGCATTTTCTTGGACTGAATGGTTTGGATGAATCCTATGTTGATCTAAAGGATCTAATTAATCCTACACAGCTATATAAGCACACATAAACCTTGACCCTAACATCATAACCCTATTCTATGATGCCACTACGCTGTCCATCTCTAAACTAGCCTAGCCTCCTTCTTCTCCAAACTAGAAATCAAATTGGAGAGCTTCGAATTAAAGTAAAGGTTTTCCGCTTCAATCAACAAAGAAAGATTAGAATAGCTACAACGTCAACTAATTCGCTTTCTCTAATCCTATCACTGTAAGTTCAGTTATTATTCAGATTTGAACACATAATAGAAATCATGACTGTAATGAATCAAATCTAGAACTATGCCTAATTGTAATGATAACCAATTCTGATTCATTCTTATTCTTTTGTCAAATCTGAGTTTACCTATGCCTGTGAGACTGGTACTAGTGATACAATTGAATCTATCTTGTTGTACATCAAATTGGTTATTCTTTTATGTTCAGTTCTAGCGAATCTTTATGCCTATGATGTAACTTGCTCAATTTGCTCATTTTTATTGTTAATGATCAACAAATCTATTGGAACAATGATTATTATGTTTGGTACACCTTTACATGCTTATTCTCTCATGTTAATTCTTGCGATTCTTCTCTATTCCCCTTTTTGTTTTATTTTATGAATACTAGGTTCATTTGGAAACCTAGTTTGAATCTTGTTATAAGTACGAGTGAAACGCGGGGAATTGGGTACAACTTAATTGAGTAATTTTGGGAGTTAACTACATTTGTGGATAATTTACATGTAAACTTGGACATGAATGGTAAATGTGTAAATTGGCTAAAAGATGAACATGCATAACCCGAGGTTAGATTGAGTTGCGGTGTAAGACTTCCTGGAACCGCCCGGCACATCCAGCGACCACAACAACAGATCTAATGTGAGAGGTTAGCGCATTTAAGTCCAAAACCCGAGGTTAGAATGAGTTTGCGGTAGAAGTCTGCCCGAAACCGCCCGGCACATCTAGTGTAATGACCCGAAAATCCGGTCCAATTTGAGCTGACCAAAAACACAAGTCCAACCCCAAATTAAACTGAAAATCAGGAAATTTATAGAAAGAAAACAGAGGGTGAGGAAAGATAAGATAGAAACTTAGAATAGAAGAAGAAGAAGAATACAACATCAGAGTAACACGAATCTCACAGCGGAACGAACAACATATAATATATGTAACATAACCTTGAAATATACATCTGTACTTGAATATACATCATTATCAAGTACAACACTTACAACACAGCGGAAATAACTATAGCTATATAATCCTGAAGCCTCCTGCTCCAAGCTCTTCCAGTATATCTGTAAATCCCGACTACTTGACTGCCCGTACAAATTTAGGCACCCAAGAGTTTAGGGAAACAAACAAATAAACTCCGGGTCAGTCATGGGACTAGTATGAGTAAAACAGTTTAAAACAGTTTGAGCCATTTAAACGATATCTCATAAGAGCACGCCGTATAACGGAACGGGCTTTTCCCTTATGAGAATCCAAATTTATCTTTATATCAAAAACCTTTTGATATTATAATAATGTCTATCAACCACAATATAATAATCATCTAGCAGAAACGCTTTCATCTCACGTTCTACATATATAGTATACAATCAAAACCGCAAGCACGTATTGGGTAACGGATTTCCAACTATGACAAGGTATGGAACCACCTTTCGCTAGTGTACCTCTAGAGAGGAATACACTGGGTTCAACAAGAACATCTTGCAACCCGGCCACACATGACCGACCACTCATTTCGCTTGAGTGTATCGAATGTATATCACCAACGGTTGGGATCAGCAACCGTTTCCCGAATGGGACAGTATCGACAATAGATTTTTAGAAATAAATGAAACTCTAGATCAAGTGATTATACACCCTACTTCGGAGCGTCCGACTTAGCCATGCTGCCTGCCCGATTTCTTCCATTTACCGGTTGATGAGGCTTGAGGTTACGCTTCATCATCACATCAGATTCACTTCGAATGTCACATCGTCAAATCCATCAAATCACCGATTGACGTCTACAACAAAACATTATGTGTTAGCTAAAAGAAGTTTCCTTCTCCGCTTCCACTGTTGGTACGGTTGGAGAAATCAATATACGTGATCGTCTGGAAATACTCTGTCAGACATCCGTCCATACAAGTCATCCAGGAACAGGATGAACCGAAGGCACTATTCAATACATCCATCTTAGACACTGTTATCTAAGACTTATACAATAGCCCTTGCACTTTACTCCGTCTTCAATTATCTTTGGCATATATGATTCGCAACGCTTATGCCAATACAGAGTGGTTCTTTGGAAATAATCCAACCGGTCTCTCCATATTAACAACGTTAAAATGGTCAAAACTTCGATAGTCTATGATTTAACTATCGAAGGAAAATACGTGTGCAAACAACGATATCATCTCCAGAAGGAAATTCTATTGATCAAACATCATTTAACATTTATCTCCTTAGTTCATTTTTCATCACCTGTTTCCCTATATTCAACATTTGATTACGTTTCTGATTCTATTTGGAAAACATTTTCAATCTCCTACGTTTGGATTAAGCAGATGTTTTAGATAAAACATCGCTATGCCAACTCAACCATTTCCTTTAATTACTAAATTCACTTTACCATCCTTTACTGCCGAACCTTAACCATTCCTTAGTTAAAACGAAGCCAATCAAGTTGGGGTATATTTACCTCTCAGACCTTAACTGAACAACATTTCCAACCTTGAAATAGGTAAAATTCACTTTACATTTCTTTAACTAACTTCCTTACTTAACCCTTCTTTCGAATAACTATATTCGATTAACTCTTTTCAATTAACTCTATTCGATTAACTCCTTTGGATTAACATTATTGGATTTACCCTATTCACTTAACTCCTGTCGAATAAACTATATTCGATAACTCCTTTAATTATATTCGAATAAACTATATTCGATTAACTCCTTTACTCTACTGGATTTACCCTATTCACTTAACTCCTTTACTCTATTGGATTTACCCTATTCACTTAACTCCTGTCGAATAAACTATATTCGACAACTCCTCTAATTATATTCGAATAAACTATATTCGATTAACTCCTTTAACTCTATTCGATTAATAACTCCCCTTTTATTCTATCTTATTTATTTGTCAAATAAATACTCCTTTGATTTAATTCTATTTGTTTATCAAATAAATATTTCTTTGATTTAATACTATTTATCTAACAAATAAATAGATCCTTTGATTTAATCCTACTTGTTTATCAAATAAATATCTCCTTTACCCCTTTATTTATTCCTTACATAAATAAATCCTTTATACCTTTATTTATTCCCTAAATAATAAAATCCTTTTTAACCTATTTGTAAATGTTCTACAAATATTTCCTTTATAATTCTATTTTTATTTGTAAATGGTTTACAAATATTTCTCTTCTTATTTGTTGGACAAATATTTCCTTTTATATTTGTTTTACAAATTCCCTCTATATCTGTTTAACAAATTCTTTCCCTTATATTTGATTTACAAATATAATTCCCTTATATTTGATTTACAAATATAATTCCCTTATATTTGATTTACAAATATAATTCCTTTATTCAAAATCCTTTATCTTTTATAATATAAAATCCATTGATTTTATATAAATAAATTATTTTCAAAATTGAAACGACCCGAACTTCCCCGGTAAGGAAAGGCCGGATTGAGTTGAGAACAAACCACATCATAACACAAACGGAAGAACATTTCACTGTTAATTACAACAATTTCATTAGATTACAAGAATATACAGAGTATAAACAAATAAATAATACACATTATAAAATATTAGAGATTACAATACATTACATAGCAGCGGAAAATAATACAAAACACAACTGAAGGAGATATACGGATACAAAGCTTTCCGGATATCATTCCAGCTGTAAACCAGGATCCTCTGAATATAAATCTGAAAAACCAAAACTACTAGCTGCCCGTGTCGAAAATAAGGGCACCCAGAGTTTAGGTTAAAACAATAAACTCCAGGTCAGTCATGTGACTGGTGTGAGAACTAAAACAGTTATTGATCTTTATTTTAAAGTTAGATAAATCAAGGGACCACGCCGTATAACACGGAACGGGTTTCCTCTCAAGAATACCAGTGCATAAAACAACAGTGCAATGCTAAATAAAGAATAATGAAGCTATTATAAGACCCAGGTCCCATCACACAATGCAACACAAACCAGAGGATAGGGTTTTACCTTATAATAGCCATAGAATGCTTGATATGCTAAATTTCATCTTTTATTATTACTATAAGTGAAGAAATCAACTTCAATCATAAGTATCAATCATAGGCAGCATGAATTCCCCATACCACTATGTCGCCATATATAGTTTTACAATAAAAACCGCAAAATGTCGTATTGGGAAATTGGATTTCCATCTATGAACCGAGGCCAGGGATCGTCCCCTACCGATTCGAGACTGTCTAGCCCGAGTCTCAGGCAAGCGCGCAGACAAGCCTTGGATCGTCAGGGCTGGTCCACCGATGTGGATTAAAATTCCTGAACACTGCGTTTCCCCGCCCTTTGGGGCGTAAATGAGCCAACGAATGACTCCATCGGCTTCACAAAGTCACCGATATATCCGAGGCGCCTCGCAACAGCAATAACCACACAGGTGAAAAGCATATAAATGTCAGGGTTGGTAGGTCACTGACACCACCCTAGCTAGAAGGAAACGCATGCCCTCCTTGAAGTCCTCTCCCATTTCTAGTTCACAACCGGGGTGTGAGGCTTGCGAATTCACGTTACACAAAGCTATGCCACTCAGGCGGTGCTTTGATCATTAACCACAAGACTCTGCTTTTCAACAGAAGCCTTGATCATTTGCATCTCAGCATGCTACACAGGCAATTCATGCTATGCAACCGATATCAATCACACAGAATGAAATCCAATGTCAGGCACATAGTCCATTTACAAGTCCGTTCTGGGTCTGAACGAAACCGGAGGCACCTTGTACCTCGCATATCCATCGATCTCCAAATATGTCTGGACGACCACCAACTATTTCCCTCCTCTTGGGTGTACAGCCCAATCAGGATCATCAGTAATTACCCAAACGATGTGAAGACCTCCGGTCTTCGACCACCGTCTTCATCTTCGACTTATCGTCGATTTAGTTATTCAGAATGGGATAAACCCGGTCTTTCTGAATAACTCGCGTATATATTAAACAAGTGTTACACAAACACAACATACGCCTCATTCCAATTCAGAATATTCTTTTATTCAAATATTCTTATACTTTGGGAAAGGTTCCCACTAATTTTATCAAAGATAAATTCTTTAAATTTATTCTTTAATCTTCTTTTGAATATCAATTCAAACTAGTCGGGATTAGCGAACCACACCGAAGTAATCATTTATTTTATTTCCCAATCCCAACCTATTCATCCCATGAAGTAAAACTGGTCATACTTCGTATCTAACACCACGGTGTTATCGGTAAATTCAATTACCATTTCACGTTCAAATCTAATTAAAGATTTAACTATCGCCTGGAGCAAAACTGGTGATACTCCATTCTCGATCATTTCAATCTAATTAAAGATTCATTAAAACTCCACTTAGTTTTAATCTTTAACTGGGTTAAAGAACCAATGTCATTTAAAACACGGTTCACGATAAACCCAAAATTACATTTCATTTCCACTAGCCTTTAACCGTAAATTAGCAAGTGAACAATTTCCTAAGTAATAACCCCGAAGGCCGAAACCAACATCAGATCAATACCCAAGAAACCATTCAACTTCACTAATCTTTAGTTAATTTCTGATTTTCTTAACTCCATTGGGTCTAAGAACAGTATTATTAAAGATACCGTTCAAGACAACCCAAAATCACATTGCATTAATTATCGGGTTAAAGAACAAATGTTATTTAAAACACCGTTCACGATAAACCCAAAAATCAATTCCAATTCAATTCCAATTAAATATAATTTAATTGGTACACTTCATTAATTCTAAATGAAAATATTTAATCTTTTTCTCAACTGGGTTTAAAGAACAGTGTTAATGAAGACACCATTCACGACAAACCCAAATCTCGTTTGATATTAAATACAAGGCTCTAAATAGAAAATATATCGACTTAAATTCAATATCAAATTCTACGACCAACAAATATCGTATTGGAAATAACGATATAAATATATTTTTCAAATTTCCATAACAATATCTATATAATCACAAAATCCCACATCGAAATATTCCGAAGACAATTTCAATTCGAATCCATTTCCAATTTAATTATTGGAAATCCTGGTTACTTTTAAAACCCTTTCAAATCCAATTTATTTATTTAAAAATAAATAAATTATTATTCTAGTTCAAAACTAGTTCATTTCGATAAAAAATATATTTTTATCTTTCCAAATATGGAAATTTTTCGTCCCAATTCTTCACAAATCATTTCTTATGATTTTACACAAATTATTAATATTTTTAATAATTTTATCAAGGCCCGTACAGTCGATTTCCATCAACGGCCATCGAACTGCACTTACAGCGACCTTTTCCAAATTTGATTTGGACATAATTCCAAATCCAACTGTTAGATTTCTAATTTCTAATATTCGTTAGAAAGCTCTTTTCGATACGAACCCAACGGTTCCGGTTTCAGGAGAATCTGACAGTCGGATCTCCCGTAATATCCATTCGAAGTCAATGGACGAAATTCACGAACTGCCGCAGCGCGGTGCGTTCTATTCAGGCCATTATATTGTATATATAATATATATTTCGTCGATTTCTATTTAAAACGTATTTTATAAATCGTTTTAAATTCGTTTTCAAAACGATTTCAAATTCATATTCAATTTCTAATCAAAATTGAATATTCCACTATAAATTCATTTTAAATTCATTTCAAATCGATTTCAATTTAATTTCAATTCGTTTTAAATTCACTTCAAAATGATTTCAATTCTGTTTCAATTTAATTCGAATTTCAATTCATTTCAATTTAATTCGAATTTCAAATCATTTTCAATATTCATTAAAAAATGAATAAAATCGATATAAATATCGTTCACGTCAAAATGGCGCAAATCTGATCAACACGGCTTCATATATTTCTATTTTCAACTATTCTATTTCAAATATTTCTTTTTCAAATATTCTATTTCAAATATTTCTTTTTCAAATATTCTATTTCAGAACTGGAATGAGGCCCAAACACTTACCATATAATGTTAATTATATGGATTTTCTACAACACTTGTATAAAATAACAACGATAAATAATCAACCATCATCCAGAGAGCACCACACAACTGCATAAGCATTAAATATAAATAATTAACGCTTACACAATCTGTGGACCAATCGATCGACATACAACTAAACAATCGGGATTAGTCTACGTCAAATATCATCCCAATACCCGTGTGGGGTTTCAAACAATCAAACACAGATTTTATTTGTGCAGTTGGGCGATGTGTAAAATTTATCGTCCCAATCAATATCAATCAAATCAGTGTATATAAACAAATCTCCAATTTGTTTATAAATATTTATTTTAAATACACGTTAAAAATTCTATTTTTAACTATAAAACATTTTTAACTATATAAATATTTTATTTCACATCACACAATCAATTTTCACAACAACATGCAATCAAACAAACAAGCCGTCCATGGTCTGTGGACGACAGGTGTCGGGTGCGACTAAACACCATCTGCATCCTAGTATATAATTTAAACTAGAAAATAAAATCAAAGGTGAGGAGTTCTCACTGAGGGATCCACTCCGCAAATTTTTCTTCTGAATTTCTGAGCCGTTTGGATTTGTACGTACTTCCAACGAGGTCTTCTCCAAGCTGTTCATATTAAAATCACATTTTTAATATGATGCTCTGTACATTAAAAATCATATTTTTAATACTCTACCAATATAAAAATCATATTTTTATTCTTTCTATAATATAAAAATTATATTTTTATTCTTTCTATAATATAAAAATCATATTTTTATTCTTTCTATAATATAAAAATATAAAAATCATATTTTTATTCTTTCTATAATATAAAAATTATATTTTTATCCCCACTTCATATATATAAAAATCGAATTTTTATCGCTACCTCTTATATATAAATCGTATTTTTTTCTATGAACAAAATCATATTTCTTTTTAATCAAAAATCGAGTCTTTCAATAATTAAAAATTATAACTTTATGTAAATAAAAATCAAATCTTTACCTAAGTAAAAATCATATCTTTATCACTTCAAAAATCCTAGCTTTTAATGTTTAAAAATCCTAGCTATACGTTTTTAAAAACAAATTCTGTTTATATTTTTAAAACAAATTCTATTTATAATTTTAAAATCATGCTATACATAAATTTAAATTCAGATCTAAACATTGTTAACAATGATTATATAATCAATTAAATTAACCATGTTTTAAAGGAAAAGCTACCTTTCTTCTTCCTAGCCAAGAACTGAGCACGCTGTAACAAATCATCGACTTCGAACTTTGCCTGCGCATGTGCTAGAGTTTCGCCTTTGGGCTTCAGGGAAGGCAGCGTCTCGATTTGGGGTTCGCTGGCCTCGAACTGGAAGGGGGGTTACTGAGTTCGCCGGAGGTCTGCAGGGGGGCGTCGTGCTAGGTGGAGGTGGGTCTGCGGTGGAGTAGTGGTGGTTGGTGGCGGGTCTGAGTGGGTGGCGTGTTCGATTTAGGGCTTTGGGTTGGGGTTCGAACTGAGTTGGGGGAGAGTGAAGAAAGAAGAGGCGACGGGGAAGGAGCAGTCGACCAGGGCGCGGTGGAGGACGATCGTCGATGGCATTCGGTGGCGGCGCGGCTTCGTGGTCCTTTTTTTTAATTCCTTTTTTTTATTTCGGTTATATGAGGTGAGAGAAGAGGGAAGGAGGGGTGAGGTGTTTGACCGGTTGTAAAGGGATGCGGGTTGACCAAGAATTTATAATAATTTATTTTTAATTTCTAAAAAGTATCTTTTTCATTTGAACCCCGTATCGAACCCAACGACTGTCGTCCCTAGCTAATTACCCCCATTCCGAACACAATGGGATATGTACCGCAAGCCAATTCTATCGTTTCGATCAGTTTCTGCTTAAATTAAAATATAATTCTATATATATTCAATTTGAATGCACATTTCAATTTACCGGGCCCACATACTAACCCTAAAAATTCCAGAAAAATTATTTCTAGCTTCGTATTGACGATACGGTCCTAACAAAACTAATTTCGTCGAATTCTGAGAACGTTTGAAAAATGGCCATTTTCCAGTCGATTAAAATCAACTTAAACTGGTCAAACGCGTTTTCCTTTGCCACGCTCACATATTGATTCGAAAAATTACGAAAATTGGAGTCTAGCAATAACTTGACATCGCGGATCCAAAAAAGTGGTTTCGTCGAAATCCGAGGTCATTTGCAAAATTCCCATTTTTAAGGGCCAGAATTCCATAGCTACTATTCTGAATTTTCATTTGGACATAACTTTTGATTCCCGCTATGAAATTTTGATTTTTCAGATTCGTTGGAAAGATATTATCAATTAGATTCTAATATTTTTTATTTTACTAAAATCCGGTTTATTTTGAATCCTGTACATTCATTTGAAGTTTGAAATCGAATTTCCGAACTACCGCGCCATTTTCAATTCCTTTTATAATTCAAAATAAATATTTATATTCTAACGACGTTCTATATAAATATATACGTTCGAATTCTATTCGAATTAAATTTTTCGTCGTTATTATTTAAAACAATTCATTTTAAATATCAAAATTCGCTAAAATTGCCAAAATAAAAATTTTAAACTGGCTCGGATTTCCGGGTTATTACAATCTCCCCTACTTAAAACTTTTCGTCCCCGAAAAGGAACGAAGCCTGAAAGTTGTGTTAAAAACCAACTCAACTTTCTATATTTTCATTACGCCTTAAGTTCTTCAACTTTTCAGTTTCTAAGAACATTTCAAATTTTTCAAAACTTGGCTAACACCCTAAATTTTCAAAAAATTTCGCCATAACCTCCCTTGCACCGGGGACTTCGGGATATTTTATATAGCCTCCCATGGCCTTCTTCAATCCAAAAGAAAAAGAAAAAGCCAATCGGCTCACAAAATCATCCAAAACTCAAGAAATACAATAAACATGTACCTATTTGTCGGGCAAACAATTTTATTCTCCTTCTCTAGCCTCCTTGTTATGACCTGTTCAATGTATACACATGTACATGCATGCATTTGCAAATAATTTTCAATACAGTTCAATATTTGGTTCAATTTGGCCTAAATTCACCGTTCATTCACATAATGGTTTAAAGGAATAATCATACAACACAACCATCAATCAATTAATGAATTATGGTTTCAAATTCATAATTTTGATATATATACAGAAAATCATGTTTTTGATGCCAATTCACAACAAGGTATTCTAGCTATATTTTGGTTCTCACACCAGTCTAATGGAAATATATAGAAATCACACTTTATAAACACGAACATAAATTCTGATGATGTTTCGAACTACCATCAGAACATCTTCGGGCTACTAGAGTGCGGTTCTATATCTACCCAGTATATTAAAACTTCGAATATACGTTCATGACGCGTATATGCAAAATCTTTATATATTGGATTGTCCAAATTCAATATAAATAAATATTCAAATACGTATAAGGTTTAAATTTTCAAAACAAAGTTGTTTTCAATTTAAAAATATACTTTTCACACTCGTTCTAGGATACTACTGATCCTATCTCTAACGAGTCATCCTTATTGGATATTACTAATCCAATATCTGATGAATTCTTTCGTATGGTTCTAATGTGTCTTGTTCTCGAGCTTTGTAAACCAAAGCTCTGATACCAAAATGAAACGACCCGAACTTCCCCAGTAAGGAAAGGCCGGATTGAGTTGAGAACAAACCACATCATAACACAAACGGAAGAACATTTCATTGTTAATTACAACAATTTCATCAGATTACAAGAATATACAGAGTATAAACAAATAAATAATACACATTATAAAATATCAGAGATTACAATACATTACATAGCAGCGGAAAATAATACAAAACACAACTGAAGGAGATATACGGATACAAAGCATTCCGGATATCATTCCAGCTGTAAACCAGGATCCTGTGAATATAAATCTGCAAAACCAAAACTACTAGCTGCCCGTGTCGAAAATAAGGGCACCCAGAGTTTAGGTTAAAACAATAAACTCCAGGTCAGTCATGTGACCGGTGTGAGAACTAAAACAGTTAATAATCTTTATTTTAAAGTTAGATAAATCAAGGGACCACGCCGTATAATGCGGAACGGGTTTCCTCCCAAGAATACCAGTGCATAAAACAACAGTGCAATGCTAAATAAAGAATAATGAAGCTATTATAAGACCCAGGTCCCATCACACAATGCAACACAAACCAGAGGATAGGGTTTTACCTTATAATAGCCAAAGAATGCTTGATACGCTAAATTTCATCTTTTATTATTACTATAAGTGAAGAAATCAACTTCAATCATAAGTATCAATCATAGGCGGCATGAATGCCCCATACCACTATGTCGCCATATATAGTTCAACAATTAAAACCGCAAAATGTCGTATTGGGAAATTGGATTTCCATCTATGAACCAAGGCCAGGGATCGTCCTCTACCGATTCGAGACTGTCTAGCCCGAGTCTCAGGCAAGCGCGCAGACAAGCCTTGGATCGTCAGGGCCGGTCCATCGATGTAGATTCAAATTCCTGAACACTGCGTTTCCCCGCCCTTTGGGGCAAAAATGAGTCGACGAATGACTCCATCGGCTTCACAAAGTCACCGATATATCCGACGCACCTCGCAACAGCAATAACCACACAGGTGAAAAGCATATAAATGTCAGGGCTGGTAGGTCACTAACACCACCCTAGTTAGAAGGAAACGCATGCCCTCCCTGAAGTCCTCTCCCGTTTCTGGTTCACAACCGTGGTGTGAGGCTCGCAAATTCACGTTACACAAAGCTATGCCACTCAGGCGGTGCTTTGATCATCAACCACAAGACTCTGCTTTTCAACAGAAGCCTTGATCATTTGCATCTCAGCATGCCACACAGGAAATTCATGCTAGGCAACCGATATCAATCACACAGAATGAAATCCATCACAGAGAATGAAATCCAATGTCAGACACACAGTCCATTTACAAGTCCGTTCTGGGTCTGAACGAAACTGGAGGCACCTTGTACCTCGCATATCCATCGATCTCCAAATACGTCTGGACGACCACCAACTATTTCCCTCCTCTTGGGTGTACAACCCAATCAGGATCATCAGTAATTACCCAAACGATGTCAAGACCTCCGGTCTTCGACCACCGTCTTCATCTTCGACTTATCGTCGATTCAGTTATTCAGAATGGGATAAACCCGGTCTTTCTGAATAACTCGCGTATATATTAAACAAGTGTTACACAAACACAACATACACCTCATTCCAATTCAGAATATTCTTTTATTCAAATATTCTTATACTTTGGGAAAGGTTCCCATTAATTTTATCAAAGATAAATTCTTTAAATTTATTCTTTAATCTTCTTTTGAATATCAATTCAAACTAGTCGGGATTAGCGAACCACACCGAAGTAATCATTTATTTTATTTCCCAATCCCAACCTATTCATCCCATGAAGTAAAACTGGTCATACTTCATATCTAACACCACGGTGTTATCGATAAATTCAATTACCATTTCACGTTCAAATCTAATTAAAGATTTAACTATCGCCTGGAGCAAAACTGGTGATACTCCATTCTCGATCATTTCAATCTAATTAAAGATTCATTAAAACTCCACTTAGTTTTAATCTTTAACTGGGTTAAAGAACCAATGTCATTTAAAACACGGTTCATGATAAACCCAAAATCACATTTCATTTCCACCAGCCTTTAACCGTAAATTAGCAAGTGAACAATTTCCTAAGTAATAACCCCGAAGGCCGAAACCAACATCAGATCAATACCCAAGAAACCATTCAACTTCACTAATCTTTAGTTAATTTCTGATTTTCTTAACTCCATTGGGTCTAAGAACAGTATTATTAAAGATACCGTTCAAGACAACCCAAAATCACATTGCATTAATTATCGGGTTAAAGAACAAATGTTATTTAAAACACCGTTCACGATAAACCCAAAAATCAATTCCAATTCAATTCCAATTAAATATAATTTAATTGGTACACTACATTAAATCTAAATGAAAATATTTAATCTTTTTCTCAACTGGGTTTAAAGAACAGTGTTAATGAAGACACAATTCACGACAAACCCAAATCTCATTTGATATTAAATACAAGGCTCTAAATAGAAAATATATCGGCTTAAATTCAATATCAAATTCTACGACCAACAAATATCGTATTGGAAATAACGATATAAATATATCTTTCAAATTTCCATAACAATATCTGTATAATCACAAAATCCCACATCGAAATATTCCGAAGACAATTTCGATTCGAATCCATTTCCAATTTAATTATTGGAAATCCTGGTTACTTTTAAAACCCTTTCAAATCCAATTTATTTATTTAAAAATAAATAAATTATTATTCTAGTTCAAAACTAGTTCATTTCGATAAAAAAAAATATTTTTATCTTTCCAAATATGGAAATTTTTCGTCCCAATTCTTCACAAATCATTTCTTATGATTTTACACAAATTATTGATATTTTTAATAATTTTATCAAGGCCCGTACATTCGATTTTCATCAACGGCCATTGAACTGCACTTACAGCGACCTTTTCCAAATTTGATTTGGACATAATTCCAAATCCAACCGTTAGATTTCTAATTTCTAATATTCTTTAGAAAGCTCTTTTCGATACGAACCCAACGGTTCCGGTTTCAGGAGAATCCGACGGTCGGATCTCCCGTAATATCCATTCGAAGTCAATGGTCGAAATTCACGAACTGCCGCAGCGCGGCGCGTTCTATTCAGGCCATTATATTATATATATAATATATATAATATATTTCATCGATTTCTATTTAAAAAGTATTTTATAAATCGTTTTAAATTCGTTTTCAAAATGATTTCAACTTCATATTCAATTTCTAATCAAAATTAAATATTCCACTATAAATTCATTTTAAATTCATTTCAAATCGATTTCAATTTAAATCGATTTCTATTTAATTTCAATTCGTTTTAAATTCACTTCAAAATGATTTCAATTCTGTTTCAATTTAAAATTCATTTCAATTTAATTCGAATTTCAATTCATTTCAATTTAATTCGAATTTTAAATCATTTTCAATATTCATTGAAAAATGAATAAAATCGATATAAATATCGTTCACGTCAAAATGGCGCAAATCTGATCAACACGACTTCATATATTTCTATTTTCAACTATTCTATTTCAAATATTTCTTTTTCAAATATTCTATTTCAAAACTGGAATGAGGCCAAAACACTTACCACATAATGTTAATTATATGGATTTTCTACAACCCATGTAAAAAATAACAACGATAAATAATCAACCATCATCCAGAGTGCACCACACAACTGCATAAGCATTAAATATAAATAATTAACGCTTACACAGTTTGTCGACCAATCGATCGACATACAACTAAACAATCGGGATTAGTGTACGTCAAATATCATCCCAATACCCGTGTGGGGTTTCAAACAATCAAACACAGATTTTATTTGTGCAGTTGGGCGATGTGTAAAATTTATCGTCCCAATCAATATCAATCAAATCAGTGTATATAAACAAATCTTCGATTTATTTATAAATATTTATTTTAAATACACGTTAAAATTTTTATTTTTACCTATAAAATATTTTTAACTATATAAATATTTTATTTCACATCACACAATCAATTTTCACAACAACGTGCAATCAAACAAACAAGCCGTCCATGGTCTGTGGACGACGGGTGTCGGGTACTACTAAACACCGTCTGCATCCTAGTATATAATTTAAACTAGAAAATAAAATCAGAGGTGAGGAGTTCTCACTAAGGGATCCACTCCGCCAATTTTTCTTCTGAATTTCTGAGCCGTTTGGATTTGTACGTACTTCCAACGCGGTCTTCTCCACGCTGTTCATATTAAAATCACATTTTTAATATGATGCTCTGTACATTAAAAATCATATTTTTAATACTCTACCAATCTAAAAATCATATTTTTATTCTTATATAATATAAAAGTTATATTTTTATTCTTCTTATAATATAAAAATCATATTTTTTATTCTTTCTATAATATAAAAATCATATTTTTATTCTTTCTCTAATATAAAAATCATATTTTTATTCTTTCTATAATATAAAAATATATTTTTATTCTTTCTATAATATAAAAATCATATTTTTATTCTTTCTATAATATAAAAATTATATTTTTATCCCCACTTCATATATATAAAAATTGAATTTTTATCGCTACCTCTTATATATAAATCGTATTTTTTTCTATGAACAAAATCATATTTGTTTTTAATCAAAAATCGAGTCTTTCTATAATTAAAAATTATAACTTTATTTAAATAAAAATCAAATATTTACCTAAGTAAAAATCATATCTTTATCACTTCAAAAATCCTAGCTTTTAATATTTAAAAATCCTAGCTATACATTTTTAAAAACAAATTCTGTTTATATTTTTAAAACAAATTCTATTTATAATTTTAAAGTCATGTTATACATAAATTTAAATTCAGATCTAAACATTGTTAACAATGATTATATAATAAATTAAATTAACCACGTTTTAAAGGAAAAGCTACCTTTCTTCTTCCTAGCCAAGATATGAGCACGCTGTAACAAATCATCGACTTCGAACTTTGCCTGCGCAGGTGTTAGGGTTTCGCCTTTGGGCTTCAAGGAAGGCAGCGTCTCGATTTGGGGTTCGCAGGCCTCGAACTGGAAGGGGGTTACTGAGTTCGTCGGAGGTCTGTAGGGGGGGCGTGCCAGGTGAAGGTGGGTCTGCGGTGGAGTGGTGGTGGTTGGTGGCGGGTCTGAGTGGGTGGCGTGTTCGATTTTGGGCTTTGGGTTGGGGTTCGAACTGATTTGGGGGAGAGTAAAGAAAGAAGAGGCGACAGGGAAGGAGCAGTCGACTAGGGCACGGTGGAGGACGATCGTCGATGGCATTCGGTGGCGGCGCGGCTCCATGGTCCTTTTTTTTTCCTTTTTTTTCTGATTTCGGTTATACGAGGTGAGAGAAGAGGGAAGGAGGGGTGAGGTGTTTGACCGGTTGTAAAGGGATGGGGGTTGACCAAGAATTTATAATAATTTATTTTTAATTTCTAAAAAGTAACCTTTCCATTTGAACCCCGTATCGAACCCAACGACCGTCGTCCCTAGCTAATTACACCCGTTCCAAACACAATGGGATATGTCCCGCAAGCCAATTCTATCGTGTCGATCAGTTTCTGCTTAAATTAAAATATAAATCTATATATATTCAATTTGAATGCACATTTCAATTTACCGGGCCCACATACTAACCCTAAAAATTCCAGAAAAAATATTTTTAGCTTCGTATTGACGATACGGTCCTACCAAAACTAATTTCGTCAAATTCTGAGAACATTTGAAAAATGGCCATTTTCCAGTCGATTAAAATCAACTGAAACTGGTCAAACGCGTTTTCCTTTGCCACGCTCACATATTGATTTGAAAATTTATGAAAATTGGAATCTTGCAATAACTTGACATCACGGATCCAACAAAAGTGGTTTCGTCGAAATTCGAGGTCGTTTGCAAAATTCCCATTTTTAAGGGCCAGAATTCCATAGCGACTATTCTGAATTTTCATTTGGACATAACTTTTGATTCCCGCTATGAAATTTTGATTTTTCGGATTCGTTGGAAAGATATTCTCAATTAGGTTCTAATATTTTTGATTTCACTAAAATCCGGTTTATTTTGATTCCTGTACATTCATTTGAAGTTTGAAATCGAATTTCCGAACTACCGCGCCATTTTCAATTCCTTTTATAATTTAAAATAAATATTTATATTCTAACGACGCTCTATATAAATATATACGTTCGAATTCTATTCGAATTAAATTTTTCGTCGTTATTATTTAAAATAATTCATTTTAAATATCAAAATTCGCTAAAATTGCCAAAATAAAATTTTTAAATTGGCTCGGATTTCCGGGTTATTACAAAAATATACTTTGAAAATCCCTTATCCACATTCTGGTATTTCTATGGTACTTAACACACCATATAACAACGATAATATCGTCCAAACACACATAATCAACAACAGATTTTATATCACATCATATATCACAATATATGAATCACAGTAAAATAAATGTTGAGGAATCCAGTTCGATTCCTCCAACCTGTCTCCCTGCATCCACAGATGTTACACAATATAATTAACATCACTTTCAGTTCCATATGATATATTCTGTTAAACAGAATCAATATAGAAATTCAACAAACTGACTAGCAGTTCAATCAATCAGTCAACACACAGTAAATCAGATAATTTCTCGCAGTTCTAAAAATACAACATGAAATTTATAAACTGTTCAGAGTTAGTGAGATTTACTCACATTGGACGATCATCGTTGATAACGATAACCATCGCTCTGTTTGATTCAGACGGACAATTTATTTTACAATAAATTGTAACGAACTCCGATGGACTTCCAGTCGGTTTCATTGTGGAGTACCCGTCCATACGATCCCAACGCAATTTACGGTTCGTGATTCTGATATCGTATGACCGAGATATTGCTTTTATAAGCTAATACATTCATTAAATTTAAATAAAACTTAAGTAAAATAAATATCGGGCCTCACCCCTTTTCATACATCGGCCCATAACCCAACTTCAAAGGCCCACGTTCACCCTTCTTCCCCGATGGTTTAAACCGTAACCTGCTCCTGAAACAAACACCATGACCACCTCTTTCGTTGCCATTTTCTCCTCCTGTACACCACGGTTCTTACTGCCATAACCACCAAACAACTCCCCGTCGTCCACTCCATCACCTCGTGCCCACCTCATTTAACTCGAGCACCCCAAATATTTTCCATCGTGATCCTCCACAGTTCCAGCTACAGGAACTAGCGACTTCAACAGATGTCGAAACCAACCAAAAGTCTCCTATAGACTCGCAATCACCCCCACATTCTAAAAATAATACTCCAAACAAGTATAAACGCTTCAATTAGATAAATTGTTGAACCCTAGGTTTCGCTCCAAAAATTCCAGCGAGTATAGATGGTGCCGAACCCAACAAATTTTGTATAGAATCGAAGAGAAAGCTAAGAAGATTGCAAATGTATAAGTTTTCAGATTTATAGGAATTGATTTGGTTTTTCTTTTGATTTTTTGTGAAGCACGACATTTTCTTTGAGAAGCCCAAACTGGCAGCTTGAAATGTTTGACTTCAAAAGAATGATTTCTAGGTTAAGAGATGGTTGATGGTGTATTTATAGGGTTAGCTTTTTATTATTTTATTCATTTTATTTGTTCATTTGTCGCTCTAAAAATTCTCACGATCGCATACACTATCCAAAAATCACCAAACTGGACATACTGCTAGAGTTTGATATTACGGTCCCAACGAAACTGGTTTTGTCGAGATCAGACTTCGTATGCTCACACAGCGTATTTTTAACCATCAGAATATCGACTGTTTTTCACTCTAAAAATCCGTACGGCCACACAGTGACTCTAAAAATCACTAAACTTGACATCTAGCAATAATTTAACCTTGCGGACCCAACAAAATTAGTTTCGTCGAATTCCGACTTCGTTTGCAAAACCGGCTATTTTTAAAGCTCTGAATGACCCATTTAAATATATAAATATATTTAAATATAATTAAATTAAATATTTATAAATAAATATTATCGTATATATTCACATTGGAATACCATACAGCTCAGAAAAATCCTATATGAATTTCTAACTTGATATTTCAAATCTGGGTCAACCCGATATTCGATTTGTATTGAAATTCCTTTTTAAAATATAAATAATTCCTTTATGAATTATAAAGGAATTCCACAACGACTTTTCTAAAATTTGATTTGGACGTACATCAAAATCTACACGACGAAATCCCGATTTTTCTCTTCCACTAGTAAGATATACTTCACCAGCTCCACACGTTTCTTGTTTCACAGAAATCCGATTTAAAACGGCTTCTGTACATTCGTTTGAAGTTCGAATCGCCAATTTACGAACTGAAGCGCCATTTCAAGCTCGATTTTAATTATATTATAATTCTACATTCAAACTGTCGTTTATATAATATATTCGTTATTCAAATTCAATTCCAAGCTGAATTAACTGTCACAGATGATCCGGTTCACACCATATCGTCATTTCAGCCAATTCTGATTATTTCAGAATTAAATATATTATTTAATTTATTAATTAAATTAAATATTCACCATTATTAAATTCCATGACCATTAAATTCTCTAAACCACCATTTCAATAATTAAATAAATTAATTATAATACCTCTGCCAATGCGGGTCATTACATTCTTTCCCACTTAAAATAATTTCGTCCTCGAAATTGCTAAAAGGTAGAAGACGACCCTATCGACTGGTTAGAACATATTTGTTCACTTCTTAACTTCAGTTTCAACTAAACCAATTTAATTTCAATTAAATTATTAATTAATTCTTATCAACGAAAATTTCCAAAAATCCTGAAAATTTTCTAACGCCTTAACTCTTCGAAAAATTTCGCCAGCACCTCCTTTGTACTGGTCAATAGGTCAAACCACCACTCGCCTCTCTGGGCCATCTCCAACCCAAAAGAAAATCAAACAGCCAAGCGGCTTACCACTTCGGCTCATAAATCTTATATCCAATTGAAATATAAACTTGTACCTTTTGTCGGCATATCATTATGTCCTTTCCAACTGTTATCAATTCAGCGGATACAAGGGTCATCCCAATCAAATTCCAAACTGCTTTTATCCACACCACAACCATTCGCTTATATCTGAGCCAAATACCGTTTCAACTCGAGTTTCTTCTCGATTCCCAACTCTTAACTTGATTATCAAATTACTCTTCAAATTTGAGTCTCATAATCCAATTTGTCTTGATATCATTCTAATTCAATCTCAGTTATCACTTTACTGGCTTTACTTTTAATTCCAATTTTCTTTCACAAATTTCTGTTAAATTTGTTTTTAATTCAAACAGTCTTTCCCTGGGAGTTTTTTAACAGTTTACTCTTTTCAAAAATCAAATTTTCCTTTTGAACATGTTACTGAGCCCTTAATTAATATTCCATTAGTTAAATCACTTCTCTATTTCTTTATCAATATTTGTTAACCAAATATTTTCAATAACCATATTGGCCCTTTATGTTATTTGGAAAACATTTCCGAATATCGCCTTCCTTTTTTTCTAAACTTTATAAAATATATGCTATTTATAATTGGAAAATATTCCAATTACTTATCTCTTTTCCGATCTCGTTTATTTCTATACTTAGGAAATATTCTATTTCCAAGTTTACACTTATTTGGGTTAAAATCGATGTTGTGTAAAACATCGTTACGACAACCCAAATACTATATTCAACTAACTCTTATTCAATATTGATCTTCGAGCCTGAAATCTTACTATTTATCTGTTAATAATGAAATCAATCAAGTTGGGGTATAACTACCTCTCAGACCTTGACTGAATAACATTTATAACATCAAAACAGATATGACTACTTACTCGAATAATCAATACCATACAACTACTTATTCACTTTTAAACACGTATACGCTTCCTCTTTCTATTCTTACTAGATTTTATTCTTAGTCTTCCTTTTTGATTTTACTATTCTATTTCTAGGTTCGTTTCCTTATCGACTTCTATATATATCGATACGTTGATTTCTAACTATCAAATTATCTTAAAAATATTCTAACTCCTTAAATTCTCGGAAAATTCGCCATAACCCCCTTTGTACTAGGAGCATCGAGATATTCCAAATAGCCTCCCATGGCCCTCACCAGTCCAAAAGAAAAAGAAAAAGCCAAGCGGCTAGCCGATACGGTGCATAAAATCTCATATGTGAATTAAATATGTACCTTTTCGTTGAGCATTCTATTTATATACCTTCATACCTTATCCATACCTATCTCATGTATATTTATACCTGCCCAATCTATTTTAACTATACTTGATCGTTTTAACTCAATTCGTTAATTAATTTGTTAATTAACTCTTTAGTCTATTTCACTTTTATATTTGATCATGACATGTTCAAATATATTTTAACTTGCTTATTAACTAATTTGAATCCAAATTTCAAATTTAAATTCTATACTCGATTTCGAATATCCATTTACAAATCCAGTTCACCTTTCAAAGTTCAACTTCGAATTCAAAACTCGATTAACTAATTCCTCTTCGACTTAGTTAATTTTATTCAATTTCAATTCAAATTTTATATCACTTCTATTATTCAAATCTATATATCAAATTCTATTATTATAAATCCCATTTTGAAATTCAACACAACTTGTCTTTCCCAAAACAAATTCAAAACAGTATCTCTGGTAGTAATTCGTCACTTACAACTCGAAAATGAATACTGATGATGCAGTTGTCATCATCAGAATCTATTTTCCAGCGATCGAAGTGAGTTCAATACAATAAAACCATTTCTAAACATTTCCACCTTGAAATTCATTTCAAAATATAATTCACACTGCTTGTAAAACAATTTAAAATCTCCCAGGATCTTAAATTTTCCTTATTTTTAATCCAAATCCATTTACAAACACTTATCCAATTTTCCAGAATTTTAATTCAATTTCTGGTTTAAATTCAGATTTAATTCATCTGATTTCACGTATTTCACTTATATGAATTTTTATTGGCTATTTACATAACCATTTAATTTATAATCTTACTCGATTATAATAGTGACCAACACATCCAATATATTATAATTTTGATATATATATCTTCTCTATATCAAGATATACCTTGGGTAAACTTATTTTAATTTACCCTCTTTTCAAAACATATCGTGTCGACCCATCGTATTCGAGTGTTTATAAACTCCTACCGATACAGTGGATCAAACTGATCGACCAGAATTTATCAACAACTCAACCAATGAATCTACACAATATAAAACCATTTTATAAAATCTACACATACGCTCTCTCGTACATACACTCAAACTCAATCTAGGGTATTACTAACCCTATCTCTACTGAGTCACGCCACAGAGCCAAGGTAATTCACTTATCTTAAGCTCTGATATCAACTGTAATGACACGAAAATCCGGTCCAATTTGAGCTGACCAAAAACACAAGTCCAACCCCAAATTAAACTGAAAATCAGGAAATTTATAGAAAGAAAACAGAGGGTGAGGAAAGATAAGATAGAAACTTAGAATAGAAGAAGAAGAAGAACACAACATCAGAGTAACACGAATCTCACAGCGGAACAAACAACATATAATATATGTAACACAACCTTGAAATATACATCTATACTTGAATATACATCATTATCAAGTACAACACTTACAGCCTCCTTGTGACGACAAGGAATTTCGCTCGATCTGAATCAGTCGTTAAACCGATCTAGACCGTTCGAAACCCCTGATCGTTTTGAGAACAGGACAAATTGGAACATAGACAGAAGAACATTTCATTGTTATTACAACAATTCCATCAGATATAAGAATATACAGAGTATAAATGAATAAATTACATTCGATAAATATCAGAGATTACAATAAATTACATAGCAGCGGAAAATAATACAAAGCACAACTGAAGGTGATATACGGATACAGAGCTTTCCGAGCATAGTTCTAGCTGTAAATCAGGATCCTGTGAATATAAATCTGCAAAACCAAAACTAATAGCTGCCCGTGCGGAAATAAGGGCACCCAAAGTTTAGGTTGAAACAATAAACTCCAGGTCAGTCATGTGACTGGTGTGAGTACTAAAACAGTTATTTAAAATTTTACTTTAAAAAAAAGAGTAATTCAAGGGACCACGCCGTATAACACGGAACGGGTTTCCTCCTAAGAACACTAGTGCATATAACAAAACAGCGCAATGCTTTTTCGAAAAATGAAGCTAATATAAGACCCAGGTCCCATCACACAATGCAACGCAAGCCGGAGGATAGGGTTTTCCCTTATAATAGCCAAACATGCTTGGTACGTTTATAACAAATCATTTGATACTATAATAAGCGTATAGTGTCAAAACAATTTCAATCATAAATATCAGTCATAGGCGGCATAGCTACCATCTACTATGTCGCCATACTAGTTCTACAATCGGATCCGTTATTTCGTATTGGAAATTGGATTTCCGTCATGAGTCGAGGCAAGGGGCAAGCTCCTCTCCGCTTTGAGACATTCTAGCAAATGCCTCAGGACTACACACTATGGGTAACCCCTGGATACTTCAGGGCCGGTCCTCTCTTACGTGTGAGGATTAGTTATCCCTGAACACACGTTTCCTGGTCCTTACAGACCTATAATCGAGGCGCCTCACATTCCTACAACCACATAGGTGAAAAGTAGATATAAATGTCAGGGCTAGTAGGTCACTGACACCACCATAGCTAGAAAGAAACGTCGTGCTCTCCCTGCAGTCCTTATCCCGTTTTTAACTCATACCGAGGTGTGAGGATCACGAATCCACGCTATAAACAAAGTTGTGCCACGTAGGCCGTGCTTTGATCATCAACCACAAGACTTTGCTTTTCAACAAAAGCCTTGATCATTTGCCACTTAGGCGTGCCACACAGGCAATTCATGCCATGCGACTGATGTCCATCGATACACAACCTCTGAGCTCGTATGTCTCAGAGAAGGGCGTTAAGGAAGAGAATAAATTCTCCGCCGCCAAACAGATGTATATTTAATAGAGATCAATCAACACAGAATAAAATCCAATGTCAGACACACCGTCCATTTACAAGTTCATTCTGGGTCTGAACGAAACCGGAGGCACTTTCCTCGCATATCCATCGATCTCCAAGTACGTCTGGACGACCACCAACTGATTCCCTCATCTTGGGTGTACAGCCTAATCAAGATCATCAGTAATCACCCAAACGATGTGAAGACTTCCGGTCTTCGACCACCGTCTTCATCTTCGACTTATCGTTGAATCGGTTATTCAGAATGGGTATAACCCGGCCTTTCTGAATAACCTGCGTATATAGTAAACAAATGTTACACAAACATAACATACGCCTCATTCCAATTTAGCAGCCACTAACCGTAAATCAACAAGAGAACAATTTTCCAAATATTAACCCCGAAGGCCGAAACCAACATCAGATCAATACCCAGGAAACCATTCTTCTTAGCTAACCTACAGCTAATTCCTAAATTTCATATTCTTAGGGAAAGGTTCCCGTTAATTTTATCAAAGATAAATTCTTTTCAATTTATTCTTTAATCTTCCTTTGGATATCGTTTCAAACCAAATTATGGTTTTCCAAACTAGTCGGGATTAGTGAACCACACCGAAGTAATTATTTGTTTTATTTCCCAATCCCAACCTATTTATCCCATGAAGCAAAACTGGTAATACTCCATATCTAACACCACGGTGTTATCGGTAAAATTAATTACCATTTCACGTTTAAATCTATTTAAAGATTTAACTATCGCTTTGGAGCAAAACTGGTGATACTCCGTTCTCGATCATTTCAATCTAATTAAAGATTCATTAAAACTTCACTTAGTTTTAATCTTTAACGGGGTTAAAGAATCAGTGTCATTTAAAACACGGTTCACGATAAACCCAAAGTCACATCCCATTCTATCAGCCCTTAACCGAAAAATAGCAAGTGGGCAATTCCCTAAATATTAACCCCGAAGGCCGAAACCAGCATCAGATCAATACCCAAGAAACCATTTAACTTAACTAACCTCCAGTTAATTTATGATTTTCTTAACTCCATTGGGTCTAAGAACAGTATTATTAAAGATACCGTTCACGACAACCCAAAATCACATTCCATTAATTATCGGGTTAAAGAACAAGTGTTATTTAAAACGTCGTTCACGATAAACCCAAAAATCAATTCAAATTCAATTTCCAATTAAATACCATTTAATTGGTACACTTCATTAAATCTAAATAAGAAGATTTAATCTTTTTCACAATTGGGCTCTAGAACAGTGTTAATGAAGACACCATTCACGACAAACCAAAATCACATTCAATATTAAATACAAGGCTTTGAATAGAAAATATATCGGCTTATATTCAATATCAAATTCTGAAATCAACAAATATCGTATTGGAAATAACGATATAAATATATCTTTCAAATTTCCATAACAATATCTGTATAATCATGAAATCCGACATCGAACTATTCCGAAGATAATTTCGATTCAAATCCATTCCAATTTATATATTGGAAATTCTGATTAATTTAAAACCATTTCTAATCCAGTTTATTTATTTTAAAAATATTGAATTTATAATTCTAGTTCAAAACTAGTTCATTTTGATAAAAATACATTTTTACCTTTTCAAATGTGGAATTTTTCATCCCAGTTCTTTCCAATTCACATATTATGATTTTACACAAATTATTAATATTTTTAATAATTTTATCAAGGCCCGTACAGTCGATTTCCATCAACGGCCATCGAACTACACTTACAGCGACCTTTTCTGAAATTGATTTGGACTTATCTCCAAATCCCACCGTTAGATTTCAAATTTCTAATATTCATTGGAAAGCTCTTTTCGATACGAACCCAACGGTTCCGGTTTGAGGAGAATCCGATGGTCGGCTCTCCTGTAATGTCCGTCCGAAGTCAAAGGTCGAAATTTTCGAACTGCCGCAGCGCGGCGCGTTCTATTCAGGCCATTATATTATATATATATATATGATATATATAATATATATTTCATCGATTTCTATTTAAAATGAATTTTATAAACCATTTTAAATTCGCTTTCAAAACAAATTCAAATTCTATTTTTATTCTATTCAATTCGAATTCTATTTATATTCAATTCAATTCGAATTCTATTTATATTCAATTCAATTCGAATTCGTTTTCTATTCAATTCAATTCGAATTCGTTTTCTATTCAATTCAATTCGAATTCGATCGATAAAATTATCGTTCGCGTCAAAATAGCGCATCTCTAATCAACACGGCTTTATATTTTTCAATAACTTCGTTATTCTATTCAACAAATGAATATATATTTCAACACATGACTAATCTCAACGGATGAGTACTGTCAACACATGAACTTTTAGTTTATAATGATAAAGATGTAAATTTTATTGTTAAATTATTTCGTTCAACACATGACTAATCTCAACGAATGAGTATGGTCAACACATGAACCTTTATTTTATAATGATAAAGATGTAAATTTTATTGTTAAAATATTTCGTTCAACACATGACTAATCTCAACGAATGAGTACGGTCAACACATGAACCTATATTTTAAAATATCCTTTATTTTCCCGGTTGGAATGAGGCCCAATCAATTACCATATGA
This sequence comes from Allium sativum, assembly GCA_030737875.1. Lineage (NCBI taxonomy): Eukaryota > Viridiplantae > Streptophyta > Magnoliopsida > Asparagales > Amaryllidaceae > Allium > Allium sativum. The sequence goes on along the minus strand of CM060916.1, from coordinate 601,053,322 downwards.
TGTTAATTATATGGATTCCATACAACACATGTATATCAAAGCAACGATAAATCAACAAACATCCAAAGTGCGTTCTACACTGTATAAGCATCAAATATAGATATTCGACGCTTATACAGCCTGTCAATCAATCGATCGACATACAGCTAAATATTGGGACTGGTGTATGTTATATATCATCCCAATACCCGTGTGGGGTTTTCAAACAATCAACACAAATTTTATTTGTGTAGTTGGGCGATGTGTAAAATTTATCGTCCCAATCAATATCAGTCAAATCAGTGTGTATAAACAAATCGTCCGATCTGTTTATATTTATTTTATTTTATACACACGTTAAAAATTATATTTCTAACTATAAAATATTTTCAACTATATAAATATTTTATTTTATTCCACATCACACAATCAACTACACATCAAAATCAACAAGCAAACAAGCATACAAGCCGTCCATGGTCTGTGGACGACGGGTGTCGGGTGCTACTAAACACCGTCTACATCCTAGTATATATATATATATATATTTAACTGGAAAAGAAGATTTAAAGTGAGAAGTTCTCACCAATAGCTAATCCAAACGCCACGACTCTTCTTATGTAGAAATCTTCGTCGTTCTCGCCTTTCTGTCTATTTCGTTGTCCGTAGCCACTACATATATAAAAAATCACATTTTTTATTGTTGCTATCTATATATAAAAATCATATTTTTATAATCACTCCATATGGATAAAAATTCTATTTTTACATCGCTACTCTCTACATAAAGATTTCTCCTTTTCAAATATAAAGATTTAATCTTTAACTTCTACTTCTAATATAAAGATTGAATTTTTTATTTCACTACATATATAAAGGTGATATTTTTACTATCTTACCTATATAAAAATTCTATTTTTATACCTTTACCATATAAAGGTTATAATTTTATACCTCTACAATATAAAAGATTATATTTTTAACCAAAGTTATTTATTTTCAAAAATCATATTTTTATTTAGCTACACATATATAGAAACCATACATTTTATGCAAAATTATATATACAAAAATCATGTTTTCATTTCAAACAAATCTACTCTTTTTCGTTGTTAAAAATATAACCTCTATAGGATTAAAAATCTAAACTTGATAGGATAAAAAAACTAAACTTTATAGGGTTAAAAACTCACATTTTGCTGTTCGAATTGGAAGGGGGAGGTAAGTCGTGATGCTGGTCGGCGACAGCACTCTAGCGGCGCGGTGGGGCCTCTTCAGGTCGGCGGCGGCGCTCAGACAGTGGCGGGCGGTGGCATTCTTCCTTCTATTTGGGTCTAGGGCTTTGGGGGAGGCACGGTTGTAGCGGTGTCGCGAGGGAGGAGAAGGGAAGAAGGAGGAGGAGGTGAACGCGACGGAGGAGAAGAAGAGGAGGGCGGAGAGGAAGTGGAGGCGGTGGCCTAGGGCGGCGCGGTGCCCTGCCTGGTGGGGCGACGGCTCCTCTAGGTTTTTTTTCTCGTATGAATGAAGAACGAAGGAAGGGGGGCCAGAGAGGAAATAAGGGGAGGGGTTTTATTTTTTAATTTATTTAATTTCAAAAAGTTGGCTTTTTCATTTGACCTCTAAACGAGGCCCACCGTCTGTCGTCCATAGCTAATTACCCCCATTCCGAACACAATGGGATATGTATCGTAAGCTGATTCAATCGTTTCGATCAGTTTTCGTCAAATTTACATTTAAATCATTATATTGAATTTTTAACATACATTTCAATTTACTGGGGTCGCATACTAACTCTAAAAGTTTCAAAAAAATATATTTCTAGCTTCGTATTGATGATACGGTCCTAACAAAACTAGTTTCGTCAAATTCTGAGACCGTTTGAAAAATGGCCAATTTCCAGTCGATTAAAATCAACTAAAACTGGTCAAACGCGTTTTCCTTTGCCACGCTCACATATTGAATCGAAAAATTACGAAATTCGAAACCTAGCAATAATTTGACACTGCGGATCCAACAAAAGTGGTTTCGTCGAAATCCGAGGTCGTTTGCAAAATGGCGATTTTCAACGGCCGAAATTCCATAGCGACTATTCTGAATTTTCATTTGGACATAACTTTTGATTCCTGCTATGAAATTTTGATTCTTTGGATTCGTTGGAAAGATATTCTCAATTAGATTCTATTATTTTTGATTTCGCTAAATTCCGGTTTATTTTGAATCCTGTACATTCATTTGAAGTTTGAAATTGAATTATCGAACTACCGCGCCATTTTCAATTCCGTTTATAATTTAAAATAATTATTTATATTCTAACGGCGATCGATATAATATATACGTTCTAATTCTATTCAAAATAAATATTTCGTCGATATTATTTAAAATAATTCATTTTAAATATGCAAAATTCATCTAAATTGCCAAAATAAAAATTTTAAACTGGCTCGGATTTTCGGGTTGTTACAATCTCCCCTACTTAAAACTTTTCGTCCCCGAAAAGGAACGAAGTCGAAAGTTGTTTAACTAATCAACTCAACTTTCATTATTTTCGCTACGGCTTAAGTCCTTTAGCTTTTCAGTTTCTAAGAACTTTTCAAATTTTTTAAAAATTTGGCAAACACCCTAAATTTCCGAAAAATTTCGCCATAACCTCCTCTGCACCAGGGACTTCGGGATATTTCATATAGCCTCCCATGGCCTTCTTCAATCAAAAAGAAAAAGAAAAAGCCAAGCGGCTAGCCAATCGGCTCATAAAATCATCATCACCCAAACAAAACAGTAAATTATGGTAAACATGTACCTATTTGTCGGGCAAACAATTTTATTCTTCTGCTCTAGCCTCCTTGCTACGACCTGTTCAATAGATATGCATGTATATGCAAGCAAATGCGACCATTTTCAATACATTTCAATATTCGGTTCAATTAGGCTAAACGGTTCAAAATTTCAAACAAATAGACAAACAACACAACCATCAATCAATTAGTGGATTAACGTTTCAAATTCATAATCTGATATATATATATATATATATATATATATATACACAGAAAATCATGTTTTTGATGCCAATTCACAACAATAAACCAAAGTAAATTTTGGTTCTCACACCAGTCTAATGGAAATATATAGATATCACACCTTTGAAACACGAACATAAATACTGGTGAGGGCGCGCCATCATCAGAATCATGTCCGGGCGACTAGAGTGTGACCTTATATCTATCTAGTATATTAAAACTTCGAATATACGTTCATGATGCGTATATGCAAAATAATCATATACTAGATTGTCCAAATTCAAAATAAATAAATATTCAAATACGTATAAAACGATTTAAATTTTCAAAACAAAATTTGTTTTCATTTGAAAAATATACTCTTCAAACTCGTTCTAGGATGCTACTGATCCTATCTCTAACGAGTCATTCTAATTGGATACTACTAATCCAATATCTGATGAATTCTTTCGTATGGTTCTAATGTGTCTTGTTCTCGAGCTCTGTAAGCCAAAGCTCTGATACCAAATGTGACGACATGGAATTTTTCTCGATCTGAATCAGTCGTTAAACGGATCTAGACCGTTCGAAACCCCTGATCGTTTTGAGAACAGGACAAATTGGAACGCATACAGAAGAACATTTCATTGTTATTACAACAATTCCATCAGATACAAGAATATACAGAGTATAAATGAATAAATTACATTCGATAAATATTAGAGATTACAATAAATTACATAGCAGCGGAAAATAATACAAAGCACAACTGAAGGTTATATACGGATACAGAGCTTTCCGAGCATCGTTCCAGCTGTAAATCAGGATCCTGTGAATATAAATCTGCAAAACCAAAACTAATAGCTGCCCGTGCGGAAATAAGGGCACCCAGAGTTTAGGTTGAAACAATAAACTCCAGGTCAGTCATGTGACTGGTGTGAGAACTAAAACAGTTATTTAAAATTTTACTTTAAAAAAAAAGAGTAATTCAAGGGACCACGCCGTATAACACGGAACGGGTTTCCTCCCAAGAACACTAGTGCATATAACAAAACAGCGCAATGCTTTTTCGAAAAATGAAGCTATTATAAGACCCAGGTCCCATCATACAATGCAACGCAAGCCGGAGGATAGGGTTTTCCCTTATAATAGCCAAACATGCTTGGTACGTTTAAAACAAATCATTTGATACTATAATAAGCGTATAGTGTCAAAACAATTTCAATCATAAATATCAATCATAGGCGGCATAGCTACCATCTACTATGTCGGCATACTAGTTCTACAATCGGATCCGTTATTTCGTATTGGAAATTGGATTTCCGTCATGAGTCGAGGCAAGGGGCAAGCTCCTATCCGCTTCGAGACATTCTAGCAAATGCCTCAGGACTACACACTCTGGGTAACACCTGGATGCTTCAGGGCCGGTCCTCTCTTACGTTTGAGGATTAGTCATTCCTGAACACACGTTTCCCGGTCCTTACAGACCTATAATCGAGGCGCCTCGCATTCCAACAACCACATAGGTGAAAAGTAGATATAAATGTCAGGGCTGGTAGGTCACTGACACCCCCATAGCTAGAAAGAAACGTCGTGCTCTCCCTGCAGTCCTTATCCCGTTTTTAACTCATACCGAGGTGTGAGGCTTGCGAATCCACGCTATACACAAAGCTGTGCCACGTAGGCCGTGCTTTGATCATCAACCACAAGACTTTTCTTTTCAACAAAAGCCTTGATCATTTGCCGCTTAGGCGTGCCACACAGGAAATTCATGCCATGCGACTGATGTCCATCGATATACAACCTCTGAGCCCGTATGTCTTAGAGAAGGGCGTTAAGCAAGAGAATAAATTCTCCGCCGCCAAACATATGTATATTTAATAGAGATCAATCAACACAGAATAAATCCAATGTCAAACACACCGTCCATTTACAAGTTCATTCTGGGTCTGAACGAAACCGGAGGCACTTTCCTTGCATATCCATCGATCTCCAAGTACGTCTGGACGACCACCAACTGATTCCCTCATCTTGGGTGTACAGCCCAATCAAGATCATCAGTAATCACCCAAACGATGTGAAGACTTCCGGTCTTCGACCACCATCTTCATCTTCGACTTATCGTCGAATCGGTTATTCAGAATGGGTATAACCCGGCCTTTCTGAATAACCCGCGTATATAGTAAACAAATGTTACACAAACACAACATACTCCTCATTGCAATTTAGCAGCCACTAACCGTAAATCAACAAGAGAACAATTTCCCAAATATTAACCCCGAATGCCGAAACCAACATCAGATCAATACCCAGGAAACCATTCTTCTTAGCTAACCTACAGCTAGTTCCTAAATTACATATTCTTAGGGAAAGGTTCCCATTAATTTTATCAAAGATAAATTCTTTTCAATTTATTCTTTAATCTTCCTTTGGATATCGTTTCAAACCAAATTATGGTTTTCCAAACTAGTCGGGATTAGCGAACCACACCGAGGTAATTATTTGTTTTATTTCCCAATCCCAACCTATTTATCCCATGAAGCAAAACTGGTAATACTCCATATCTAACCCCACGGTGTTATCGGTAAAATTAATTACCATTTCACGTTCAAATCTATTTAAAGATTTAACCATCGCTTTGGAGCAAAACTGGTGATACTCCGTTCTCGATCATTTCAATCTAATTAAAGATTCATTAAAACTTCACTTAGTTTTAAACTTTAACGGGGTTAAAGAATCAGTGTCATTTAAAACACGGTTCACGATAAACCCAAAGTCACATCGCATTCCATCAGCCCTTAACCGTAAAATAGCAAGTGAGCAATTCCCTAAATATTAACCCCGAAGGCCGAAACCAGCATCAGATCAATACCCAAGAAACCATTCAACTTAACTAACCTCCAGTTAATTTCTGATTTTCTTAACTCCATTGGTTCTAAGAACAGTATTATTAAAGATACCGTTCACGACAACCCAAAATCACATTCCATTAATTATCGGGTTAAAGAACAAGTGTTATTTAAAACGTCGTTCACGATAAACCCAAAAATCAATTCAAATTCAAATTCCAATTAAATACCATTTAATTGGTACACTTCATTAAATCTAAATAAGAAGATTTAATCTTTTTCACAAATGGGCTCAAGAACAATGTTAATGAAGACACCATTCACGACAAACCCAAATCACATTCGATATTAAATACAAGGCTCTGAATAGAAAATATATCGGCTTATATTCAATATCAAATTCTGAAATCATCAAATATCGTATTGGAAATAACGATATAAATATATCTTTCAAATTTCCATAACAATATCTGTATAATCATGAAATCCGACATCGAACTATTCCGAAGATAATTTCGATTCAAATCCATTCCAATTTATATATTGGAAATTCTGGTTATTTTAAAACCATTTCAAATCCAGTTTATTTATTTTAAAAATATTGAATTTATAATTCTAGTTCAAAACTAGTTCATTTTGATAAGAATACATTTTTACCTTTTCAAATGTGGAATTTTTCATCCCTGTTCTTTCCAATTCACATATTATGATTTTACATAAATTATTAATATTTTTAATAATTTTATCAAGGCCCGTACAGTTGATTTCCATCAACGGCCATCGAACTACACTTACAGCAACCTTTTCTGAAATTGATTTGGACTTATCTCCAAATCCAACCGTTAGATTTCAAATTTCTAATATTCATTGGAAAGCTCTTTTCGATTCGAACCCAACGGTTTCGGTTTGAGGAGAATCCGATGGTCGGATCTCCCGTAATGTCCGTCCGAAGTCAATGGTCGAAATTTTTGAACTACCGCAGCGCGGCGCGTTCTATTCAGGCCATTATATTATATATATGATATATATAATATATATTTCGTCGATTTCTATTTAAAATGAATTTTATAAATCATTTTAAATTCGCTTTCAAAACAAATTCAAATTCTATTTTTTTTTCTATTCAATTCGAATTCTATTTATATTCAATTCAATTCGAATTCTATTTATATTCAATTCAATTCGAATTCGTTTTCTATTCAATTCAATTCGAATTCGTTTTCTATTCAATTCAATTCGAATTCGATCGATAAAATTATCGTTCGCGTCAAAATAGCGCATCTCTAATCAACACGGCTTTATATTTTTCAATAACTTCGTTATTCTATTCAACAAATGAATATATATTTCAACACATGACTAATCTCAACGGATGAGTACTGTCAACACATGAACTTTTATTTTATAATGATAAAGATGTAAATTTTATTGTTAAATTATTTCGTTCAACACATGACTAATCTCAACGAATGAGTACGGTCAACACATGAACCTTTATTTTATAATGATAAAGATGTAAATTTTATTGTTAAAATATTTCGTTCAACACATGACTAATCTCAACGAATGAGTACGGTCAACACATGAACCTATATTTTAAAATATCCTTTATTTTCCCGATTGGAATGAGGCCCAATCAATTACCATATAATGTTAATTATATGGATTCCATACAACACATGTATATCACAGCAACGATAAATCAACAAACATCCAATGTGCATTCTACACTATATAAGCATCAAATATAGATATTCGACGCTTATACAGCCTGTCAATCAATCGATCGACATACAGTTAAATATTGGGACTGGTGTATGTTATATATCATCCCAATACCCGTGTGGGCTTTTCAAACAATCAACACAGATTTTATTTGTGTAGTTGGGCGATGTGTAAAATTTATCGTCCCAATCAATATCAGTCAAATCAGTGTGTATAAACAAATCGTCCGATCTGTTTATATTTATTTTATTTTATACACACGTTAAAAATTATATTTCTAACTATAAAATATTTTCAACTATATAAATATTTTATTTTATTCCACATCACACAATCAACTACACATCAAAATCAACAAGCAAACAAGCATACAAGCCGTCCATGGTCTGTGGACGACGGGTGTCGGGTGCTACTAAACACCGTCTACATTCTAGTATATATATATTTAACTAGAAAAGAAGATTTAAAGTGAGAAGTTCTCACCAATAGCTAATCCAAATGCCACGACTCTTCTTATCTAGAAATCTTCGTCGTTCTCGCCTTTCTGTCTATTTCGTTGTCCGTAGCCACTACATATATAAAAAATCACGTTTTTATATTTTTGCTATCTATATATAAAAATCATATTTTTATAATCACTCCATATGGATAAAAATTCTATTTTTACATCGCTACTCTCTACATAAAGATTTCGCCTTTTCAAATATAAAGATTTAATCTTTAACTTCTACTTCTAATATAAAGATTGAATTTTTTATTTCACTACATATATAAAGGTGATATTTTTACTATCTTACCTATATAAAAATTCTATTTTTATACCTTTACCATATAAAAGATTATATTTTTATACTTTTACAATATAAAAGATTATAATTTTAACCAAAGTTATTTATTTTCAAAAACCGTATTTTTATTTAGCTACACATATATAGAAACCATGCATTTTATGCAAAATTATATATACAAAAATCATGTTTTCATTTCAAAAAAATCTACTCCTTTTCGTTGTTAAAAATCTAAACTCTATAGGATTAAAAATCTAAACTTGATAGGATAAAAAAAAACTAAACTTTATAGGGTTAAAAACTCACATTTTGCTGTTCGAATTGGAAGGGGGAGGTAAGTCGTGATGCTGGTCGGCGACAGCACTCTAGCGGCGCGGTGGAGCCGCTTCAGGTCGGCGACGGCGCTCAGACAGTGGCGGGCGGTGGCATTCTTCCTTCGATTTGGGTCTAGGGCTTTAGGGGGGTACGGTTGCAGCGGTGTCGCGAGGGAGGAGAAGGGAAGAAGGAGGAGGTGAACGCGACGGAGGAGAAGAAGAGGAGAGCGGAGAGGAAGTGGAGGCGGTGGTTTAGGGTGGTGCGGCGCCCTTCCTGGTGGAGCGACGGCTCCTCTAGGTTTTTTTCTCATATGAATGAAGAACAAAGGAAGGGGGCCAGAGAGGAAATAAGGGGAGGGGTTTTATTTTTTAATTTATTTAATTATTTAATTATTTAATTTCAAAAAGTTGGCTTTTTCATTTGACCTCTAAACGAGGCCCACCGCCTGTCGTCCATAGCTAATTACCCCCATTCCGAACACAATGAGATATGTTTCGTAAGCTGATTCGATCGTTTCGATCAGTTTTCGTCAAATTTACATTTAAATCATTATATTGAATTTTTAACATACATTTCAATTTACTGGGGTCACATACTAACTCTAAAAATTTCAAAAAAATTATTTCTAGCTTCGTATTGATGATACGGTCCTAACAAAACTAGTTTCGTCAAATTCTGAGACCGTTTGAAAAATGGCCAATTTCCAGTCGATTAAAATCAACTAAAACTGGTCAAACGCGTTTTCCTTTGCGACGCTCACATATTGAATCGAAAAATTACAAAGTTCGAAACCTAGCAATAATTTGACACTGCGGATCCAACAAAAGTGGTTTCGTCGAAATCCTAGGTCGTTTGCAAAATGGCTATTTTCAACGGCCGAAATTCCATAGCGACTATTCTGAATTTTCATTTGGACATAACTTTTGATTTTCGCTATGAAATTTTGATTCTTCGGATTCGTTGGAAAGATATTCTCAATTAGATTCTATTATTTTTGATTTCGCTAAATTCCGGTTTATTTTGAATCCTGTACATTCATTTGAAGTTTGAAATCGAATTATCGAACTACCGCGCCATTTTCAATTCCGTTTATAATTTAAAATAATTATTTATATTCTAACGGAGATCGATATAATATATATACGTTCTAATTCTATTCAAAATAAATTTTTCGTCGATATTATTTAAAATAATTCATTTTAAATATGCAAAATTCATTTAAATTGCCAAAATAAAAATTTTAAACAGGCTCGGATTTTCGGGTTGTTACAATCTCCCCCACTTAAACTTTTCGTCCCCGAAAAGGAACGAAGTCGAAAGTTGTTTAACTAATCAACTCAACTTTCATTATTTTCGCTACGGCTTAAGTCCTTCAGCTTTTCAGTTTCTAAGAACTTTTCAAATTTTTCAAAAATTTGGCTAACACCCTAAATTTCCTAAAAATTTCGCCATAACCTCTCCTGCACCGGGGACTTCAGGATATTTCATATAGCCTCCCATGGCCTTCTTCAATCAAAAAGAAAAAGAAAAAGCCAAGCGGCTAGCCAATCGGCTCATAAAATCATCATCACCCAAACAAAACAGTAAATTATGGTAAACATGTACCTATTTGTCGGGCAAACAATTTTATTCTTCTGCTCTAGCCTCCTTGCTATGACCTGTTCAATAGATATGCATGTATATGCAAGCAAATGCGACCATTTTCAATACAGTTCAATATTTGGTTCAATTAGGCTAAACGGTTCAAAATTTCAAATAAATAGACAAACAACACAACCATCAATCAATTAGTGGATTAACGTTTCAAATTCATAATTTGATATATATACAGAAAATCATGTTTTTGATGCCAATTCACAACAATAAACCTAAGTAAATTTTGGTTCTCACACCAGTCTAATGGAAATATATAGATATCACACCTTCGAAACACGAACATAAATACTGGTGATGGCGCGCCATCATCAGAATCATGTCCGGGCGACTAGAGTGTGACCCTATATCTATCTAGTATATTAAAACTTCGAATATACATTCATGATGCGTATATGCAAAATAATCATATACTAGATTGTCCAAATTCAAAATAAATAAATATTCAAATACATATAAAACGATTTAAATTTTCAAAACAAAATTTGTTTTCATTTGAAAAATATACTCTTCACACTCGTTCTAGGATGCTACTGATCCTATCTCTAACGAGTCATTCTAATTGGATATTACTAATCCAATATCTGATGAATTCTTTCGTATGGTTCTAATGTGTCTTGTTCTCGAGCTCTGTAAACCAAAGCTCCGATACCAAATGTGACGACATGGAATTTCGCTCGATCTGAATCAGTCGTTAAACCGATCTAGACCGTTTGAAACCCCTGATCGTTTTGGGAACAGGACAAATTGGAATGCAGACAGAAGAACATTTCATTGTTATTACAACAATTCCATCAGATACAAGAATATACAGAGTATAAATGAATAAATTACAGTCGATAAATATCTGAGATTACAATAAATTACATAGCAGCGGAAAATATTACAAAGCACAACTGAAGGTGATATACGGATACAGAGCTTTCCGAGCATCGTTCCAGCTGTAAATCAGGATCCTGTGAATATAAATCTGCAAAACCAAAACTACTAGCTGCCCGTGCGGAAATAAGGGCACCCAGAGTTTAGGTTGAAACAATAAACTCCAGGTCAGTCATGTGACTGGTGTGAAAACTAAAACAGTTATTTAAAATTTTACTTTTAAAAAAAAAGAGTAATTCAAGGGACCACGCCGTATAACACGGAACGGGTTTCCTCCCAAGAACACTAGTGCATATAACAAAACAGCGCAATGCTTTTTCGAAAAATGAAGCTATTATAAGACCCAGGTCCCATCACACAATGCAACGCAAGCCGGAGGATAGGGTTTTCCCTTATAATAGCCAAACATGCTTGGTATGTTTAAAACAAATCATTTGATACTATAATAAGTGTATAGTGTCAAAACAACTTCAATCATAAATATCAATCATAGGCGGCATAGCTACCATCTACTATGTCGCCATACTAGTTCTACAATCGGATCCGTTATTTCGTATTGGAAATTGGATTTCCGTCATGAGTCGAGGCAAGGGGCAAGCTCCTCTTCGCTTCGAGACATTCTAGCAAATGCCTCAGGACTACACACTCTGGGTAACCCCTGGATGCTTCAGGGCCGGTCCTCTCTTACGTTTGAGGATTAGTTATTCCTGAACACACGTTTCCCGGTCCTTACAGACCTATAATCGAGGCGCCTCGCATTCCAACAACCATATAGGTGAAAAGTAGATATAAATGTCAGGGCTGGTAGGTCACTAACACCACCATAGCTAGAAAGAAACGTCGTGCTCTCCCTGCAGTCCTTATCCCGTTTTTAACTCATACCGAGGTGTGAGGCTCGCGAATCCATGCTATACACAAAGCTGTGCCACGTAGGCCATGCTTTGATCATCAACCACAAGACTTTGCTTTTCAACAAAAGCCTTGATCATTTGCCACTTAGGCGTGCCACACAGGCAATTCATGCCATGCGACTGATGTCCATCGATATACAACCTCTGAGCTCGTATGTCTCTGAGAAGAGCGTTAAGCAAGAGAATAAATTCTCCTCTGCCAAACAGATGTATATTTAATAGAGATCAATCAACACAGAATAAAATCCAATGTCAGACACACCGTCCATTTACAAGTTCATTCTGGGTCTGAACGAAACCGGAGGCACTTTCCTCGCATATCCATCGATCTCCAAGTACGTCTGGACGACCACCAACTAATTCCCTCATCTTAGGTGTACAGCGCAATCAAGATCATCAGTAATCACCCAAACGATGTGAAGACTTCCAGTCTTCGACCACCGTCTTCATCTTCGACTTATCGTCGAATCGGTTATTCAGAATGGGTATAACCCGACCTTTCTGAATAACCCACGTATATAGTAAACAAATGTTACACAAACACAACATACGCCTCATTCCAATTTAGCAGCCACTAACCGTAAATCAACAAGAGAACAATTTCCCAAATATTAACCCCGAAGGCCGAAACCAACATCAGATCAATACCCAGGAAACCATTCTTCTTAGCTAACCTACAGCTAGTTGCTAAATTTCACATTCTTAGGGAAAGGTTCCCATTAATTTTATCAAAGATAAATTCTTTTCAATTTATTCTTTAATCTTCCTTTGGATATCGTTTCAAACCAAATTATGGTTTTCCAAACTAGTCGGGATTAGCGAACCACACCGAAGTAATTATTTGTTTTATTTCCCAATCCCAACCTATTTATCCCATGAAGCAAAACTGGTAATACTCCATATCTAACACCACGGTGTTATCGGTAAAATTAATTACCATTTCACGTTCAAATCTATTTAAAGATTTAACTATCGCTTTGGAGCAAAACTGGTGATACTCCGTTCTCGATCATTTCAATCTAATTAAAGATTCATTAAAACTTCACTTAGTTTTAATCTTTAACGGGGTTAAAGAATCAGTGTCATTTAAAACACGGTTCACGATAAACCCAAAGTCACATCCCATTCCATCAGCCCTTAACCGTAAAATAGCAAGTGAGCAATTCCCTAAATATTAACCCCGAAGGCCGAAACCAGCATCAGATCAATACCCAAGAAACCATTCAACTTAACTAACCTCCAGTTAATTTCTGATTTTCTTAACTCCATTGGGTCTAAGAACAGTATTATTAAAGATACCGTTCACGACAACCCAAAATCACATTCCATTAATTATCGGGTTAAAGAACAAGTGTTATTTAAAACGTCGTTCACGATAAACCCAAAAATCAATTCAAATTCAAATTCCAATTAAATACCATTTAATTGGTACACTTCATTAAATCTAAATAAGAAGATTTAATCCTTTTCACAACTGGGCTCAAGAACAGTGTTAATGAAGACACCATTCACGACAAACCCAAATCACATTCGATATTAAATACAAGGCTCTGAATAGAAAATATATCGGCTTATATTCAATATCAAATTTTGAAATCAACAAATATCGTATTGGAAATAACGATATAAATATATCTTTCAAATTTCCATAACAATATCTGTATAATCATGAAATCCGACATCGAACTATTCCGAAGATAATTTCGATTCAAATCCATTCCAATTTATATATTGGAAATTCTGGTTATTTTAAAACCATTTCAAATCCAGTTTATTTATTTTAAAAATATTGAATTTATAATTCTAGTTCAAAACTATTTCATTTTGATAAAAATACATTTTTACGTTTTCAAATGTGGATTTTTTCATCCCTGTTCTTTCCAATTCACATATTATTATTTTACACAAATTATTAATATTTTTAATAATTTTATCAAGGCCCGTATAGTCGATTTCCATCAACGGCCATCGAACTACACTTACAGCGACCTTTTCTGAAATTGATTTGGACTTATCTCCTAATCCTACCGTTAGATTTCAAATTTCTAATATTCATTGGAAAGCTCTTTTCGATACGAACCCAACGGTTTCGGTTTGAGGAGAATCCGATGGCCGGATCTCCCGTAATGTCCGTCCGAAGTCAATGGTCGAAATTTTCGAACTGCCGCAGCGCGGCGCGTTCCATTCAGGCCATTATATTATATATATGATATATATAATATATATTTCATCGATTTCTATTTAAAATGAATTTTATAAATCATTTTAAATCCGCTTTCAAAACAAATTCAAATTCTATTTTTATTCTATTCAATTCGAATTCTATTTATATTCAATTCAATTCGAATTCTATTTATATTCAATTCAATTCGAATTCGTTTTCTATTCAATTCGAATTCGTTTTCTATTCAATTCAATTCGAATTCGATCGATAAAATTATCGTTCGCGTCAAAATAGCGCATCTCTAATCAACACGGCTTTATATTTTTCAATAACTTCGTTATTTTATTCAACAAATGAATATATATTTCAACACATGACTAATCTCAACGGATGAGTACTGTCAACACATGAACTTTTATTTTATAATGATAAAGATGTAAATTTTATTGTTAAATTATTTCGTTCAACACATGACTAATCTCAACGAATGAGTACGGTCAACACATGAACCTTTATTTTATAATGATAAAGATGTAAATTTTATTGTTAAAATATTTCGTTCAACACATGACTAATCTCAACGAATGAGTACAGTCAACACATGAACCTATATTTTAAAATATCCTTTATTTTCCCGATTGGAATGAGGCCCAATCAATTACCATATAATGTTAATTATATGGATTCCATACAACACATGTATATCACAGCAACGATAAATCAACAAACATCCAAAGTGCGTTCTACACTGTATAAGCATCAAATATAGATATTCGACGCATATACAGCCTGTCAATCAATCGATCGACATACAGCTAAATATTGGGACTGGTGTATGTTATATATCATCCCAATACCCGTGTGGGGTTTTCAAACAATCAACACAGATTTTATTTGTGTAGTTGGGCGATGTGTAAAATTTATCGTCCCAATCAATATCAGTCAAATCAGTGTGTATAAACAAACCGTCCGATCTGTTTATATTTATTTTATTTTATATACACGTTAAAAATTATATTTTTAACTATAAAATATTTTCAATTATATAAATATTTTATTTTATTCCACATCACACAATCAACTACACATCAAAATCAACAAGCATACAAGCCGTCCATGGTCTGTGGACGACGGGTGTCGGGTGCTACTAAACACCGTCTACATCCTAGTATATATATATATTTAACTAGAAAAGAAGATTTAAAGTGAGAAGTTCTCACCAATAGCTAATCCAAATGCCATGACTCTTCTTATCTAGAAATCTTCGTCGTTCTCGCCTTTCTGTCTATTTCGTTGTCCATAGCCACTACATATATAAAAAATCACGTTTTTATATTTTTGCTATCTATATATAAAAATCATATTTTTTATAATCACTCCATATGGATAAAAATTCTATTTTTACATCGCTACTCTCTACATAAAGATTTCGCCTTTTCAAATATAAAGATTTAATCTTTAACTTCTACTTCTAATATAAAGATTGAATTTTTTATTTCACTACATATATAAAGGTGATATTTTTACTATCTTACCTATATAAAAATTCTATTTTTATACCTTTACCATATAAAAGATTATATTTTTATACTTCTACAATATAAAAGATTATATTTTTAACCAAAGTTATTTATTTTCAAAAACCATATTTTTATTTAGCAACACATATATAGAAACCATACATTTTATGCAAAATTATATATACAAAAATCATGTTTTCATTTCAAAAAAATGTACTCTTTTTCGTTGTTAAAAATCTAAACTCTATAGGATTAAAAATCTAAACTTGATAGGATAAAAAAAAATAAACTTTATAGGGTTAAAAATTCACATTTTGCTGTTCGAATTGGAAGGGGGAGGTAAGTCGTGATGCTGGCCGGCGACAGCACTCTAGCGGCGCGGTGGGGCCTCTTCAGGTCGGCGGCGGCGCTCAGACAGTGGCGGGCGGTGGCATTCTTCCTTCGATTTGGATCTAAGGCTTTGGGGGGGGGGGGTACGGTTGCAGCGGTGTCGCGAGGGAGGAGAAGGGAAGAAGGAGGAGGTGTTGAACGCGACGGAGGAGAAGAAGAGGAGGGCGGAGAGGAAGTGGAGGCGGTGGCCTAGGGCGGCGCAGCGCCCTGTCTGGTGGAGCGACGGCTCCTCTAGGTTTTTTCTCTCGTATGAATAAGGAACGAAGGAAGGGGGGCCAGAGAGGAAATAAGGGGAGGGTTTTATTTTTTAATTTATTTAATTATTTAATTTCAAAAAGTTGGCTTTTTCATTTGACCTCTAAACGAGGCCCACCGCCTGTCGTCCATAGCTAATTACCCCCATTCCGAACACAATGGGATATGTATCGTAAGCTGATTCGATCGTTTCGATCAGTTTTCGTCAAATTTACATTTAAATCATTATATTGAATTTTTAACATACATTTCAATTTACTGGGGTCACATACTAACTCTAAAAATTTCAAAAAAAATATTTCTAGCTTCGTATTGATGATACGGTCCTAACAAAACTAGTTTCGTCAAATTCTGAGACAGTTTGAAAATGGCCAATTTCCAGTCGATTAAAATCAACTGAAACTGGTCAAACGCGTTTTCCTTTTCCACGCTCACATATTGAATCGAAAAATTACGAAATTCGAAACCTAGCAATAATTTGACACTGCGGATCCAACAAAAGTGGTTTCATCGAAATCCGAGGTCGTTTGCAAAATGGCTATTTTCAACGGCCGAAATTCCATAGCGACTATTCTGAATTTTCATTTGCACATAACTTTTGATTCCCGCTATGAAATTTTGATTCTTCGGATTCGTTGAAAAGATATTCTCAATTAGATTCTATTATTTTTGATTTCTCTAAATTCCGGTTTATTTTGAATCCTGTACATTCATTTGAAGTTTGAAATCGAATTATCGAACTACCGCGCCATTTTCAATTCCTTTTATAATTTAAAATAATTATTTATATTCTAACGGTGATCGATATAATATATACGTTCTAATTCTATTCAAAATAAATTTTTCGTCGATATTATTTAAAATAATTCATTTTAAATATGCAAAATTCATCTAAATTGCCAAAATAAAAAATTTAAACTAGCTTGGATTTTCGGGTTGTTACACTCCTGCTCCAAGCTCTTCCAGTATATCTGTGTTTCCCGACTACTTGACTTCCCATACAAATTTAGGCACCCAAGAGTTTAGGGAAACAAACAAATAAACTCCGGGTCAGTCATGGGACTGGTATGAGTAAAACAGTTTAAAACAGTTTGAGCCATTTAAACGATATCTCATAAGACCACGCCGTATAACGGAACGGGTTTTTCCCTTATGAGAATCCAAATTTATCTTTATATCAAAAACCTTTTGATATTATAATAATGTCTATCAACCACAATATAATAATCATCTAGCAGAAACGCTTTCTTCTCGCGTTCTACATATATAGTATACAATCAAAACCGCAAGCACGTATTGGGTAATGGATTTCAACCTATGACAAGGTATGGAACCACCTTTCGCTAGTGTACCTCTAGAGAGGAATACACTAGGTTCAACAAGAACATCTTGTGTAACAACCCTGAATTTTTGGGCCAATTTAAAATTTATTTTAAGTGATTTTAATGAGTTTTGATATTTAAAATAATCTATTTTAAATAATTTTGATTTAAATCGAAGTTAGAATGAATAATTCAATTTTAATTATAAAAAGAGTTAGAAATAGCGCGGTAGTTTGAAAAGTCAAACTTGAACTTTGACTGACCATATAGGATGCAAAATTTAACGGATTTTAGTGAAACCAAAAATATTAGAATCTATTTAAAAATATCTTTCCAACGAATCCAAAAAATCGAAATTTCATAGCGGAAATCAAAAGTTATGGCCAATTCAATTTTTAGAAAGGTAGCTGGGTAATTTGCATAGGTCAATAATGCTACTTTTTGCATATAAAGGAATTTCGACTCGAAACCACTTCCATTGAGTTCGAAATGATGTTTCTGCATTGAAAAACAGTAAACACTTATATATTTTGAGTTTCAGAAATTATTTGTTTAAAAATGTATTTTTAATATTAAATATACTGGCCTTAAAAATAGTCATTTTTCAAACAGTCTCAGAATTCGATGAAAATAATTTTTCTGGGTTCGTATCGTCAAAACAAAGCTAAAAATTATTTTTCGGTAATTTTTAAAATTAAAATATAATTATAATTGATTTTTCAGTGTAAACGGGCAAATTTTTTACTTTAAAAATTCATACGAGCTCAGAATTGAACGAAATTAATTTTCATAGGTCCACAGCATCAAAACATAGCTAAATATATTTTTTCGAGAATTTTTGAAGTTAATTTGTGACCTCGGTGAATTTTCATGTACGGTACACATTAAAATATTAACAAAATAATATAATTATTCCAAAACTCATAATAAATTTCGGAATTGGGTCCTGTAACATGTTCCATTTCGTTCAGAAGGTGTCAAAACCTTAAGAACGACAGTAAGCAGGCCTGGATCGGAGTTCGGACCAAAACGGGCTTAAACGGGCTAACTAATAATTAGTTAACCCTAATATAATATTATAAAAGGACGAAAATCACTGTTCATCATCTCCAAGCCGTCATTTGCTGAAGCCCCCAAACCCATAGTCTTCAAAACTTCAAACTCAGTTTTTTCCTCCGTTTCTTAACGGAATTTAGCGTGTGAGTACTCGTTTCGAAGCTCTTCGCGAGCTCTACAAGCTCCGACCAAACCCGCTCCTCCTCGTCGCCCGTAGCCACCGCCACGACAGCCCAAACCCGCTGCGTTTGCACCTCCGCCACCACCACCGGTCACGTGCGCACCTCCTCCCTTCTCCGGCGCAGGTAGACCTCTCCAAGTCGGACAACCTCCAACAAACGGTTCGTGAAACCATCGCCTATAACTCCAGAAAATCGCAATCAAAGTTTTGAACGTTCTAAGGTAAATTTTATTTCAGATTTCCCCACGCTTTTAAGCGTTGCTGCAGCAGTTGTTAAAGGCCTGATTTTGATTTTTCCTTTGAAGTCGCATTGGAATTGTTCCAGATCCGAAACCAAGTGAATTCGAACATCAAATCTAATCGAACCTGAATCATCTTCTCAGACCAAACACTGTGAGAATTTTATTTTTAAATTTAATTTAATTTATTTAATTGTTTGTCTATAATGGTTAATCTTAGATCTAATATGTCAGGATGTAAAACATAGATCTTAATTGTTTACACCATATGATGTTTAATCTAAAATTGCATGAAATTTCAGGTTTAAATCCGAATTAATAATAAATTAAAATTAATTATGTGTTCTTCATTTAATCATGCCATGTTGATTATTTATTCCTTATCAAATCAAGGTGAGAACTCTTTTCTCACTCATTTTTAATGTTCAGTAATTATTTATTTTATTAAATAATTATATTTTAACGCCTGTGATGATTTGTTGTGAATTAATTCCGTGTTATTCATAATTGGTTGTGAGTTAATGTTTGGGTTATTGCGATGTTTGGATTTGAAATTGTGTAATAGGAATGTAAATTTATTAACACTAATTATTAATAAATTATGTAACACAGCCATACACAAGTTACCTGACTTGTGTATGTTGATTGGGCCGTTATTTTCACATTAATCGCCCAAGTGCACAAACAATACACTGTTATTTGAATTTTGTTGTAATGATCATTATGTGTTGTTTGTATGTTAAATTTAATGTATATTGGTTTAATGTCAATTGCATGAATGATGAACGTCGATTGAATTATTGAAATGTAATTTTGTGATTGTTGGAATTAGCATATACCTTATTTTGAAAATGCGTTGTTTTGGAAATTCATGTTTTGAATGCATTGGTTGTGTCTCATTCCGATGAAAGAAATTTGAAACTTTTCAAATGATTTTCCATTACAATTTAATGTGGAATTTAATAACATTAAATGTAATTTAATGTGAATTAAGCTGTCTTGATAATTTCATGCTATCTTTGGCGAAAATGGTTAATAACATTAATTTAATTTATCATATAATAAATGATTCAAGTTTTGAAATTTGAAAATTATCACTTAACATTTATTAAAATAAATAGGATATGCTTGACCCGAGGTTAGATTGAGTTGTGGTATAAGACTGCCCGGACCCGCCCGGCATTTCCAACAGCTACAACAATATATATCTAATGTGAGAGGTTAATGCGATATTAATTAATTAATTAATATAAAGGTTTGAAATTCAAAGGGTCATGCATTTGAAAGATTTTTTATTATGATAATAGATGCAGCATTAATGATGGATTAATAAAGAAGGAGAGTTTTTTTTTAAATTCCAAAATGTAACATTTCATTAAAAGTCTTATAAGAACGTTGAAAATGTTTAGTAATAAAAGTCTAATCTTTTATTAAAGATTAGAACGCTAAAATATTAGTAAATAAAAGTTGTTTCTTTTATTAAAGTTATGAACGCTAAAACGTTTTTAATAATAAAAGTCTTCTTTTATTAATGTTAAGTACGTTAAATAGGTTTTGATAATAAAAGTTAATCCTTTTATTAAGATTAATAACGTTAGGTATGTTTAAATAATAAAAGGTATTCTTTTATTAATATTAATAACTTTAAGTATATTTTTGTTAACGTAAGTTATTAGGATTAAGAACGCTGAATTTATTTTGATATGTAAAGAAAGACATTAACATTAAATTTTGTTAATAAAAGAAAAGAAAGACATTAACATTAATTTTTGTTAATAAAAGAAAAGAAAAACATTAACATTGATTTTTATTTAAAAAGAAAATGATTCATTTTGGTTAAAAAGAAAAGATGGAATTTCACCGTCATTTTTGTTGAATTGAAAGGATACAAATTTTCACCGTCTTGTGTTAATAATGAAATATAAAAGAATTCCACTGTATGTAAATTTACATTATTTTATAATGTTAAAATTTAAGAAAATGCACCGTATGTTAAATTGACATTTTTGTTTAATGTAAAAAGAAAAGAAATCCACCGTATGCTATTTCACATTAATTTATAATGTAATATAATTGAAATACACCGCATGTTAAGTTAACATTATTTAAAATGTTAATATAAAGAAAATTAACTGTATGAAGTTAACATATTTTTAATGTTAATATTAAAGAGTATTTACCCGTAGGATGAATTAACATATTTTTAATGTTAATAAATAGGAAATGCATTATATGTAAATTTAACATTATTTTTAATGTTAATAAAAAGGAATTGAACCGTATGTAAATTTAACATTATTTTTAATGTTAATAAAAAGGAATTGAACCGTATGTAAATTTAACATTATTTTTAATGTTAATAAAAAGGAATTGAACCGTATGTAAATTTAACATTATTTTTAATGTTAATAAAAAGGAATTGAACCGTATGTAAGATTAACATTAATTATAATGTTAAACAAAGAGAATTTACCTCGTAAGGAAAATGTACATTATTTATAAATGTATATGAAAAGGAAAGATTGATTTACATGATTCTAATGTAAATATTAAAAGAGAATGGACCATATGATTTATTAACATTATTTTAATGTTATATAAAAAGAAAAGATTGTTTAACATTATTTTTGATATTGATTAAAAAGAAGATTGCACCGTATGTATTAACACACTTTTATTAATGTATGTATAAAAAGAGAAATTTTCATTGTAAGAGAAATTGGCATTAACATTTATTTATAATGTTAATATTAGAGTATTTTCACCACATGATAAGATGTACACTTTTATTTGTAAAAGTAAGTTGGCATTTTCACTGTATGATAAGATTTACTTTTTATTTGTAAAATAAGGTAGGAATTCACCGCATGACAAGGTTTACTCTTTATTTTGTAAATATAAAGTAGGAATTTGCGATGTATCAAAATATACATTTTTCATGTGTAATGTCAAGATAGAAAAATTAACATTATTTTCAATGTTAATAAAAATAGAAAATGCATTGTATGTTTAGGTAACATTATTTTCAATGTTAAATAAAAGAAAAACATACCGTAGGATAAAAATACATTATTTCTAATGTATATTAAAAGAGAATTTTTCATCGTAGGAAATGTACATTATTTATAATGTGAATAGAATGGAAATGTCATCGTAAAATAAAATTACATTTTAGATGTAATTGAGATTGAGAATGCATTTAGAAAGAGAATGAGTATTTTATATAGGTAAATAGAATCGTAATATAATTGAAAGATGAAATGGAATAGATAGAGCGATGAATTATAATTTACGTTTTAATGTAAATTATAAAGATTTTAAAATAAAAATAAAATAAAAGGGGATAATTCACCGTCTAATTATAAATTACATTTTCATGTAAGATTAAGAAGTGGAAAAAAAATAAAGGAAAAGGGGAGATGTATGTAAGAACGATGAATTAAACGAATTATTTATATTTATATATTTATATATATATAAAATTAAACGAATCAAGCGCGGTAGTTTGCGTTTTGAAATCGAACTTTTAAACGACTATACCGGAAGATCAAACCGTCGGATTTTCCCGAAACTGAAACCGCTAGGACCGTCTTGGAAAAATCTTTCCAACGATATATAATACGTCAAAATCCAACGGTTAGATTTTGAGAAATGTAAAATCAAAATTGGTTGAATGCAGCGCCATAGTCGCCGATGGACTTAAGGCGTCGTTATATAAAAATTTAATTATTTTAAATAATTAAAATAGGAATGAATCGTTAATAAAAATAATTATTAATGTGTAAGAAGGATTTTCAATATATATATATATATACGAGGATTATTTGGAAAGTCCGAGTTTATCTCATTCCAAATAATTAAACGACGTTTAATAATCCAAGATTGGAAGACGGCGATTGAAGACCGTCAAATCTCCACATCGAATGGACGATGATGACTGTTGCATTAGAATGGCTCGCTACCATGATAAGGTAATAGTAGGAGTTGCCCGGACGTAGTGTTGATTTGTACGGGTTTGGCTTTCGCTCAGACCCAGAGCATAAGCTTATAAATGGATTGTGTGTCTGACATCGTACTCCATTATATATCATGTTATTAATCTTCTGTCGAATGTATGGATGTTTGGTGGCGAAGAATTTATTCTCTTGCTTAACACCCGTTCATATATTTCGGCAAAGGATTGGTAGTGTGATATGGAGTGATGATGTGGCATGCCAAGATGCAATGATCAAGGCTTTGTTGAAAAGCAGGCCTTGTGGATGATGATCAAAGCATAGTCTGTTTAGGCATAACTTTGTGTATATCGTGACTTTGCGAGCCTCACACCTCGGTATGAGTCAAAAACGGGATATGGACCGTAAGGAGTGCACACGTTTCTTTCTAGCTAGAGTGGTGTCAGTGACCTACCAGCCTTGATATTTTACTTATGTGGATGATGGATTTTGAGGCGCCTCGGATTTTTATAGGTCGATAGTGATCATATTATAGGTTCAAAGGAACCGGGAAACGTGTGTTCAGGCATAACCAATCCACTGCCCATAGGCGGGGACCGGCCCTACCGCATCCAAGGGTTCACTGCGGGGGATCCTGAGGCATTTGCTAGAGTGTCTCGAATCGAAGAGGAGCTTGCCCCTAGCCTCGACTCATGATGGAAATCCAATTTCCAATACGACCTTGCGGTTTTGATTGTAGAACTAGTATTGGCGACATGATATATGGTACCCATGCCTTCTAGGATTGATACTTATGATTGAAATGTTTTTATTTAAAACATATACACACTAATAATACTATCGTTTTTTTACGTATCAAGCATCTTTTGGCCATTATAAGGTAAAACCCTATCCTCTGGTGTGCGTTGCATTGTGTGATGGGACTTGGGTCTTATAATGGTTTCATTTTTCCAAAAAGACATTGCGTTGTTTAACGATTTACTTTATTATGCACGGCAATCCATTGGAGTAAACCCGTTCCGCGTTAGCGGCGTGGTCCTTGGATTTGCCTTATTACTATTAGTTAAACTAGTTAAGAATTCTCACACTAGTCCCACGACTGACCTGTAGTTTGTTTCACTTTGCAAACTCGGGTGCCCTCTTTCCACACGGGCAGTCGAGTAGCTTTTTGTAGATATAGTTAAGCAGGATCCTGGATTGAAGTCTGAAGCCGGGTCCAGAATATTGATGGCCTTCCGCTGAGATTAGTTCCGCTGCAATGTATTTAATTTAATTTAAATGTTTCTTCCGCTATATTATTTATGGATGTACTCTGATATATTCTGTACTCTGATGTAACATTTATTATTGATGTTATAAAAGTCTGTGTTTTTGTTCTGTTGTGTTGTATGCCCAAAGTTAACGTACGCGGGTTTTGCACGGTCTTGATCGATTTTGCGATCGATTGGGGTCGGGCGAAATGCGTGTCGTTACAGGTGGTATCAGAGCTTTGGTTAGCTCAAATCTTTGGGGTACAACTCATTAGAACTAAACAAAAGACTCATCAGAGATTGGATTAGTAATATCCAATAAGAATACTCATTAGAGATAGGATCAGCAGTATCCTAGAATGAGAAAACTCATTAGAGATAGGGTTAGTAATGCCCTAGAATGAGTTGGGAGTAGCAAGCCTATAATATACGTATTTGTGATTAATTATACTCTATTTTGAAAAATACGATTTTGAATATATAAAAAGTTATATATTTGAAAGTTAGTCAACTAATGAGATTATTTAAACCAATGGGGAGAATATATATATATATAAATTAGTTAGTTAATTAATCAACTTTTAGCTTCGTTCCTTTTCGAGGACGAAAAGTTTTTAAGTGGGGGAGACTGTAACAACCCTGAATTTTTGGGCCAATTCAAAATTTATTTTAAGTGATTTTAATGAGTTTTGATATTTAAAATAATATATTTTAAATAATTTTGATTTAAATCGAAGTTAGAATGAATAATTCAATTTTAATTATAAAAAGAGTTAGAAATACCGCGGTAGTTAGAAAAGTCAAACTTGAACTTTGACTGACCGTACAGGATGCAAAATTTAACGAATTTTAGTGAAACCAAAAATATTAGAATCTATTTAAAAATATCTTTCTAACGAATCCGAAAAATCGAAATTTCATAGCGGAAATCAAAAGTTATGTCCAATTCAATTTTTAGAAAGGTAGCTGAGTAATTTGCATAGGTCAATAATGCTACTTTTTGCATATAAAGGAATTTCGACTCGAAACCACTTCCATTGAGTTCGAAATGATGTTTCTGCATTGAAAAACAGTAAACACTTATATATTTTGAGTTTCAGAAATTATTTGTTTAAAAATGTATTTTTAATATTAAATATACTGGCCTTAAAAATAGTCATTTTTCAAACAGTCTCAGAATTCGACGAAAATAATTTTTTTAGGTTCGTATCATCAAAACAAAGCTAAAAATGATTTTTCGGTAATTTTTAGAATTAAAATATAATTATAATTGATTTTTCAGTGTAAACGGGCAAATTTTTGACTTTAAAAATTCATTAAAAATTCATACGAGCTCAGAATTGAACGAAATTAATTTTCATAGGTCCACTGCATCAAAACATAGCTAAATATATTTTTTCGAGAATTTTTGAAGTTAATTTGTGACCTCGGTGAATTTCCATGTACGGTACACATTAAAATATTAACAAAATAATATAATTATTCCAAAACTCATAATAAATTTCGGAATTGGGTCCTGTAACATGTTCCATTTCGTTCAGAAGGTGTCAAAACCTTAAGAACGACAGTAAGCAGGCCTGAATCGGAGTTCGGACCAAAACGGGCTTAAACGGGCTAATTAATAATTAGTTAACCCTAATATAATATTATAAAAGGACGAAAATCACTGTTCATCATCTCCAAGCCGTCATTTGCTGAAGCCCCCAAACCCATAGTCTTCAAAACTTCAAACTCAGTTTTTTCCTCCGTTTCTTAACGGAATTTAGCGTGTGAGTACTCGTTTCGAAGCTCTTCGCGAGCTCTACAAGCTCCGACCAAACCCGTTCCTCCTCGTCGCCCGTAGCCACCGCAACGACAGCCCAAACCCGCTGCGTTTGCACCTCCGCCACCACCACCGGTCACGTGCGCACCTCCTCCCTTCTCCGGCGCAGGTAGACCTCTCCAAGCCGGACAACCTCCAACAAACGGTTCGTGAAACCATCGCCTATGACTCCAGAAAATCGCAATCAAAGTTTTGAATGTTCTAAGGTAAATTTTATTTCAGATTTCCCCACGCTTTTAAGCGTTGCTGCAGCAGTTGTTAAAGGCCTGATTTTGATTTTTCCTTTGAAGTCGCATTGGAATTGTTCCAGATCCGAAACCAAGTGAATTCGAACATCAAATCTAATCGAACCTGAATCATCTTCTCAGACCAAACACTGTGAGAATTTTATTTTTAAATTTAATTTAATTTATTTAATTGTTTGTCTATAATGGTTAATCTTAGATCTAATATGTCAGGATGTAAAACATAGATCTTAATTGTTTACACCATATGATGTTTAATCTAAAATTGCATGAAATTTCAGGTTTAAATCCGAATTAATAATAAATTAAAATTAATTATGTGTTCTTCATTTAATCATGCCATGTTGATTATTTATTCCTTATCAAATCAAGGTGAGAACTCTTTTCTCACTCATTTTTAATGTTCAGTAATTATTTATTTTATTAAATAATTATATTTTAACGCCTGTGATGATTTGTTGTGAATTAATTCTGTGTTATTCATAATTGGTTGTGAGTTAATGTTTGGGTTATTGCGATGTTTGGATTTGAAATTGTGTAATAGGCACGTAAATTTATTAACACTAATTATTAATAAATTATGTAACACAGCCATACACAAGTTACCTGACTTATGTATGTTGATTGGGCAGTTATTTTCACATTAATCGCCCAAGTGCACAAACAATACACTGTTATTTGAATTTTTTTGTAATGATCATTATGTGTTGTTTGTATGTTAAATTTAATGTATATTGGTTTAATGTCAATTGCATGAATGATGAACGTCGATTGAATTATTGAAATGTAATTTTGTGATTGTTGGAATTAGCATATACCTTATTTTGAAAATGCGTTGTTTTGGAAATTCATGTTTTGAATGCATTGGTTGTGTCTCATTCCGATGAAAGAAATTTGAAACTTTTCAAATGATTTTCCGTTACAGAATTAATGTGGAATTTAATAACATTAAATGTAATTTAATGTGAATTAAGCTGTCTTGATAATTTCATGCTATCTTTGGCGAAAATGGTTAATAACATTAATTTCATTTATCATATAATAAATGATTCAAGTTTTGAAATTTGAAAATTATCACTTAACATTTATTAAAATAAATAGGATATGCTTGACCCGAGGTTAGATTGAGTTGTGGTATAAGACTGCCCGGACCCGCCCGGCATTTCCAGCAACCACAACAATATATATCTAATGTGAGAGGTTAATACGATATTAATTAATTAATTAATTAATATAAAGGTTTGAAATTCTAATGGTCATGCATTTTGAAAGATTTTTTATTATGATAATAGATGCAGCATTAATGATGGATTAATAAAGAAGGAGAGTTTTTTTTAAATTCCAAAATGTAACATTTCATTAAAAGTCTTATAAGAACATTGAAAATGTTTAGTAATAAAAGTCTAATCTTTTATTAAAGATTAGAATGCTAAAATATTAGTAAATAAAAGTTGTTTCTTTTATTAAAGTTATGAACGCTAAAACGTTTTTAATAATAAAAGTCTTCTTTTATTAATGTTAAGTACGTTAAATAGGTTTTGATAATAAAATTAATCCTTTTATTAAGATTAATAACGTCAGGTATGTTTAAATAATAAAAGGTATTCTTTTATTAATATTAATAACTTTAAGTATATTTTTGTTAACGTAAGTTATTAGGATTAAGAACGCTGAATTTATTTTGATATGTAAAGAAAGACATTAACATTAAATTTTGTTAATAAAAGAAAAGAAAGACATTAACATTAATTTTTGTTAATAAAAGAAAAGAAAGACATTAACATTGATTTTTATTTAAAAAGAAAATGATTTCATTTTGGTTAAAAAGAAAAGATGGAATTTCACCGTCATTTTTGTTGAATTGAAAGGATACAAATTTTCACCGTCTTGTGTTAATAATGAAATATAAAAGAATTCCACTGTATGTAAATTTACATTATTTTATAATGTTAAAATTTAAGAAAATGCACCGTATGTTAAATTGACATTTTTGTTTAATGTAAAAAGAAAAGAAATCCACCGTATGCTATTTCACATTAATTTATAATGTAATATAATTGAAATACACCGCATGTTAAGTTAACATTATTTAAAATGTTAATATAAAGAAAATTAACTGTATGAAGTTAACATATTTTTAATGTTAATATTAAAGAGTATTTACCCGTAGGATGAATTAACATATTTTTAATGTTAATAAATAGGAAATGCATTATATGTAAATTTAACATTATTTTTAATGTTAATAAAAAGGAATTGAACCGTATGTAAATTTAACATTATTTTTAATGTTAATAAAAAGGAATTGAACCGTATGTAAATTTAACATTATTTTTAATGTTAATAAAAAGGAATTGAACCGTATGTAAATTTAACATTATTTTTAATGTTAATAAAAAGGAATTGAACCGTATGTAAGATTAACATTATTTATAATGTTAAACAAAGAGAATTTACCTCGTAAGGAAAATGTACATTATTTATAAATGTATATGAAAAGGAAAGATTGATTTACATGATTCTAATGTAAATATTAAAAGAGAATGGACCATATGATTTATTAACATTATTTTAATGTTATATAAAAAGAAAAGATTGTTTAACATTATTTTTGATATTGATTAAAAAGAAGATTGCACCGTATGTATTAACACACTTTTATTAATGTATGTATAAAAAGAGAAATTTTCATTGTAAGAGAAATTGGCATTAACATTTATTTATAATGTTAATATTAGAGTATTTTCACCACATGATAAGATGTACACTTTTATTTGTAAAAGTAAGTTGGCATTTTCACTATATGATAAGATTTACTTTTTATTTGTAAAATAAGGTAGGAATTCACCGTATGACAAGGTTTACTCTTTATTTTGTAAATATAAAGTAGGAATTTGCGATGTATCAAAATATACATTTTTCATGTGTAATGTCAAGATAGAAAAATTAACATTATTTTCAATGTTAATAAAAATAGAAAATGCATTGTATGTTTAGGTAACATTATTTTTAATGTTAAATAAAAGAAAAACATACCGTAGGATAAAAATACATTATTTCTAATGTATTTTAAAAGAGAATTTTTCATCGTAGGAAATGTACATTATTTATAATGTGAATAGAATGGAAATGTCATCGTAAAATAAAATTACATTTTAGATGTAATTGAGATTGAGAATGCATTTAGAAAGAGAATGAGTATTTTATATAGGTAAATGGAATCGTAATATAATTAAAAGATGAAATGGAATAGATTGAGCGATGAATTATAATTTACGTTTTAATGTAAATTATAAAGATTTTAAAATAAAAATAAAATAAAAGGGGATAATTCACCGTCTAATTATAAATTACATTTTCATGTAAGATTAAGAAGTGGAAAAAAAATAAAGGAAAAGGGGAGATGTATGTAAGAACGATGAATTAAACGAATTATTTATATATATATATTTATATATATATAAAATTAAACGAATCGAGCGCGGTAGTTCGCGTTTTGAAATCGAACTTTTAAACGACAATACCGGAAGATCCGACCATCGGATTTTCCCGAAACTGAAACCGCTAGGACCGTCTTGGAAAAATCTTTCCAACGATATATAATACGTCAAAATCCAACGGTTAGATTTTGAGAAATGTAAATCAAAATTGGTTGAGTGCAGCGCCATAGTCGCCCATGGACTTAAGGCATCGTTATATAAAAATTTAATTATTTTAAATAATTAAAATAGGAATGAATCGTTAATAAAAATAATTATTAATGTGTAAGAAGGATTTTCAATATATATATATATACGAGGATTATTTGGAAAGTCCGAGTTTATCTCATTCCAAATAATTAAACGACGTTTAATAATCCAAGATTGGAAGACGGCGATTGAAGACCGTCAAATCTCCACATCGAATGGACGATGATGACTGTTGCATTAGAATGGCTCGCTACCATGATAAGGTAATAGTAGGAGTTGCCCGGACGTAGTGTTGATTTGTACGGGTTTGGCTTTCGCTCAGACCCAGAGCATAAGCTTATAAATGGATTGTGTGTCTGACATCGTACTCCATTATATATCATGTTATTAATCTTCTGTCGAATGTATGGATGTTTGGTGGCGAAGAATTTATTCTCTTGCTTAACACCCGTTCATATATTTCGGCAAAGGATTGGTAGTGTGATATGGAGTGATGATGTGGCATGCCAAGATGTAGTGATCAAGGCTTTGTTAAAAAGCAGGCCTTGTGGATGATGATCAAAGCATAGTCTGTTTAGGCATAGCTTTGTGTATATCGTGACTTCGCGAGCCTTACACCCCGGTATGAGTCAAAAACGGGATATGGACCGTAGGGAGTGCACACGTTTCTTTCTAGCTAGAGTGGTGTCAGTGACCTACCAGCCCTGACATTTTACTTATGTGGATGATGGATTTTGAGGTGCCTCGGATTTTTATAGGCCGCTAGTGGTCATATTATAGGTTCAAAGGAACCGGGAAACGTGTGTTCAGGCATAACCAATCCACTGCCCATAGGCGCGGACCGGCCCTACCGCATCCAAGGGTTCACTGCGGGGGATCCTGAGGCATTTGCTAGAGTGTCTCGAATCGGAGAGGAGCTTGCCCCTAGCCTCGGCTCATGATGGAAATCCAATTTCCAATACGACCTTGCGGTTTTGATTGTAGAACTAGTATTGGCGACATGATATATGGTACCCATGCCGTCTAGGATTGATACTTATGATTGAAATGTTTTTATTTAAAACATATACACACTAATAATACTATCGTTTTTTTTACGTATCAAGCATCTTTTGACCATTATAAGGTAAAACCCTATCCTCTGGTGTGCGTTGCATTGTGTGATGGGACTTGGGTCATATAATGGTTTCATTTTTCCAAAAAGACATTGCGTTGTTTAACGATTTACTTTATTATGCACGGCAATCCATTGGAGTAAACCCGTTCCGCGTTAGCGGCGTGGTCCTTGGATTTGCCTTATTACTATTAGTTAAACTAGTTAAGAATTCTCACACCAGTCCCACGACTGACCTGTAGTTTGTTTCATTTTGCAAACTCGGGTGCCCTCTTTCCACATGGGCAGTCGAGTAGCTTTTTGCAGATATAGTTAAGCAGGATCCTGGATTGAAGTCTGAAGCCGGGTCCAGAATATTGACGGCCTTCCGCTGAGATTAGTTCCGCTACAATGTATTTAATTTAATTTAAATGTTTCTTCCGCTATATTATTTATCGATGTACTCTGATATATTTTGTACTCTGATGTAACATTTATTATTGATGTTATAAAAGTCTGTGTTTTTGTTCTGTTGTGTTGTATGTCCAAAGTTAACGTACGTGGTTTTTGCACGGTCTTGATCGATTTTGCGATCGATTGGGGTCGGGCGAAATGCGTGTCGTTACAGGTGGTATCAGAGCTTTGGTTAGCTCAAATCTTTGGGGTACAACTCATTAGAACTAAACAAAAGACTCATCAGAGATTGGATTAGTAATATCCAATAAGAATACTCATTAGAGATAGGATCAGCAGTATCCTAGAATGAGAAAACTCATTAGAGATAGGGTTAGTAATGCCCTAGAATGAGTTGGGAGTAGCAAGCCTATAATATACGTATTTGTGATTAATTATACTCTATTTTGAAAAATACGATTTTGAATATATAAAAAGTTATATATTTGAAAGTTAGTCAACTAATGAGATTATTTAAACCAATGGGGAGAATATATATATAAATTAGTTAGTTAATTAATCAACCTTTAGCTTTGTTCCTTTTCGAGGACGAAAAGTTTTTAAGTGGGGGAGACTGTAACAACCCTGAATTTTTGGGCCAATTTAAAATTTATTTTAAGTGATTTTAATGAGTTTTGATATTTAAAATAATCTATTTTAAATAATTTTGATTTAAATCGAAGTTAGAATGAATAATTCAATTTTAATTATAAAAAGAGTTAGAAATAGTGCGGTAGTTTGAAAAGTCAAACTTGAACTTTGACTGACCGTACAGGATGCAAAATTTAACGGATTTTAGTGAAACCAAAAATATTAGAATCTATTTAAAAATATCTTTCCAACGAATCCGAAAAATCGAAATTTTATAGCGGAAATCAAAAGTTATGGCCAATTCAATTTTTAGAAAGGTAGCTGGGTAATTTGCATAGGTCAATAATGCTACTTTTTGCATATAAAGGAATTTCGACTCGAAACCACTTCCATTGAGTTCGAAATGATGTTTCTGCATTGAAAAACAGTAAACACTTATATATTTTGAGTTTCAGAAATTATTTGTTTAAAAATGTATTTTTAATATTAAATATACTGGCCTTAAAAATAGTCATTTTTCAAACAGTCTCAGAATTCGACGAAAATAATTTTGTTGGGTTCGTATCGTCAAAACAAAGCTAAAAATGATTTTTTGGTAATTTTTAGAATTAAAATATAATTATAATTGATTTTTCAGTGTAAACGGGCAAATTTTTGACTTTAAAAATTCATTAAAAATTCATACGAGCTCAGAATTGAACGAAATTAATTTTCATAGGTCCACAGCATCAAAACATAGCTAAATATATTTTTTCGAGAATTTTTGAAGTTAATTTGTGACCTCGGTGAATTTTCATGTACGGTACACATTAAAATATTAACAAAATAATATAATTATTCCAAAACTCATAATAAATTTCGGAATTGGATCCTGTAACATGTTCCATTTCGTTCAGAAGGTGTCAAAACCTTAAGAACGACAGTAAGCAGGCCTGAATCGGAGTTCGGACCAAAACGGGCTTAAACGGGCTAATTAATAATTAGTTTACCCTAATATAATATTATAAAAGGACGAAAATCACTGTTCATCATCTTCAAGCCGTCATTTGCTGAAGCCTCCAAACCCATAGTCTTCAAAACTTCAAACTCAGTTTTTTACTCCGTTTCTTAACGGAATTTAGCGTGTGAGTACTCGTTTCGAAGCTCTTCGCGAGCTCTACAAGCTCCGACCAAACCCGCTCCTCCTCGTCGCCCGTAGCCACCGCCACGACAGCCCAAACCCGCTGCGTTTGCACCTCCGCCACCACCACCGGTCACGTGCGCACCTCCTCCCTTCTCCGGCGCAGGTAGACCTCTCCAAGCCGGACAACCTCCAACAAACGGTTCGTGAAACCATCGCCTATAACTCCAGAAAATCGCAATCAAAGTTTTGAACGTTCTAAGGTTAATTTTATTTCAGATTTCCCCACGCTTTTAAGCGTTGCTGCAGTAGTTGTTAAAGGCCTGATTTTGATTTTTCCTTTGAAGTCGCATTGGAATTGTTCCAGATCCGAAACCAAGTGAATTCGAACATCAAATCTAATCGAACCTGAATCATCTTCTCAGACCAAACACTGTGAGAATTTTATTTTTAAATTTAATTTAATTTATTTAATTGTTTGTCTATAATGGTTAATCTTAGATCTAATATGTCAGGATGTAAAACATAGATCTTAATTGTTTACACCATATGATGTTTAATCTAAAATTGCATGAAATTTCAGGTTTAAATCCGAATTAATAATAAATTAAAATTAATTATGTGTTCTTCATTTAATCATGCCATGTTGATTATTTATTCCTTATCAAATCAAGGAGAGAACTCTTTTCTCACTCATCTTTAATGTTCAGTAATTATTTATTTTATTAAATAATTATATTTTAACGCCTGTGATGATTTGTTGTGAATTAATTCCATGTTATTCATAATTGGTTGTGAGTTAATGTTTGGGTTATTGCGATGTTTGGATTTGAAATTGTGTAATAGGCGTGTAAATTTATTAACACTTATTATTAATAAATTATGTAACACATCCATACACAAGTTACCTGACTTGTGTATGTTGATTGGGCCGTTATTTTCACACTAATCGCCCAAGTGCACAAACAATACACTGTTATTTGAATTTTGTTGTATTGATCATTATGTGTTGTTTGTATGTTAAATTTAATGTATATTGGTTTAATGTCAATTGCATGAATGATGAACGTCGATTGAATTATTGAAATGTAATTTTGTGATTGTTGGAATTAGCATATACCTTATTTTGAAAATGCGTTGTTTTGGAAATTCATGTTTTGAATGCATTGGTTGTGTCTCATTCCGATGAAAGAAATTTGAAACTTTTCAAATGATTTTCCGTTACAGAATTAATGTGGAATTTAATAACATTAAATGTAATTTAATGTGAATTAAGCTGTCTTGATAATTTCATGCTATCTTTGGCGAAAATGGTTAATAACAATAATTTCAGTTATCATATAATAAATGATTCAAATTTTGAAATTTGAAAATTATTACTTAACATTTATTAAAATAAATAGGATATGCTTGACCCGAGGTTAGATTGAGTTGTGGTATAAGACTGCCCGGACCCGCCCGGCATTTCCAGCAACCACAACAATATATATCTAATGTGAGAGGTTAATGCGATATTAATTAATTAATTAATATAAAGGTTTGAAATTCAAAGGGTCATGCATTCTGAAAGATTTTTTATTATGATAATAGATGCAGCATTAATGATGGATTAATAAAGAAGGAGAGTTTTTTTTTTAAATTCCAAAATGTAACATTTCATTAAAAGTCTTATAAGAACGTTGAAAATGTTTAGTAATAAAAGTCTAATCTTTTATTAAAGATTAGAACGCTAAAATATTAGTAAATAAAAGTTGTTTCTTTTATTAAAGTTATGAACGCTAAAACGTTTTTAATAATAAAAGTCTTCTTTTATTAATGTTAAGTACGTTAAATAGGTTTTGATAATAAAAGTTAATCCTTTTATTAAGATTAATAACGTTAGGTATGTTTAAATAATAAAAGGTATTCTTTTATTAATATTAATAACTTTAAGTATATTTTTGTTAACGTAAGTTATTAGGATTAAGAACGCTGAATATATTTTGATATGTAAAGAAAGACATTAACATTAAATTTTGTTAATAAAAGAAAAGAAAGACATTAACATTAATTTTTGTTAATAAAAGAAAAGAAAGACATTAACATTGATTTTTATTTAAAAAGAAAATGATTTCATTTTGGTTAAAAAGAAAAGATGGAATTTCACCGTCAATTTTGTTGAATTGAAAGGATACAAATTTTCACCGTCTTGTGTTAATAATGAAATATAAAAGAATTCCACTGTATGTAAATTTACATTATTTTATAATGATAAAATTTAAGAAAATGCACCGTATGTTAAATTGACATTTTTGTTTAATGTAAAAAGAAAAGAAATCCACCGTATGCTATTTCACATTAATTTATAATGTAATATAATTGAAATACACCGCATGTTAAGTTAACATTATTTAAAATGTTAATATAAAGAAAATTAACTGTATGAAGTTAACATATTTTTAATGTTAATATTAAAGAGTATTTACCCGTAGGATGAATTAACATATTTTTAATGTTAATAAATAGGAAATGCATTATATGTAAATTTAACATTATTTTTAATGTTAATAAAAAGGAATTGAACCGTATGTAAATTTAACATTATTTTTAATGTTAATAAAAAGGAATTGAACCGTATGTAAATTTAACATTATTTTTAATGTTAATAAAAAGGAATTGAACCGTATGTAAATTTAACATTATTTTTAATGTTAATAAAAAGGAATTGAACCGTATGTAAGATTAACATTATTTATAATGTTAAACAAAGAGAATTTACCTCATAAGGAAAATGTACATTATTTATAAATGTATATGAAAAGGAAAGATTGATTTACATGATTCTAATGTAAATATTAAAAGAGAATGAACCATATGATTTATTAACATTATTTTAATGTTATATAAAAAGAAAAGATTGTTTAACATTATTTTTGATATTGATTAAAAAGAAGATTTCGCCGTATGTATTAACACACTTTTATTAATGTATGTATAAAAAGAGAAATTTTCATTGTAAGAGAAATTGGCATTAACATTTATTTATAATGTTAATATTAGAGTATTTTCACCACATGATAAGATGTACACTTTTATTTGTAAAAGTAAGTTGGCATTTTCACTGTATGATAAGATTTACTTTTAATTTGTAAAATAAGGTAGGAATTCATCGCATGACAAGGTTTACTCTTTATTTTGTAAATATAAAGTAGAAATTTGCGATGTATCAAAATATACATTTTTCATGTGTAATGTCAAGATAGAAAAATTAACATTATTTTCAATGTTAATAAAAATAGAAAATGCATTGTATGTTTAGGTAACATTATTTTCAATGTTAAATAAAAGAAAAACATACCGTAGGATAAAAATACATTATTTCTAATGTATATTAAAAGAGAATTTTTCATCGTAGTAAATGTACATTATTTATAATGTGAATAGAATGGAAATGTCATCGTAAAATAAAATTACATTTTAGATGTAATTAAGATTGAGAATGCATTTAGAAAGAGAATGAGTATTTTATATAGGTAAATGGAATCGTAATATAATTGAAAGATGAAATGGAATAGATAGAGCGATGAATTATAATTTACGTTTTAATGTAAATTATAAAGATTTTAAAATAAAAATAAAATAAAAGGGGATAATTCACCGTCTAATTATAAATTACATTTTCATGTAAGATTAAGAAGTGGAAAAAATAATAAAGGAAAATGGGAGATGTATGTAAGAACGATGAATTAAACGAATTATTTATATATATATATTTATATATATATAAAATTAAACGAATCGAGCGCGGTAGTTCGCGTTTTGAAATCGAACTTTTAAACGACTATACCGGAAGATCCGACCGTCGGATTTTCCCGAAACTGAAACCGCTAGGACCGTCTTGGAAAAATCTTTCCAACTATATATAATACGTCAAAATCCAACGGTTAGATTTTGAGAAATGTAAAATCAAAATTGGTTGAATGCAGCGCCATAGTCGCCCATGGACTTAAGGCGTCGTTATATAAAAATTTAATTATTTTAAATAATTAAAATAGGAATGAATCGTTAATAAAAATAATTATTAATGTGTAAGAAGGATTTTCAATATATATATATACGAGGATTATTTGGAAAGTCCGAGTTTATCTCATTCCAAATAATTAAACGAAGTTTAATAATCCAAGATGGGAAGACGGCGATTGAAGACCGTCAAATCTCCACATCGAATGGACGATGATGACTGTTGCATTAGAATGGCTCGCTACCATGATAAGGTAATAGTAGGAGTTGCCCGGACGTAGTGTTGATTTGTACGGGTTTGGCTTTCGCTCAGACCCAGAGCATAAGCTTATAAATGGATTGTGTGTCTGACATCGTACTCCATTATATATCATGTTATTAATCTTCTGTCGAATGTATGGATGTTTGGTGGCGAAGAATTTATTCTCTTGCTTAACACCTGTTCATATATTTCGGCAAAGGATTGGTAGTGTGATATGGAGTGATGATGTGGCATGCCAAGATGCAATGATCAAGGCTTTGTTGAAAAGCAGGCCTTGTGGATGATGATCAAAGCATAGTCTGTTTAGGCATAGCTTTGTGTATATCGTGACTTCGCGAGCCTCACACCCCGGTATGAGTCAAAAACGGGATATGGACCGTAGGGAGTGCACACGTTTCTTTCTAGCTAGAGTGGTTTCAGTGACCTACCAACCCTGACATTTTACTTATTTGGATGATGGATTTTGAGGCGCCTCGGATTTTTATAGGCCGATAGTGGCCATATTATAGGTTCAAAGGAACCGGGAAACGTGTGTTCAGGCATAACCAATCCACTGCCCATCGGCGGGGACCGGCCCTACCGCATCCAAGGGTTCACTGCGGGGGATCCTGAGGCATTTGCTAGAGTGTCTCGAATCGGAGAGGAGCTTGCCCCTAGCCTCGACTCATGATGAAAATCCAATTTCCAATACGACCTTGCGGTTTTGATTGTAGAACTAGTATTGGCGACATGATATATGGTACCCATGCCGTCTAGGATTGATACTTATGATTGAAATGTTTTTATTTAAAACATATACACACTAATAATACTATCGTTTTTTTTACGTATCAAGCATCTTTTGACCATTATAAGGTAAAACCCTATCATCTGGTGTGCGTTGCATTGTGTGATGGGACTTGGGTCTTATAATGGTTTCATTTTTCCAAAAAGACATTGCGTTGTTTAACGATTTACTTTATTATGCACGGCAATCCATTGGAGTAAACCCGTTCCGCGTTAGCGGCGTGGTCCTTGGATTTGCCTTATTACTATTAGTTAAACTAGTTAAGAATTCTCACACCAGTCCCACGACTGACCTGTAGTTTGTTTCACTTTGCAAACTCGGGTGCCCTCTTTCCACACAGGCAGTCGAGTAGCTTTTTGCAGATATAGTTAAGCAGGATCCTGGATTGAAGTCTGAAGCCGGGTCCAGAATATTGATGGCCTTCCGCTGAGATTAGTTCCGCTGCAATGTATTTAATTTAATTTAAATGTTTCTTCCGCTATATTATTTATCGATGTACTCTGATATATTCTGTACTCTGATGTAACATTTATTATTGATGTTATAAAAGTCTGTGTTTTTGTTCTGTTGTGTTGTATGCCCAAAGTTAAAGTATTCGTAGATTTTCACCTTTTGGGTTAGACCTGTGTGGTTTATGGTCGATTCAAAGGGTGGGGATTTGCGGGTCTTTACATCTTGCAACCCGGCCACACATGACCGACCACTCATTTCGCTTGAGTGTATCGAATGTATATCACCAACGGTTGGGATCAACAACCGTTTCCCGAATGGGACAGTATCGACAATAGATTTTTAGAAATAAATGAAACTCTAGATCAGGTGATTATACACCCTACTTCGGAGTGACCGACTTAGCCATGCTTCCTGCCCGATTTCTTCCATTTACCGGTTGATGAGGCTTGAGGTTACGCTTCATCATCACATCAGATTCACTTCGAATGTCACATCGTCAAATCCATCAAATCACCTATTGACATCTACAACAATACATTATGTGTTAGCTAAAAGAAGTTTCCTTCTCCGCTTCCACTCTTGGTACGGTTGGAAAAATCAATATACGTGATCGTCTGGAAATACTCTGTCAGACATCCGTCCATACAAGTCATCCAGGAACAGGATGAACCGAAGGCACTATTCAATACATCCATCTTAGACACTGTTATCTAAGACTTATACAATAGCCCTTGCAATTTACTCCGTCTTCAATTAACTTTGGCATATATGATTCGCAACGCTTATGCCAATACAGAGTGGTTCTTTGGATAATAATCCAACCGGGCTCTCCATATTAACAACGTTAAAATGGTCAAAACTTCGATAGTCTGTGATTTAACTATCGAAGGAAGATACGTGTGCAAACAACGATATCATCTCCAGAAGGAAATTCTATCGATCAAACATCATTTAACATAAATCTCCTTAGTTCATTTTTCATCTCCTGTTTCCCTATATTCAATATTTGATTACGTTTCTGATTCTATTGGGAAAACATTTTCAATCTCCTACGTTTGGATTAAGCAGATGTTTTAGATAAAACATCGCTATGCCAACTCAACCATTTCCTTTAATTACTAAATTCACTTTACCATCCTTTACTGCCGAACCTTAACCATTCCTTAGTTAAAACGAAGCCAATCAAGTTGGGGTATATTTACCTCTCAGACCTTAACTGAACAACATTTCTAACCTTGAAATAGGTAAAATTCACTTTACATTTCTTTAACTAACTTCCTTACTTAACCCTTCTTTCGAATAACTATATTCGATTAACTCTTTTCAATTAACTCTATTCGATTAACTACTTTGGATTAACACTACTGGATTTACCCTATTCACTTAACTCCTGTCGAATAAACTATATTCGATAACTCCTCTAATTATATTCGAATAAACTATATTCGATTAACTCCTTTACTCTATTGGATTTACCCTATTCACTTAACTCCTTTACTCTATTGGATTTACCCTATTCACTTAACTCCTGTCGAATAAACTATATTCGACAACTCCTCTAATTATATTCGAATAAACTATATTCGATTAACTCCTTTAACTCTATTCGATTAATAACTCCCCTTTTATTCTATCCTATTTATTTGTCAAATAAATACTCCTTTGATTTAATTCTATTTGTTTATCAAATAAATATTTCTTTGATTTAATCCTATTTATCTAACAAATAAATAGATCCTTTGATTTAATCCTACTTGTTTATCAAATAAATATCTCCTTTACCCCTTTATTTATTCCTTACATAAATAAATTCTTTATACCTTTATTTATTCCCTAAATAATTAAATCCTTTTTAACCTATTTGTAAATGTTCTACAAATATTTCCTTTATAATTCGATTTTTATTTGTAAATGGTTTACAAATATTTCTCTTCTTATTTGTTGGACAAATATTTCCTTTTATATTTGTTTTACAAATTCCTTCTATATCTGTTTAACAAATTCTTTCCCTTATATTTGATTTACAAATATAATTCCCTTATATTTGATTTACAAATATAATTTCTTTATTCAAAATCCTTTATCTTTTATAATATAAAATCCATTGATTTTATATAAATAAATTATTTTCAAAATATACTTTGAAAATCCCTTATCCACATTCTGGTATTTCTATGGTACTTAACACACCATATAACAACGATAATATCGTCCAAACACACATAATCAACAACAAATTTTATATCACATCATATATCACAATATATGAATCACAGTAAAATAAATGTTGAGGAATCCAGTTGGATTCCTCCAACCTGTCTCCCTGCATCCACATATGTTACACAATATAATTAACATCACTATCAGTTCCATATGATATATTCTGTTAAACAGAATCAATATAGAAATTCAACTAATTGACTAGCAGTTCAATCAATAAGTCAACACACAGTAAATCAGACAATTTCTAACAGTCCTAAAAATACAACATGAAATTTATAAACTGTTCAGAGTTAGTGAGATTTACTCACATTGGACGATCATCGTTGATAACGATAACCATCGCTCTGTTTGATTCAAACGGACAATTTATTTTACAATAAATTGTAACGAGCTCCGATGGACTTCCAGTCAGTTTCATTGTGGAGTACCCGTCCATACGATCCCAACGCAATTTACGGTTCGTGATTCTGATATCGTATGACCGAGATATTGCTTTTATAAGTTAATACATTCATTAAATTTATTTAAAACTTAAGTAAAATAAATATCCGGCCTCTCCCCTTTTCATACATCGGCCCATAACCCAACTTCAAAGGCCCACGTTCACCCTTCTTCCCCGATGGTTTAAACCGTAACCTGCTTCTGAAACAAACACCATGACCACCTATTTCGTTGCCATTTTCTCCTCCTGTACACCACGGTTCTTACTGCCATGACCACCAAACAACTCCCCGTCGTCCACTCCATCACCTCGTGCCCACCTCATTTAACTCGAGCTCCCCAAATATTTTCCGTCGCGATCCTCCACAGTTCCAGCTACAGGAACTAGCGACTTCAACAGATGTCAAAACCAACCAAAATTCTCCTATAGACTCGCAATCACCCCCACATTCTAAAAATAATACTCCAAACAAGTATAAACGCTTCAATTAGCTAAATTGTTGAACCCTTGGTTTCGCTCCAAAAATTCCAGCAAGTATAGATGGTGCCGAACCCAACAAATTTTGTATAGAATCAAAGAGAAAGCTAAGAGGATTGCAAATGTATAAGTTTTCAGATTTATAGGAATTGATTTGGTTTTTCTTTTGATTTTTTGTGAAGCACGACATTTTCTTTGAGAAGCCCAAACTGGCGGCTTGAAATGTTTGACTTTAGAAGAATGATTTCTAGGTTAAGAGATGGTTGATGGTGTATTTATAGGGTTAACTTTTTATTATTTTATTCATTTTATTTGTTCATTTGTTGCTCTAAAAATTCTCACGATCGCATACACTATCCAAAAATCACCAAACTGGACATACTGCTAGAGTTTGACATTACGGTCCCAACGAAACTGGTTTTGTCGAGATCCGACTTCGTATGCTCACACAGCGTATTTTTAACCGTCAGAATATTGACTATTTTTCACTCTAAAAAATCTGTACGGTCACACAGTGACTCTAAAAATCACGAAACTTGACATCTAGTAATAATTTAACCTTGCGGACCCAACAAAATTAGTTTCGTCGAATTCCGACTTCGTTTGCAAAACCGGCTATTTTTAAAGCTCTGAATGACCCATTTAAATTTATAAATATATTTAAATATAATTATATTAAATATTTATAAATAAATATTATCATATATATTCACAGTGGAATACCATACAGCTCAGAAAAATCCTATATGAATTTCTAACTTGATATTTCAAATCTGGGTCAACCCGATATTCGATTTATATTGAAATTCCTTTTTAAAATATAAATAATTCCTTTATAAATTATAAAGGAATTCCACAGCGACTTTTCTAAAATTTGATTTGGACGTACATCAAAATCTACACGACGAAATCCCGATTTTTCTCTTCCACTAGAAAGATATACTTCACCAGCTCCACACGTTTCTTGTTTCTCAGAAATTCGATTTAAAACGGCTTCTGTATATTCGTTTG
This sequence comes from Allium sativum, assembly GCA_030737875.1. Lineage (NCBI taxonomy): Eukaryota > Viridiplantae > Streptophyta > Magnoliopsida > Asparagales > Amaryllidaceae > Allium > Allium sativum. Next base: position 601,010,230 of record CM060916.1, on the reverse strand, counting down.
AAGTTCGAATCGCCAATTTACGAACTGCAGCGCCATTTCAAGCTCGATTTTAAATATATTATAATTCTACGTTCAAACTGTCGTTTATATAATATACTCGTCATTCAAATTCAATTCCAAGCTGAATTAAATGTCATAGATGATCCGGTTCTCACCATATCGTCATTTCAGCCAATTCTGATTATTTCAGAATTAAATATATTATTTAATTTATTAATTAAATTAAATATTCACCATTATTAAATTCCACGACCATTAAATTCTCTAAACCACCATTTCAATAATTAAATAAATTAATTATAATACCTCTGCCAATGCGGGTCATTACATCCAGCAACCGCAAACAACAGTTCTAATGTAAGAGGTTGGCGCGTTAATGAATGAATTAATGCTAATGAACAGACATGCTAAGAATGGTAGGGTTAAGTTAACGTAGGTAACACTTAACCAATGCAACATGTTAATTAAACAAATTGGTGGGGTTAGGTTAAATTGAGAACACTTAACCGTTATAACATGTTGGTTAGGAAACCCTTGTAATGGGGACCCATTTCAGTAGTAACCCACATAGATGTATCACGGTACCCTGAACTAGGTAGGGTGGGGCACGATTACTGGGCTGATTATAAGCGGTCAAAATAGCGACGGGTAGTGCGTCAGTGTAGGTTCCAACGGAGTACAGGCGTGCACGTGCTCCGGAGTGGAAAAATTAGGCACTGGGCATCAGTAGTTATACACCGTGCATCTTGAATTGTGTTGGATTATCGTCATAGGGATTGATACACCCCATGGTGGGACCAGCACAGGTATCTATAAACAAGCGGGGTCGAATGACACAAGTAATAAATACATGCGAGTAGAAGCCGATCGATAAAGGGGTCATTTTATTATGAACACATGAGGCTAGTTGAAACAATTGTTAGTAGGTGCAGAGAAATAGAAATGGGTGCGATAGCATATCCAGTTTATCATGCCTTACCTTCTCTTATGTTATCTTGTTACTATGGTATTGTCTTATATTCGGTTTACTCATGTCATGATCCTTTTTCTTGTTTACATGCTGAAAATCACTAGGCTTACCAGGCTTTATGTCTGACTCGTTTTATTCTGTCCCCCCCCAAGTCCACAGGGAGGGAATACTTCAGCTTAGTTCAGACCTTTTCCAGCTTGAAGAGGGTAGATGTATTACTTGGATTCTCTTTTTTTGGGCTATGGCTGTGGCTACACTTTTATTGGGGACTTATGTCGCTTTGTTATTGTTTTATGCTTCTTTATGTATTTGGAATTTTTAATCAAGACAGAGGTTTTATTGTAATTACTTGGAAGTTGGGTTTTGAGACAATGGTTGTAATGTTTTGACTAAACCACACTGCTTATGAAACAATTCCAGTTTTTCCGCTGTTTGTATGTCTGTCTTGTAAATTATCTGTATCTTTTACCTATAATGCTTCACCGAAGTTAAGGAATTCCCTTTGTGAGTGACCTTAACGGAGGTGGGGTATTTTCAAAAATGATGTTAAGTTTATAATTCTAAATCTATGGTTATTCTCCAATCCTATGCTGGTCTTGTGATTAGGCATTAGTCTATGGTGATCTTGTGATTAGGCATTATTCTATGATAGCCTTGTGATTAAGCATTATTCTATGGTGGCCTTGTGATTAGGCATAATTTTATGGTGGAATTGTTATTAGGCATTCAATGGTTATTCTATCGCTATGGTTCTATAGTTGATAAACGAAAAAATAGGCTTAATGTAAAATTGAAGTAATATTAAGTTATTAGCCTAATTCTATGGTATGTCTATGGAGGTTCTAATCAAAGGGGATTTGGGCTAGGTAGGTTTGTCTTTTGGGGGTCTATATCAGTCATCATACTCTTTTTATCACATATGGTATAGTACTAGGAGGCGATGGAACACACCATGTCGAGCTAGGTAGTAAGATGATCCAAATTGAAGTGGGTAAGGGTGCGTTTCGGTTCAATGTGAGTGCATTGAAACGATTGGGGAATATAAGACACTTTAACGTCTATGTTAATGCTATGTCTTTTGCTAATGGGTAGATCCTGATAAGCCCAAAGCCCATAGTAGGCTTAGGGTCAGTTATTAGCAGCCGATCGATGGGTAATATTAGGAAAAATTATTCTAATTATATTATGTTTTGAATTGTAAAAGTGCAAGGAATCAAATTCTATTAAATGAGATGACAATCGACCTTACTTGTAATCCTTGCACACCTTTCCTATATGTTCACATATTAGTTGTGCACAAACACTTACCCTATCTAACCCTAAAATTACTATTCTATCTTTTTCCTTTACTTAACAATCGTGTTAGTAATTATATAGCTCACCAGACTTTATGTATGACTCGCTCTCCTCTCTTATTTCTCTTTTCTTCCCAAGCAGGAAGTTCATAATGTTGATTGTTCAACGGATTTTTCTTGGCAGCTTAGCTTTGTAGTAGATGTATTCTCATTGCTACTTTATTTTATTCCACCGTTTGGTTGTATTGATGATTATTAAGGCATATTTCTATTTGTACTCTGATGATTAAGATTTATTTTCTTTTCATGAGCCATATTGTAATGACCCAGATTTCTGTCAAGTTAATTTTAAAATATTTAAAATGGATTTAAATATTGAGTTGATAATATAAAAGAATTTTTATATTGAATTATCGATTTAAAAATCGATACACGATTTATTTCGAATATATATAATTATCGAAATACGAGAACTGAAATAATTCAATTCGAAATTAAACCGAAGTCCGATTAATTCAAATAATGTATAGAAATTCTATTTGGATATAGAAATAATAATATTAATTTATTATTAAAGAATTTAATGGTTTGGAATTTAATTTATATCAATTTAAATTAATATCTGTTCCGGATGATTGAACTTGACTTCGATACTAGTCCCAATGTGTTCAGAATAGTGTTATAACCCTAGGAATGTCATTTGTTGGGTTCAGAAAGGAGTTCTGAATCACGGAATATTTTAATTATAATCGTATCGGTTCAAACTATATTTCATATTATTAAAATAATTATAAATTAAGGTTTCCTTCCATCCTAAATAACAAGGACACAGTAAACCCACGTTAGCTACTCCCTCCTCTTTCACTTCACCGTGGCCTTCTCTCCTCTTCAACAATTTGGCCTTGCTGTTCAGTTCAACACCGCACCCTTCCTGTATAAAATCACGATGAACCCTGCTCTCATTCCTTTTGTTTTCGTTCTCAGGCAAAATCGAAGCCTCTGTTTCTTCACAAATCAAAATGGCCGATTTCTTCATTTAACAGAGAACCGGAAAGTCCTTTTCAAAAATCGTATGTTTCCCCATTCGTTCAACTCGGCTATTCGAGATCTTTCACCACGATAATCCAAAAAAGGGTGTTCGACTGTTTCAGTATCGAGCTAGGATTGGGGATCGGCTTTAATGGAAGACATGGTACTGGCGATTGGGGAGGGCGAAGTATTTTTCAAGGATTCAGTGAGGGTGCGATTGCTAGAAGGAGTGTTGATTTTGGTGAAGGGTGATGTGGTTTTGGGGTCAACAGGAGCAGTGCGATGTGAATTTGAGGGGTTCCTTGCATTGCTGAGTGGAGCGATGTTTGATTTGGGGGGGGGGGGGGGCGTTCTCGATGGAGTTCGATCCAATTGATAGGGTCTGGGTTCGGGTTTTTAGGATGAACGAAGTAAAGAGGAGTAACCATGATGAGAGGATGCTTGTCTGGGTATGGTACTGCTAGGTTGATGAACGTCGATTGGAGTGAAGCAATGTAGTAAGATTTCTGCAATGACTATATTGCAAAGGGGTGATATGGAATGCAGTGGATGTTGGGTCTGTAGTATGGCTGTTTGGGGATGAGGCGATGTCTGAACGTGGTGTTAAGGGGAGTTTGATTGCCTGGTGGTGTTGAAATTGCTGGAAATGAGTTGGGTTGTGTTGAGGTTGTGATGTCGCTAATGGGGTTGGCACAACAAGCTATCCACATGAATTTAGGCAGCAATGCTGCGGCATTAAAGAAGGAAGCATGGTCAGGGTTTGGCAACGATGTCGAGGCCGATCCGGTGATGCTGAAATGGAATGGACAACAATTTGGGGTGATCATAGTATGAAGTTGTTTGAGAACTTATTCCATAGATTGGTCCAGAAATTGGAATAGAAATAAGGTATGAGTTTTACAAATTTTAAAGTACATGGAATAATTAAATTATTGATGTTAGTAATTAATGTAAATGAATAATACTTTAATTGATAAATAAAAATCAAATTTTCATAGGTGTTATATTCGAGACAATTCAAATAGATTCGAAGTAGAGAAGAGGTGAAATTTTATCGGATATTCGACTATCGAAAATCACGGTGAGTAAATCTCACTCACCTGTTATTTAGAATTATTTTTATTCAGTAAAAATAATTGTTGTTGCTTGTTTGAATGCTTTCTGGTTGATTTAAATATATTAGTTATTTAGGGTTGACTATTATACAGATATTGGGTTGATGATTGGATTGATTCCCGCAGTCTCATTAGCGGATGCCCGCGGTACCATAGCGGATGATTTCCTTATGCACCCCACAAATATATATTAGTGGATGACCTTTATACCGCGATATCCTGCCTCGAAGAAGGATGGATATTACTATGTTGACTAACATATGTGGATGCAGGAAAACAGGTTGGAGGGATCCAACTGGATTCCTCAAAAATATATTATCTGTTTGTTTATTCGTTTGCATATATACTGTCACATATGAGGTGTTAGAAAACCTGAAATTTATAATTGGTTGTTTATGTGTTTAAATATCACTGGGCCTAAGTGTTTATTTATAAAAATATCATGGAAATGATATTTGAGATATAAAAGGAAAATTCTATTTTTCTAAAAATAGAAATTTGAAATTCGAATGGAGTAGCAATATTGACTTGTTTTGAATAAATAAAACAAGTACTGAAATTTATAAACGATGTTTATAAATAAAATAATACAGGAAACTGAAGTATTGAAATTTATAAAATAGTGTTTATAAATTGAATAATATAGGAAATGGAAGTGAATTTATAAATGGTATCTATAAATGAAATGGGAAAAATTATCACTTAGATAATTTGGGAAATGTAAATACGAGTGTGTATTTGTAAAGGGAAATTTATTTTTTCCAAAGGAGAATTTCAATTTCAAAGGGATTTGAAATTAAGACTTGTTTAAAAATATATAAACAAGTATATAAACGATGTTTGTGAATAAAGGAAAATTAGTTAATTAAGTTTAAGATTTGAGTTCATCTTTGAATAAGTAAATTAAACTTGTGAAATCATATTCAAATCGAATATGAAACCTGAGTTTGAAAAGAGGAATTGGATTAGTTTATAAGTAAGTTGAAATATATTTGAACATGTTATATTCAAATAAAAAGGTGAAATAGGCAAAACAGTTAATTAGCAAATCAATTAACGAATTAAGTTAAAATGGTTGGATTAAGTTGGAATGAATTAGAAATGTATGAATATACATGAGACAGGTTTGGAATAAAGTATTAGAAGAGATATAAATATAATTCTCGACAAAAGGGTACGTATTTAAATTGAATATGAGATTTTATGCGCCGTATCGGCTAACCGCTTGGCGTTTTGATTTTCTTTTTGAATGGAGAGGCTTGTGTGGCGGTTTAGGGAATTTCCCGATGCTCCCCGCACAAAGGAGGTTATGGCAAATTTTTCTGGGAATTTAAGGAGTTAGGATATTTTTAAGAAGATTTGATAAACTAGGAATCGATATATCGATATATATATAGAATTCGATAATGAAACGAACTTAAAATAGAATATTATAAACGAAAAGGAATTTTATAAATAAAATCCTGGGAGATATACGTTTTAAAGTGAATGATGATTTAAAAGCAAATGATTTGCAGATTTAAAATGATCGTGTTGATAAGAAGTTAATTAAATGGAGTTATAGAAATAGAGTTAAGCAGAATTAGAAATTGACTGGAAATTAGGTGAGTTGATCGACTTTTTGTGTATCGATCTGATTTTGGTTTCGGCCTTCGGGGTTTATACTTTGGAAGTTTTTCTCTTACTAGTTTACAGTTAGAGTCTGATAGTTGTGGAATGATAGTGATACGTGAATGTGAGATGGGAATGTTTTCCAGAGTTAATAACATATATTTTCTTAATATAGAAAATAAGGAGATATATATATATATTTATATGTGTGTGTGTGTTTGATGATTTGATCGATAATTCCATTTGGAAATAAGATCGTTGTGTGTACACGAACATTTTTCATTTGATAGTTAAATCATCGACTATCAAAGTTTTGACCATTTTAACGTTGTTAATATGGAGAGACCGGTTGGATTCTTATCCAAAGAACCACTCCGTATTGTCATAAGAGTTGTGAATCATATATGCCAAAGAAAATTGAACATGGAGTAAAGTGCAACGGCTGTTGTATAAATCCTTGGTAGAGATTGCCTAGGATGGATGTACGGAATAGTGCCTTCGGTTTCGTTTAGTCCCAAAACGAACGTCTATGGACGAGTGTCTGATAAAGTATTTCCAATGATCGAATATGTTGGTCTGTATAAATATATATGGTGGCAACGGATTTATTCCCTTAGCATAATATCCAGAATATTTGTGCAAATCAACTAATGATTAACGGATCTGACAATGTGGCATTCAAAGTGATTGTGTTATCAATGAATGGTAAGTAAGCGTAGCCTCAGGCCTCAACAATCGGGAAATGACAAAAATAGGGCAGACAACATGGCTATGTGGTTAGCTCCCATTAGGGTGTATTATCACCTATCTAGAGATTCATTTAATTCCTTATTCTATTCGATGCTGTCCCATTCGGGAACGGTTGCTGATCCCAACCGTTGGTGGTATACATTCGATACAATCAAGAGAAATGATTGGTCGGTCATGTGTGGCCGGGTTGCAAGATGTTCTTGTTGAACCCAGTGTATTCTCCTCTAGAGATACACTATCGGAAGGTGGTTCCATACCTTGTCATAGTTGTAAATCAAATCCCCAATAAGTGATCGTGGTTTTGATTGTATATTATGTATGTGGAACGTGAGATGCAAGCATTCCACTAAGATTCTATTTATTTGATTTAGACACTATTATAATATCAAAAGAGTTTTGATATAAAGATCATTTTGGATTCTCATAAGGGAAAAACCCGTTCCGTGTTATACGGCATGGTCTCATGAGATATCATTTAGTTTCTCAAACTGTTTTAAACTGTTTACTCATACCAGTCCCATGACTGACCCGGAGTTTATTTTGTTTTGTTTTCCCTAAACTCTTGGGTGCCCAATTTTGTACGGGCAGTCAAGTAGTTCAGTTATTTCCAAATATTCTTGGAGGAGCTTGGAGCAGGAGGCTTCAGCGTTAGTTATCTAGTGTTATTTCCGCTGTATTGTTAGTGTTGTACTCTGATGATAATGTTATGTATATACAGACAAATTTTGTATTTCAAAAGCTGTTATATATTATATTTTATTCCGCTGCGATGTGAGATTCTGTGTTGTGTTTCTATTCTTCTTCTTCTATTCTAAGTTTTCTTTCTTTCTATTTCTCATCCTCTAACTTCTTTCAATAATGATTCGTATTTCTGTGCAATTTGGGTTGGATGTGTGTTGTATTTAGTCAACTCAGATAGTACGAATTTGCGATCCATTACAGTTGGTATAAGAGCTTAGGTTGAGCGAATACCTAGGCTTTGGTGGGATTGTGCTCATTAGAGATAGGGTCAGTAGTACCCTAGAATGAGTTGAGTGTGTGTATATATATATATATATATATACGAGAGTGCGTATTTGTTAATTGATATAAAAATTGTTTTATATTGTGTTGGCTAGTCTGTTGAGTGGATTATAAATTTTGGTCGAATGGTGGGACGCCACAAAGTCGATAGGAATTTATAAACACTTGAACAGAGAATTCGACACGATATTGTTTTAAATGGGTAAATGAAATAATTTTACTCAAAATTCTATTTTGATAGAAAATAATAATTTTCTGGAATTATTATCATATATGGATGAGTTGGTTGTTAATATTATATTCAGATAATATTATAAAATTTAAAATGGTTATATAACCAAAATAGAATTTGTATATGAATTAAATATACAAATGGGATGAATTAAAATTGAATTCAAACCAGAATTTGGAATTTAAATCCTGGGAAGTTGGAAAATATTTTATGAAGTAAATATATTGATTGTTCAAATAAAAAGAATGTAAACCAAAAGTTTTGGTAGAACTAAAATTTGTAGAAGTATGGAATGTTGAGTTTTAGCATAAGTTGATTTTGAAGGGTTAATAGGTTAGTAATATTTTTTCTACCTTAGTAATTTCGGGGACGAAATTCTTTTAAGGGGGGAAGAATGTAATGACCCAAATTTCTGTCAAGTTAACTTTAAAATATTTAAAATGGATTTAAATATTGAGTAGATAATATAAAAGAATTTTTATATTGAATTATCGATTTAAAAATCGATACACGGTTTATTTCGAATATATATAATTACCGAAATACGAGAACTGAAATAATTCAATTCGAAATTAAAACGAAGTCCGATTAATTCAAATAATGTATAGAAATTCTATTTGGATATAGAAATAAAAAATATTAATTTATTATTAAAGAATTTAATGGTGTAGTGGCCCGCAAATCCGTAATACCGGAGTTGACTATATACATCATATGTCCAACCCAAATATCACGAAAATACGAATCATTTTTTTTAGAAGAAAAAGGTAGAAGAAGAACAGAAACAACACAGAATCTCACATTGCAGCGGAACAAAATATCATATATCATAATTTTTGAAATAAAAAATTTGTACTGTATACACATATCATTATCAGAGTACAGTACTTACAACACAGCGGAATAAAACTCTATATAACTAATACTGAAGCCTCCTACTCCAAGCTCCTTCAGATAAATCTATAAAATCCTGAACTACTTGACTGCCCATACAAATTTAGGCACCCAAGAGTTTAGGTAAAACAAAACAAAATAAACTCCGGGTCAGTCATGGGACTGGTATGAGTAAACAATTTACAACAGTTTCAGAAACTAAATGATATCTCATAAGACCACGCCGTATAACACGGAATGGGTTTTTCCCTTATGAGAATCCAAACCATTTAATTTAACTTTCAAAATCCTTTTGAAAGGAACGATAATCTTTATATCAAAACTCTTTTGATATTATAATAATGTCTAAATCAAATAAATAACAATCTAGTGGAACGTTTGCATCTCACGTTCCACATATATAATATACAATCATAAACCATGGGCACTTATTGGATATTTGATTTCCAACTATGACAAGGTATGGAACCACCTGCCGCTGGTATATCTCTAGAGGAGAATACACCGAGTTCAACAAGAACATCTTGCAACTCAGCCACACATGACCGAGATTCATTTTGCTTGAGTGTATCGAATGTATACCACCAACGGTTGGGATCAGCAGATAATATATTTTTGTAACACATTATATATGACAGTATATATGCAAACAAATAAACCAACAGATAATATATTTTTGAGGAATCCAGTTGGATCCCTCCAACCTGTTTTCCTGCATCTAAATATATTAGTCGACATATATAATACCCATCCTGCTTCGAGGCAGGATATCGCGGTATGAAGGTCATCCACTAATATATATTTGTGGGGCGCATAGGGAAATCATCCGCTATGAAACCGCGGGCATCCGCTAATGAGACTGCGGGAACAATCCAATCATCAACCCAATATATATAATAGTCAACCCTAAATAACTAATATATTTAAATCAACCAGAAAGCATTCAAACAAGCAACAACAATTATTTTTACCGAATAAAAATAATTCTAAATAATAGGTGAGTGAGATTTACTCACATTTATTTTACTTATCGAATATCCATTCCGATTCCATTCAGTCTCGTCTAACATTAACTTGAATTATTTCAACTTAATTCTTCTCGAATGGATTACGCCTATGATCATATGATTTTATATTTATCGATTAAACGTATATCCCATTAAATTAACTACTATACTAAATAAATTAAATATTGACTAAATAATTTAATTAATTACCTTTATTACTCTATAAATCATGTACTCATCTTGTTCTTCCCCTATGCCACGCGCCATTATTGTTATTACCAAAACTCCTTCCTTCCTAACCCGATGAAAACAAATACACACTCCACTTTAGAACCCAACGAGGCCCCTCCAAACTGTTGCAGTAATGATCGTACATCATTTCCGTTTCCACTAACGATATTGCCCTTTTTAGAGTACTCCCATTACTGTACACTGTTCAAACAAATTATAACTTTTCTATGATAATAGAAGATTAATTAATTTGCTAATTATTTAATTAAATAAATAAATTACCTTATGATCTTTTTAACAACTAAAACTGGCCCTGCAATCCTGTGCTTCTTCAAATAGGTCTGAACCCTCTAGTCACCCACAGTAATTCGAACTCCACCAGCACAAACCCAACTTCATAACTCACTCATACTGCCAAATTGGTCGAGCCACACAAAACATCATTCAGAAAAATAAAACTTCAGTAAAGAAGAACACAACTTCCTCCTTGCTAAAATTGAACAGAACCACACCCATAAACTACTGTCGCCCCCTTCCTTGGGTCATGACCTGGAGCATTTTGCACGGCAAATCCGAAATCGCATCCATCACTAGTGAGCCGCACCTCACCCAACTCCACTGTCGATGACCCCAAATCACCTTCGCACCCATCATCATTTGTCGAGACTTCCATTTCATGGTGGTTTCCAACGTCGACTTCCCCCAATCCAAATCGCGTGACCCATTTCAATGAAACAAATATCGCTCCCACCTCAAAATCCATCGCGGCACCATGTGGGAGCTCGAAATGACCTAAAAACCCAAGGTCAACTCTAACATTTTGAGTTTGAACAACTGCGACTACCATCTAATTCGTGTTTCCTCGAGGTTTCGATCGCTGACCTGAAGGTGTCGAGCACTTTGAAATGCCCAGACGCGCAAGATCGAAGTGAACAACATCTATCGATTTCGAATTTGTTTTCATTTTAAGGTAGTGGCCATTTTAATTTGTATTGAAGCTTTCGAGTTTTAGATTAGAAATGAAAAGGAGGTATCCGATTTTAAAGAGGAAGGGTGCGGTAAAAAATGGGTTTCGTGGCCAATTTAACCCCTTTTTTTAGGCTTGGGTGTTTTATTAGTGGCCATTCATTCCTTGCCTTGGTGTTTTGTTTTCGTCCATAGAAAGGAAAAAAAGGTTTTACTTTAGGATATTTAATTTAATTTTAATTTATTTTGAAACGGTACCCTTTAATTAAAATACTCCATGATCCTGAACTCCTTTCTGGACACAACCACTGACATTCCTAGGGTTACACCACTATTCTGAACACATTGGGATAGGTTATGAAGTCCCATTTGATCGCCTTGAGACGATATTCATTTAAACCGATATAAATTAAATTTCAAACCATTTAAGTTCCTCGATAATAATTTAATATTATTATTCTAACTCAAACTGAATTTTATATTGATCATTCGATCTGTTTTCAGTTTAGTTTTAACTTCGAATTGAATTAACCTCGTATTACGATAATTTAATATATTCGATATTGAATCGAAATCGATTTTTAAATCGATAACCAAATATAAAAATTCATTTATATTATCAACTCAATATTTAAATCCATAATAAATATTTAAAATAAACTGTTGGAAAATCCGGGTCGTTACATTCTTCCACTCTTAAAAGAATTTCGTCCCCGAAATTACTAAGGTAGGGAAAGTGCTATAAACCCATTTACTTTTCAAAATCCACTTATTTTGAAACTCAACTCTTCACAATTCAATAAATTTCAGTTCTACCAAAACTTTTGGTTTACATTCTTGTTGATGATCAAGTATGCTTATATTCATTTTATCTGAACGGTTTACACTCAAGTTATTCGCGTTCAATTCATATCCCATTCATATGCATTCCAATTTTATTTAAATTGATTCTGATCAATTTATTCCCTTCGGTCCATTTAACTTACTTAAGTTAAATTAAATTTCCAGAATTCAAATTCCTAGGTTTTTATTTCATGTCCATTGAAATAACGAAAATTATATACATATATTTATAATATTTTCAAATTCAAAACATTTGAATTTTTCAACTACTTGTTTTCCTTTAAAACAAATTCCATCAAAAACTTTTGTAAGGTAGCAATTCGTCACTTAGAAACTCGAAAATGAACACTGATGATGTTGTAGTCATCATCAGAATTATTTTCTAGCCACTAAAGTGAGTTCAGTGCTTAAACAATTTCAAAATCCTTTTAAAACAAAGCTATATTGTTCTAATATACTTCAGAAAATATTTTCCAACTTCCCAGGATTTTAAATTCCACATTCTGGTTTGGATTAAATTTTAATTCATTTCATATGCAAGCTTTATTCACATACAAATTCTTATTTGGTTATAAATAACCATTCCAATTTTATAATCTCATTTGATTATAATTTTAACATCCAACACATCCATATGTTATAATAATTCTAGAAAATTATTCTTTCTATATCAAAATATAGTTTTGGGTAAAGTTATTTCATTTACCCACTTTAAAACAATATCATGTTCAATCTTCTGTTCAAGTGTTTAGAAATTCCTGTCGACTTCGTGGCGTCCCACGATTCGATCAGAATTCACAAACCACTCAACAGACAAGTCAAAACAACATAAAACATTTGTTTTAATCAATTAACAAATACGCGCTCTCGTATATATATATATATATATATATATATATATATATTCAACCCATTCTAGGGTACTACTGACCCTATCTCTAATGAGCACAATCCCAACAAAGCCTAGGTATTCGCTCAACCTGAGCTCTGATACCAACTGTAGTGGCCCGCAAATCCGTAATATCAGAGTTGACTATATACATCATACGTCCAACCCAAATATCACGAAAATACGAATCATTTTTTTTAGAAGAAAAAGGTAGAAGAAGAACAAAAACAACACAGAATCTCACATCGCAGCGGAACAAAATATCATATATCATAGCTTTTGAAATAAAAAATTTGTACTGTATACACATATTATTATCAGATTACAGTACTTACAACACAGCGGAACAAAACTCTATATAACTAATATTGAAGCCTCCTGCTCCAAGCTCCTTCAGATAAATCTGTAAAATCCTAAACTACTTGATTGCCCATACAAATTTAGGCACCCAAGAGTTTAGGTAAAACAAAACAAAACAAACTCCAGGTCAGTCATGGGACTGGTATGAGTAAACAATTTAAAACAATTCAGAAACTAAATGATATCTCATAAGACCACGCCGTATAACACGGAACGGGTTTTTCCCTTATGAGAATCCAAACCACTTGATTTAACTTTCAAAATGATTTTGAAAGGAACGATAATCTTTATATCAAAACTCTTTTGATATTATAATAATGTCTAAGTCAAGTAGATAACAATCTAGTGGAACGTTTGCATCTCACGTACCACACATATAATATACAATCATAAACCGCGGGCACTTATTGGATATTTGATTTCCAACTATGACAAGGTATGGAACCACCTGCCACTGGTATATCTCTAGAGGAGAATACACCGAGTTCAACAAGAACATCTTGCAACTCAGCCACACATGACCAACCACTCATTTCACTTGAGTGTATCGAATGTATATCACCAACGGTTGGGATCAGCAACCGTTTCCCAAATGGGACAACATCGAATAGAATAAGGAATTAAATGAATCTCTAGATAGGTGATTATACACCCTAATGGAAGCTACCCACATAGCCATGCTGCCTGCCCGATTTTTGTCATTTCCTGGTTGTTGAGGCCAGAGGCTACGATCACTTTCCATTCATTGATAACACGATCACTTTGAATGCCACATTATCAGATCCGTTAATCATTAATTGGGTTTACATAAATATTCTGCATATTATGCTAAGGGAATAATTCTGTTGCCACCATATATATTTGTACAGTCCAACATATGCGATCATTGGAAATATTCTGTCAGACATTCGTCCATATATGTTCGTTCTGGGACTGAACGAAACCGAAGGCACTATTCCGTACATCCATCTTAGGCAATCTCTACCTAGGACTTATACAACAGCCCTTGCACTTTACTCCATCTTCAATTTTCTTTGGCATATATAATTCGAAACGCTTATGCCAATACGGAGTGGTTCTTTGGATAAGAATCCAACCGGTCTCTCCATATTGACAACGATGGTCAAAACTTCGATAGTCTGTGATTTAACTATCGAACAAAAAAAGTGTTCATTCAACATATCAAACAAATCGCTGGGCTTTTTAATTAATATTTCATTAATTAAATCTCTTCTCCATTTCCTTATCAATATTTGTTAACCAAATATTTTCGATAATCATCTTGGCCTTTTGCGTCAATTGGAAAACATTTCCATATATTGCCTTCTTTTATTTTCTATATTTAGAAAATATCTTCTGTTAATAATTGGAAAATATTCCAATTACTAATCTCTTTCACGATCATTCATTTCTATACTTAGGGAATATTTATTATTATATTTCCAAATTTTCACTTCTTCGGGTTAAAACGAATGTTATGTAAAACATCGTCACAACAACCCAAAATACTGCATTGGACTAAATCTCTTTAAAATTTCTCTTTGAGACTGAATCTTGCTATTTATCAGCTAATAATGAAATCAATCAAGTTGGGGTATAATTACCTCTCAGACCTTGACTGAAAACATCATTAACTTCAAAACAGACAAGACCGCTAACTCGAATAATCAATACCATATTAAACCAATTTTCCATTTCTAAAACACGTATGTGCTTCTCTTTCTATTTTTAACAAATCTAATTTATAGATTTCCTTTTGGTTTATAATATTCTATTTTTAAGTGCGTTTCCTTATCGAATTCTATATATATCGATACGTTGATTTCTAACTATCAAATTATCTTAAAAATATTCTAACTCCTTAAATTCCCGGAAAAATTGCCATAACCTCCTTTGTACCGGGAGCATCGGGAAAATCCCCAAACCGCCACAAAGGCCTCTCCATTCAAAAAGAAAATCAAAAAGCCAAGCGGCTTGCCGATACGGTGCATAAAACCTCATATTCAATTTAAATACATACCTTCTTGTCGAGCATTCTATTTATATCTCTTATAACACTTCATTCCATACCTGTCTCATGTATATCCATACATTTCTAATTCATTTCAACTTAATACACTCATTTTAACTCAACTCGTTAATTAATTCATTAATTAACTCTTTGCCTATTTCACTTGTATATTTGAATATAACATGTTTCAAATATATTTCAACTTGTTTATACTCTAATTGAATTCTATTTTTCAATTCAAGTTCCATATTCGATTTCGAATATACATTTACAATTCCAATTCACTTTCCAAGGTCTTATTTCGATTCAAAACTTTGATTAACTAATTTCTCTTCTACTTAGTTAATTCTATTCAATAATCAAAAATATGATTATTGTTTCAAAAATCATTTCATTTACTTCACTTGAGTTCATATATATTTTATAACTCAAGTCTAGATTTTTCTAATGAACATTCAGATTTTTATTTCCTTAAAATCCTTTTATTTACTTAAATGAACCGTTATAATTTATATAACGATTATAGCGCTGTTTTGCTGAAAATTGATTTTGACATAACTCAAAATCTATGCGACGAAATTCAGATTTTTCTCTTCCATTAGAAAAATATTATCAAATCGGTCCTGATGATTCTTGTTTCAAAGAATTCCGACTTCAATTGAGTTCTGTATACTCAATTGAAGTTCGAATCACCAATTTACGAACTACCGCGCCGCGGCGAGTTCGTTTTAATTATATATATATATATATAAACTTTTAAACTTCGTTTAAAATAAATTCACTCCATTCTGATATATTCTTAATATATATCAAATCCATTTTTCCAATTCAACATAATATTTCCGATCTTCTAAAATTGTCAATATTCCCTAACTCGGAAATAAATTTATTTATACTTCGATCTTCTATATTCAAATTCCATTTCAATTCTATTTGAATTGTATATTCAAATTCCCTTTTCAATTCTATTTGAATTTTATATTCAAATTCCCTTTTCATTTCTATTTGAATTCTATATTCAAATTCCATTTCAATT
The DNA here is from genome assembly GCA_030737875.1 of Allium sativum. Lineage (NCBI taxonomy): Eukaryota > Viridiplantae > Streptophyta > Magnoliopsida > Asparagales > Amaryllidaceae > Allium > Allium sativum. Next base: position 600,993,968 of record CM060916.1, on the reverse strand, counting down.
CTATTTAAATTCTATATTCAAATTCCATTTCAATTCTACTTTCATTCTATATTCAACACGTTTTCAAATTTCACTTTTTAAATTCTTTCTTGAATTTAAACTTCTAAATTATCCAACGATAATTTATCTCCCTTAATTATAAACATCGTTTATAATTTAACTTCCTTGTTTTATAAATTTAAAACAAGTTTCCATTTCGAAATCTATTTTAAACCAAAATGTTATTTTGGAGTATTCTATTTCTTATAACTTATCTATATAAATATAGATCTATTTTCATGCCTTATCGTAGTCTCTATTCAAACTAAATTTAAATATCTCATTTGGGAATAATCTATTTTATAAATCCGACATAGTCGAATTTAAACATAAATCCTAAGGATTTATTCAACTTCATTTATATTCCGAATATCGGAATAAAGTTAATCATTTATTATTTAAAACGATTCTAAGTTCTCACTTTAAATTCACTTTTGAATTTAAATGTTTAAATTATTTAAATGGAAAATTTTCACCTTTCTATTTACAAACACCATTATTAAACAAGTCTGGCTTTCAAATAAAATATTTCTTCTTTGGAAAAATATATTCCCCTTCCCACAGTCACACTTGTATTTCTATTTTCTGAATTATCCAATGCTAGTTCATTTTACTTCATTTATAAACTTCGTTTATAAATGAACTATTTATAAACTTCGTTTATAAAGGAACCACTTGTTTTATTTTCCAAAAACAAGTTTATATTTCAAATCTAATTAAAAATTCAAATTCTATTTTAGAAAAATTGAATTTCCCTTTTAAATCTCAAATACCCCTTTCAGGGTATTTTTATAAATTAACACTTAGGCCCAGTGATATTTAAACACCAAACAACAAAATATTTATTTCAGGTTTTCTAACACATCATATATGACAGTATATATGCAAACAAATAAACCAACAGATAATATATTTTTGAGGAATCCAGTTGGATCCCTCCAACCTGTTTTCCTGCATCCAAATATATTAGTCGACGTAAATAATACACATCCTACTTCGAGGTAGGATATCGCGGTATGAAGGTCATCCACTAATATATATTTGTAGGACGCATAGGGAAATCATCCGCTATGAAACTGCGGGCATCCGCTAATGAGACTGCGGGAACAATCCAATCATCAACCCAATATATATGTAATAGTCAACCCTAAATAACGAATATATTTAAATCAACCAGAAAGCATTCAAACAAGCAAAAACAATTATTTTTACCGAATAAAAATAATTCAAAATAATAGGTGAGTGAGATTTACTCACATTTATTTTACTTGTCGAATATCCATTCCGATTCCATTCAGTCTCGTCTAACATTAACTTGAATTATTTCAACTTAATTCTTCTCGAATGGATTACGCCTATGGTCATATGATTTTATATTTATCGATTAAACGATTATCCCATTAAATTAACTACTATACTAAATAAATTAAATATTGACTAAATAATTTATTTAATTACCTTTATTACTGTTTTAAATCACGTACTCATCTTGTTCTTCCCCGATGCCACGCTCCATTATTGTTATTACCAAAACTCCTTCCTACCTAACTCGATGAAAACAAATACACACTCCACTTTAGAACTCAACGAGGCCCCTCCAAACTGTTGCAGTAATGATCGTACATCATTTCCATTTCCACTAACGATATTGGCCTTTTTAGAGTACGCCCATTACTGTACACTGTTCAAACAAATTATAACTTTTCTATGATAATAGAAGATTAATTAATTTGCTAATTATTTACTTAAATAAATAAATTACCTTATGATCTTTTTAACAACTAAAACTGGCCCTGCAATCCTGTGCTTCTTCAAGCAGGTCTGAACCCTCTAGTCACCCACAGTAATTCGAACTCCACCAGCGCAAACCCAACTTCATAACTCACTCATACTACCAAATTGGTCGAGCCACACAAAACATCATTCAGGAAAATAAAACTTCAGTAAAGAAGAACACAACTTCCTCCTTGCTAAAATCGAACAGAACCAGACCCATAAACTCCTGTCGCCCCCTTCCTTGGGTCATGACCTGGAGCATTTTGCACGAAAAATCCGAAATTGCATCCATCACTAGTGAGTCGCACCTCACCCAACTCCACTGTCGATGACCCCAAATCACCTTCGCACCCATCATCATTTGTCGAGACTTCCATTTCATCGTGGTTTCCAGCGTCGACTTCCCCCAATCCATATCGCAGTGACCCATTTCAATGAAACAAGTATCACTTCCACCTCAAAATCTATTGCGGCACCATGTGGGAGCTCGAAATGATCTAAAAACCCGAGGTCAACTCTAACTGTTTGAGTTTGAATAACTGCGACTACCATCTAATTCGTGTTTCCTCGAGGTTCCGATCGCGGACCTGAAGGTGTCGAGCACTTTGAAATGCCCAGATGCGCAAGATCGAAGTGAACAACATTTATCGATTTCGAATATGTTTTCATTTTAAGGTAGTGGCCATTTTAATTTGTACTGAAGCTTTCGAGTTTCAGATTAGAAATGAAAAGGAGGTATCCGATTTTAAAGAGGAAGGGTGCGGTAAAAAATGGATTTCGTAGCCAATTTAACCCCTTTTGTTTTAGGCTTGGGTGTTTTATTAGTGGCCATTCATTCCTTGCCTTGATGTTTTGTTTCCGTCCACAGAAAGGAAAAAAAGGATTTACTTTAGGATATTTAATTTAATTTAATTTTATTTTGAAACGGTACCCTTTAATTAAAATACTCCATGATCCTGAACTCCTTTCTGAACCCAACCACTGACATTCCTAGGGTTACACCACTATTCTGAACACACTGGGATAGGTTACGAAGTCCCATTTGATCGTCTTGAGACGATATTCATTTAAACCGATATAAATTAAATTTCAAACCATTTAAATTCCTCGATAATAATTCAATATTATTACTCTAACTCAAACTGAATTTTATACTGATCATTCGAACTGTTTTCAGTTTCGTTTTAAATTCGAATTGAATTAACTTCGTATTACGATAATTTAATATATTCGATATTAAATCGAAAACGATTTTTAAATTGATAACTAAATATAAAAATTCATTTATATTATCAACTCAATATTTAAATCCATATTAAATATTTAAAATAAACTGTTAGAAAATCCGAGTCGTTACAAATGGTTTGGAATCTAATTTATATCAATTTAAATTAATATCTGTTTCGGATGATCGAACTGGACTTCGATACTAGTCCCAATGTGTTTATAATAGTGTTATAACCCTAGGAATGTCATTTGTTGGGTTCAGAAAGGAGTTCTGAATCACGGAGTACTTTAATTATAATCGTACCGGTTCAAACTATATTTAATATAATTAAAATAATTATAAATTAAGGTTTCCTTCCATCCTAATTAACAAGGACATTGTAAACCCACGTTAGCTACTCCTTCCTCTTTCACTTCACCGTGGCCTTCTCTCCTCTTCAATAATTTGGCCTTGTTGTTCAGTTCAACACCGCACCCTTCCTGTATAAAATCACAATGAACCCTGCTCTCATTCCATTTGTTTTCGTTCTCAGGCAAAATCGAAGCCTCTGTTTCTTCACAAATCAAAATGGCTGATTTCTTCATTTAACAAAAAACCGGAAAGTCCTTTTCAAAAATCGTATGTTTCCCCATTTGTTCAATTCGGCTATTCGAGATCTTTTACCACGATAATCCATAAAAGGGTGTTCGACTATTTCAGTATCGAGCTAGTATTGGGGATCGGCTTTAATGGAAGACATGGTACTGGCGATTGGGGAGGCCGTGGTATTTTTCAAGGATTCAGTGAGGGTGCGATTGCTAGAAGGAGCATTGATTTTGGTGAAGGGTGATGTGGTTTTGGGGTCAAAAGGAGCAGTGCGATATGAATTTGAGGGGTTCCTTGCATTACTGAGTGATGCGATGTTTGATTTGGGAGGGCGTTCTCGATGGAGTTCGATCCAATTGATAGGGTCTGGGTTCGGGTTTTTAGGATGAACGAAGTAAAGAGGAGTAACCATGATGAGAGGATGCTTGTCTGGGTATGGTACTGCTTGGTTGATGAATGTCGATTGGAGTGAAGCAATGTAGTAAGATTTCTGCAACGACTATATTACAAAGGGGTGATATGGAATGCAGTGGATGTTGGGTCTGTAGTATGGTTGTTTGGGGATGAGGCGATGTTTGGACGTGGTGTTAAGGGGAGTTTGATTGCATGGTTGTGTTGAAATTGCTGGAAATGAGTTGGGTTGTGTTGAGGTTGTGATGTCGCTAATGGGGTTGGCACAACAAGCTATCCACATGAACTTAGGCAGCAATGCTGCGGCATTAAAGAAGGAAGCATGGTGAGGGTTTGGCAATGATGTCGAGGCCGATCCGGTGAAGCTGAAATGGAATGGACAACAATTTGGTGTGATCATAGTGTGAAGTTGTTTGAGAACTTATTCCATAGATTGGTCCAGAAATTGGAATAACAATAAGGTATGAGTTTTACAAAGTTTAAAGTACATGGAATCATTAAATTATTGATGTTAGTAATTAATGTAAATGAATAATACTTCAATTGATAAATAAAAATCAAACTTTCATAGGTGTTAAATTCGAGACAATTCAAATAGATTGGAAGTAGAGAAGAGGTGAAATTTAATCGGATATTCGACTATCGAAAATCACGGTGAGTAAATCTCACTCACCTGTTATTTAGAATTATTTTTATTCAGTAAAAATAATTGTTGTTGCTTGTTTGAATGCTTTCTGGTTGATTTAAATATATTAGTTATTTATGGTTGACTATTATATAGATATTGGGTTGATGATTGGATTGTTTCCCGCAGTCTCATTAGCGGATGCCCGTGGTACCATAGCGGATGATTTCCTAATGCACCCCACAAATATATATTAGTGGATGACCTTCATACTACGATATCCTCGAAGCAGGATGGATATTACTATGTTGACTAACATCTGTGGATGCAGAAAAACAGGTTGGAGGGATCCAACTGGATTCCTCAAAAATATATTATCTGTTTGTTTAGTGTGTTTAAATATCACTGGGCCTAAGTTTTTATTTATAAAAATATCATGGAAATGATATTTGAGATATAATAGGAAAATTCTATTTTTCTAAAAATAGAAATTTGAAATTCAAATGGAGTAACAATATTGACTTGTTTTGAATAAATAAAACAAGTACTGAAATTTATAAACGATGTTTATAAATAAAATAATATAGGAAACTGAAGTATTGAAATTTATAAAATAGTGTTTATAAATTGAATAATACAGGAAATGGAAGTGAATTTATAAATGGTATCTATAAATGAAATGGGAAAAATTATCACTTAGATAATTTGGGAAATGTAAATACGAGTGTGTATTTGTAAAGGGAAATTTATTTTTTTCGAAGGAGAATTTCAATTTCAAAGGGATTTGAAATTAAGACTTGTTTAAAAAAATATAAACAAGTATATAAACGGTGTTTGTGAATAAAGGAAAATTAGTTAATTAAGTTTAAGATTTGAGTTCAACTTTAAATAAGTAAATTAAACTTGTGAATTCATATTCAAATCGAATACGAAACCTGAGTTTGAAAAGAGGAATTGGATTAGTTTATAAGTAAGTTGAAATATATTTGAACATGTTATATTCAAATAAAAAGGTGAAATAGGCAAAACAGTTAATTTGCAAATCAATTAACGAATTAAGTTAAAACGATTGGATTAAGTTGAAATGAATTAGAAATGTATGAATATACATGAGACAGGTTTGGAATAAAGTATTAGAAGAGATATAAATATAATGCTCGACAAAAGGGTACGTATTTAAATTGAATATGAGATTTTATGCGCCGTATCGGCTAGCCGCTTGGCTTTTTGATTTTCTTTTTGAATGGAGAGGCCTGTGTGGCGGTTTGGGGATTTTCCCGATGCTCCCCGTACAAATGAGGTTATGGCGAATTTTTCCGGGAATTTAAGGAGTTAGAATATTTTTAAGAAGATTTGATAAACTAGGAATCGATATATCAATATATATAGAATTCGATAATGAAACGAACTTAAAATAGAATATTATAAACGAAAAGGAATTTTATAAATAAAATCCTGGGAGATATACATTTTAAAGTGAACGATGATTTAAAAGCAAATGATTTGCAGATTTAAAATGATCGTGTTGATAAGAAGTTAATCAAATGGAGTTAAAGAAATAGAGTTAAGCAGAATTAGAAACTGACTGGAAATTAGTTGAGTTGATCGACTTTTTGAGTATCGATATGATGTTGGTTTCGGCCTTCGGGGTATATACTTAGGAAGTTGTTCTCTTACTAGTTTACAGTTAGAGTCGGATAGTTGTGGAATGGTAGTGATACGTTAATGAGAGATGGAAATGTTTTCCAGAGTTAATAACATATATTTTCTTAATATAGAAAATAAGGAAACATGAATATATATATATATATATGTTTGATGATTTGATCGATAATTCCATTTGGAAATAAGATCGTTGTGTGTACACGGACATTTTTCATTTGATAGTTAAATCACCGACTATCAAAGTTTTGACCATTTTAACGTTGTTAATATGGAGAGACCGGTTGGATTCTTATCCAAAGAACCACTCCGTATTGGCATAAGCGTTGCGAATCATATATGCCAAAGAAAATTGAAGACGGAGTAAAGTGCAAGGGCTATTGTATAAATCCTAGGTAGAGATTGCCTAGGATGGATGTACGGAATAGTGCCTTCGGTTTCGTTCAGTCCCAGAACGAACGTATATAGACGAGTGTCTGACAGAGTATTTCCAATGATCGAATATGTTGGTCTGTATAAATATATATGGTGGCAACGGATTTATTCCCTTAGCATAATATCCAGAATATTTGTGCAAATCAATTAATGATTAACGGATCTGACAATGTGGCATTCAAAGTGATTGTGTTATCAATGAATGGCAAGTAAGCGTAGCCTCAGGCCTCAATAACCGGGAAATGACAAAAATCGGGCAGGCAACATGGCTATGTGGTTAGCTCCCATTAGGGTGTATTATCACCTATCTAGAGATTCATTTAATTCCTTATTCTATTCGATGTTGTCCCATTCGGGAACGGTTGCTGATCCCAACCGTTGGTGGTATACATTCGATACACTCAAGCGAAATGAGTGGTCAGTCATGTGTGGCCGGGTTGCAAGATGTTTTTGTTGAACCCAGTGTATTCTCCTCTAGAGATACACTATCGGAAGGTGGTTCCATACCTTGTCATAGTTGGAAATCAAATCCCCAATAAGTGCTCGCGGGTTTGATTGTATATTATATATGTGGAACGTGAGATGCAAGCGTTCCACTAAGATTCTATTTATTTGATTTAGACACTATTATAATATCAAAAGAGTTTTGATATAAAGATCATTTTGGATTCTCGTAAGGGAAAAACTCGTTCTGTGTTATACGGCGTGGTCTTATGAGATATCGTTTAGTTTCTCAAACTGTTTTAAACTGTTTACTCATACCAGTCCCATGACCGACCCGGAGTTTATTTTATTTTGTTTTCCCTAAACTCTTGGGTGCCCAATTTTGTACGGGCAATCAAGTAGTTCAGGTATTTCCAGATATTTTTGGAGGAGCTTGGAGCAGTAGGCTTCAGCGTTAGTTATCTAGTGTTATTTCCGCTGTATTGTAAGTGTTGTACTCTGATGATAATTTTATGCATATACAGTCAAATTCTGTATTTCAAAAGCTGTTATATATTAAATTTTATTCCGCTGCAATGTGAGATTCTGTGTTGTGTTTCTATTCTTCTTCTTCTATTCTAAGTTTTCTTTCTTTCTATTTCTCATCCTCTAACTTCTTTCAATAATGATTCATATTTTTGTGCAATTTGGGTTGGATGTGTGTTGTATTTAGTAAACTCAGATAGTACGGATTTGCGGTCCATTACACATATGGTATTTTCAGTTTGTAACAGTTGATTTTGAATAAATGTAATGTCACAGTTTTGAATAATTTATTTTCCGCTATGTTTAATTATTCATGTCTTATGGATCTTAGTCTTTGTGATGTATATTTATGTAATAACCCGGAAATCTGACTAATTTAAAATTTTTATTTTGGCAATTTTAGCGAATTTTGATTATTTAAAATGATTTATTTTAAATAATAACGACGAGAAATTTATTTTTAATAGAATTAGAACGTATATAGTTATATAGAGCATCGTTAGAATATAAATATTTATTTCAAATTATAAAAGGAATTGAAAATGGCGCGGCAGTTCGATAATTCGATTTCAAATTTCAAATGAATGTACAGGGTTCAGAATAAACCAGATTTTAGCGAAACTAAAAATATTTGAATCTATTTGAGAATATCTTTCCAACGAATCTGAAAAATTGAAATTTCATAGCGGAGATAAAAAGTTATGTCCAATTGAAAATTCAGAATAGTCGCTATGGAATTCTAGCCCTTAAAAATGGAGATTTTGCAAACGACCTTCGTTTTCGACGAAACCACTTTTGTTGGATCCGGGATGTCGAATTATTGCTAGATTCCAAAATTCATAATTTTCTGAATCAATATGTGCGTGTGGCAAAGGAAAACGCATTCGACCAGTTTCAGTTGATTTTAATCGACTGGAAAATGGCCATTTTTCAGACGGTCTCAGAATTCGATGAAATTAGTTTTGTTAGGACCGTATCGCCAATATGAAGCTAGAAATAATTTTTTTGGAATTTTTCGGGTCCGTATGTGGCCCCGATAAATTGAAATGCGCGCTCAAATTCAATATATACTGGTTTATATTTTGAATTTGATGGAAACTGGTCGAAACAGTCGAATCAGCTTGCGAAACATATCTCATTGTGTTCGGAATGGGGGTAATAAGCTAGGGACAAGAGGCGGTGGGTTCGGTTTGGAGTTTGAAAATGAAAGTTGCTTTTTAGAAATTTAAAAGGATTAAATATAAAATTATAAAACCTCCCTCACTTACTCACCGTTGACCAAAACAGAAATTCAAAGAAAAAAAAGGAGAAATTCGAAAACCGGCCGGTCGCTCCCCCTTAATCCCCGTCGCCTTCCTCCGACGCCGGACCCAGTGCCCTCCGCTTCCCCTCCGATAGTCGGATCCCTCTACTCCTTCCCTCCTCCACTCAATCGAGCCCCACGCCAATTCGAGGATCGAACCGCCCAACCCCACGCCCTAGCCACCGCCGCTACCTCCATCAGCACCCCCTCTGACCTCTGTCCGCCTCTGGCACCCCCCTTCCGCCGTTGCTACGCCTCCTAGACCCCGCCCCTTTTATGGATCCAGAATCCAAGAAGACCGAGCCGCCACCTGGAAGTCCGCCGCCTCCGGCCACTGTACGACCGACGCACCCCTTTCCACCCTCCGATGAACCCTAGCAACCTTCTCCAACCGAAAAACAGTGAGTTCTATTATTATTTTCAGTTTTCTATTTTATTATACCTATATTTTACATGATAAAAATAGGGTTTTATTATACGATTAACAAGAAAAAAATTGATCTTCCACGTATGATTTTGGAATGAAAGTGTGATTTTTATTTTGATGAATAGCAAAGTAAAAATTATATTTTTATACGTATGGAAGCGGTATAAAAATTGGGTCTTTTTATATGTAGTGGCGATGCAAAGCTTTGATTTTTAAACTATAAAGATTTAATTTTCAAACCATAAAGAAATGATTTTTACATAGAAAAAGAAGGGGTTTTTATATAGATAAAAATTTCGATTTTTATATATTGAATATAGCGATAAAAATTCGATTTTTATATATTGAATAGCGAAATAAAAATGTGATTTTTATTATGAACAGCGTGAAATGGTTGAGTTGGAATGTCGGGCAAATCCAAGCCATTCAAAAATTCAGAAATAGAACTGGTAGAGTGGAAACCAAAGGTGAGAACTCCTCACTTTTATTTATTTTCTAGTTGAAATATATACTAGGATGAAGACGGTGCTTAGTGGCACCCGACACCCGTTGTCCACAGACCATGGACGACTTGTGTGATTGTTTGTGTTGTGAAATTTGATTGTGTGATGTGGAATGAAATAAAATATTTTATAATGGAAAATATTTTATAGTTAAAAATATGATTTTTAACGTGTATATAAAATAAATATTTATAAACAAATCGGACGATTTGTTTATATACACTAATTTTACTGATATTGATTGGGACGATAAATTTTACACATCGCCCAACTGCACAAATAAAATCCGTGTTTGTTGATTTGAAACCCCACACGGGTATTGGGATGATACTTGACGTACACTAATCCTGATTGTTTAGTTGTATGTCAATCGATGGGTTGACAGACTGTGTAAGCGTTAATTATTTATATTTATTGCTTATGCAGTTGTGTGGTGCACTCTGGATGATTGATTATTTATCGTTGCGATTATATACATGTGTTGTATGGAATCCATATAATTAACATTATATGGTAAGTGATTGGGCCTCATTCTAATTTGGAAAATAAAGAATATAATAGAATAAACATTCATGTGTTGAATAAAATAAAAATTCATGTGTTGAATAGACTAAATATTCATGTGTTGAATAGAAATAAATATTCATGTAATGAATAGAAAAACAAGAATTCATGTGTTGAATAGAAGTATAAATTCATGTGTTGAATAGTAAAATAAATATTCATGTGTTGAATAAAAATATATATTCATGTGTTGAATAAAAATATATATTCATGTGTTGAATAGAATAACGAAGTTATTGAAATATATAAAGCCGTGTTGGTTAGATATGCGTCATTTTGACGTGAACGATATTTATATCGGTTTTATTCATTTTTATAATGAATATCGAAAAGGAATTGATTTCAAAATATAACGTTTTGAAAATATCATCATTTACAGATTAATGATATGGAATATTCAATTTTGATTTGAAATTGAATGTGAAGTTGAAATCGTTTTGAAAACGAATTTAAAACGATTTATAAAATACGTTTTAAAGGAAATCAATGAAATATATATATTATATATTATATATATATATATAATGGCCTGAATAGAATGAGTCGCGCTGCGGTGGTTCGCGAATTTCGACCATTGACTTCGAATGGATATTACGGGAGATCCAACCGTCGGATTCTCCTAAAACCGGAACGTTGGGTTCGTATCGAAAAGAGCTTTCTAACGAATATTAGAGATTTGAAATCTAACGATTGGATTTGGAATTATGTCCAAATCAAATTTGGAAAAGGTCGCTGTATGTGCAGTTCGATGGCCGTTGATGGAAATCGACTGTACGGGCCGTGATAAAATTATTAAAAATAGTAATAATTTGTGTAAAATCATAAGAAATGATTTGTGAAGAATTGGGATGAAAATTTCCATATTTGAAAAGATAAAGTTAGATTTTTATCGAAATGAACTAGTTTTGAACTAGAATTAAAATCCATTTATTTTTGAAATAAATACGGTGGATTTAAAAGGGTTTTAAAAGTAACCAGGATTTCCAACAATTGAATTAGAATGGATTTGAATCGAAATTATCTTTAGAATATTTTGATGTTAGATTTCGTGATTATACAGATATTGTTATGGAAATTTGAAAGATATATTTATATCGTTATTTCCAATACGATATTTGTTGGTCGTAGAATTTGATATTGAATATAAGCCGATATATTTTCTATTCAGAGCCTTGTATTTAATATCAAATGGGATTTCTGTTTGTCGTGAATGGTGTCCTCATTGACACTGTTCTTAAGCCTAGTTGAGAAAAAGATTAAATCTTTTTTATTTAGATTTAATGAAGTGTACCAATTAAATGGTATTTAATTGGAATTGAATTTGAATTGATTTTTGGGTTTATCGTGAACGGTGTTTTAAATAACACTTGTTCTTTAACCCGATAATTAATGGGATGTGATTTTGGGTTTATAGTGAACCGTGTTTTAAATGACATTGGTTCTTTAACCCAGTTAAAGACAGGATGTGATTTCCCAAGTTAAATAATCATTGATAGTGATTATTGGGAAGATTAAAACCAAGTGGAGTTTTAATGAATCTTTAATTAGACTGAAATGATCGAGAATGGAGTATCACCAGCTTTGCTCCAGGCAACAGTTAAATCTTTAATTAGATTTGAACGTGAAATGATAATTGGATTTACAGATAACACCGTGGTGCTAGATATGAAGTATGACCAGTTTTACTTCATGGGATGAATAGGTTGGGATTGGGAAATAAAATAAATGATTACTTCGGTGTGGTTCGCTAATCCCGACTAGTTTGAATTGATACTCAAAGAAGATTAAAGAATAAATTTAAAGAATTTATCTTTGATAAAATTAATGGGAACCTTTCCCAAAGTATAAGAATATTTGAATAAAATGAATATTCTGAATTGGAATGAGGCGTATGTTGTGTTTGTGTAACACTTGTTTATTATATACGCGATTTATCGAGAAAGACCGGGTTTATCCCATTCTGAATAACTGATACGACGATAAGTCGAAGGTGAAGACGGTGGTCGAAGACCGGAGGTCTTCACGTCGTTTGGGTGATTACTGATGATCTTGATTGGGCTGTACACCCAAAAGGAGGGAATTAGTTGGTGATCGTCCATACGTACTTGGAGATCGATGGATATGCGAGGTACAAGGTGCCTCCGGTTTCGTTCAGACCCAGAACGAACTTGTAGATGGACTGTGTGTCTGACATTGGATTTCATTCTGTGTGATTGATTTCTATTAAATATATATCTGTTTGGCGGCGGAGAATTTATTCTCTTGCTTAACGCCCTTCTCTGAGACGTACGAGCTCAGGGGTTATATATTGATGGATATCAATCGCATGGAGTGAATTGCCTGTGTGGCATGCCTAAGTGGCAATTGATCAAGGCTTCTGTTGAAAAGCAAAGTCTTGTGGTTGATGATCAAAGAAATGCCTGTGTGGCATAGCTTTGTGTAGCGTTGATTCGCGAGCCTCACACCCCGGTTGTTAACCAGAAACGGGAGAGGACCTCAGGGAGGGCTTGCGTTTCCTTCTAGCTAGGGTGGTGTCAGTGACCTACCAGCCCTGACATTTATATTATTTTCACCTGTGTGGTTGTTGCTGTTGCGAGGCGCCTCGGATATATCGATGACTATGTGGAGCCGATGGAGTCATTTGGCCCATTTACGCCCCAAAGGGTGGGGAAACGCAGTGTTCAGGCATTTTAATCCACATCGGTGGACCGGCCCTGACGATCCAAGGGCTTGACTGAGTACTTGTCCTGAGGCTCGGGCTAGAGAGTCTCGAAATCGGTAGAGGACTATCTTTTGCCTTGGTTCACATATGGAAACCCAACTTCCAATACGTGACATTTGCGGTTTTGATTGTAGAGCCTAGTATGGCAACATAGTGGTATGGGGCACTTATGCCGTCTATGATTGATACTTATGATTTGAAATTGTTTTGACACTATACACTTATAGTAATAATAAAACATGAAATTTCACATACCAAGCATTCTTGGCTATTATAAGGTAAAAAACCATATCCTCCGGCTTGCGTTGCATTGTGTGATGGGACCTGGGTCTTATAATAGCTTCATTGTTCTTTATTTAGCATTGCGCTGTTGTTTTATGCACTGGTATTCTTGGAAGGAAACCCGTTCCGCGTTATACGGCGTGGTCCCTTGATTTACCGAACTTTAAAATAAAGATTAATAACTGTTTTAGTTCTCACACCAGTCACATGACTGACCTGGAGTTTATTGTTTTAACCTAAACTCTGGGTGCCCTTATTTTGACACGGGCAACTAGTAGTTTTGGTTTTGCAGATTTATATTCACAGGATCCTGATTTACAGCTGGAATTATACTCGGAAAGCTCTGTATCCGCGTATTCCTTTCAGTTGTGTTTTTGTATTATTTTTCCGCTGCAGTAATGTATTTAAATCTCTGATAATTTATGATGTGTAATATTGATTTATACTCTGTATATTCTTGTATTCTGATGAAATTGTTGTAATTAGCAATGCAATGTTCTTCTGTTTGCGTTCCGATGTGGCTTGTTCTCAATTCAATCCGTGCTTTCCTTACCGGGGAAGTTCGGGTCGTTTCATTTTGGTATCAGAGCTTTGGTTTACAGAGCTCGGAGAACAAGACACGTTAGAACCAAACGAAAAGATTCATCAGAGATTGGATTAATAATATCCAATAAGAATGGCTCGTTAGAGATGAGATCAGTAGTATCCTAGAACGAGTGTGAAGAGTATATTTTTGAAATGAAAACGAAATTTGTTTTGAAAATTTAAACTATTTCATACGTATTTGAATATTTATTTATATTGATTTGGACAATCCAGTATATAATGATTTTGCATATAAGTCTGATCCACGTGTATTCAAAGTTTTAATATACTGGATAGATATATAATCACACTCTAGTCGCCCGGAGATGACACTGATGATAGTAGCTGCATCATCAGTGGATATATGTTCGAGTGACGAAAGTGGGATTTCTATATATTTCCAATTGGCTGGTGTGAGAACCAAAGCTAGATAGGGCCTATTTTGTGATTTGACACCAAAAATTTGATTTTTGACTATATTTCAAAGTTATGAATTTGAAAAGATAATCAACTAAGTGATTGATGATTGTGTTGTTTGATTTTAGTTGTGATTAATTAGAATTTGAAGCATTTAGCCAAATTGTATCAAATAGTGAATTGTATTGAAAATTAGTCGCATTTGCATGCATATTCATGTACTTACATTGAACAGGTCATAGCAAGGAGACTAGAGCAGAAGAATAAAATTGTTTGCTCGACAAACAGGTACATGTTTACAAATTTATTGGGTTTGGATGATTTTATGAGCCGATTGGCTAGCCGCTTGGCTGTTTCTTTTTCTTTTTGGATTGGTGAGGGCCATGGGAGGCTATTTGAAATATCCCGAAGCTCCCGGTGCAGGGGAGGTTATGGCGAAAATTTTCGAAAATTTAGGGTGTTAGCCAAATTTTTGAAAAATTTGAAAAGTTCTTAGAAACTGAAAAGTTGAAGAACTTAGGCCATAATGAAAATATTGAAAGTTGAGTTGATTAGTTAAACAACTTTCGGCTTCGTTCCTTTTCGGGGACGAAAAGTTTTAAGTGGGGGAGATTGTAATAATCCGGAAATCTGAGCCAATTTAAAATTTTTATTTTGGCAATTTTAGCGAATTTTGAGTATTTAAAATGATTTATTTTAAATAATAACGACGAGAAATTTATTTTTAATAGAATTAGAACGTATATAGTTATATAGAGCGTCGTTAGAATATAAATATTTATTTTAAATTATAAAAGGAATTGAAAATGGCGCGGTAGTTCGATAATTCGATTTCAAATTTCAAATGAATGTACAGGGTTCAAAATAAACCGGATTTTAGCAAAACCAAAAATATTTGAATTTATTTGAGAATATCTTTCCAACGAATCCAAAAAATTGAAATTTCATAGCAAAGATAAAAAGTTACGTCCAATTTAAAATTCAGAATAGTCGCTATGGAATTCTGGCCCTTAAAAATGGAAATTTTGCAAACGACCTTCGTTTTCGATGAAACCACTTTTGTTGGATCCAGGATGTCGAATTATTTCTAGATTCCGAAATTCATAATTTTCTGAATCAATATGTGCGCGTGGCAAAGGAAAACGCGTTCGACCAGTTTTAGTTGATTTTAATCGACTGGAAGATGGCCATTTTTCAGACGGTCTCAGAATTCGATGAAATTAGTTTTGTTAGGACCGTATCGCCAATATGAAGCTAGAAATAATTTTTCTGGAATTTTTTGGGTCCGTATGTTGCCCCAATAAATTGAAATGCGCACTCAAATTAAATATATACTGGTTTATATTTTGAATTTGATGGAAACTGGTCGAAACAGTCGAATCAGCTTGCGAAACATATCTCATTGTGTTTGGAATGGGGGTGATTAGCTAGGGACGGCAGGCGGTGGGTTCGGTTTGGAGTTCGAAAATGAAAGTTGCTTTTTAGAAATTTAAAAGGATTAAATATAAAATTATAAAACCTCCCTCACTTACTCACCATTGACCAAAATAGAAATTCAAAGAAAAAAGAGAGGAGAAAATCGAAAACTGCCTCGTCGCTCCCCCTTAATCCCCGTCGCCTTCCTCCGACGCCGGACCCGGTGCCCTCCGCATCCCCTCCGATAGTCGGACCCCCCCACTCCTTCCCTCCTCCACTCAATCGAGCCCCACGCCAATTCGAGGATCGAACCGCCCAACCCCACGCCCTAGCCGCCGCCGCTACCTCCATCAGCACCCCCTCTGACCTCCGTCCGCCTCTGGCACCCCCCTTCCACTGCTGCTACGCCTCCCAGACCCCTCCCCTTTTCTGGATCCAAAATCCAAGAAGACCGAGCCGCCACCTGGAAGTCCACCGCCTCCGGACACTGTACGACCGACGCACCCCTTTCCACCCTCCGATGAACCCTAGCAACCTTCTCCAAACGAAAAACAGTGAGTTCTATTATTATTTTCAGTTTTCTATTTTATTATACCTTTATTTTACATGATAAAAATAGGGTTTTATTATACGATTAACAAGAAAAAATTTGATCTTTCACGTATGATTTTGGAATGAAAGTGTGAATTTTATTTTGATGAATAGCAAAGTAAAAATTAGATTTTTATACGTATGGAAGCGGCATAAAAATTGGGTCTTTATATATGTAGTGGCGATGCAAAGCTTTGATTTTTAAACTATAAAGTTTTGATTTTTAAACCATAAAGAAATGATTTTTACATAGAAAAAGAAGGGGTTTTTATATAGATAAAAAATTTGATTTTTATATATTGAATATAGCGATAAAAATTCGATTAATATATATTGAATAGCGAAATAAAAATGTTATTTTTATTATGAACAGCGTGAAATGGTTGAGTTGGAATGTCGGGCAAATCCAAGCCATTCAGAAATAGAACTGGCGGAGTGGAAACAAAAGGTGAGAACTCCTCACTTTTATTTATTTTCTAGTTGAAATATATACTAGGATGCAGACGGTGCTTAGCGGCACCCGACACCCGTTGTCCACAGACCATGGACGACTTGTGTGATTGTTTGTGTTGTGAAATTTGATTGTGTGATGTGGAATGAAATAAAATATTTTATAATGGAAAATATTTTATAGTTAAAAATATGATTTTTAACGTGTATATAAAATAAATATTTATAAACAAATCGGACGATTTGTTTATATACACTGATTTGACTGATATTGATTGGGACGATAAATTTTACACATCGCCCAACTGCACAAATAAAATCTGTGTTTGTTGATTTGAAACCCCACACGGGTATTGGGATGATACTTGATGTACACTAATCCCGATTGTTTAGTTGTATGTCAATCGATGGGTTGACAGACTGTGTAAGCGTTAATTATTTATATTTAATGCTTATGCAGTTGTGTGGTGCACTCTGGATGATGGTTGATTATTTATCGTTGCGATTATATACATGTGTTGTATGGAATCCATATAATTAACATTATATGGTAAGTGATTGGGCCTCATTCTAATTTGGAAAATAAAGAATATAATAGAATAAACATTCATGTGTTGAATAAAATAAAAATTCATGTGTTGAATAGAATAAATATTCTTGTGTTGAATAGAAATAAATATTCATGTGTTGAATAGAAAAACAAGAATTCATGTGTTGAATAGAAGTATAAATTCATGTGTTGAATAAAAATATATATTCATGTGTTGAATAAAAATATATATTCATGTGTTGAAGAAAATATTCATTTGTTGAATAGAATAATGAAGTTATTGAAATATATAAAGCCGTGTTGGTTAGATATGCGCCATTTTGACGTGAACGATATTTATGTCGGTTTTATTCATTTTTATAATGAATATCGAAAAGGAATTGATTTCAAAATACAACGTTTTGAAAATATCATCATTTATAGATTAATGATATGGAATATTCAATTTTGATTTGAAATTGAATGTGAAGTTGAAATCGTTTTGAAAACGAATTTAAAACGATTTATAAAATACGTTTTAAAAGGAAATCGATGAAATATTATATATATATATATATATATATATATAATGGCCTGAATAGAAGGGCCGCGATGCGGCCGTTCGCGAATTTCGACCATTGACTTCGAATGGATATTACGGGAGATCCGACCGTCGGATTCTCTTAAAACCGGAACCGTTGGGTTCGTATCTAAAAGAGCTTTCTAACGAATATTATAGATTTGAAATCTAATGGTTGGATTTGGAATTATGTCCAAATTAAATTTGGAAAAGGTCGTTGTAAGTGCAGTTCGATGGCCGTTGATGGAAATCGACTGTACGGGCCTTGATAAAATTATTAAAAATAGTAATAATTTGTGTAAAATCATAAGAAATGATTTGTGAAGAATTAGGATGAAAATTTCCATATTTGAAAAGAAAAAATAGATTTTATCGAAATGAACTAGTTTTGAACTAGAATTAAAATCCATTTATTTTTGAAATAAATAAGGTGGATTTAAAAGTAACCAGGATTTCCAATAATTGAATTGGAATGGATTTGAATCGAAATTATGTTTGGAATATTTCGATGTTGGATTTCGTGATTATACAGATATTGTTATGGAAATTTGAAAGATATATTTATATCGTTATTTCCAATACGATATTTGTTGGTCGTAGAATTTGATATTGAATAGAAGCTGATATATTTTCTATTCAGAGCCTTGAATTTAATATCAAATGGGATTTGGGTTTGTCGTGAATGGTGTCTTCATTAACACTGTTCTTAAGCCCAGTTGAGAAAAAGATTAAATCTTTTTATTTAGATTTAATGAAGTGTACCAATTAAATGGTATTTAATTGGAATTGAATTTGAATTGATTTTTGGGTTTATTGTGAACGGTGTTTTAAATAACACTTGTTCTTTAACCCGATAAATAATGGGATGTGATTTTGGGTTTATAGTGAACCGTGTTTTAAATGACATTGGTTCTTTAACCCAGTTAAAGACAGGATGTGATTTCCCAAGTTAAATAATCATTGATAGTGATTATTGGGAAGATTAAAACCAAGTGGAGTTTTAATGAATCTTTAATTAGATTGAAATGATCGAGAATGGAGTATCACCAGTTTTGCTCCAGGCGATAGTTAAATCTTTAATTAGATTTGAAGGTGAAATGGTAATTGAATTTACCGATAACACCGTGGTGTTAGATATGAAGTATGACCAGTTTTACTTCATGGGATGAATAGGTTGGGATTGGGAAATAAAATAAATGATTACTTCGGTGTGGTTCGCTAATCCCGACTAGTTTGAATTGATATTCAAAGAAGATTAAAGAATAAATTTAAAGAATTTATCTTTGATAAAATTAATGGGAACCTTTCCCAAAGTATAAGAATATTTGAATAAAATGAATATTCTGAATTGGAATGAGGCGTATGTTGTGTTTGTGTAACACTTGTTTATTATATACGCGAGTTATTGAGAAAGACCGGGTTTATCCCATTCTGAATAACTGATACGACGATAAGTCGAAGGTGAAGACGATGGTCGAAGACCGGAGGTCTTCACGTTGTTTGGGTGATTACTGATGATCTTGATTGGGTTGTACACCCAAAAGGAGGAAATCAGTTGGTGATCGTCCAGACGTACTTGGAGATCGATGGATATGCGAGGTACAAGGTGCCTCCGGTTTCGTTCAGACCCAGAACGAACTTGTAAATGGACTGTGTGTCTGACATTGGATTTTATTCTGTGTGATTGATTTCTATTAAATATATATCTGTTTGGCGGCGGAGAATTTATTCTCTTGCTTAACGCCCTTCTCTGAGACGTACGAGCTCAGGGGTTATATATTGATGGATATCAATCGCATGGAGTGAATTGCCTGTGTGGCATGCCTAAGTGGCAATTGATCAAGGCTTCTGTTGAAAAAGAAAAGTCTTGTGGTTGATGATCAAAGCACAATCAAAGCACAGCCTATGTGGCATAGCTTTGTGTAGCGTTGATTCACGAGCCTCACACCCCGGTTGTGAACTAGAAACGGGAGAGGACCTCAGGGAGGGCATGCGTTTCCTTCTAGCTAGGGTGGTGTCAGTGACCTACCAACCCTAACATTTATATTATTTTCACCTGTGTGGTTGTTGCTGTTGCGAGGCGCCTCAGATATATCAGTGACTATGTGGAGCCGATGGAGTCATTTGGCTCATTTACGCCCTAAAGGGTGGGGAAACGCAGTGTTTAGGCATTTTAATCCACATCGGTGGACCGGCCCTGACGATCCAAGGGCTTGACTGAGTACTTGTCCTGAGGCTCGGGCTAGAGAGTCTCGAAATCGGTAGAGGACTATCTTTTGCCTCGGTTCACAGATGGAAACCCAACTTCCAATACGTGACATTTGCGGTTTTGATTGTAGAGCCTAGTATGGCGACATAGTGGTATGGGGCACTTATGCCGTCTATGATTGATACTTATGATTTGAAATTGTTTTGACACTATACACTTATAGTAATAATAAAACATGAAATTTCACATACCAAGCATTCTTGGCTATTATAAGGTAAAAAACCATATCCTCCGGCTTGCGTTGCATTGTGTGATGGGACCTGGGTCTTATAATAGCTTCATTGTTCTTTATTTAGCATTGCGCTGTTGTTTTATGCACTGGTATTCTTGGGAGGAAACCCGTTCCGTGTTATACGGCGTGGTCCCTTGATTTACCGAACTTTAAAATAAAGATTAATAACTGTTTTAGTTCTCACACCAGTCACATGACTGACCTGGAGTTTATTATTTTAACCTAAACTCTGGGTGCCCTTATTTTGACACGGGCAGCTAGTAGTTTTGGTTTTGCAGATTTATATTCACAGGATCCTGATTTACAGCTGGAATTATACTCGGAAAGCTCTGTATCCGCGTATTCCTTTCAGTTGTGTTTTTGTATTATTTTTCCGCTGCAGTAATGTATTTAAGTATATGATAATTTATGATGTGTAATATTGATTTATACTCTATATATTCTTGTATTCTGATGAAATTGTTGTAATTAACAATGCAATGTTCTTTTGTTTACGTTCTGATGTGGCTTGTTCTCAATTCAATTCGTGCTTTCCTTACCGGGGAAGTTCGGGTCGTTTCAATTTATATCATCATACCTATAATGCTTCACATTTCTTGACATAACCCTATTTTGGGGGATGTTAAGTGGTGTAGGGTGTTTCAATAATGGTGAACATATAAGAATGATGTACAAAGATTATACTTGAACTATACAAGTGAAGGTTTGGTCGATTGTTATCACATTCAATTGATCTCGGTTGTTTGCACTTACACGAATTATTGAACATGATAATCATAATTACTAAAAATTCTAAATACTACCCATGGATCGGGATAACCTACCAATATACCGTCTTGCATGGTAACTCATGTCACTATGGACCTCGGCTGTATTCGATTGGCTCATCAGTAAAGACATAACTCATGGCTATTGGACATAGTAGTGACTTATTTTCCCTCGTCGGTACACATGTAGGCTTGTTGCACTACTGGAACACACCTACACACACCTTGTAGCTATTGACCCTTTATTTACCCTAATAAGTATAAGTGTGTCCAGCATCCACCATCCATTTTTTTTGTGATACTATCGGTGATAAACGTGAAAGGGAATGCTGCTGGCACGGGTTCTAACAAATAAATATACTAATTTTCTCCCCTGCCTAGATCCTCGTGATCTAAGGCCTACTCTTTAGCCATTATTTTTCCCAATCAGCCCCATGCTGCATGAACGGACCACAATTAATATGTGTTTATAAACTTAACATCAATTTTAAGTTCATTTTATTAATAAGCCATTCCATTCAACTATAACCTCATTGTAACGGCCCAGGGGATTTTCGATCCCGAAAATCGACATAAAACACCGTGTATATTATTCAAGTATCGAAAATACCGGGTCATTAATATAATACGTAGAGGGTGAGAAATAGAAAGAAATTGAGTAAGAATAAAAGAAGAAGAAAACACAATAGGACATAATTAGAGTGAACACGAATCTCACAGCAGAATGAAGAAAATATATTATATAACATATATCATAACTTTGAAATACAAAATATGAATTTGTATATACATACCGTATCAGAGTACAACATCTATACATCACAACAGAAATATCTCTTAATAACTAACGGTGAAGCCTTCTGCTTCAATCTCCTCTAAGTATATCTGTAAATTCCTGAAACACTTGACTGCCCGTACAAATTTGGGCACATAAGAGTTTAGGGAAAAACAAATAAAATAAACTCTGGGCCAATCATGGTACTGGTGTGAGTAAACTCCAACCATATTGTTTAACTTTGAAAAACATTTGAAAGAAAGGATAATAGTAAGACCAACCCACACACAAACATGGACGATTTTTACCTTATTATAACCCAAAACATTTTTGATATGAAATCCGGTGATATTATAATAGTGTCTAATCAAATAAATAACCAAATAGCAGAATGCTTGCATCTCGCGCTCTACATACATAGTATAAAATACAAAATCGCAGGGCACTTATTAGAGATTGGATTCCAACTATGACAAGGTATGGCACCACCTTCCGATCAGTGTACTCTAGATGAGATACATCGGGGTTCAACAAGAATATCTTGCAACCCAGCCATACATGACCGACCACTCTTTCAGCTTGAGTGTATCGAATATATTGTCAGCCATGGTTATCGGCCATCCAACCATATTTAGAAGGATACAGAAACGATCGAAGAAGAAGAAATGAAATTTCTCTTAATCTGCTCCAAGAGGATGGGTCAGTCGCATAGGGTCATTTTTGAAAAATTATATTTGTTTGGGTATGACCCAGATTTGAGCAAAATATTTCGACAAAAAATATATATTTTTCGAAGTTAAAAGATTTGGAATGTATATTCACAAACCATTGTATTCGCGGGCGAAATATGATTCAAAAAAATTAGTTCAACAATGTATCTTTTGTCGCTATGATCCCAAAGTTGCTGATTCCGTATGATTCTATTTTCATATGATGGAGTTATGTTTGTTATAACATCCAAATAAATTAATTAAATAGGTACTCATTAGGAATTAACTACCATAATTATCATTAAGAAAAATCTCTAGAGTTATTAGTTGATTAACTTCTCAACCCTGTAACATCATTCTCCAGGTACGTCAAAACCCGTCACTACCTTTCATGCCCTTTCCATTTTACCATCTTTACACGCTACTGCTATTGAGCCACCTGCTTCGCTCAAACCATATCAATTTGCATTTCCACACACATGTTCTGAACCACCATTACAGACGGCGACAACTTTCCTGTCCATGCACCCCATCCATCTACGTCCTTGCCTTCCTACGCTACTGCTATTCCAATACCTGCTTCATCATCAATTTTCATGCACAAACATCCAGTTACCAACTGCACGCCAGACCCTATCAATTCCAGGCACAACGTTTTTCTTCACCACCGTGCTTCCTAGATACATAAACCCGTTCCTCCTTCAATATTTAAACAAATTCTAGTAATATCAACCCATTTCTGCCATGCTTCTTTCTTCCTCACCTTCACCATACCCCATGAAATCACCAAGGACAATCAACTCTCCATAAGTACGACCATCTCCACACCACGAGACAACCTCCGCGCGGCCCTCCAGTCCTCATCACCACGACAATACACCCGCAACCCTTAAAATATGTCGCAACCTCAGGTCACAAACCCCTCACCCTATAACATATTTTCCATCTCCACCCGAACACCTACAACAAACGCCACTCTCTTTACCACTCATTTCTTCACCGATGTTGTCACCACCTGGAACAACACACTGCCTTCCTGTAACTTGCGATTCCAGCCCTCTACAGTGCCATCTTCAACATAATTTTGAACAAAATTCAACCAAAACTCTTTCATCAGTGCGCCTACCCCTCACGAACCCCGCTTCATCAACGGTTTTGCCAAAAGCTTATCCAATTCCACCAGCAGCTACCTTTAGGTCAACTGGAACCCACGGCTCCTCCATGAACGGCAGTTGGCTTCTTCTAAACTCGGGGCAAGTGGAAAATTCTTTTAACCGAACTCGAAGAAATGGGTCTCAAGATTCTTGGATTTTCAAAAGAATTGATTTCAATTTTTTTTTAAAAATTGTTGGAGTATTGGAAGAGAACGTCTCATCTTTGGGAAGCAACAACAGAATGTGATTTTAGGGATTATGGGGATTAAGGGGTTGGTTTTATAATGTGTATATATGATCCTTCGAATAGAAGGAACCGAACATTTATTTATTTTATTTTAGTCAAAATATCACAATCAATTCGATAATGAATTGTCGTAGGAAGAACCAACACAATTTTGAACTGTCAGGGATAATAAGATATTGATGTGATAAGAAAACGACTGAAAACACCTTTTTTCTCCTTTTGTTTTCAAGCCGTTATATAAAATTTCATTCATTTTACAAACCGCTATAAAAAAAATACCATTGTGTCGAGCAATGTGTCGAGCAATGTGTCGCGATTTCAAAACTATAATAAAATAGACAAGATAACTTATTATGTGGAATTTTGAAATG
This sequence comes from Allium sativum, assembly GCA_030737875.1. Classification (NCBI taxonomy): domain Eukaryota; kingdom Viridiplantae; phylum Streptophyta; class Magnoliopsida; order Asparagales; family Amaryllidaceae; genus Allium; species Allium sativum. The sequence continues at coordinate 600,969,344 of CM060916.1, read as the reverse complement.
CTGATTTAGGGTATAAATTACATTAAACAAAAAGTTACCTATTTTGTGAATTAAAAATTACAGTAAAATTCTATAAATTAAATTAAGTATACGTCTCGAAAATCTTGTCTAAATTCGAAAACAATGATTTATTGTATTTAATAAATCATTATGACTTATAAACGATTCCATAGCGATTTTCTGAAAATTTGATTTGGACATAACTTAGAGTCTATAACACGAATTGTTGATTTTTCACTTCCATTTGAATTATATAATTCAATAGATCCAAACGTTTCTTGCTTCGAAGAAATCCAACTAATAATGAATCCTGTATAGTCGTTTGAAGTTCAAACTCAATATTACGAACTACCACGATGTTACGAGCTCGATTTAAATTATATTGTAATTAATACGTTCAAACGTCTTTATAAACAAATTCACTCTTTATATTAATTCAACTCTAAACTGAATTAAATCTATTAAATTATCCAATTTACACGATATTGCCAATTCGACTATTTCCGACTATTTCGAGATTAAATTTTATTATTCCACTATTTATATTCATTAAATATTCAAAATATTCGAATTCAAACCATTTAAACTATCAAACCAATATATTAAATTAATTAGATTAATTATTAAATTGCTAAAATTAAGGGACGTTACATTCCTTCCGCGTTAAAATAATTTCGTCCCCGTAATTACTAAGGTAGGAAAAATGCTACAACCCCTATTGATTTGGTTAAAAATCATCTATTTTACTTCTTAACTTCAGTTTCAACCAAACAAATTAATTTCAATTAAAATATCAATTCCTTCTCATTAACGAGTATTTCAAAAATTCTGAAAATTTTTCTAACACCTTAAATTTTCGAGAAATTCTGCCAGCATCTCCTTTGCACGGCTCAATCGGTACAACTACAATTTGCGTTTCTAGGCCTTCTCCAATCCAAAAAAAAATAAAACAGCCAAGCGAGTTACCAAACAGGCTCATTAATCTCATACCTAAATATAATATAAACTTGTACCTTTTTGTCAAGCATTCAACTCTATCTCTTCCATTTGCTATCACTTCAGCATATACAAATGTATTTGCCACTAATCTCCAATCAATTCATCCTCAAACAAACAATTTTCTTATATCCAAGCCAAATTCCACTACCAAATTCAAAGTTCCAATCTCAATTCCAAATTCTTACTCAACATTCCGATTCCATTCCAGATTATCTCTAATCCAATCCAATTTTATTTAACTTAATTTAAGTTAAATTCTAATTCGTTTATTCACTTTTGCTATTTCAATCTATTTAACTTCATAAGTTAAATTGAAATTTCAGAATTCAAATTTCTTGATTCAATTTTAATCAGTTTGAAATCAAATATAATAACAGCAATTCAAAATATTTGAATTTTTAACAATTTGTTTCCTCAAAACAATTCAAAACAAAATCTTGGTAGTAATCTGTCACTTAGAAAATTGAAAATGAACATTGATGATGTCGCGATCCATCATCGGTATTATTTTCCTGCAACCAAAGTGAGTTCAATACTGTATCACTTTCAAAACTTATTTTCAAACACATTCACTTTGAAATTGCTTCAAAATATTCTTTAAAATGTTTGGATAACATTTCTGAATTCACCTAGGATCTTAAAATTTCCATATATTAAATCCAAATTCAATTACAAAACTTTTCCAAATTTTCAGAGTTTTAAATTCCAAATCTGATTTAAATTCAGATTTTGTTCATCTGATTTTGTATATTATATTTATACGAATTTCGATTGGTTATTTACATAACCAACTCAATTATAATCTTATTCGATTATAATAACAATCAACACATCCAATATACTATAATCTCAAGGTATATACTTTCTTTATATATTAAAATATATTTTGCGTAAAGTTATTTCATTTACCCAGCTTTTAAAACAATATTGTCTCAAATAACTCTGTTAAAGAGTTTAGAAACACCAATTGATACAGTTTGCACTACCGTATCAACTATAATTCATAAACCACTCGACACAATATAAAATAGGTTTTATATCAATTTACAAAAACGTGCTCATGTATATATACTCAAACTCAATCTAGGGTATTACTAAACCCATCTCTGTTGAGTCACGCCATTGAGCCAAGGTAATTATTTAACCTTCAACTCTGATACCATTGTAACGGCCCTGGGGATTTTTGATCTCGAAAATCGACATAAAACACCATGTCAATTATTCAAGTATCGAAAATACCGGGTCATTAAAAGAAAGAAGTTAGGGGGTGAGAAATGGAAAGAAAGAAAGTTATAATAGAAGAAGAAGAAAACACAGCAGAACAGAATCGGAGTGAACATGAATCTCACAACGGAACGAAGAAAATATATTATATAACATATATCATAACTATGAAATACAAAATCTAAATTTGTATATACATACCATATCAGAGTATAACATCTATACATCACAGCGAAATATCTCTAAATAACTAATGGTCATGCCTCCTGCTTCAAGCTCCTCAAAATATATCTATAAAATCTCGAAACACTTGACTGTTCGTACAAATTTGGGAACCCAAGAGTTTCGGAAAAACAAACAAAATAAACTCTGGGTCAGTCATTGTAACAACCTGGAAATTCTGAGCCAATTTAAAATTTTTATTTTGGCGATTTTAAAGAAATTTGATTATTTAAAATGGATTATTTTAAATAATAACGACGGAAAATTTATTTTCGACGAAGTTAAAACGAATAAATTTATTTTAATTATATTACGAGTCTGAAGTGGCGCAGTAGTTTGAAAATTCGATTTCAAAATTCAAATGAACATACGTAACTCGTTTTAAGTCGGAATTGGACGAAACCAGAAATATTCGAATCTATTAGATCATATCTTTCTAACGGATCTGAAAAACTGAGATTTCACTTTAGAAGTAGAAAGATATGTCCAATTTAAAATTCAGAAAAGTCGTTGTGGAATTTATATATATTTTAATATATATAAAGGCTTTGAAAATAGCCATTTTACAAACGACCTCGGTTTTCGACGAAACCACTTTTGTTGGATCCGGGATGTCAAATTATTGCTAGGTTTCAAAATTCATAATTTTCTGAATCAATATGTGAGCGTGGCGAAGTTAAACGTGTTTTGTCAGTTTCAGTCAATTTGGGTCGACTAGAAATTGGCCATTTTTCAAACGGTCTCAGAATTTGACGAAATTAGTTTTGTTAGGACCATATCGTCAATACGAAGCTAGAAAATATTTTTCGGGAATTTTTAGAATCAGTATGTGGCCCCGGTAATTTAAAATGTGCGTTTGAATTTAAAATATAAGGATTTACATTTTAAATTTAAAGGAAACTGATCATAACAGCCGAATTGGCTTACCAGACTTATCCCATTGTGTTCATAATGGGGGTATTACGCTAGGGGTGATAGTCGTTGGGTTTGATTGGGGGTTCGAATGAAAAAACCACATTTAAACGAATTAAATAATAAAATATACTGGCATATAACCCCATATACCAAGTCAAAGCCCTAAGTAATTTCAACCGTGGTCAAAGGGGTCAAAATCGCGCCTCTCATTTGGAACCGACGGCGAAAAATTACCTCTCCTTCCTCCCCTTCGATCTCCTCCTACATTCACTAATTCCCCAAACCTCCAACATGAAGTTCATAAGCTCAACGAGCTCTTCACCCTCAACGGCGGTGATCACCGTTGGCCATCTCTAGTGGCCCTGGCGGCGCCGGCAACACCGCGCCTTCGCACGCACTTCCAGGCCACGTGGGTCCTTCGAGTTCGCCAAGAGGGGGGGTGCGCGTGGAGCTCTGGCAGTGGCGCTCCGGGTGAGCACCTCTGATCGGCGACGCAAGGTGCTGGAGGCGCAGATTTTGGTGCCCTAGAATCGAACAGTGGTGGTGGCAAGGAGGCAGTAACGACAGAACAGAGAGGTTTTGTTTTTATTTTTTTATTTTTATTTAACTTATACCTTGTTTAAAAATAAATATGGTTTGAGGAAAAAAAATAACAACATGGTTTTAAATAAAATTGTTTAAAAATTGAAATTACATTGTTTTAAAAACTAAAATTACGTTGTTTAAAAACTAAAACAACATTATTTTTGAAACTGAAATGGACATTACTTTGAAAATATAAAAGTATATATGGTTAGAAAATATAAAATATATTAGGGGACGAACAAAGTGAGTTGTAAAAATATGATTTTTATATAGTATAGATAATAAAAATATTATTTTTATATAGTAGAGATAATAAAAAGGTGATCTTTATTATATGAACACCGTTATAAAAATAGATTTTTTATCTATATAGTAGCGGTGTAAAAATAGAATTTTTATCTATATAGTAGCAGTGTAAAAATAGATTTTTTTATCTATATAGTAGCTGTGTAAAAATAGAATTTTTATTTATATAGTAGCGGTGTAAAAATAGAATTTTTATCTATATAGTAGCGGTATAAAAATATGATTTTTATCCATATAGAGTGATTATAAAAATTTGATTTTTATATACATAGCAACAATATAAAAATGTGATTTTTATATATGTAGTGGCTATGGACAATGAAATTGACTAAATGCGAGCACGACGAAGATTTCCTACATATGAAGAGTCGTGGCGTTTCGTTTAGCTTTCGGTGAGAACTCCTCACTTTTATTTGTTTTCTAGTTGAAATATATACTAGGATGCAGACGGTGCTTAGCAGCACCCGACACCCGTTGTCCACAGACCATGGACGACTTGTGTGATTTCTTGTGTTGTGAAATTTGACTGTTGATTGTGATGTGTGGAAATAAAATAATTTCATGTGTGGAAATAAAATAATTTCATGTGTTGAAATAAAATAATTTCATGTGTTGAAATAAAATATATATTCACGTGATGAAACAAAATATATATTCATTTACAAATCGAACGATTTGTTTATGTACACCGATTTGACTGATATTGATTGGGACGATAAATTTTACACATCGCCCAACTGCACCAATAAAATATGTGTTTGATTGTTTGAAACCCCACACGGGTGTTGGGATGAAATTGGGCATACACTAATCCCAATAATTAGTTGTATGTCGATCGATTGATTGACAGGCTGTTATAAGCGTTGAATAATTATATTTGATGCTTATACAGTGTTGAATGCCCTCTGGATGATGGTTGATTATTTATCGTTTCTGTTATATACATGTGTTGTATGGAAACCATATAATTAACATTATATGGTAATTGATTGGGCCTCATTCCAATTTGGAAAATAGAAATATAAATTCATGTGTTGAAGAAGATATTCATTTGTTGAATAGAATAACGAAGTTATTGAAATATATAAAGCCATGTTGGTTAGAAATGCGCCATTTTGACGTGAACGATATTTATATCGATTTTATTCGTTTTTAAAATGAATATAGAAAAGGAAGTGATTTCAAAATATAATATTTTGAAAATATTATCATGTATATATCGATGATGTGGAATATTCAATTTTGATTAGAACTTGAATAGGAAGTTGAAATCGTTTTGAAAACGAATTTAAAACGATTTATAAAATACATTTTGAATTGAAATCGACGAAATATATATTATATATATAATATAATGGCCTGAATAGAACGAGCCACGCTGCGGCAGTTCACGAATTTCGACCATTGACTTCGAATGGATATTACGGGAGATCCGACCGTCGGATTCTCCTAAAACCGGAACCGTTAGGTTCGTATCGAAAAGAGCTTTCTAACGAATATTAGAAATTAGAAATCTAACGGTTGGATTTGGAGTTATGTCCAAATCAAATTTGGAAAAGGTCGTTGTAAGTGCAGTTCGATGGCCGTTGATGGAAATCGACTGTACGGGCCTTGATAAAATTATTAAAAATATTAATAATTTATGTAAAATCATAAGAAATGATTTGTGAAGGATTGGGATGAAAAAAAATCCAAATTTGAAAAGATAAAAATAGATTTTTATCGAAATGAACTAGTTTTGAACTAGAATAATAATTTATTTATTTTTAAAATAAATAGATTGGATTTGAAATGGTTTTAAAAGTAACCAGGATTTCCATTAACTGAATTGGAATGGATTTGAATCGAAATTATCTTTGGAATATTTCGATGTTGGATTTCGTGATTATACAGATATTGTTATGGAAATTTGAAAGATATATTTGTATCGTTATTTCCAATACGATATTTGTTGGTCGTAGAATTTGATATTGAATATAAGCCGATATATCTTATATTTCGAGCCTTGTATTTAATATCAAATGGGATTTGGGTTTGTCGTGAATGGTGTCTTCATTAACACTGTTCTTGAGCCCAGTTGAGAAAAAGATTAAATCTTTTTTTTTATTTAGATTTAATGAAGTGTACCAATTAAATGGTATTTAATTGGAATTGAATTTGAATTGATTTTTGGGTTTATCGTGAACGGTGTTTTAAATAACACTTGTTCTTTAACCCGATAATTAATGGAATGTGATTTTGGGTTTATCGTGAACCGTGTTTTAAATGACATTGGTTCTTTAATGCAGTTAAAGACAGGATGTGATTTCCCAAGTTAAATAATCATTGATATTGATTTTTGGGAAGATTAAAACCAAGTGGAGTTTTAATGAATCTTTAATTAGATTGAAATGATCGAGAATGGAGTATCACCAGTTTTGCTCTAGGCGATAGTTAAATCATTAAATAGATTTGAATGTGAAATGGTAATTGAGTTTACCGATAACACCATGGTGTTAGATATGAAGTATGACCAGTTTTACTTCATAGAATGAATAGGTTGGGATTGGGAAATAAAATAAATGGTTACTTCGGTGTGGTTCGCTAATCCCGACTAGTTTGAATTGAAATTCAAAAGAAGATTAAAGAATAAATTTAAAGAATTTATCTTTGATAAAATTAATGGGAACCTTTCCCAAAGTATAAGAATATTTGAATAAAAGAACATTCTGAATTGGAATGTGGCGTATGTTGTGTTTGTGTAACACTTGTTCATTATATACGCGAGTTATTCAGAAAGACCGGGTTTATCCCATTCTGAATAACTGATTCGACGTGGTTTCGAGGATGAAGACGGTGGTCGAAGACCGGAGGTCTTCACATCGTTTGGGTGATTACTGATGATCTTGATTGGGTTGTACACCCAAGAGGAGAGAATTAGTTGGTGATCGTCCAGACGTACTTGGAGATCGATGGATATGCGAGGTACAAGGTGCCTCCGGTTTCGTTCAGACCCAGAACGGACTTGTAAATGGACTGTGTGTCTGACATTGGATTTCATTCTGTGTGATTGATATCGGTTGCATAGCGTGAATTACCTGTGTAGCATGCTAAGATGCAAATGATCAAGGCTTCTATTGAAAAGCAGAGTCTTGTGGTAGACGATCAAAGCACGGCCTGTGTGGCATAGCTTTGTGTAGCGTTAATTCGCGAGCCTCACACCCCAGTGTGAACCAAAAATGGGAGAAGGACTTCAGGGAGGGCATGCGTTTCTTTCTAGTTAGAACTGGTGTCAGTGCTTGAACTGGCTGACATTGCTTATGTGGATGATGGAAATTGAGGCGCCTCGGTTATATCAGTTTCGGCCGATGCATTCTGGTCGGTAGACGGACCAGACTTACACCCCATAGGGTGGGGAAACACAGTGTTCAAGCATAATAATCCACATCAGTGGACCAGCCCTGACGATCCATGGGGCAGTTGCGGCTGTTCCTGAGGCTCGGGCTAGACAGTCTCGAATCGTTGAGGACGATCCCTAGCCTCGGTTCATATCATAAATGATAATCCAACTTCCAATACAACATTTTGCGGTTTTGATTGTAGAGCCTAGTATGGCGACATTATATATGGTACCCATGCCCTTATTTTGACACGGGCAGCTAGTAGTTTTGGTTTTGCAGATTTATATTCACAGGATCCTGATTTACAGCTGGAACGATATCCGGAAATCTCTGTATCCGTATATCTCTTTCAGTTGTGTATTGTATTATTTTCCACTGCTATGTAATGTATTGTAATCTCTGATATTTAGTGAATGTGTAATATTGATTTATACTCTGTATATTCTTGTATTCTGATGGAATTGTTGTAATTAACATTGAAATGTCCTTCCGTTTGCGTTCCGATGTGGCTTGTCCTCAAAGTATCAGCGCTTTCCTTACCGGGGAAGTTACGGGTCTTCACAGTTGGTAACAGAGCTTTGGTTTACAGAGCTCGGAGAACAAGACGCATTAGAACCAAACGAAAGAATTCATCAGAGATTGGATTAGTAATATCCAATGAGAATAACTCGTTAGAGATGGGATCAGTAGTATCCTAGAATGAGTGTGAAGAGTATATTTTTAAAATGAAAACGAATTTTGATTTGAAAATTTAAACCTTATTCAACGTATTTGAATATTTATTTTATATTGATTTGGACAATCAAGTATATAAAAAATTTGCGTATACGTCTGATCCACGTGTATTCGAAGTTTTAATATACTGGATAGATATAGAGTCACACTCTAGTCGCTCGGAGATGATTCTTATGATGCCGTGGCGTCATCAGCATTTATATTCGAGTGTCGAAAGTGGGATATCTATATATTTCCAATTGACTGGTGTGACTAGATAGGGCTTATTGTTGTGATTTGGCATCAAAAATGTGATTTTTTGACAATGTATCAAAATTATGAATTTGAAAAGCTAATCAACGAATTTATTGCTGGTTGTGTTGTTTGATTATTGTTTGTCTAATTAAATTTTGAACCTTTAGCCAAATTGAACCAAATAGTGAATTATATTGAAAATTTATTGCATTTGCATGCATATACATGTACTCACATTGAACAGGTAATAACAAGGAGGCTAGGGAAGAGGAATAAAATTGTTTGCCCGACAAATATGTACATGTTTGTTGTATTTCTTGGGTTTTGGATGATTTTATGAGGCGATTGGCTAGCCGCTTGTCTTTTTCTTTTTCTTTTGGGTTGAAGAAGGCCATGGGAGTCTATATGAAATATTCCGAAGTCCCCGATGCAGGGGAGGTTATGGAGAAATTTTTCGAAAATTCAGGGTGTTAGCCAAATTTTCGAAAAATTTGAAAAGTTCTTAGAAACTGAAAAGTTGAAGAACTTAAGCCATAATGAAAATAATGAAAGTTGAGTTGATTTGTTAAACAACTTTTGGCTTCGTTCCTTTTCGAGGACGAAAAGATTTTAAGTGGGGGAGATTGTAACAACCCGGAAATTCTGAGCCAATTTAAAATTTTTATTTTGGCGATTTTAAAGAAATTTGATTATTTAAAATGGATTATTTTAAATAATAACGACGGAAAAATTATTTTCGACGAAGTTAAAACGAATAAATTTATTTTAATTATATTACGAGCTTGAAATAGCGCGGTAGTTTGAAAATTCGATTTCAAAATTCAAATGAATATACAGAATTCGTTTTAAGTCGGAATTGGACGAAACCAGAAATATTCGAATCTGTTAGATCATATCTTTCTAACGGATCTGAAAAACTGAGATTTCACTTTAGAAGTAGAAAGATATGTCCAATTTAAAATTCAGAAAAGTCGCTGTGGAATTTATATATATTTTAATATATATGAATATAAAGGCATTGAAAATAGCCATTTTACAAACGACCTCGGTTTTCGACGAAACCACTTTTGTTGGATCCGGGATGTCAAATTATCGCTATGTTTCAAAATTCATAATTTTCTGAATCAATATGTGAGCGTGGCGAAGTTAAACGTGTTTTGTCAGTTTTAGTCAATTTGGGTCGACCAGAAATTGGCCATTTTTCAAACGGTCTCAGAATTTGATGAAATTAGTTTTGTTAGGACCATATCATCAATATGAAGCTATAAAATATTTTTCGGGAATTTTTAGAATCAGTATGTGGCCCCGGTAATTTAAAATGTGCGTTTGAATTTAAAATATAAGGATTTACATTTTAATTTAACGGAAACAGATCGTAAAAGCCGAATTGGCTTACCAGACATATTCCATTGTGTTCGGAATGGGGGTATTACGCCAGGGGTGACAGTCTTTGGGTTTGATTGGGGGTTCGAATGAAAAAACCACATTTAAATGAATTAAATAATAAAATATACTAGCATATAACCCCATATACCAAGTCAAAGCCCTAAGTAATTTCAACCGTGGTCAAAGGGGTCAAAATCGCGCCTCTCATTTGGAACCGACGGCGAAAAATTACCTCTCCTTTCTCCCCTTCGATCTCCTCCTACATTAACTAATTCCCCAAACCTCCAACGTGAAGTTCATCAGCTCAACGAGCTCTTCACCCTCAACGACAGTGATCACCGTTGGCCATCTCCAGTGGCCCTGGCGGCACCGGGAACACCGCGCCTTCGCACGCACTTCCAAGCCATGTGGGCCTTCGAGTTCGCCAAGAGGGGGGTGCGCGTGGAGCTCTGGCAGTGGCACTCTGGGTGAGCACCTCTGATCGACGGCGCAAGGTGCTGGAGGCGCAGATTTTGGTGCCCTAGAATCGAACAGTGGTGGTGGCAAGGCGGCAGTAACGACAGAACAGAGAGGTTTTGTTTTTATTTCTTTTTTATTTTTATTTAACTTATACCTTGTTTAAAAATAAATATGGTTTGAGGAAAAAAATAACAACATGGTTTTAAATAAAATTGTTTAAAAACTGAAATTACATTGTTTTAAAAACTAAAACTACGTTGTTTAAAAACTAAAACAACATTGTTTTTGAAACAGAAATGGACAATACTTTGAAAATATAGAAGTATATATGGTTAGAAAATATAAAATATATTAGGAGACGAACAAAGTGAGTTGTAAAAATATGATTTTTTTTATAGTATAGATAATAAAAATATGATTTTTATATGGTAGAGATAATAAAAAGGTGATCTTTATTATATGAACACCGTTATAAAATTAGAATTTTTATCTATATAGTAGCGGTGTAAAAATAGAATTTTTATCTATATAGTAGCGGTGTAAAAATAGATTTTTTTTATCTATATAGTAGCGGTGTAAAAATAGAATTTTTATCTATATAGTAGCGGTGTAAAAATAGAAATTTTATCTATATAGTAGCGGTATAAAAATATGATTTTTATCCATATAGAGTGATTATAAAAATGTGATTTTTATATATATAGCAACAATATAAAAATGTGATTTTTATATATGTAGTGGCTACGGACAATGAAATTGACAAAAGGCGAGCACGACGAAGATTTCCTACATATGAAGAGTCATGGCGCTTGGTTTTGCTTTCGGTGAGAACTCCTCACTTTTATTTGTTTTCTAGTTGAAATATATACTAGGATGCAGACGGTGCTTAGCAGCACCCGACACCCGTTGTCCATAGACCATGGACGACTTGTGTGATTGTTTGTGTTGTGAAATTTGACTGTTGATTGTGATGTGTGGAAATAAAATAATTTCATGTGTTGAAAAATAATTTCATGTGTGGAAATTAAATAATTTCATGTGTTGAAATAAAATATATATTCACGTGATGAAACAAAATATATATTCATTTACAAATCGAACGATTTGTTTATGTACACCGATTTGACTGATATTGATTGGGACAATAAATTTTACACATCGCCCAACTGCACCAATAAAATATGTGTTTGATTGTTTGAAACCCCACACGGGTGTTGGGATGAAATTGGGCATACACTAATCCCAATAATTAGCTGTATGTCGATCGAATGATTGACAGGCTGTTATAAGGTTGAATAATTATATTTGATGCTTATACAATGTCGAATGCACTCTGGATGATGGTTGATTATTTATCGTTGCTATTATATACATGTGTTGTATGGAAACCATATAATTAACATTATATGGTAATTGATTGGGCCTCATTCCAAATTGGAAAATAGAAATATAAATTCATGTGTTGAATAGAAAAATAAATAATCATGTGTTGAAGAAGATATTCATTTGTTGAATAGAATAACGAAGTTATTGAAATATATAAAGCCGTGTTGGTTAGATATGCGCCATTTTGACGTGAACGATATTTATATCGATTTTATTCGTTTTAAAAATGAATATAGAAAAGGAAGTGATTTCAAAATATAATATTTTGAAAATATTATCATGTATATATCGATGATGTGGAATATTCAATTTTGATTAGAAATTGAATAGGAAGTTGAAATCGTTTTGAAAACGAATTTAAAACAATTTATAAAATACGTTTTGAATTGAAATCGACGAAATATATATTATATATATATAATATAATGGCCTGAATAGAACGCGCCACGCTGCGGCAGTTCGCGAATTTCGACCATTGACTTTGGATAGATATTACGGGAGATCCGTCCGTCGGATTCTCCTAAAACCAGAACCGTTGGGTTCGTATCGAAAAGAGCTTTCTAACGAATATTAGAAATTAGAAATCTAACGGTTGGATTTGGAATTATGTCCAATTCAAATTTGGAAAAGGTCGTTGTAAGTGCAGTTCGATGGCCGTTGAGGGAAATCGACTGTACGGGCCTTGATAAAATTATTAAAAATATTAATAATTTGTGTAAAATCATAAGAAATGATTTGTAAAGGATTGGGATGAAAAACTCCAAATTTGAAAAGATAAAAATAGATTTTTATCGAAATGAACTAGTTTTGAACTAGAATAATAATTTATTTATTTTTAAAATAAATAGATTGGATTTGAAATGGTTTTAAAAGTAACCAGGATTTCCAATAATTGAATTGGAATGGATTTAAATCGAAATTATCTTTGGAATATTTCGATGTTGGATTTCGTGATTATACAGATATTGTTATGGAAATTTGAAAGATACATTTGTATCGTTATTTCCAATACGATATTTGTTGGTCGTAGAATTTGATATTGAATATAAGCCGATATATTTTGTATTCTGAGCCTTGTATTTAATATCAAATGGGATTTGGGTTTGTCGTGAATGGTGTCTTCATTAACACTGTTCTTGAGCCCAGTTGAGAAAAAGATTAAATCTTTTTTTTATTTAGATTTAATGAAGTGCACCAATTAAATGGTATTTAATTATAATTGAATTTGAATTGATTTTTGGGTTTATCGTGAACGGTGTTTTAAATAACACTTGTTCTTTAACCCGATAATTAATGGAATGTGATTTTGGGTTTATTGTGAACCGTGTTTTAAATGACATTGGTTCTTTAACCCAGTTAAAGACAGGATGTGATTTCCCAAGTTAAATAATCAATGATATTGATTTTTGGGAAGATTAAAACCAATGGAGTTTTAATGAATCTTTAATTAGATTGAAATGATCGAGAATGGAGTATCACCAGTTTTGCTCCAGGCGATAGTTAAATCTTTAAATAGATTTGAACGTGAAATGGTAATTGAGTTTACCGATAACACCATGGTGTTAGATATGAAGTATGACTAGTTTTACTTCATAGAATGAATAGGTTGGGATTGGGAAATAAAATAAATGGTTACTTCGGTGTAGTTCGCTAATCCCGACTAGTTTGAATTGAAATTCAAAAGAAGATTAAAGAATTTATCTTTGATAAAATTAATGGGAACCTTTCCCAAAGTATAAGAATATTTGAATAAAAGAACATTCTGAATTCGAATGAGGCGTATGTTGTGTTTGTGTAACACTTGTTCATTATATACGCGAGTTATTCAGAAAGACCGGGTTTATCCCATTCTGAATAACTGATTCGACGTGGTGTCGAGGATGAAGACGGTGGTCGAAGACCGGAGGTCTTCACATCGTTTGGGTGATTACTGATGATCTTGATTGGGTTGTACACCCAAGAGGAGAGAATTACTTGGTGATCGTCCAGACGTACTTAGAGATCGATGGATATGCGAGGTACAAGGTGCCTCCGGTTTTGTTCAGACCTAGAACGGACTTGTGAATGGATTGTGTGTCTGACATTGGATTTCATTCTGTGTGATTGATATCGGTTGCATAGCGTGAATTGCCCGTGTGGCATGCTAAGATGCAAATGATCAAGGCTTCTGTTGAAAAGCAGAGTCTTGTGGTAGATGATCAAAGCACGGCCTGTGTGGCATAGCTTTGTGTAGCGTTAATTCGCGAGCCTCACACCCCGGTGTGAACCCAAAACGGGAAAAGGACTTCAGGGAGGGCATGCGTTTCTTTCTAGTTAGAAGTGGTGTCAGTGCTTGAACTGGCTGACATTGCTTATGTGGATGTTGGAATTTGAGGCGCCTCGGTTATATCGGTTTCGGCCAATGCATTCTGGTCGGCAGACGGACCAGACTTACACCCCCATAAGGTGGGGAAACTCAGTGTTCAAGCATAATAATCCACATCGGTGGACTGGCCCTGACTATCCATGGTGCAGTTGCGGCTGTTCCTGAGGCTCGGGCTAGACAGTCTCGAATCGGTGAGGACGATCCCTAGCCTCGATTCATATCATAAATGATAATCCAACTTCCAATACGACATTTTGCGGTTTTGATTGTAGAGCCTAGTATGGCGACATGATATATGGTACCCATGCCGTCTATGATTGATACTTATGATTGAAATTGTTTTAAACACTATACACTTATTATAGTATCAAATGATTTGTTTTAAACGTATCAAGCATGCTTTGGCCATTATAAGGGAAAACCCTATCCTCCGGTTTGTGTTGCATTGTGTGATGGGACCTGGGTCTTATAATAGCTTCATTGTTCTTTATTTAGCATTGCGTTGTTGTTTTATGCACTGGTTTTCTTGGGAGGAAACCCGTTCCGTGTTATACGGCGAGGTCCCTTGATTTACCTAACTTTAAAATAAAGATTAATAACTGTTTTAGTTCTCACACCAGTCACATGACTGACCTGGAGTTTATTGTTTTAACCTAAACTCTGGGTGCCCTTATTTTGACACGGGAAGCTAGTAGTTTTTGTTTTGCAGATTTATATTCACAGGATCCTGATTTACAGCTGGAACGATATCCAGAAAGCTCTGTATCCGTATATCTCTTTCAGTTGTGTATTGTATTATTTTCCGCTGCTATGTAATGTATTGTAATCTATGATATTTACTGAATGTGTAATATTGATTTATACTCTGTATATTCTTGTATTCTGATGGAATTGTTGTAATTAACAATGAAATGTTCTTCCATTTGCATTCCAATGTGGCTTGTCCTCAAAGTATCCGCGCTTTCCTTACCGGGGAAGTTACGGGTCTTCAAAGTCATGGGACTGATGTGAGTAAACTCCAACTATACTGTTTAACTTTGAAAACCTTTTGAAAGAAAGGATAATAGTAAGACCAACCCACACATAAACATGACGGTTTTTACCTTACTATAGCCCAAAACATTTTTGATACGAAATCCAGTGATATTATAATAGTGTCTAATCAAATAAATAACCAAATAGCAGAAGGCTTGCATCCCACGCTCTACATACATAGTATAAAGTCAAAAACCATAGGGAGCTTATTGGAGATTGGATTCCAACTATGACAATGTATAGGGCCACCTTCCGATCAGTGTACTATAGAGGGGATACACTGTGTAATGACCCAGTTTTTCACGATCCTGGTTATCGACATAAACTCAATGTCGACTATCCAAGCATCAGAAATACTGGATAGTAAATGAAAGAAGTTCGAGGGTGAGGATAGATAAGATAGAAAATTAGAATAGAAGAAGAAGAAGAACATACAATATCAGAGTAACACGAATCTCACAGCGGAACGAATAAATATATTATGTAACATAACTTTGAAATAAAACCAGTATATGTATACAATAACATTATCAGAGTACAACACTTACAACACACCAGAAATAAACAATAGCTATATAATCCTGAAGCCTCCTGCTCCAACCTCTTCAAGTACCTGTAAAATCCTGACTACTTGACTGCCCGTACAAAGTTGGGAACCCAAGAGTTTAGGGAAAACAAAATAAAATAAACTCTGGGTTAGTCATGGGACTGGTATGAGTAAAAAATTTAAAATAGTTTGAGAAAATAAACGATATCTCATAAGACCACGCCGTATAACACGGAACGAGTTTTTCCCTTATGATAATCCAAAATACTTGATTTATCATTCAAAATCCTTTTGAAAGAAATGATAATCTTTATATCAAAACTCTTTGGATATTATAGTAGTGTCTATCAACCACAATATAATAATTATCTAGCAGAACGCTTTCATCTCACGTTCCACATACATAATATGTAATCAAAAACTGCGGCGCTTATTTGGTAATGGATTCCAACTAGCAAGGTATGGGATTACCTTCCGACGATGTATCTCTAGAGAGGAATACACCGGGTTCAACAAGAACAACTTGTAACCCAGGCTTAAAATGACCGGTCACTCATTTCGCTTGAGTGTATCGAATGTATTATCACCAACGGTTGGTGTCAGCAATCGTTTCCCGAAAGGGACAGCATCGAAACAGAATAAAAAAGCAAATGGAATTTCTCTAGATCGTGTGACAATTCATCCTAATTGGCAGCTAACCACTTAGCCATGCGACCTACCTGATTTTGTACCATTTCTCGGTTGTGAGGCTAGAGGCCATAACTTATCCTTTTACAAACCACGCCTTTCTTCACTTTGAATGTCACATAGTCATACCTGCTAAATCGCAAATTTATTTCTCCAAACATACCACAGGTAAATAGCTAAGAGAAACAAATTCCTCCGCCACCAAACGTAAATACGTTAGAAGAGATCAACTTATGCGATCTATTAAATATACTCTATTAGACATTCTTCCATACAGGTTGTCCTGGGACTGGGCAAACCGAAGGCACTATTCTGTAAATCCATCTTAGGCAATTTCTACCTAGGATCGCCAGGACAGCCCTTGCATAACTACGTCTTCAATTATCTTCATCATATTTGATTCGCAACGCTAACTCCTATACAGAGTGGTTTTCAGATTGTGACGATCCCAAAATCCGAGGGGCGGTATTAAGGATAATCATTAGGAAATAACACATTAATCATCATAGCAGAGTACAGATAATAGCAGAAACAATAAATAAAATAAATTTTACATGGATATGACAGCGGAATCACAACATGTAGGAATATCAGAATAGCATAACGTGGGATATACTTAGTAAAAAGAAAGGGAAGTGATCAGTCATCATCGCCAGAGGCGGAATACATATACATATAGTGAGAAATACGGAAAGTAAATCAGTCTGCATCGCCAGTGGCGGAATCATAATATAAATACAGTAATGGCGGAAAATATCTAAGTCATCTCTATGAAGTCAGCCTCGCCATGAGCCAAAAGTGCACGCTATGCAGCTGTGCGGAACCAAAAACCACCTGTCACCTGTGTACTAGGCTGCCCGTGTGAAAATAAGGGCACCCGCGTTTGCAAAGTGAAACAAACAACGAGTCAGTCATGGGGACTGGTATGAGGAATCTATTTAACAGTTAAACAACAGTAAATAGCAAATCATAGGACCACGCCACTTTCGCGGAACGGGTTTACTCCAGTGATTGCTAGTGCATTTAAAACAAAGTAAATTCCTTTAAAACAACGCAATGCTTTTAGAAAGAATGAAGCCATTATAAGACTCAAGTCCCATCACACAATGCAACGCAAGCCGGAGGATAGAGTTTTACCTTATAAGGGCTAAATATGCTTGATACGTATAAAGCAAAATCATTTGATATTATTACTAGTGCATATATGTTTCAAAACGCATAGCATCATAAATATCAATCATAGGCGACATGAGCGTCCCATGCCACTATGTTGCCATATATAAGCTACAATCGAATCCGTTATCTCGTATTGGAAATTGGATTTCCGTCATGAGTCGAGGCAAGGGCCAAGCTCCTCTCCGCTTCGAGACACTCTAGCAAATGCCTCGGGACTACACACTCTGGGTAACCCCTGGATCCTCCAAGGCCGGTCCTCACTTACGTTAGAGGATTAATTATGCCTGAACACACGTTTCCCGGTCCTTACAGACCTATAATCGAGGCGCCTCGCATTCCAACAACCACAAAGGTGAAAAGTCGATATATATGTCAGGGCTGGTAAGTCACTGACACCACCATAGCTAGAAAGAAACGTCATGCCCTCCTTGGGTCCTTATCCCGTTTTTGACTCATACCGAGGTGTGAGGTTCGCGAATCTACGAAATACACAAAGCTAGGCCACGTAGACCTTGCTTTGATCATCATCCACAAGACTTTGCTTTGCAACAGAAGCCTTGATCACAGCATCTTGGCATGCCACATAGGCAGTCCACTCCATACGATTGATTTCTATCGATATATAACCCCTAAGCTCGTACGTCTCAGAGAAGGGCGTTAAGCAAAAGAATAAATTCTCCGCCGCCAAATAGATATATATTTAACAGAGATCAATCAATATAGAACAAAATCCAATGTCAGACACACAGTCCATTTACAAGTCCGTCCTGGGTCTGAACGAAACCGGAGGCGTCAATTCCTCGCAAATCCGTCCAATCAACACATACGTTCAGACGGCTACTACTTCCGTCCCCTTCCGGTAGCTACTCCGGTTAGGAACCTCAGTAGCGCCCATCCAACCGATACGAAGATCGTCAGTCTTGAACCGTCTTTGCATTTTCCAATTCGAATCGCTCGATAAATTATTTGAAATGAGGGTTAGCTCGGCCTTTTCAAATAATTCACGTCATTAGAATTTAAATCGATTCATTTTATGGTTATGTTATTCAACATCCATCCTTTGGGTTCTTTAGTGTTATTTTCATGTCATACACATACAACCATCAAATATCAAACAATTCAAGCCCAATTGGTTTATTTGCAACCTATGTTGCTTATAATATTTTATAACGATTTTCCCATTTTTATTTATTTAAAAATGGCCATATTTAATTAAACGACGTTTCAGGTCATATCGTGGCACTGGCGCTGTTTTTCTCCTAATTTGTTTTACACATATCGGAAAATCTAATCGTTGGATTTCTACAAAGTCTATATCAGTGGGAAGATATTCCCAAAGCGAACCCAACGGTTCCAGTTTCTTGAGAATCCGACGGTCGGATCTTCCACACTAGTCGTTTGAAGTTACGGTTTCAAAATTCGAACTGCAGCGTCGTTATTCGATTAAATTTAATTATATTTATATTTATATATAAATATAAACGATTCTGGCGCTGTTTTTCTTCAGATTTGAATTAAACATTCCGGACAATCCAACCGTTGGATTTTTACAAGGTTGGTGCCGTTGGAAAGATATTTCCAAGGCGAACCCAGCGGTTGCGGGTTCGGGAAAATCCGATGGTCGGATTTCTCATACTAATCATTTCAAATTTCGATTCCGAAACGCGAACTGCACGGCCTCTATTCCTTTTAATTATATTTATATATATATATATATATAAATATAGTTCATTCCATAGTTTCAACTATAGTTCATTTTATATTTTCAACTTCATTTTCACTTCAAATATTTCACTAACGCCTTAATATTTCGAAAAATTTCTCCATAACCTCCTTTGTACGGGGAGGGGTTTGGAAATTTATTGGGCCGTATTAGGTACCCAATAAATCCTAAAAAGCATTCACATATTTTTAGTGATATATTTTGGTGTTTATGGGGGAGCATGTACTGATAATCACTCCAGAGAATAAATTCCCGTCACCCCGTTTCCGTGTGGAAATAAATAGTCCATGTGCCGTATCTAATAACTAGAGCGACGTGATTATTGTCAACTCCAGACCCGTGTGGGGTTTTTATTAATCTGGCAATTTATCGTTATAATTTATATAGTCCATATCAGTCATCAGTTCAACCTGTAGTATATAGTCATCGCCATACAAGCCTCTTGCTTGTATGGTAAATCTTCCACCTCGTCCCACAAGCTCCAATTGCTTATGTGGAATATGATGAAGTATGCCTATCATCAAGAAGTATGCCATGTAGTGTAGTTCAAAATTAATTGTTACTATCCTATGGCGTTGTTTATTATTTCACACAGAAAAACCAGCACTCCGCATCCAATGGCATTCACAGGAGTTGATATATAAATAAAATTGCGCAGCCAACTCATCCAGGTTTACCTATTTGTCGGGCACGCAAATAATTTCTTTACTCTACAGCTAATCCATTTTTCCTGTTCAACACATGTATATATATGCAGAACAAAGCTAATAATAATATTTCTAACAAACTATTATTTATTTGAACACGTGTGTATTTTTAACTAAGCGTATACATGATAAAAGGAATATTTTTATCATCAAAAATATTTATTCGACGCATGTGTATTTTTAACTAAGCGTATACATGATAAAAGGAATATTTTTATCATCAAAAATATTTATTCGACACATGTGTATTTTTAACACTTCATATTCACTATAAAAATATAGTTTTCATTATCGATTCATTTTATTTTTAGACGACGATAACATTCAACACATGAATTTCAACTCGACGAACAAATTGCAATTCAACACATGAATATTCTATATCGTTTGTATATATATAAAAATGTGATTTTTATTGCTAAAGCCATTTGTTTAAATTCAAATAATATTCAACACATGAATTTCAACTCAACGAATGAATTGCAACTCAACACATGAATATTCGATATAGTTTGTATATATATAAAAATGTGATTTTTATTGCTAAAGCCATTTGTTTAAATTCAAATAATATTCAACACATGAATATTCTATATCGTTTGTATATATATAAAAATGTGATTTTTATTGCTAAATCCATTTGTTTAAATTCAAATAGTATTCAACACATGAATTTCAACTCAACGAATGAATTGCAACTCAACACATGAATATTCGATATAGTTTGTATATATATATAAATGTGATTTTTATTGCTAAAGCCATTTGTTTAAATTCAAATAATATTCAACACATGAATATACTATATCGTTTGTATATATATATAAATGTGATTTTTATTGCTAAAGCCATTTGTTTAAATTCAAATAGTATTCAACACATGAATTTCAACTCGACGAATGAATTGCAACTCAACACATGAATATTCGATATAGTTTGTATATATATAAAAATGTGATTTTTATTGCTAAAGCCATTTGTTTAAATTCAAATAATATTCAACACATGAATTTCAACTCAACGAATGAATTTCAACTCAACACATGAATATTCGATAAAGTTTATGCAATTTATTTCAACGAATGAAAATTATTCTAACACATAAATATTTCAGAAAATTTCGGCAGCATAACGGTAGGGTAGTTAAAACCGGGACCGTCCCTAGTACGGCTCCTCGCTCTACCTTAAAACCTCGCGGTTTTTGACAATGGGGATCATGCATCTAGTTCGCACGCAGGCGGCATGTTTTATTTTCAATTCCACAATCCTATTCTATTTTGTTTCAACCACAAGAGGGTATTTTTCAACCACAAAGGTATTTTTCAACCACAAAGGTATTTTTCAACCATAATATCAACCACAAACAATTATTTCCAACCATTCGTCAAACCATATGATATCACGTCAATCTCAAGCAATAAATATCGTCCATGGTCTGTGGACGAGGGGAGTATATATATATATATATATATATATAATTTAATAATTCTCTTGCATTTCATCACAATTCAAAGCATATATGTTTCAAACAACGCTTGTATAATTTATACATTGCTAATATAACTTATACAACACATGTACATGAGGTATACAATGCGTATATAATTTACGCTTTGCTTATATAATTTATACAACGCGATTTCATTCACACAGATAATTTAGATTCCTCACATTGGTTCTTGCGGTGCTAAAAATCGTAGGAAGGTCAGAAAAATCCGCGGCTTCTTCTAAAATGTAGAGAGCCTCCTTGCGGTCACGGTGTCTCCTGTTTCATCGAATTTCGTTAACATAGCAAAAAGATATGATTTTTACAAATTTGCAACGCTTTAAAGTGTTAAAATCAGTTTAGCCGTATACCCCTTTTTGATTTCGAAACTAGGGTTCGGATTTTTCAGAAAATCCGTGAATCGATGCTCCGATCAGAGAGTGGGACGTGAAAGAGGGGAGCGAGGCGGTCCTATCGGTGGTCGGAGGAGCAGGTGCGATCGCCTCTGGCGATCGTGGCGTCGATGTGATGTCGGCGACTTCCTGGGCGTCGTTCTCGACGCTGGCGAAGGGAGGAAGAGCGGGGGTTGGTCGGATTTGAAGAAGGAGGTGGGCGGCGTCGAGTAAGGGTGGTGGCGTTGGCTGGCGTCGCCTGTGGCGGCGGGATTTTCGTCGGGAAGGAGCGAACGACTGTAGCCGTCGATAGTTCTGGCAGCTAGGGTTTTTAGAGCTTTTTTTTTAAAAGAAAATTTCCTATTGGCCAGAATTTATAGGAAATTTTTAAATAGTGTTTTTGCAAACGGACTCCTGTTTAAACCCAACGACTGTCGCCCCTAGCTAAATACCCCCATTCCGGACACAATGGGATATGTTTCGTTGGCCATTTCGACTGTTACAGTCAGTTATTTTTCAATTTAAAATATAAAACATTCGATATTAAATTTAAACGTACATTTCAATTTGCCAGGGCCACAAACTGAATCGAAAAATTCCAGAAAAATAAATCTAGCTTTGTTTTGACGATACGGTCCTAACAAAACCAGTTTCGTCGAATTCTGAGCTCGTTTGCAAAACGGCCATTTTTAGGTCGACCCATTTTAACAGAATTTGACCAAACACGTTATCTTTTGCCCCGCTCACATACTAGCTTCAAAAATTATGAAATTTGAAACTTATCAATAATTTGACATCCCGGACCCAACAAAAGTGGTTTCGTCGAATTCCGAGGTCGTATGCAAAATCTCAATTTTCAAGGGCTATATATACTATATAGCGACCTTTCTGAAAATTCATTTGGCCATAACTTTTGATTTTCGTTATGAAATTTCGATTTTTCAGATTCGTTAGAAAGGTATTGATAAAAAGATTTAAATATTCTCAGTTTCGTTAAAATCCGTTATATTTTCCACCCGGTACAGTCAGACTAAGTTTGTATTCAAAATTTCAAACTGCCATATTATACACAATTCTATATTTTATGGAAATAGGCTATTTTAATCATTCAAATTTCTTGTTAATAACCTAATTTAAAAATTTTAAACTGGTTCACATTTTTCGGGTTATTACAATCTCCCCCACTTAAAACTTTTTGTCCTCGAAAAGGAAATAACAGTTAAGCAGGAAATAAAATGTAAATGCAAAGTATTTTAAAGGTACCTTGCACTGGAGTTAGTCAGAGATGTCCACTCTGCATTTGGGATAGGCTTGTTTAATGCTTTCCTCAGTCTCCCAAGTACAGTCTCTAGGATCACTACTCCACTGCACTTTGACTAGATGAATCTTTTTCCTCCTTAGCTCTCTAGTTTCTTTGCCAACTATCTTTAATGGATCCCTCTTGAGTGCTAATTCTGGAGTTATGTCTATATCCTGTTGTGCTGCTTCTTCTACAACAAGATCTGGATCATGAACATGTTTTCTGAGCTGAGATACGTGGAACACATCATGTACACCAGGCAACCAATCAGGTAATGAAACCCTATATGCAAGAGTTCCAATCCGTTCAAGTATAGGAAAGGGGCCAATAAACCTCGGTGCAAACTTCCCAGTCTTGCCAAATCTGATTACTCCTCGCATTGGAGAAACTCTTAAATAAACATAATCGCCAACGGCAAACGATATATCCCTTCTTCTCGCATCAGCATAACATTTATGTCGGCTCTGTGCGGTTTTTAATCGCTTCTTAATGGAATCGACTTTATCCGATGCTTCTTGAATCATATCGGGCCCTAACACAAGTCTGTTGCCAGGTTCTACCCAACATGCGGGAGATCTGCACGGTCTACCGTATAATGCTTCAAATGGGGACATTCCCAAACTTGCTTGATAGCTATTGTTGTAAGAGAATTCGGCTAAATGCAAATGATCTTCCCATGAACCTCCAAAATCAATAACGCAAGCCCGCAGCAAATCTTCCAAAATTCTATTCACCCGCTCAGTTTGGCCGTCTGTCTGAGGGTGATAAGCGGTGCTTAGATTCAATTTGGTTCCCAATTCCGTCTGGAATGCTTCCCAGAATTTGCTAGTGAATAGGGGATCTCTATTGCTGACTATACTGAGCGGTACTCCATGAAGTTTAACAATTTCTCTGAAGTAAATCTGTGCCAGACTTTGAGCCGTTCTGTTGGATCGGACAGGTATGAAATGGGCAGTCTTCGTGAAGCGATCTATGATTACCCATATACTGTCGTTTCCTTTTCTAGTTCGAGGTAGGCCATCGATGAAATCCATCGAAATTTGTTCCCACTTCCATCCTGGTATTTCTAAGGGTTGTAATAATCCAGCCAATTTCTGCTGATCACTCTTAACTAGCTGACAAGTGGAGCATCTGCTAACATATATTGAAATATCTCTTTTCATCGCCTTCCACCAGAATGTGCGTTTGATATCGTTATACATTTTGCTTACCCCGGGGTGGATACTTAACTTGGACTTGTGGCACTCATCAAGTATTTCTCTTCTAAGCTCTGGGATTCCAGGCACACAAATTCTCCCTTTTAATCTTAGGACTCCTTGGCTATCAAGGCTAAAATCTGAGGGTTTTCCTTCTTGGATCCGCTGGCTAATCCTTTTAATGAATTCATCGTCTTTTTGAAGAGTCGAGATCCTGTCTATTAATGAAGACGCGATGACAAAACTGGCGATGATTTCATTCTTTCTGCTGAGCGCATCTGCTACAACATTGGCTTTCCCTGGAGTGTATATAATTTCAAAATCGTATGCTGCAAGGAATTCTAACCAACGTTGTTGCCTCAGGTTTAAATCTTTCTGGGTGAACAGGTATTTCAAGGATTGATGATCGGTGTATAGTTCGAATTTCTCGCCCAATAAATAATGCCTCCATATTCTTAAAGCAAACACGATGGCTAATAACTCAAGATCATGAGTAGCATAGTTTCTTTCATGCGGTTTTAGTTGACGGCTGGCATAAGCGATCACTTGGCCTTTTTGCATTAACACTGCGCCTAGCCCTCTAATAGAAGCATCTGTCCATACAGTCAAGTCTTGATTACTTTCTATTATTGTCAACACTGGAGCAGTTGTCAACTTCAGTTTTAGTTCTTGGAAAGCTCCTTCACATTCGGGAGTCCATTTGAATTTCTCATGCTTCTTTCTAAGCTTTGTCAATACTCCTGATATCTTTGAAAAATCCTGAACGAATTTCCGATAGTAACTAGCTAACCGAAGGAAACTTCGAACTTCAGTGGGTGTAGTAGGTTGTTTCCAGTTCTGAATCGCTGTAATTTTGCTTGGATCTACAGCAATTCCTTCCTTTGACACGACGTGGCCAAGGAATTTAACTTCATTCTGCCAGAAGACACACTTAGAAAATTTAGCTTTCAAGACATTTCTCCTTAGAATTTTCAACACTTGTTCTAAATGTTTTGCATGCTCTTCTTCCGACTTAGAGTAGATTAGAATGTCATCGATGAAGACTAGAACAAATTTATTCAGTACACCCCGGAACACTCTGTTCATAAGATCAACGAAGTATGCCGGAGCGTTGCACAAGCCGAACGGCATTACTAACCATTCGTAGAATAAATCGGGACCCCTGAAGGCTGTCAAAGGAACACAGTCTTCGGCTATACGCAATTGGTGGAAACCTGTAGCTAGGTCCATTCTGGAGAATACGGTTGCTCCATTTAATTGATCTAACAGATCGTCTATTCGGGGCAAAGGATATTTGTTCTTCAGTGTCTGCTTATTGAGATCCCTGTAATCGACGCAAAGTCTTAGAGTACCGTCTGATTTCGGGACAAATACTACTGCGGCTCCCCATGCTGAAAAGCTTGGTCTGATCAGACCCTTCCAAAGCAATTCTCGGGTTTGACTACTTAGCTCTTCTTTTTCTTTTGGGGCCATTCTTCTAATCGGATGGACAACTGGTCGGGCATTCGGAATTAGATCAATTCTAAATTCAATTTCTCTTTGCGGCGGTAAGTTTTCTACTTCTTCAAATACATCCGCATAGTTTTTCATGACCGGTATCTTTTCTATCGAAGGGGGAGTAATTTCTAAAGAAGACCAAAATTCCGTTCTACTAATTTCTGAGCCATGACATGGTATACATATAGGTCCAAGCTTCGTTTCTACTTTAACGATCCTCTCGGCACATCTAACTTCGGCCTTATATTTTGTTAACCATTATAAATCGAGAATAACATCATATTCCAATAGATTCATGATTATTAAGTTGATGGGAAACTTGTAGAAGGAATAGGAGACAGGCACTCTACAGTATGAACTAAGACTAACAGAACCTCCTATCGGGTTTTGAACTTTAATCGGTTCCTTTAGAATTCTTTGTTTCAAATTTAACTTATGAACAATTTTACTAGAAATGAAGCTACGTGATGCACCGGTATCAAAAAGTACAAAAACAGGAATATTTTTGATAGTAAGGGTACCTCCCAAGACATCGGGTTTACCTGATCCATCGGTGATAGCTGGTGGGGTATTCCCGTCATAGACATGGGCCACTTGTGCGCTCTTCTTCAAAGGACAATTCCTGCTGTAGTGCCCCTTCTTGTGGCAGTTGTAGCATTCGGCTGAGTCATTGGCCTTTGGCTTCTTTGGGGCTTTGCACACATTAGAGAAATGACCGGGCTTCCCGCAATTGTAGCAGTTTCCTTTCGGGATCTTTGCGGGTTTTTGAGTAGCGGCCGCGGTAATGCTAGATTCGGGTTGGTCTGTTGAAGCCTTGCGCTTATTCCTTGCTTGGCTTTTAGCATGGTCTTAGCTAGCATGTCTCTCATCCATGTCTTCGTAGTTGCAAGCCATCTCTACTAGTTCTGTGAAGGAGAGTTTGATGTTGCTCATAGCTCTATCATGGTATTTGCGCTTCAGCCCAAATATGAACCTCTTATTCTTGGCTTTGTTGGTCAAAACCAGCTCTGGAGCATAGCGCGATAGCTGAGTGAACTTATTCAGATAGTCTTGAATAGAGAGGTCTCCCTGCTGGAGATTAGCAAATTGCTCCCGCATCCTCTCTAGAGCTTGTTCCGGTACAAACTTCTCATTGAATAAAGTCTTGAACTGCTCCCAAGTCCGGATAGTACCAGCTGCATCCCCAGAGGTAATGGCATCCCACCACAGCTCTGCTTCTTCCTGAAGGAGCCAAATGCCAAGTCGGGCTTTGTTGTTAGTTCCCATACCCATACCCTCGAAGATTTTCTCACAGGTTTTCAGCCAAGCGATAGCTTCGGTCACTGTGCCAGTGCCAGTAAAAGGTTTCCCTCCAAGATTTCTGTACCTCTTTGCTACTTTGTCGAGCTCAAAGTCTTCTAGTGCTAGTGGCGGAATAATAGGACCTTCCACTACTACGGGGATATTCCCCCGTCCTCCTACTGCATCTCCTCGGCCTCCACGGCCTCCTCTAGCTGCTGCTCCACGTGTAGCCATCTAAGAGTACTGTATAAGCAAGAAAAGAGTCAAGCTCACAGATTTGATAATTTTCATAAATGATAAAGCAAGGGAATATAAGGAAAAAATAATGATGATGTACTGATCAAATTGTTTTGCTAATCTGCTTAGCTCATTCTAGGACATTGCTAATCCTATCTCTAATGAGCTACTCGCATTAGAACACTACCGATTCTATTCTGACGAGGTGTTTAATGTGTTAGATCCCGGAATTAAGGTTAACCAAAGCTCTGATACCAACTGTGACGATCCCAAAATCCGAGGGGCGGTATTAAGGATAATCATTAGGAAATAACACATTAATCATCATAGCAGAGTACAGATAATAGCAGAAACAATAAATAAAATAAATTTTACATGGATATGACAGCGGAATCACAACATGTAGGAATATCAGAATAGCATAACGTGGGATATACTTAGTAAAAAGAAAGGGAAGTGATCAGTCATCATCGCCAGAGGCGGAATACATATACATATAGTGAGAAATACGGAAAGTAAATCAGTCTGCATCGCCAGTGGCGGAATCATAATATAAATACAGTAATGGCGGAAAATATCTAAGTCATCTCTATGAAGTCAGCCTCGCCATGAGCCAAAAGTGCACGCTATGCAGCTGTGCGGAACCAAAAACCACCTGTCACCTGTGTACTAGGCTGCCCGTGTGAAAATAAGGGCACCCGCGTTTGCAAAGTGAAACAAACAACGAGTCAGTCATGGGGACTGGTATGAGGAATCTATTTAACAGTTAAACAACAGTAAATAGCAAATCATAGGACCACGCCACTTTCGCGGAACGGGTTTACTCCAGTTATTGCTAGTGCATTTAAAACAAAGTAAATTCCTTTAAAACAACGCAATGCTTTTAGAAAGAATGAAGCCATTATAAGACTCAAGTCCCATCACACAATGCAACGCAAGCCGGAGGATAGAGTTTTACCTTATAAGGGCCAAATATGCTTGATACGTATAAAGCAAAATCATTTGATATTATTACTAGTGCATATATGTTTCAAAACGCATAGCATCATAAATATCAATCATAGGCGACATGAGCGTCCCATGCCACTATGTTGCCATATATAAGCTACAATCGAATCCGTTATCTCGTATTGGAAATTGGATTTCCGTCATGAGTCGAGGCAAGGGGCAAGCTCCTCTCCGCTTCGAGACACTCTAGCAAATGCCTCGGGACTACACACTCTGGGTAACCCCTGGATCCTCCAAGGCCGGTCCTCACTTACGTTAGAGGATTAATTATGCCTGAACACACGTTTCCCGGTCCTTACAGACCTATAATCGAGGCGCCTCGCATTCCAACAACCACAAAGGTGAAAAGTAGATATATATGTCAGGGCTGGTAAGTCACTGACACCACCATAGCTAGAAAGAAACGTCATGCCCTCCTTGGGTCCTTATCCCGTTTTTGACTCATACCGAGGTGTGAGGTTCGTGAATCTACGAAATACACAAAGCTAGGCCACGTAGACCTTGCTTTGATCATCATCCACAAGACTTTGCTTTGCAACAGAAGCCTTGATCACAGCATCTTGGCATGCCACATAGGCAGTCCACTCCATACGATTGATTTCTATCGATATATAACCCCTGAGCTCGTACGTCTCAGAGAAGGGCGTTAAGCAAAAGAATAAATTCTCCGCCGCCAAACAGATATATATTTAACAGAGATCAATCAATATAGAACAAAATCCAATGTCAGACACACAGTCCATTTACAAGTCCGTCCTGGGTCTGAACGAAACCGGAGGCGTCAATTCCTCGCAAATCCGTCCAATCAACACATACGTTCAGACGGCTACTACTTCCGTCCTCTTCCGGTAGCTACTCCGGTTAGGAACCTCAGTAGCGCCCATCCAACCGATACGAAGATCGTCGGTCTTGAATTGTCTTTGCATTTTCCAATTCGAATCGCTCGATAAATTATTTGAAATGAGGGTTAGCTCGGCCTTTTCAAATAATTCACGTCATTAGAATTTAAATCGATTCATTTTATGGTTATGTTATTCGACATCCATCCTTTGGGTTCTTTAGTGTTATTTTCATGTCATACACATACAACCATCAAATATCAAACAATTCAAGCCCAATTGGTTTATTTGCAACCTATGTTGCTTATAATATTTTATAACGATTTTTCCCATTTTTATTTATTTAAAAATGGCCATATTTAATTAAACGACGTTTCAGGTCGTGTCGTGGCACTGGTGTTGTTTTTCTCCTAATTTGTTTTACACATATCGGAAAATCTAACCGTTGGATTTCTACAAAGTCTATATCAGTGGGAAGATATTCCCAAAGCGAACCCAACGGTTCCAGTTTCGTGAGAATCCGACGGTCGGATCTTCCACACTAGTCGTTTGAAGTTACGGTTTCAAAATTCGAACTGTAGCGTCGTTATTTGATTAAATTTAATTATATTTATATTTATATATAAATATAAACGATTATGGCGCTGTTTTTCTTCAGATTTGAATTAAACATTCCGGACAATCCAACCGTTGGATTTTTACAAGGTTGGTGCCGTTGGAAAGATATTTCCAAGGCGAACCCAGCGGTTGCGGGTTCGGGAAAATCCGATGGTCGGATTTCTCATACTAACCGTTTCAAATTTCGATTCCGAAACGCGAACTGCACGGCCTCTATTCCTTTTAATTATATTTATATTTATATATATAAATATAGTTCATTCCATAGTTTCAACTATAGTTCATTTTATATTTTCAACTTCGTTTTCACTTCAAATATTTCACTAACGCCTTAATATTTCGAAAAATTTCGCCATAACCTCCTTTGTACGGGGAGGGGTTTGGAAATTTATTGGGCCGTATTAGGTACCCAATAAATCCTAAAAAGCATTCACATATTTTTAGTGATATATTTTGGTGTTTACGGGGGAGCATGTACTGATAATCACTCCAGAGAATAAATTCCCGTCACTCCGTTTCCGTGTGGCAATAAATAGTCCATGTGCCGTATGTAATAACTAGAGCGACGTGATTATTGTCAACTCCAGACCCGTGTGGGGTTTTTATTAATCTGGCAATTTATCGTTATAATTTATATAGTCCATATCAGTCATCAGTTCAACCTGTAGTATATAGTCATCGCCATACAAGCCTCTTGCTTGTATGGTAAATCTTCCACCTCATCACACAAGCTCCAATTGCTTATGTGGAATATGATGAAGTATGCCTATCATCAAGAAGTATGCCATGTAGTGTAGTTCAAAATTAATTGTTACTATCCTATGGCGTTGTTTATTATTTCACACAGAAAAACCAGCACTCCGCATCCAATGGCATTCACAGGAGTTGATATATAAATAAAATTGCGCAGCCAACTCATCAAGGTTTACCTATTTGTCGGGCACGCAAATAATTTCTTTACTCTACAGCTAATCCATTTTTCCTGTTCAACACATGTGTATATATGCAGAACAAAGCTAATAATAATATTTCTAGCAAACTATTATTTATTTCAACACGTGTGTATTTTTAACTAAGCGTATACATGATAAAAGGAATATTTTTATCATCAAAAATATTTATTCGACGCATGTGTATTTTTAACTAAGCGTATACATGATAAAAGGAATATTTTTATCATCAAAAATATTTATTCGACACATGTGTATTTTTAACACTTCATATTCACTATAAAAATATAGTTTTCATTGTCGATTCATTTTATTTTTAGACGACGATAACATTCAACACATGAATTTCAACTCGACGAACAAATTGCAATTCAACACATGAATATTCTATATCGTTTGTATATATATAAAAATGTGATTTTTATTGCTAAAGCCATTTGTTTAAATTCAAATAATATTCAACACATGAATTTCAACTCAACGAATGAATTGCAACTCAACACATGAATATTCGATATAGTTTGTATATATATAAAAATGTGATTTTTATTGCTAAAGCCATTTGTTTAAATTCAAATAATATTCAACACATGAATTTCAACTCAACGAATGAATTGCAACTCAACACATGAATATTCGATATAGTTTGTATATATATAAAAATGTGATTTTTATTGCTAAAGCCA
The DNA here is from genome assembly GCA_030737875.1 of Allium sativum. Taxonomy (NCBI): domain Eukaryota; kingdom Viridiplantae; phylum Streptophyta; class Magnoliopsida; order Asparagales; family Amaryllidaceae; genus Allium; species Allium sativum. The sequence continues at coordinate 600,937,783 of CM060916.1, read as the reverse complement.
TTTGTTTAAATTCAAATAATATTCAACACATGAATATTCTATATCGTTTGTATATATATAAAAATGTGATTTTTATTGCTAAAGCCATTTGTTTAAATTCAAATAGTATTCAACACATGAATTTCAACTCAACGAATGAATTGCAACTCAACACATGAATATTCGATATAGTTTGTATATATATAAAAATGTGATTTTTATTGCTAAAGCCATTTTTTTAAATTCAAATAATATTCAACACATGAATATTCTATATCGTTTGTATATATATAAAAATGTGATTTTTATTGCTAAAGCCATTTGTTTAAATTCAAATAGTATTCAACACAGGAATTTCAACTCAACGAATGAATTGCAACTCAACACATGAATATTCGATATAGTTTGTATATATATATATAAAAATGTGATTTTTATTGCTAAAGCCATTTGTTTAAATTCAAATAATATTCAACACATGAATTTCAACTCAACGAATGAATTTCAACTCAACACATGAATATTCGATAAAGTTTATGCAATTTATTTCAACGAATGAACAAATTATTCTAACACATAAATATTTCAGAAAATTTCGGCAGCATAACGGCAGGGTAGTTAAAACCGGGACCGTCCCTAGTACGGCTCCTCGCTCTACCTTAAAACCTCGCGGTTTTTGACAATGGGGATCATGCATCTAGTTTGCACGCAGGCGGCATGTTTTATTTTCAATTCCACAATCCTATTCTATTTTGTTTCAACCACAAGAGGGTATTTTTCAACCACAAAGGTATTTTTCAACCATAATATCAACCACAAACAATTATTTCCAACCATTCGTCAAACCATATGATATCACGTCAATCACAAGCAATAAATATCGTCCATGGTCTGTGGACGAGGGGAGTATATATATATATATATAATATAATAATTCTCTTGCATTTCATCACAATTCAAAGCATATATGTTTCAAACAACGCTTGTATAATTTATACATTGCTAATATAACTTATACAACACATGTACATGAGGCATACAATGCGTATATAATTTACACTTTGCTTATATAATTTATACAACGCGATTTCATTCACACAGATAATTTAGAATCCTCACATTGGTTCTTGCGGTGCTAAAAATCGTAGGAAGGTCAGAAAAATCCGCGGCTTCTTCTAAAATGTAGAGAGCCTCCTTGCGGTCACGGTGTCTCCTGTTTCATCGAATTTCGTTAACATAGCAAAAGGATATGATTTTTACAAATTTGCAACGCTTTAAAGTGTAAAAATCAGTTTAGCCGTATACCCCTTTTTGATTTCGAAACTAGGGTTCGGATTTTTCAGAAAATCCGTGAATCGATGCTCCGATCAGAGAGTGGGACGTGAAAGAGGGGAGCGAGGCGGTCCTATCGGTGGTTGGAGGAGCAGGTGCGATCGCCTCTGGCGATCGTGGCATCGATGTGAAGTCGGCGACTTCCTGGGCGTCGTTCTCGACGCTGGCGAAGGGAAGAAGAGCGGGGGTTGGTCGGATTTGAAGAAGGAGGTGGGCGGCGTCGAGTAAGGGTGGTGGCGTTGGCTGGCGTCGCCTGTGGCGGCGGGATTTTCGTCGGGAAGGAGCGAACGACTGTAGCCGTCGATAGTTCTGGCGGCTAGGGTTTTTAGAGCTTTTTTTTTAAAAGAAAATTTCCTATTGGCCAGAATTTATAGGAAATTTTTAAATAGTGTTTTTGCAAACGGACTCCTTTTTAAACCCAACGACTGTCGCCCCTAGCTAAATACCCCCATTCCGGACACAATGGGATATGTTTCGTTGGCCATTTCGACTGTTACAGTCAGTTATTTTTCAATTTAAAATATAAAACATTCGATATTAAATTTAAACGTACATTTCAATTTGCCAGGGCCACAAACTGAATCGAAAAATTCCAGAAAAATAAATCTAGCTTTGTTTTGACGATACGTTCCTAACAAAACCAGTTTCGTCGAATTCTGAGCTCGTTTGCAAAACGGCCATTTTTAGGTCGACCCATTTTAACAGAATTTGACCAAATCACGTTATCTTTTGCCCCGTTCACATACTAGCTTCAAAAATTATGAAATTTGAAACTTATCAATAATTTGACATCCCGGACCCAACAAAAGTGGTTTCGTCGAATTCCGAGGTCGTATGCCAAATCTCAATTTTCAAGGGCTATATATACTATATAGCGACCTTTCTGAAAATTCATTTGGCCATAACTTTTGATTTCCGTTATGAAATTTCGATTTTTCAGATTCGTTAGAAAGGTATTGATAAACAGATTTAAATATTCTCAGTTTCGTTAAAATCCGTTATATTTTCCACCCGGTACAGTCAGACTAAGTTTGTATTCAAAATTTCAAACTGCCATATTATACACAATTCTATATTTTATGGAAATAGGATATTTTAATCATTCAAATTTCTTGTTAATAACCTAATTTAAAAATTTTAAACTGGTTCACATTTTCCGGGTTATTACACAGATAATGAATCTATTCCCGGTCTCTCCATATTGATGACGGAAAATTGGTCAAAAACTTTGATAGTCGGTGATTTAACTATCAAAGTAAAACTTGTGTACACCAACGGTCGTATTTCCAAATGGAAATCTTACTGATCAATCATCAATCAACTTTTTCTCTTTTTAAATTAATTCATCATTAATTTATTCAGTTACCCATTCCCATATCTCCATAAATTCTTATTTTCTAAATTTAGTAAATATACCTTATTAACATCGGAAAACGTTTCCATTTCTTATTCACACTCAACTATCATTTCACGTCCATCAGTCTCTAACCATAAATTAGTAAGAGAACGATTCCCTAAGTATTAATCCCGAAGGCCGAAACCAACATCAGATCGATACCCTGGAAATCATTCAACTTAACTAATCTCTAGTCAGTTTCTAATTTTTTTAACTCTATTTCTTATCTTTTTATCAAATCATTGCTTACGCAACTCTCGGATTCAATTTATAAATCCTATTCTTTTATAAAACGTTGGTTATAACGTTATAATATCTACTTTCGATATAATCTAACTCCAAATTATACTGTTATTTCTTAAATTGAATAATAATAATTTATTAAATAAATGAATGAATCTTGATTTAAAAACGGAAAGTAAATTGTACCTTTCCACATTCGATATAATCGAATTCCAATGTATAATTCTCTTTCGAATAAACTATATTTGATTTAACTCTATTTCGAATAACTAATTTCGATTAACTCTTTTCGAATAACTAATTCAATTAACTCCTTTCGAATAACTAATTCGATTAACTCCTTTTTCAAATGATCTACCTTTGATTTAATTCTCTTTCGAATAACTAATATTCGATTAACTCTCTTCGATATTCGCTGCTGAATTTACAATCCAAATTATCCACTGATAATTATTTTTAATTTATTTATAAACATTGTTTATAAATCACACTACTTTTTTTTATTATTAAACAAGTTATTTATACCTAGCCATTTGAAATTTCATTTCTATTTGAATTCCTATTTCAAAAATCCGATCTTCTTTATAAATGTTTTTATTTTCAAAACATTTATTTTAATCCATTATTCTATTCAATATGAATAACATTTCTTTTATAATCTTCTTCTTTGCAAAAATACTTGCCTTACTCCATTATTCATATTTAGTATGAACAATATATTCTTTATATAATTAAAATAGTTTGGTTTCGTATTTAAAATATTATCTTATTTTAAATATTCTATTTATACTTCTATTTATAAACAATTCATATAAAATATTATTTTATATTCAACACTTTAATAATTCCATTAATAAGTCTTGTTAACACTACGTTCATATTCAGTTTCAAATATCGATCTTAAATTCGATTCTTACTTCTCTATATAAGTTCTGACTTATATATTCCATTTATCCAATGATAAATATTTTACTTAATTTATAAAATATTATTTAAAAATCATTCTTCTCAATTTATTTATTAAAAACATATTTTTATTTAATATCTATTTTAGATAAATCAACTCATATCTCTATTATAACTCGAAATCCCCTTTTTATAATTCTATTTATTATTCTCAAATATTTCCTTTTATAAAATCTGTTGATTACATAAAATTCCTTTATCTCAATATTCACCTTGAAATCCCTCTTGTAAAATCCCTTGATTTTATATAATAATTTATTTCAATATACGCATTGAAATTTCCCTTTTTATAAAATCTATTGATTTTAAATAATATTCTTATTTCAATATATTGAAATTTTCCTTTTTACATCCCACGGTTTCTTATGGTATTTAAAATATCAAATGACAATGATCAATATCACCCAAACAAACATAATCAATAACAGATTATATACTCAGTCATATATCACAATATATGAAAACAGTAAAATAAATGTTGAGGAATCCAGTTGGATCCCTCCAACCTGTTTGCCTGCATTCACAGATATTAAACAATATAATATAAAATCGATTTCATTTCAATATGAAATATTCTGATAAACAGAATCAATATTCGATTAACGGTTTATATATATATATATATATATATATATCGTTATCTATAATTTTAACCAATAAATAAGAAATTCAACTAAGCAATCATCACACAGCAGTCAATCAACATTTATCAACACTAGATTATATTTATAAAAATATAAACTGGCAAAGTTAGTGAGTTTTACTCACTTTGGTGGTTTATCGTTAAATAACGATAACCATTCAACAACTCCGTTCAGACAATTTATTTTGCTATAAATTCAAACGAGCTCCAATCCACTCCAGACCAGTTCCATATTGTAGTCGTCGTCCATACGATCCTAACGGATCTTGTTTTGTTGAAAACCGATATCGTATGCATAAATTATGCCTTTTTACAAGTTTTGTACATATTTAAACGATGTAAACATTATTAATATAATTTAATTTCCTAAATAACTTACTAATCCCCTTTTAATCCTTCTCCCACCATGCAACAGGTAGCGTACTCCAGGTACCACAACTTGCATCGTCGATATTTCCTTCCACACAACACTAAATCAAAAACCGACTTCGCCAAAATTCCTATCATCAAACCCTCCATCCACTCGGCTCCATTCTCCTCAACTCGCATGTACAAGGACTGGTGCGTCCTCCAGCAGTAATTCGAGCTCATACAGTAACAATCGACACAAATTCAAACCAGAATCCACCAAACTCCTCAACGAGATGCTAAATTACTTAACAAACCCGAATATCAACTTCATTTCGTGAATCAACACTCCTAATCCCCAAAAATTGCCAACCTAAATCGCTGTTTACAAACCAACGACAGAAAAATGATGCCAAGCTCCACAAAAGTGATACCAATGTGAAGAGGAGGATTCAAGGGTCACTAATATATACGTTGCATGATTTATAGTTTTTATTTGGATTTTTCTATGGTTTTTGAAAGTTGAAAACTTTGTTTGGAGAATCGCCGACGGCTATGAAGAGCCTTGATCAGCAAAAATAAAAACTTAGGGTTAGAGGAATGGGTACCATATTTATAGGATAGGAAAAATGATTTTATATTCATTAATTTATTGATTTAAAATGAATCGTTACTTGTATTACTATTTAAGAATTTCTACGATCACGTACAATATCCAAATTTGATAAAAATGGACATACAGCTACAGTTTGACATTACGGACCCAACGAAACTTGTTTCATCGAATTCCGAGTTCGTTTTCTCACACAGTATATTTTTGTAGTCAAATTATTGATTGTTTTTTTCATTAAAATCCCGTACGGCCACATACTGACCTCAAAAATTACGAAAATTCAAATCTAACAATAATTTAATATTCTGGATCCAACAAAATTAGTTTCGTCAAAAACGAAGGTCATTTGCATATATGGCTATTCTTAAAGCTCTAAATAGACCGTTTAAATATTAATATGTTTAAAAATAATTAAATTTAATATTAACAAATTAATATTATCGTATATATTCACAATAGAATATCATATAGCTCCAAAATATTCCAATCTGAATTTATAACTCGACATTTCAAATTCAGATTAAATCAGTATTCAATTTATATATGTAAATCCATTTATAATATAAATAAATCGTTATAAATTATAAAGGAATTCCATAGCGACTTTCTGAAAATTAGATTTGGACACAACTCACAATCTACACGATGAAATCTCGATTTTTCTCTTCCATTGGAAAAATATACTTCACCAGCTCCAAACGTTTCTTGTTTCACAGAAATCCGGCTTAAAATGGATTATGTATATTCAGTTGAAGTTCGAATCGCTAAATTACGAACTACCACGCCATTTCGAGCTCGATTATAATTATAATATAAATTATATGTTCAACTGACATTTATAAATAAATTCGTTAATACAATTCAATTCTAAGCTGAATTATATATTTTAAATTGTCCAATTCTCACAATATTGTCAATTCAACTTAATTCCTATTAATTCGGAATTAAATATATTATTTTATTATTTATATTAATTAAATACTTAATATTATTTAATTCTGGTCATTTTAAATTACCAAACCATTATTTAAATAATTAAATAAATTATTTATTATCTGTTAAAAATACGGGTCGTTACACACTAGGGTTCAACAAGAACATCTTACATCCCTGCCACACATGACCGACCACTCATTCAGCTTGAGTGTATCGAATATATTGTCACCCACGATTGTCGGCCGTCCAATCGTATTCCATAAGATACAGAATCGAAAAAAGAAGAATAAATGAATTTTCTCTCGATCGGCGAGAATACACTCTTCTTGGAGGTGACCCAACTAGCCATGCTGCTTGCGCAATTTTTTCATTTCCCGATTGATGAGGTTTGAGGCTACGTTTACTTTTTAGAACATCTGGCCACCATTCACTTTGAGTGTCACATCGTCAAACCCCGTCAAATTAATAGTTGATCTTCCCAAAAATAATACGAGTATAATAAGAAAAGAGAAATGAATTCCTCCATCCCCAAATGTAATACCTTGAAAGGATCGTCTCTTGTGATCTGTTAGGAATGCTCTGTCAGACATTTGTTGAAACGACCCGAACTTCCCCGTAAAGGAAAGCACGGATTGCCTTGAGGACAAAACGAACCAGAACACAAACAGAAGAACATTTCATTGCTTATTACAACAATTTACATCAGAATACAAGAATATACAGAGTATGAATAAACATTACACATTTACTAAATATCAGAGATTTACAAGTTACAATGCAGTAGAAAATAATACAAAACACAACTAAAAAGAATATGCGGATACAGAGCTTTATGAATATCGTTCCAGCTGTAAACCAGGATCCTGTGAATATAAATATGCAAAACCAAAACTACTAGCTGCCCGTGTGGAAAATAGGGGCACCCAGAGTTTAGGTTAAAACAATAAACTCCAGGTCAGTTATGTGACTGGTGTGAGAATTAAAACAGTTATTTAAAACTTTACTTTAAATCAGATATATCAAGGGACCACGCCATATAACACGGAATGGGTTTCCTCCCAAGAATACCAGTGCATATAATAAAACAACGCAATGCTTTTTGGAAAAATGAGGCTATTATAAGACCCAGGTCCCATCAGACAATGCAACGCAAGCCGGAGGATAGGGTTTTCCCTTATAATAGCCAAAAATGCTTGGTACGTCAAAACAAATCATTTGATATTATTATAAGTGAATAGTGTATAAAACAACTTCAAATATAAATGTATCAATCCTAGATGGCATGGGTATCATACATCATGTTGCCAATACTAAGCTTTACAATCAAAACCGCAAATGTCATGTATTGGAAGTTGGATTTCCATCTATGAACCGAGGCAAGGGATCGTCCTCACTGCTTCGAGACGCTCTAGCCCGTGTCTCAGGACCCAGACTCGGGTGGGCCCTTGGATCTTTAGGGCCGGTCCACACGGAGTGGATTAAAATGCCTGAACACCGCGTTTCCCCGCCCTATGGGGCATCAAACTGGTCATATCCTGATCAGACCATCGGCTCCGAAGAGGCCGAACGAACCGAGGTGCCTCGCTATCCATCATCCACATAAGTAAAATGCCCGGGCGTGTCAAACCCAAAACACAACTTCTAGCTAGAAGGAAACGCATGCTCTCCCTGCAGTCCTCTCTCGTTTCTGGTTCACACCGGGGTGTAAGGCTCGCGAATTAACGCTAGACAAAGCTACGCTATATCAAAGCCGTACTTTGATCATCACCACAAGACTCTGCTTTTCAACAGAAGCCTTGATCATTTGCATCTCCGCATGCCACACAGGCAATTCACGCTATGCAACCGATGTATATCAATCACACAGAATGAAATCCAATGTCAGACACACATCCATTTACAAGTTTGTTCTGGGTCTGAACGAAACCGGAGGCACCTTGTTCCTCGCCCATATGTCCAATACAGGGGAGAGGACCTCGCATATCCATTGATCTCCAAGTACGTCTGGACGATCACCACTTATTACCTTGCCTTGGGTGTACAGCCCAATCAAGACATCAGTAATCATCCAAACGATGTGAAGACCTCCGGTCTTCGACCACCGTCTTCATCCTTGACACATCGCCAAATCAGTTATTCAGAATGGGATAAACCCGGTCTTTCTGAATAACTCGCGTATATAATAAACAAGTGCTATAAAACACAACTTACGCCTCATTCCAATCCAGAATATTTCTTTATTCAAATATTCTTATACTTTGGGAAAGGTTCCCATTAATTTTATCAAAGATAAATTCTTTAAATTTATTCTTTAATCTTCCTTTGGATATCATTTCAATCTAATTAAAGATGCATTAAAACTCCACTTGGTTTTAATCTTCCCAAAAATCTATATTAATGATTGTTTAACTTAGGAAATCATATCCTGCCTTTAACTGGGTTAAAGAACTAATGTCATTTAAAACACGGTTCACGATAAACCCAAAATCACATTCCATTCCATCAGCCTTTAACCGTAAATTAGCAAGTGAACAATTCCCTAAGTATTAACCCCGAAGGCCGAAACAAACATCAAATCAATACCCGGGAAACTATTCAACTTAACCAATCTCCAGTTAGTTTCTGATTTTCTTAACTCCTTTGGGTCTAAGAACAGTATTATTAAAGATACCATTCACAACAACCCAAAATCTTATTCCATTGTTAATCGGGTTAAAGAACAAGTGTTATTTAAAACACCATTCACGATAAACCCAAATCACATTCCATTAATTATGGAATCTTCATGGAAAAACAAATCAATATATAGTCGATATCAATTTCCGTATCCGACCAATAATATAGATGGAATAACGGCCAAGCCTTTTAAATTCCATATGTATTAACAGTCTTCCTCCACAGAAGTTCACTTCGATTATTATCAATCGAATTCCATTCAATTCCAATTTAATATATTAAATTGGAAAACTTTACTGTGGAAAATCCAGTTAAATCTTAATAAAAAGATTTATAAATTCAAAATCACATTTCACTGTAAAGCGGGTTAAAGAATGAATGTCGTCAAAAACACAGTTCACAACAAACCCAAAATCCCATCAGTCTCTAACCATAAATTAGTAAGAGAACAATTCCCTAAGTGTTAACCCCGAAGGCCGAAACCAACATCAGATCAATACCCAGAAACCATTCAACTTAGCTAATCTCCAGTCAGTTTCTAATTTTCTTAACTCCATTGGGTTTAAGAACAGTATTATTAAAGATACCATTCACGACAAACCCAAAATCCAATTTGATATTAAATACAAGGCTCTGAATAGAAAATATATCGGCTTATATTCAATATCAAATTCTGAAATCAACAAATATCGTATTGGAATAACGATATATCTATATCTTACAAATTCCTCCATAATATCTGTATAATCACGGAATCCAATATCGAAATATTCCGAAGATAATTTTGATTTAAATCCGTTCCAATTCATAAATTGGAAATCCTGGTTATTTTTAAAACCATTTCAAATCCAATTTACAGGCCATTATATTATATACAATATATATATATTATATATTTCGTCGATTTCCATTTAAAATGTATTTTATAAATCGTTTTAAATTTGTTTTCAAAATGATTTCAACTTCATATTCAATTTCTAATCAAAATTGAATATTCCATATCATCGATATATAAATGATAATATTTTCAAAACATTAGATTTCAAAATCATTTCTTTTTGAATATTCATTATAAAAATGAATAAAATCGATATAAATATCGTTCACGTCAAAATGGCGTTAATCTAATCAATACTGCTTTATATATTTAAATATTTTCGTGTCCATCCAAAATCGGACATCAAAACCAAATTTTGATCTTTTACTAAACATTACTTTAAAATATTCATTATTTTAAAATAATCGTTATTTCAAAATATTCATTCTTTCTGAACTGGAATCAGACACAGTCAATTACCATATAATGTGTTTTATATGGATTTCATACACATATGTATACAACAACAATCAAACGCATTCGAACATCATCCAGAGTGCATCCTACACTGCATAAGCATTAAATATAAATATTTAACGCTTGCACAGCCTGTCGATCAATCGATCGATATACAGCTAATTATTGGGACTAGTGTATGTCATATAACATCCCAATACCCGTGTGGGGTTTCAAACAAAAAACACAGATTTTATTTGTGTAGTTGGGCATTGTGTAAAATTTAACGTCCCAATCAATACCAATCAAATGTGTGTACATAAACAAATCGTTCGATTTGTTTATGAATATTTATTTTATTCATATACACGTTAAAAATTATATTTTTAACTCTAAAATATTTTATTTCATTCCACATCACACAATCAACTTTCACAACACAATCAAACAAACAAACAAGTCGTCCATGGTCTGTGGACGACGGGTGTCGGGTGCTGCTAAGCACCGTCTGCATCCTAGTATATATTTCAACTAGAAAATAAATTAAAAGTGAGAAGTTCTCACCGTTGGGTTCCACTTCGCCGTGCTTTAACGGACGATTGTTTCGGATTCTATTCAAAATTTCAACTCAATCTTCTTCACGCTGTTCATAGATAAAAAATCACATTTTTATCGCTTCATTCCAATAAATAAAAATCATATTTTTATTTCTACTTCATATATTTTTACAACGCTTCTTTCTATATAAAAATTATATTTTTATATTTCTACTTCTTATATAATGATCAAATTTTTATTTCGCTTCATATATAATAAAAATCAAATTTTTATCTTAATGATATCCATATAAAGATCGTATCTTTATCGTAATGAAAACATTAAAAAAACGTATTTTTTTATTTATAAAAATCACATTTTTTTATATTGTTATTCATATGATAAAAATCATATTTTTCAACTGAAAACCGTTTCATACATACGATAAGAATAATATTTTTATCATACTAAAAATCAAATCTTTTCGATTACATTATGAAATGAAAATACATTCCATGCTTTATATATGGTTATATAAATAAAAATCATATTTTTATTCTTCCTCTATATATTTAAAAATCATTACTTTATATAAATAAATACATAAAAATCGAATCTTTATATATAATACCTAATTTATATATTTCAGCAATGCTATCATATAAAACTGATTTTTTTTACCCTTTAAAATTAATTACTTTAAAGAAATAAAAATAAATAAATAAATAAATAAATAAATAAGGAAAAAAAACACTTACAGTCGAAAATGGAGGAGGGGGGTTCTCTGGAGCGCGTCAGTCGGAGGGGGGGCCCACGGTGGTGTCTGAGGTAGGCCAGAGGGCTGCGCGATCCGATTTGGAAGAAAGGGGAAGGGAGGAGAGGAAGGGGATCGTGTGGTTTTTCTCGATTTGGGGGTGTTGGCCGAGGTTCTAACGGCGGAGGGGGAAGGGGTCCACGGTGGTGTGGCGGCCCAGTGGGGTCGGGCGGTGGTGGTGCGGTGACCGCCTGGGGGAGTGACGGGCTGCTCCGTCTTTTTCTTCTTCTTTTTTTAATTTTATTTTTGATCTGAATGGTCAACGGGGAGGAGGGAGATAAAGAGGGGGGCAATATATATTTTATATTATTATATTTTTTTTTCCAAAAGTAACTTTAAATTTCGATCTCCAAACAAGACCCACCGCCTGTCAACCATAACTAACTACCCCCATTCCGAACACAATGGGATATGTATCGTAAGCCAGTTTGGCTATTTCGATCGGTTTCCGTCAAAATCAAAATATAAATCTATATATTGAATTTGAACGCACATTTCAATTTACTGGGGCCACATACGGACCCTAAAAATTCCCAAAAAATATTTTCTAGCGTCGTATTGACGATACGGTCCTAACAAAACTAATTTCGTCAAATTTGGAGACTGTTTGAAAAATGGACATTTTCTAGTCGATCCAAATTGACTTAAACTGACAAAACACGTTTTACTTCGCCACGCTCACAAATTGCTTTCAAAAATTACGAATTTTTGAATCTAGCAATAACTTGACATCCCGGTTCCAACAAAAGTGGTTTCGTCGAAAACGGAGATCGTTTGCAAAATTTCCATTTTTAAGGGCTATATTTTCCATAGCGACTATTCTGAATTTTCAACTGGGCATAACTTTTTATTCCCGCTATGAAATTTCAATTTTTCTGATTTGTTGGAAAGATATTTTCAAATAGATTCTAATATTTTTGGTTTCACTAAAATCCGGTTTATTCTGAATCATGTACATTCATTTGAAATTTGAAATCAAATTTTCAAACTACAGCACCTTTTCCAATTCCATTTATATTTAAAAATAAATATTTATATTTTAACGACGATTCAAATAAATATATACATTCTAATTCTATTCAAAATAAATTTCTCGTCGTTATTATTTAAAATAAATCATTTTAAATAATCAAAATTCACTAAAATCGCCAAAATAAAAAATTTTAATTGGTTCGGATTTTCCGGGTTGTTACAATCTCCCCCACTTAAAATCTTTTCGTCCTCGAAAAGGAACGGAGATGAAAGTTGCTTTACAAACCAACTCAACTTTCATTATTTTCGTTATGGCTTAAGTTCTTCAACTTTTCAGTTTCTAAGAACTTTTCAAATTTTTCAAAAATTTGGCTAACACCCTAAATTTTCAAAAAATTTCGCCATAACCACCCCTGTACGGGAGCACCGGGAGAATCCCGAAATTGCCATACAGGCCTCTCCAATCCAAAAAGAAAAAGAAACAGCCAAGCAGCTAGCCAATCGGCTCATAAAATCATCAAAAACCCCAAGAAATACAATAAACATGTACCTATTTGTCGGGCAAACAATCTTATTCCTCTGCTCTAGCCTCTTTGCAATGACCTGTTCAATGGATACACATGTACATGCATGCAATTTCAAACAATTTTCAATACAGTTCAATATTTGATACAATTTGGCTTAATGGTTCAAAATTTTAATTAATCAACCAATATCAAACAACACAACCAGCAATCAATTTGTTGATTAATTTTTAAACATGTATCATTTACATATATAGTAAAAATCATGTTTTTGATGCCAAATCACAACAATATATCCTAACTAGTTTTGGTTCTCACACCAGTCAATTGGAAATATATAGATATCTCACTTTTGAAACTCGAACATAAATACTGATGATGCACGTGCTATCATCGGTATCATCTCCGGGCGACTAGAGTGTGATCCTGTATCTATCCAGTATATTAAAACTTCGAATATACGTTTTTAAGGTGTATTTGCAAAACCTTTATATATTGGATTGTCCAAATTCAATACAAATAAATATTCAAATACGTATAAATGGTTTAATTTTTCAAAACAAAATTTGTTTTCATTTTTTTCTAAAATATACTCTTCACACTCGTTCTAGGGTACTACTGATCCCATCTCTAAGGAGTCGTTTTTATTGGATATGGCTAATCCAATCTCTGATGAATTCTTTCGTATGGTTCTAATGTGTCTTGTTCTCGAGCTCTGTAAACCAGAGCTCTGATACCAAACTGAAACGACCTGAACTTCCCAGTAAAGTAAAGCACGGATTGCCTTGAGGACAAGACGAATCAGAACACAAACAGAAGAACATTTCATTGCTTATTACAACAATTTACATCAGAATACAAGAATATACAGAGTATGAATAAACATTACACATTTACTAAATATCATAGATTTACAAGTTACAATGCAGCGGAAAATAATACAAAACACAACTGAAAAGAATATGCGGATACAGAGCTTTCCGAATATCGTTCCAGCTGTAAACTAGGATCCTGTGAATATAAATCTGCAAAACCAAAACTACTAGCTGCCCGTGTGGAAAATAGGGGCACCCAGAGTTTAGGTTAAAAAAATAAACTCCAGGTCGGTCATGTGACTGGTGTGAGAACTAAAACAGTTATTTAAAACTTTACTTTAAATCAGATATATCAGGAGACCACGCCGTATAACACGGAACGGGTTTTCTCCCAAGAATACCAGTGCATGTAAAAAAAACAGCGCAATGCTTTTTGGAAAATTTAGGCTATTATAAGACCCAGGTCCCATCACACAATGCATTGCAAGCCGGAGGATAGGGTTTTCCCTTATAATGGCCAAACATTCTTGGTACGTCAAAACAAATCATTTGATATTATTATAAGTGCGTAGTGTATAAAACAACTTCAAATATAAATGTATCAATCCTAGACGGCATGGGTACCATATATCATGTCGCCAATACTAAGCTCTACAATCAAAACCGCAAATGTCACGTATTGGAAGTTGGATTTCCATCTGTGAACCGAGGCAAGGGATCGTCCTCACCGCTTCGAGATGCTCTAGCCCGTGTCTCAGGACCCAGACTCAGGTCTTCCCTTGGATCTTCAGGGCCGGTCCACATGAAGTGGATTAAAATGCCTGAACACTGCATTTCCCTGCCCTATGGGGCGTCAAACTGGTCATATCCCGACCAGACCATCGACTCCGAAGAGGCCGAACTAACCGAGGAGCCTCGCTATCCATCATCCACATAAGTAAAATGCCCGGGCGTGTCAAACCCAAAACACCACTCCTAGCTAGAAGGAAATGCATGCTCTCCCTGTAGTCCTCTCCCGTTTCTGGTTCACACCGGGGTGTGAGGCTCGCGAATTAACGATACACAAAGCTATGCTATATCAAAGCCGTGCTTTGATCATCAACCACAAGACTCTGCTTTTCAACAGAAGCCTTGATCATTTGCATCTCAGCATGCCACACAGGCAATTCACGCTATGCAACCGATGTATATCAATCACATAGAATGAAATCCAATGTTAGACACACATCCATTTACAAGTTCATTCTGGGTCTGAACGAAACCGGAGGCACCTTATTCCTCCCCCATATGTCCAATGCAGGGGAGAGGCCCTCGCATATCCGTTGATCTCCAAGTACGTCTGGACGATCACCACTTATTACCTTGCCTTGGGTGTACAGCCCAATCAAGACATCAGTAATCATCCAAACGATGTGAAGACCTCCGATCTTAGACCACTGTCTTCATCCTCGACACATCGTCGAATCAGTTATTCAGAATGGGATAAACCCGGTCTTTCTGAATAACTCGCATATATAATAAACAAGTGCTATAAAAACACAACTTACGCCTCATTCCAATCTAGAATCTTTATTCAAATATTCTTATACTTTGGGAAAGGTTCCCATTAATTTATCAATGATAAATTCTTTAAATTTATTCTTTAATCTTCCTTTGGATATCATTTCAATCTAATTAAAGATGCATTAAAACTCCAATTGGTTTTAATCTTCCCAAAAATCAATATTAATGATTGTTTAACTTGGGAAATCATATCCTGCCTTTAACTGGGTTAAAGAACCAATGTCGTTTAAACCACGGTTCACGATAAACCCAAAATCACATTCCATTCCATTAGCCTTTAACCGTAAATTAGCAAGTGAACAATTCCCTAAGTATTAACCCCAAAGGCCGAAACCAACATCAGATCAATCCCCGGGAAACCATTCAACTTAACCAATCTCCAGTTAGTTTCTGATTTTCTTAACTCCTTTGGGTCTAAGAACAGTATTATTAAAGATACCATTCACAACAACCCATAATCTTATTCCATTGTTAATCGGGTTAAAGAACAAGTGTTATTTAAAACACCGTTCACGATAAACCCAAATCACATTCCATTAATTATGGAATTTTCACGAAAAAACAAATCAATATATAATCGATATCAATTTCCGTATCCGACCAATAATATAAATGGAATAACGGCCAAGCCTTTTAAATTCCATATGTATTAACAGTCTTCCTCCATAGAAGTTCACTTCGATTATTATCAATCGAATTCCATTCAATTCCAATTTAATATATTAAATTGGAAAATTTACTTTGGAAAATCCCGTCAAATCAAAATAAAAAGATTTATAAATTCCAAATCACATTTCACTGTAAAGCGGGTTAAAGAACAAATGTCGTTAAAAACACAGTTCACAACAAACCCATAATCCCATCAGTCTCTAACCGTAAATTAGTAAGAGAACAATTCCCTAAGTGTTAACCCCAAAGGCCGAAACCAACATCAGATCAATACTCAGGAAACCATTCAACTTAGCTAATTTCCAGTCAGTTTCTAATTTTCTTAACTCCATTGGGTTTAAGAACAGTATTATTAAAGATACCATTCAAGACAAACCCAAAATCGAATTTGATATTAAATACAAGGCTCCGAATAGAAAATATATCGGCTTATATTCAATATCAAATTATGAAATCAACAAATATCGTATTGGAATAACGATATATCTATATCTTCCAAATTCCTCCATAATAAACGTATAATCACGGAATCCAATATCGAAATATTCCGAAGATAATTTCGATTTAAATCCATTCCAATTCATATATTGGAAATCCTGGTTATTTTTAAAACCATTTCAAATCCAATTTACAGGCCATAATATAATATATAATATATATATTATATATATTTTGTCGATTTCCATTTAAAACGTATTTTATAAATCGTTTTAAATTCTTTTTCAGGACGATTTCAACTTCATATTCAATTTCTAATCAAAATTGAATATTCCATATCATCGATATATAAATGATAATATTTTCAAAACATTATATTTCAAAATCATTTCTTTTTGAATATTCATTATAAAAATGAATAAAATCGATATAAATATCGTTCACGTGAAAATGGCGTTAATCTAATCAACACAGCTTTATATATTTAAATATTTTCGTGTCCATCCAAAATCGGACATCAAAACCAAATTTTGATCTTTTACTAAACAGTACTTTAAAATATTCATTATTTTAAAATAATCGTTATGTCAAAATTTTCATTCTTTCTGATCTAGAATAAGACACAGTCAATTACCATATAATGTGATTTATATGGATTTCATACACATATGTATACAAAAACAATCAAACGCATTCAACCATCATCCAGAGTGCATCCTAAACTGCATAAGCATTAAATATAAATATTTAACGCTTGCACAGCCTTTCAATCAATCGATCGACATACAGCTAATTATTGGGACTAGTGTATGTCATATAACATAACAATACCCGTGTGGGGTTTCAAACAACAAACACAGATTTTATTTGAGCAGTTGGGCGATGTGTAAAATTTATCGTCCCAATCAAAATCTATCAAATGTTTGTACATAAACAAACCGTCCGATTTGTTTATGAATATTTATTTTATTCATATACACATTAAAAATTATATTTTTAACTATAAAATATTTTATTTCATTCCACATCACATAATCAACTTTCACAACACAATTAAACAAACAAACAAGTCGTCCATAGTTTGTGGACGACGGGCGACGGGTCCTGCTAAGCACCGTCTTCATCCTAGTATATATTTCAACTAGAAAATAAATTAAAAGTGAGAAGTTCTCATCGTTGGGTTCCACTCCGCCGTGCTTTAACGAACGATGGTTTGGATTCTATTCAAAATTCCAACGCAATCTTCTTCATGCTGTTCATAGATAAAAAATCACATTTTTATCACTTCATTCCAATAAATAAAAATCATATTTTTATTTCTACTTCATATATTTTTACAACGCTTCTTTCTATTTAATAATTATATTTTTATATTTCTACTTCTTATATAAAGATCGAATTTTTATTTCGCTTCATATATAATAAAATTCGAATTTTTATCTTAATGATATCCATATAAAGATCGTATCTTTATCGTAATGAAAACATTATAAAAATCGTATTTTTTTGTTTATAAAATTCACGTTTTTTTATATTACTATTCATATGATAAAAATCATATTTTTCAACTGAAAACCACTTCATACATACGATAAGAATAATATTTTTATCCTACTAAAAATCAAATCTTTTCGATTACATTATGAAATGAAAATACATTCCATGCTTTATATATGGTTATATAAATAAAAATCATATTTCTATTCTTCCTCTATATATTTAAAAAATCATTACTTTATATAAATAAACAAATAAAAATCGAATCTTTATATATAATACCTAATTTATATATTTCAGTTATGCTATCTTATAAAACTGATTTTCTTTACTCTTTAAAATTAATAACTTTAAAGAAATAAAAATAAATAAACAAGGAAAAAAACACTTACAGTCGAAAATGGAGGAGGGGAGGGTTCTCTGGCGCGCGTCAGTCGGAGGGGGGCCCACGGTGGTGTCTGAGGTGGGACAGGGGGCTGCGCGATCCAATTTGGAAGAAAGGGGAAGGGAGGAGAGGAAGGGGATCGTGGAGTTTTTCTCGATTTGGGGGTGTTGGCCGAGGTTCTAACGGCGGAGGGAGGGATCATCGGAGGGGGAAGGGGTCAACGATGGTGCGGTGACCGCCTGGGGGAACGATGAGCTGCTCCGTCTTTTTCTTCTTCTTTTTTATTTATTTTATTTTTGATCTGAATGGTTAACGGGGAGGAGGGAGATAAAGAGGGGAGGGGGCAATATATATTTTATATTATTATATTTTTTTTCCAAAAAGTAACTTTAAATTTCGATCTCCAAACAAGACCCACCGTCTGTCGTCCATAACTAATTACCCCCATTCCGAACAAAATGGGATACGTATCGTAAGCCAGTTTGGCTATTTCGATCGGTTTCCGTCAAAATCAAAATATAAATCTATATATTGAATTTGAACGCACATTTCAATTTACTGGGGCCACATACGGACTCTAAAAATTCCCAAAAAATATTTTCTAGCTTCGTATTGACGATACGGTCCTAACAAAAAAATTTCGTCAAATTTGGAGACCGTTTAAAAAATGGCCATTTTCTGATCGATCCAAATTGACTGAAACTGACAAAACACGTTTTACTTCGCCACGCTCACAAATTGCTTTCAAAAATTATGAATTTTGGAATCTAGCAATAACTTGACATCCCGGATCCATCAAAAGTGGTATTGTTGAAAACGGAGGTCGTTTGCAAAATTTCCATTTTTAACGGCTATATTTTCCATTGCGACTATTCTGAATTTTCAACTGGGCATAACTTTTTATTCCCGCTATGAAATTTCAATTTTTCGGATTCGTTGGAAAGATATTTTCAAATAGATTCTAATATTTTTGGTTTCACTAAAATCTGGTTTATTCTGAATCCTGTACATTCATTTGAAATTTGAAATCGAATTTTCAAACTACTGCGCCATTTCCAATTCCTTTTATAATTAAAAATAAATATTTATATTCTAACGACGATTCAAATAAATATATACGTTCTAATTCTATTCAAAATAAATTTCTCATCGTTATTATTTAAAATAAATCATTTTAAAACATCAAAATTCAATAAAATCGCCAAAATAAAATTTTTAAATTGGTTCGGATTTTCCGGGTTGTTACATTTGTCCATACAAGTTATCCTGGGACTGGAAAAACCGATAGCACTACGCTGAAAATAGAACAGTCCTTTCATTTGACTCCATCTTCAATTATCTTTAGCATAATTTAATTCGCAACACTTATGCCTATGCTGAGTGGTTTATGGATAATAAATCCAACTGGTCCCTCCGCATCGACATCGATGGTCAAAAATCTTTGATAACCAGTGTAATAACCCGGAAATCCGAGCCAATTTAAAATTTTTATTTTGGCAATTTTAGTGAATTTTGAATATTTAAAATGTATTGTTTTAAATAATATCGACGAAAAATTTATTTTGAATAGAATTAGAACGTATATATTTATATAGTTCGTCGTTAGAATATAATTATTTATTTTAAATTATAAAAGGAATTGAAAATGGCGCGGTAGTTCGATTATTCGATTTCAAACTTCAAATGAATGTACATGATTCAAAATAAACCGGAATTTAGCGAAACTAAAAATATTAGAATCTAATTGAGAATATCTTTCCAACGAATCCGAAAAATCAAAATTTCATAGCGGGAATCAAAAGATATGCCCAATGGAAAATTCAGAATAGTCGCTATGGAATTCTGGCCCTTAAAAATGGAAATTTTGCAAATGACTTCGGATTTCGACGAAACCACTTTTGTTGGATCCGGGATGTCAAATTATTGCTAGGTTTCAAAATTTGTAATTTTCTGAGTCAATATGTGAGCATGGCAAAGGAAAACGCGTTTGACCAATTTCACTTGATTTTAATCGACTGGAAAATGGCCATTTTTCAAATGTTCTCAGAATTCGATGAAATTAGTTTTGTTAGAACCGTATCGCCAATACGAAGTTGGAAAACATTTTTCGTGAATTTTTAGAGTCCGTATATGGCCTTGGTAAATTGAAATGTGCGTTCAAAATCAATATATAGAGTTATATTTTGATTTTGACGGAAACTGATCGAAACAGTCGAATCAGCTTGCGATACATATCAAATTGTGTTCGGAATAGGGGTAATTAGCTAGGACGACAGTCGGTGGGCTCAAATTTGAGTTCGAATTAAAAGTCAACTTTTTATTGGAATAAAATAAAATAAAATAAAAATATATAAATCTATACCCCCTTTCCCCTTATTCTCTCAAATCAGAAAGAAAAAAAATATAAACCCGCCGATGCTCCAGCCCCCCCACCCCTCGATCGTCGCTGCGCCGCCATCCACGAGCCCGCCGCCGCTAGAGGCCATTGCCGCCCTCCCCCTCCGATCTTCCTCTCTCCTACCACCTGCTCTCCTCGCCGTTCGAACGTAGCCCCTCCCAAATCGAGCCGACCCCTCGCGCTTCTATCTCCGATCCTCTCTCGAAACCCACACTCCCCTAAACCCATCGACGCAATGTCCCCTAGCCCAAATCAGAAAACCGCGCCACCGCGAGCCGCTTCCTTCACCTCAGATCGAAGTTGGCGCCAGCGGAAACACCTCCTCCTCCTTCAACTCGCCCAAACCAAACCCCGCCCAAATCGACAGCCGCACCCCAAGTCACGCCCCCACCAGGCCCACCCGCCGGCGCCGCCTGCTCCCTCTCCGCCACCTCCTCCTGAGCCGACAGTGATCCCTCCTCTCCCCCAAACTTCAATAGTAAGGTTATTTTATTTTATTTACTTTAATTTATTCAGGAAAATAAAACTGATTTACATATGTATGATAAGCAAACAAAAATCTGAGATGATTTGATTTTATAAACTGAAAGGATATCCAAAGGTTTTGATTTTCATGAAAAGAAAAGACATGATTTTTAAAAATAAAAAGATTAATTTTTTAACGATAGAAAGGTATGATTTTTCTATTATGAAAGGATATGATTTTCGTTCATATGAAAAGTGTAATTTCTATTCATATAAAAAGATTAGATTTTTCTAAGCAAAAAGATTTGGTTTTCATTTGTAAAAAGAAATGAGTTTTGTTTGTAGACAGATACGATCTTTATATGTATGTGAGCGATGTAAAAATATAATTTTTATAATATAGAAAGGTTAAAAATATAATTTTTATAATATAGAAAGGTTAAAAATATGATTTGTATAATATAGAAAGGATAAAAATATGATTTTATAATATAGAAACGATAAAAATATGATTTTTATAATATAGAAAGGATAAAAATATGATTTTTATACTATAGAGAGATTAAAAATATGATTTTTATATTTAATAAAAAATAAAAATTCGATCTTTATATATGAAATAGAAATATAAAAATATATTTTTTATATAGAATAAGTGTTGTATAAATATATATAAAGTAGAAATAAAAATATGATTTTTATTTATTGAAATTAAATGATAAAAATATAATTTTTATTATAAACAGCGGGACAAGAACTGCATTGGAATTTCAGTCAGATCCAGACGGTTCAGCAATTCAGAAGCAAAGCACGGCGGAGTGGAACCCTCCGTGAGAACTTCTCACCTTTAATTTTGTTTTCTAGTTAATAATGTATACTAGGATGCAGACGGTGTTTAGTAGCACCCGACACCCGTCGTCCACGGACCATGGATGGCTTGTATGCTTGTTTGTTTGATTTTGATGTGTAGTTGATTGTGTGATGTGAAATAAAATATTTATATAGTTAAAAATAGAATTTTTATTGTGTATTTAAAATGAAATAAATATTTATAAACAAATCGGACGATTTTTTTATATACACACGTTTGACTGATATTGATTCAGACGATAAATTTTACACATCGCCCAACTGCACAAATAAAATCTGTGTTTGATTGTTTGAAAACCCCACACGGGTATTGGGATGATATATGACATACACTAGTCCCAATAATTAGCTGTATGTCGATCGGTTGATTGACAGTCTGTTGTAAGCGTTGAATATTTATATTTGATGCTTATACAGTGTAGAACACACTCTGGATGATGGCTGATTATTTATCGTTGTTGGTTTATACATGTGTTGTAGAAAATCCATAAAATTAACATTATATGGTAACTGATTGGGCCTCATTCCAGTTTTGAAATTGAATATTTGAAATAGAATATTTGAAATAGAAATATTTGAAAAAGAAATATTTGAAATAGAATATTTCAAAATAGAAATATATGAAGCCGTGTTGATTAGATTTACGCCATTTTGACGTAAACGATATCTATATCGATTTTATTCATTTTATAATGAATATCGAAAGTGATTTCAAAATCTGATACTTTGAAATGAATTGAAATTCGAATTAAATTGAATAGAATTGAAATTCGAATTAAATTGAATAGAATTGAAATTCGAATTAAATTGAAATAGAATTGAAATTCGAAGTAAATTGAAATAGAATTGAAATTCAAAGTAAATTGAAATAGATTTGAAATTCGAAGTAAATTGAAATAGAAGTTGAAATCGTTTTGAAAACGAATTTAGAACGATTTATAAAATACGTTTTAAATGGAAATCGATGAAATATATATTATATATATTATATATATAATATAATGGCCTGAATAGAACGCGCCGCGCTGCGGCAGTTCGTGAATTTCGACCATTGACTTCGAACGGATATTACGGGAGATCCGACCGTTGGATTCTCCTAAAACCGGAAACGTTGGGTTCGTATCGAAAAGATCTTTCTAATGAATATAAGAAATTAGAAATCTAATGGTTGGATTTGGAATTATGTCCAAATCAAATTTGGAAAAGGTCGTTGTAAGTGCAGTTCGATAGTCGTTGATGGAAATCGACTGTACGGGCCTTGATAAAATTATTAAAAATATCAATAATTAATGTAAAATCATAAGAAATGATTTGGAAAGAATTAGGATGAAAAAACTCCATATCTGAAAAGATAAAAAATAGATTTTTATCGAAATGAACTAGTTTTGATCTAGAATTAAAATCCATTTATTTTTAAAATAAATAAATTGAATTTGAAATGGTTTTGAAAAATAACCAGAATTTCCAATATACAGATTGGAAATGGATTTGAATCGAAATTGTCTTCGGAATATTTCGATGTGGGATTTTGTGATTATACAGATATTGTTATGGAAATTTGAAAGATATATTTATAACGTTATTTCCAATATGATATTTGTTGGTCGTAGAATTTGATATTGAATATAAGCCGATATATTTTCTATTCAGAGCCTTGTATTTAATATCAAATGGGATTTGGGTTTGTCGTGAATGTTGTCTTCATTAACACTGTTCTTAACCCCAGCTGAGAAAAAGATTAAATCTTTTTATTTAGATTTAATGAAGTGTACCAATTAAATGATATTTAATTGGAATTGAATTTGAATTGATTTTTGGATTTATCGTGAACTGTGTTTTAAATAACATTTGTTCTTTAACCCAATAATTAATGAATGTGATTTGGGTTGTCGTGAATGGTATCTTTAATAATACTATTCTTAGACCCAATGGAGTTAAGAAAATCAGAAATTAACTAAAGATTAGTTAAGTTGAATGGTTTCTTGGGTATTAATCTGATGTTGGTTTCGGCCTTCGGGGTTATTACTTAGGGAATTGTTCACTTGCTAATTTACGGTTAAAGGCTGGTGGAAATGAAATGCGATTTTGGGTTTATTGTGAACCGTGTTTTAAATGACATTGGTTCTTTAACCCAGTTAAAGATTAAAACTAAGTGGAGTTTTAATGAATCTTTAAATAGATGGAAAAGTGAATTTGATAATTAAAATTATCAAATTTAAGAAATGATCGAGAATGGAGTACCATCAGTTTTACTCCAGACGGTAGTTAAATCTTTAATTAGATTTGAACGTGAAATGGTAATTGAATTTACCGATAACACCGTGGTGTTAGATATGAAGTATTACCAGTTTTACTTCATGGGATGAATAGGTCGGGGTTGGGAAATTTAAAAATTGATTACTTCGGTAAGGTTCATTAATCCCGACTAGTTTGGATAAACTATAATTTGGTTTGAATTGAAATCCAAAAGAATATTAAAGAATAAATTTAAATAATTTATCTTTGATAAAATTAATGGGAACCTTTCCCTAAGAATGTGAAATTTATCAACTAGCTGAAGATTAGTTAAGATGAATGGTTTCCTGGGTATTGAACTGATGTTGGTTTCAGCATTCGGGGTTAATATTTGGGAATTGTTCTCTTACTAATTTACGGTTAGTGACAGATGAATTGGAATGAGGCATATGTTGTGTTTGTGTAACACTTAGTTATTGTAACAACCCGAAAATCTGGGCCAGTTTAAAAATTTTATTTTGGCAATTTTAGCGAATTTTGAATATTTAAAATGAATTATTTTAAATAAAAACGACGAGAAATTTATTTTGAATATAATTCGAACGTATATATTATATACGTCGTTGTTAGAATATAAATATTTATATATAATTATAAATAGAATTGAAAATGGCGCGGTAGTTCGATAATTTGATTTCAAATTTCAATTGAATGTACCGGGTGCAAAACGATCCGGATTTTAGTGAAACCAAAAACAATAGGATCTAATTTATGATATCTTTCCAACGAATCCGAATAATCGAAATTTCATAGCGGGGATCAAAAGATATGCCCAGATGAAAATTCTGAATAGTCGCTATGGAATTCAGGTCCTTAAAAATAGAAATTTTGCAAACGACCTCGGATTTCGACGAAACCACTTTTGTTGGGTCCGTGATGTAAAGCTATCGCTAGGTTCCAAATTTCATAATTTTTCGAATCAATTTGTGAGCGTGGCAAAGGAAAACGCATTTGACCGGTTTCAGTTGATTTTAATCGACTGGAAATTGGCCATTTTTCCAACAGTCTCAGAATTCGACGAAACTAGTTTTGTTAGGACCGTATCGTCAATACGAAGCTAGAAAATATTTTTCTGAAATTTTTCGTGTTCGTATGTGGCCCCGGTAATTTGAAAGGTACGTTTAAAATTCAATATAATGATTTAAATGTTAATTCAACAGAAACTGATCGAGACGTCCGAATCAACCTACGATACATATCCCATTGTGTTCAGAATGGGGGTGAAACGCTATGGACGACAGGCGGTGGGCCTCGTTTCGAGGTCGTAAGTAAAAGTCAACTTTAAAGGAGAATTGAAATAAAATTAATAATAAATAAATATATAATTCTCTCTTTAAACCCCCCCTTCCACGTTGAATCAGTCAAACCAAAAATAAAAAAAATAAAAAAAAGGGGGAAAGCGCTCGAGCTCCAGACCTAGCCGCCAGAGACGACGCCGCCACCGCCGGCCGCGGCCTCCCCCAGTCCGGCGCCTCCACCTGCTACGCCTCCTTCCCCCTTTTCCTCCTTTTCCTCCTTTCCCTCGCAGCTTTCGAAGGGCGATTGAGGAGCAATCGGTGGTGCGAGCTGGCCGGGTTTGGGTGGCGCCTGTGGAGCTCGTGAAGCCCTTCGACGCAGACACATCCGATCAACCTCCGACATTGTCCTGGCGGTGCGGTGACGGAACCCTAAACGGGGACGACGAGTTCAGATTTTTCCTGTGTGGTCAAAGAAGGTACCGTGAGCTTTGTTTTTATTGTGTTATTAATCTGCATTGATTAAAATCTGAAATTCATTTAGAATATTATTGTTTAAAATTTCAATTGCATTGTTTTACATATAAAATTTGCATTATTTTATAAATATAAAATTTCCATTGTTTTAAAAATATAAATATCCTTTGTTTAATAAAATCAGTTTTTATAAAATATATATAGCACGAAGGAAAATAACATTGATTTTTTTTTAGGAAAATAGCATATGTTTTAAAAATATGAAAAGTGCATTGTTTTAAAAATAAAAAGACCGTGGTTGAAAAATAAAAGAATTTTGCTTTGAAAAATAAAAGAATTTTGCTTATAAAAATATTCATATGATTATTAGAGGTGAAAAGATAATGTTGTTATAGAAAAGATTATAATTTTAAAATAGAAAAGATGCGATTTTTAGCGGTGTAAATATAGAATTTTTATCTATATAATAGCGGTATAAAAATTCGATTTTTATGTATTGAATAGCGAAGTAAAAATATGATTTTTATATATTGAACATCGAAGTAAAAATTCGATTTTTATATATTGAATAGCGAAGTAAAAATATGATTTTTATATATTGAACATCGAAGTAAAAAATCGATTTTACATATGTAGTGAATACGGGCAACGAAGATGACAAAAAGGCGAGAGCGACGAAGGTTTCTGCAAATGAAAGTGTCGTGGAGTTAGGATAGCTATCGGTGACAACTTCTCACCTTTCAATTTCTTTTTCTAGTTATATATATACTAGGATGCAGACGGTGCTTAGTAGCACCCGACACAATCGTCCACAGACCATGGACTTGTTTGTTTGATTGCAAAAATTAGTTAGATCATTTGATTGAAATTGAATTGTTTGGTGAAATGAATGGATTTGATTGATGTGTGAATGGCGTGGGCCTTCACTAGACCGGGGATTAGGCTAGGCCTCGTCCCGTTTCTAGTATCGTGCCGTTATGCCGCCGAAATTTTCTAAAATATGTTAGAAAAATAAAAATATCATTTTATTGAATAAATGAACTGAATAGAAATTCATATGTTGAAATAAAAATGTTTTTATCGTTAAAAATATAATTTTTAACGTGAACTGAATAAAATAAAATATTCATTTACAAACCGAACGGTTTGTTTATGTACACCTATTTGAAGGACATTGATTGAGTCGATAAATTTTACACATCGCCCAACTGCACAACTAAAATCTGTGTTTGATTGTTTGAAACCCCACACGGGTGTTAGGATGAAATTTGAAGTTCACTCATCCTGATTGATTAAATATGTCGATCGATCGATTGACAGGCTGTTATAAGCGTTAGATATCTATATTTGATGCTTATACAGTGTAGTGCACTTTGGTTGATGGTTGATTATTTTTCAATGCTATTATATGTGTGTAATGTATGAAAATCCATATAATTAACATTATATGGTGATTGATTGGGCCTCATTCCAATTTGAAAAATAAAGAATATTATAAAATAAAAGTTCATGTGTTGACAGTACTCATCCATTGAGATTGGTCATGTGTTGAACGAAATATTTTAGTAATAAAATTTACATCTTTATCAATATAAAATAAAGGTTCATGTGTTGACAGTACTCATCCATTGAGATTGGTCATGTGTTGAACGAAATATTTTAGTAATAAAATTTACATCTTTATCGATATAAAATAAAGGTTCATGTGTTGACAGTACTCGTCCATTGAGATTGGTCATGTGTTGAACGAAATATTTTGATAATAACAACTATTTTGAAAAAGAAATATTTGAAATAGAATATTTGAAAATAGAAATTTATGAAGCCGTGTTGATTAGATTGACGCCATTTTGACGTGAACGATATTTATATCGATTTTATTCATTTTGAAGTGAATTGAAATAACGATTTCGAAATAACGATTTCGAAATGAATTGAATTGAAAACGATTTCGAAATGAATTGAATATATAACGATTTCGAAATGAATTGAATTGAAAACGATTTCGAAATGAATTGAATATATAACGATTTCGAAATGAATTGAATATATAACGATTTCGAAATGAATTGAATATATAACGATTTTGAAATGAATTGAATTGAAAACGAATTGAAAGCGAATTGAAATGAATTCAAATTGAATTGAAATTTGAATTGAATAGAAATGAATTTTAAAACGAATTTATAAAGAAGAATTCAATTTTGATTTGAATTGAAAAGAAAGTTGAAATTGCTTTTGAAACGATTTTAAAACTATTTATATAATTCGTTTTAAATAGAAATCGACGAAGTATATATTATATATATAATATAATGGCCTGAATAGAACGCGCCGCGCCGCGGCAGTTCGTGAATTTCGACCATTTATTTCAAACGGACATTACGGGAGATCTGACCGTCGGATTCTCCTAAAACCGGAACCGTTGGGTTCGTATCGAAAAGAGCTTTCTAACGAATATTAGAAATTAGAAATCTAACAGTTGGATTTGGAATTATGTCCAAATCAAATTTGAAAAAGGTCGATGTAAGTGCAGTTCGATGGCCGTTGATGGAAATCGACTGTACGGGCCTTGATAAAATTATTAAAAATAGTAATAATTTGTGTAAAATCATAAGAAATGAGTTAGAAAGAATCGGGATGAAAAACTCCATATTTGAAAAGATAAAAATAGATTTTTATCGAAATGAACTAGTTTTGAACTAGAATTATAATTCTATTTATTTTTAAATAAATAAATTGAATTTTAAATGGTTTTGAAAATAACCAAAATTTCCAATGATTGCATTGGAATGGATTTGAATCGAAATTGTCTTCGGAATATTTCGATGTTGGATTGCGTGATTATACAAATGTTGTTATGGAAATTTGAAAGATATATATATATATCGTTATTTCCAATGCGATATTTGTTAGTCGTAGAATTTGATATTGAATATAAGCCGGTATATTTTCTATTCAGAGCCTTGTATTGAATATCAAATGTGATATGGGTTTGTCGTGAATGGTGTCTTCACTAACACTGTTCTTGAACCCAGTTGAGAAAAGATTAAATCTTTTTATTTAGATTTAATGAAGTGTACCAATTAAATAATATTTAATTGAAATTGAATTGATATTGATTTTTGGGTTTATCGTGAACAGTGTTTTAAATAACACATGTTCTTTAACCCGATAATTAATGAATGAGACTTTGGGTTTATCGTGAACCGTGTTTTAAATGACACGGATTCTTTAACCCAGTTAACGATTAAAACTAAGTGGAGTTTTAATGAATCTTTAATTAGATTGAAATGGTCGAGAATGGAGTATCACCAGTTTTGCTCCAGGCGATAGTTAAATCTTTAATTAGATTTGAACGTGAAATGGTAATTGAATTTACCGATAACACCGAGGTGTTAGATATGAAGTATTACCAGTTTTACTTCATGGGATAAATAGGTTGGGATTGGGAAATTAAAACAAATGATTACTTCGGTAAGTTTCGTTAATCCCGATTAGTTGAAATCGAAATTCAAAGGAAGATTAGAGAACAAATTCAAGAAATTATCTTGGATAAAATTAATGGGAACCTTTCCCTATGAATCTGAAATCAGAAACTAATTGTCGGTTAGCTAAGCAGAATGGTTTTCTGGATATTGATCTGATGTTGGTTTCGGCCTTCGGGGTTAATATTTGGGGAATTATTCTCTTGATTAATTTACGGTTAGTGACTGATGAATTGGAATGAGGCGTATGTTGTGTTTGTGTAACACTTATTTAAAATTTACGCGAGTTATTCGGGAACACCGGGTTTATCCCATTCTGAATAACTGATACGATGATAAGTCGAAGATGAAGACGGTGGTCGAAGACCGGAAGTCTTCACGTTGTTTGGGTGATTACTGATGATCTTGATTGGGCTGTACACCCAAGAAGATGGAAACAGTTGGTGATCGTCCAGACGTACTTGGAGATGGATGGATATGCGAGGAAAGTGCCTCCGGTTTCATTCAGACCCAGAACGGACTTGTAAATGGACTGTGTGTGTCTGACATTGGATTTTAGTCCGTGTGATTGATCTCTATTAAATATATATCTGTTTGGTGGCGGAGAATTTATTCTCTTTCTTAACGCCCTTCTCTGAGACGTACGAGCTCAGGGGTTATATATTGATGGATATCAAATCGCATGGAGTGAATTTCCTGTGTGGCATGCCTAAGTGGCAAATGATCAAGGCTTCTATTGAAAAGCAAAGTCATGTGGTTGATGATCGAAGCAAGGCCTTTGCGGCGTAGCTTTGTGTAACGTTGATTCGCGAGTATCACACCCGGTATGAACTAAAAACGGGAGACGGACCTCAGGGAGGACATGCGTTTCTTTCTAGTTAGGAGTGGCGTCAGTGCTTGAACTGGCTGACGAGTTTGACTCATGTGGATATTGCTTATTATTACTTGCTGAAAAGCGAGGCGCCTCGTGATATCGGTTTCGGCCGATGCTTCTGGTCGGCTGACGGGCCAGATTTACGCCCCAAAGGGCGGGGAAACGTAGTGTTCAGGCATAATAATGCACATCGGTGGACCGGCCCTGACGATCCATGGGGCAGTTGCGGCTGTTCCTGAGGCTCGGACTAGACAGTCTCGAATCGGTTGAGGATCTTGCCCCTAGCCTCGGTTCATACCATAAATGATAACCCAACTTCCAATACGACATTTGCGGTTTTAATTGTAGAACTAGTATGGCGACATGATATATGGTACCCATGCCGCCTATGATTAATACTTATGATTTGAAGTTGTTTTATACACTATGCACTAATAATAGTATCAAACGATTTGTTTTAAACGTATCAAGCATTCTTTGGCTGTTATAAGGGAAAACCCTATCCTCGGCTGCGTTGCATTGTGTGATGGGACCTGGGTCTTATAACAGCTTCATTTTTCTTTATTTAGCATTGCGCTGTTTGTTTTATGCACTGGTATTCTTGGGAGGAAACCCGTTCCGTGTTATACGGCGTGGTCCCTTGATTTACCTAACTTTAAAAATAAAGATTAACTGTTTTAGTTCTCACACCAGTCACATGACTGACCTGGAGTTTATTGTTTTAACCTAAACTCTGGGTGCCCTTATTTTGACACGGGCAGCTAGTAGTTTTGGTTTTGCAGATTTATATTCACAGGATCCTGGTTTACAGCTGGAACGATATCCGGAAAGCTTTGTATCCGTATATCTCTTTCACAGTTGTGTATTGTATTATTTTCCGCTGCGATGTATTTAAATGTAATTTAAATCTCTGATATTTCTGTGTAATATTCATTTGTACTCTGTATATTCTTGTAATCTGATGCATTGTTGTCATATACAATGAAATGTTCTTTTATATGCGTTCTGTTGTGGCTTGTTCTCGAACTATCCGAGGCTTTCCTTTACGGGGAAGTTACGGGTTTTCACAGTTATTATATACACGAGTTATTCGGAAAGATCGGGTTTATCCCATTCTGAAAAACTGATACGACGATAAGTTGAAGATGAAGACGGTGGTTGAAGACCGGAGGTCTTCACATCATTTGGATAATTACTGACGATCTTGATTGGGCTGTACACCCAAGAGGAGGGAATCAGTTGGTGATCGTCCAGACGTACGTGGAGATCGATGGATATGTGAGGTACGTGGTGCCTCCGGTTTCGTTCAGACCCAGAACGAACTTGTATGGACTGTGTGTCTGACATCGGATTTCATTCTGTGTGATTGATATCGGTTGCATAGCGTGAATTTCCTGTGTGGCATGCTAAGATGCAAATGATCAGGGCTTTTGTTGAAAAGCAGAGTCTTGTGGTTGATGATCAAAGCACGGCCTTTGTGGCGTAGCTTTGTGTAGCGTTAATTCGCGAGTTTTACACCCCGATGTGAACCAGAAACGGGAGAAGGACATCAGGGAGGGCATGCATTTCCTTCTAGTTAGAAGTGGTGTCAGTACCTGAACTGGCTGACATTGCTTATGTAGATGATGGATTTTGAGGCGCCTCTGTTAGATCGGACGATCCAGGTCCGATGGAGTCATTCGTTGGCTCATTTACGCCCCATAGGGCGGGGAAACGCAGTGTTCAGGCATAATAATCCACATCGGTGGACCGGCCCTGACGATCCATGGGGCAGTTGCGGCTGTTCCTGAGACATGGGCTAGATTGTCTCGAATCGGTGAGGATGATCCCTAGCCTCGGTTCATATCATAGATGATAATCCAACATCCAATACGACATTTTGCGGTTTTGATTGTAGAGCCTAGTATGGCGACATGATATATGGTACCCATGCTGTCTATGATTGATACTTATGATTGAAATTGTTTTAAACACTATACACTTATTATAGTATCAAATAATCTGTTTTAAACGTATCAAGCATGCTTTGGCTATTATAAGGGAAAACCCTATCCTCCGACTTGCGTTGCATTGTGTGATGGGATCTGGGTCTTATAATAGCTTCATTGTTCTTTATTTAGCATTGTGCTGTTGTTTTATGCACTGGTTTTCTTGGGAGGAAACCCGTTCCGTGTTATACGGCGTGGTCCCTTGATTTACCTAACTTTAAAATAAAGATTAATAACTGTTTTACTTCTCACGCCAGTCACATGACTGACCTGGAGTTTATTGTTTTAACCTAAACTCTGGGTGCCCCTATTTCCACGGGCAACTAGTAGTTTTGATTTTGCAGATTTATATTCTCAGGATCCTGGTTTACAACTGGAACGATATCCGGAAAGCTTTGTATCCGTATATCTCCTTCAGTTGTGTTTTGTATTATTTTCCGCTGCTATGTAATGTATTGTAATCTCTGATATTTTATAATGTGTAATATTTATTCATTACTCTGTATATTCTTGTAATCTGATGAAGTTGTTGTAATATACAATGAAATGTTCTTCCGTTTGCGTTCCATTGTGTGTTGTTCTCAAAGTATCCGCTCTTTCCTTCACGGGGAAGTTACGGGTTCTTACAGGTGGTATCAGAGCTTTGGTTTACAAAGCTCAGAGACCAAGACACATTAGAACCATACGAAAGAACTCATCAGAAATTGGATTAGTAATATCCAATAAGAATGACTCGTTAGAGATAGGATCAGTAGTATCCTAGAACGAGTGTGAAGAGTATATTTTTAAAATGAAAATCAACTTTGTTTTGAAAATTTAAACCTTATACGTATTTGAATATTTATTTATGTTGAATTTGGATAATCCGATATATAAAGATTTTGCATATACGCCTGCAAGCATGTATTCGAAGTTTTAATATACTGGATAGATATAGAATCACTCTAGTTGCCCGGGGATAATTCTGGTGAAGGGGCACCATTGCCAGTATTTATTTTCGAATAAGAAAGTGAGATTTCTATATATTTCCATTAGACTGGTGTGAGAACCAAAACTAGATAGGATACATTGTTGTGAATTGGCACCAAGAATGTGATTTTTGACTATATATCAAAGTTATGAATTTGAAATGATAATCAACAAATTGATTGCTTGTTGTGTTGTTTGATTATTGTTTGATTAATTAAATTTGAACCATTTAGCCAAATTGAACCAAATAGTGAATTGCATTGAAAATTAGTCGCATTTGCATACATATACATGTACTTACATTGAACAGGTCATAGCAAGGAGGCTAGAGAAGAGGAATAAAATTGTTTGCCTGACAAATAGGTACATGTTTATTGTATTTCTTGAGTTTTGGGTGATTTTATGAGCCGATTGGCTAGCCGCTTGGCCTTTTCCTTTTCTTTTGGATTGAAGAAGGCCATGAGAGGCTATATGAAATATCCCGAAGTCCCTGGTGCAGGGGAGGTTATGGCAAAAATTTTCGAAAATTTAGGGTGTTAGCCAAATTTTTGAAAAATTTGAAAAGTTCTTAGAAATTGAAAAGTTGAAGAACTTAAGCCGTAATGAAAATAATGAAAGTTAAGTTGGTTTGTAAAACAACTTTCGACTTCGTTCCTTTTCGGGGACGAAAAGTTTTAAGTGGGGGAGATTGTAATAACCCGGAAATCCGAGCCAATTTAAAAATTTTATTTTGGCAATTTTAGTGAATTTTGAATATTTAAAATGAATTATTTTAAATAATATCGACGAAAAATTTATTTTGAATAGAATTAGAAAGTATATATTTATATAGTTCGTCATTAGAATATAATTATTTATTTTAAATTATAAAAGGAATTGAAAATGGCGCGGTAGTTCGATAATTCGATTTCAAACTTCAAATGAATGTACAGGATTCAAAATAAACCGGAATTTAGCGAAACCAAAAATAATAGAATCTAATTGAGAATATATTTCCAACGAATCCGAAAAATCAAAATTTCATAGCGGGAATCAAAAGATATGCCCAGTTGAAAATTCAGAATAGTCGCTATGGAATTCTGGCCCTTAAAAATGGAAATTTTGCAAACGACCTCGGATTTCGACGAAACCACTTTTGTTGGATCCGGGATGTCAAATTATTGTTGGCTTTCAAAATTCGTAATTTTCTGAATCAATATGTGAGCATGGCAAAAGAAAACGCGTTTGACCAGTTTTAGTTGATTTTAATCGACTGGAAAATGGCCATTTTTCAAATGGTCTCAGAATTCGACGAAATTAATTTTGTTAGGACCGTATCGCCAATACGAAGTTGGAAAATATTTTTCAGGAATTTTTAGAGTCCGTATATGGCCCTGGTAAATTGAAATGTGCGTTCAAAATCAATATATAGAGTTATATTTCGATTTTTACGGAAACTGGTCGAATCAGCTTGCGATACATATCCCATTGTGTTCGTAATGGGGGTAATTAGCTAGGGACGACAGTCGGTGGGCTCAATTTTGAGTTCGAATTAAAAGTCAACTTTTTATTGGAATAAAATAAAATAAAATAAAAATATATAAATCTATACCCCCCCTTTCCCCTTATTCTCTCAAATCAGAAAGAAAAAAATATAAACCCGCCGATGCTCCAGCCCCCCCTCGATCGTCGTCGCGCCGCCATCCACGAGCCCACCGCCGCTAGAGGCCAGCGCCGCCCTCCCCCTCCGACCTTCCTCTCTCCTCCCACTTGCTCTCCTCGCCGTTCGAACGTAGCACCTCCCAAATCGAGCCGACCCCCTCGCGCTTCTATCTCTGATCCTCTCTCGAAACCCACGGTCTCCTGAACCCATCGACGCAACGCCCCCTAGCCCAAATCAGAAAACCGCGCCACCGCGAGCCGCTTTCTTCACCTCAGATCGGAAGTTGGCGCCAGCGGAAACACCTCCTCCGCCTTCAACTCGCCCAAACCAAACCCCGCCCAAATCGACAGCCGCACCCCAAGTCACGCCACCACCAGGCCCACCCGCCGGCGCCGCCTGCTCCCTCTCCGCCACCTCCCCCTGAGCCGACAGTGAGCCCTCCTCTCCCCCAAACTTCAACAGTAAGGTTATTTTATTTTATTTACTTTAATTTATTTAGGGAAATAAAACCGATTTACATATGTATGATAAGCAAACAAAAATCTGAGATGATTTGATTTTATAAACTGAAAGGATATCCAAAGGTTTTGATTTTCATGAAAAGAAAAGACATGATTTTTAAAAGTAAAAAAGATTAAATTTTTAACAATAGACAGGTATGATTTTTCTATTATGAAATGATATGATTTTCGTTCATATGAAAAGTATAATTTCTATTCATATAAAAAGATTAGATTTTTCTAAGCAAAAAGATTTGGTTTTCATTTGTAAAAAGAAATGATTTTCGTTTGTAGAAAGATACGATCTTTATATGTATATGAGCGATGTAAAAATATAATTTTTATAATATAGAAAGGTTAAAAATATAATTTTTATAATATAGAAAGGATAAAAATATGATTTTTATAATATAGAAAGGATAAAAATATGATTTTTATAATTTAGAAAGGATAAAAATATGATTTTTATACTATAGAAAGATTAAAAATATGATTTTTTATATTATATAAATAATAAAAATTCGATCTTTATATATGAAATAGAAATATAAAATATAATTTTTTATATAGAATAAGCGTTGTATAAATATATATATAAAGTAGAAATAAAAATATGATTTTTATTTATTTAAATGATAAAAATATAAATTTTATTATAAACAGCGGGACAAGAACTGCATTGGAATTCCAGTTAGATCCAGACGGTTCAGCAATTCAGAAGCAAAGCACAGCGGAGTGGAACCCTCCGTGAGAACTTCTCACCTTTAATTTTGTTTTCTAGTTAATAATGTATATTAGGATGCAGACGGTGTTTAGTAGCACCCGGCACCCGTCGTCCACGGACCATGGACGGCTTGTATGCTTGTTTGTTTGATTTTGATGTGTAGTTGATTGTGTGATGTGAAATAAAATATTTATATAGTTAAAAATAGAATTTTTAATGTGTATTTAAAATGAAATAAATATTTATAAACAAATCGGACGATTTGTTTATATACGCACGTTTGAGTGATATTGATTGGGACGATAAATTTTACACATCGCCCAACTCCACAAATAAAATCTGTGTTTGATTGTTTGAAAAATCCACATGGGTATTGGGATGATATATGACATACACTAGTCCCAATAATTAGCTGTATGTCGATCGGTTGATTGACAGTCTGTTATAAGCGTTGAATATTTATATTTGATGCTTATACAGTGTAACAACCCGAAAATCTGGGCTAGTTTAAAATTTTTATTTTGGCAATTTTAATGAATTTTGAATATTTAAAATAGATTATTTTAAATAATATCGACGAAAAATTTATTTTGAATAGAATTTGAACGAATATATTTATATAGATCGTCGTTAGAATATAAATATTTATTTTAAATTATAAATGGAATTGATTTTTGGGTTTATCGTGAACGGTGTTTTAAATGACATTGGTTCCTTAACCCAGTTAAAGATTAAAACTAAGTGGAGTTTTAATGAATCTTTAATTAGATTGAAATGATCGAGAATGGAGTATCACCAGTTTTGCTCCAAGCGATAGTTAAATCTTTAATTAGATTTGAATGTGAAATGGTAATTGAATTTACCGATGACACTGTGGTGTTAGATATGAAGTATTACTAGTTTTACTTCATGGGATGAATAGGTTGGGATTGGGAAATAAAATAAATGATTACTTCGGTGTGGTTCGCTAATCCCGACCAGTTTGAATTGATATTCAAAAGAAGATTAAAGAATAAATTTAAAGAATTTATCTTTGATAAAATTAATGGGAACCTTTCCCAAAGAATAAGAATATTTGAATAAAAGAATATTCTGAATTGGAATGAGGCGTATGTTGTGTTTGTGTAACACTTGTTTAATATATACGCGAGTTATTCAGAAAGACCGGGTTTATCCCATTCTGAATAATTGTTTCGACGTGGTGTCGAAGATGAAGACGGTGGTTGAAGACCGGAAGTCTTCACATCGTTTGGGTGATTACTGATGATCTTGATTGGGCTGTACACCCAAGATGAGGGAATCAGTTGGTGATCGTCCAGACGTACTTGGAGATCGATGGATATGAGAGGAAAGTGCCTCCGGTTTCGTTCAGACCCAGAACGGACTTGTATGGACTGTGTGTCTGACATCGGATTTCATTTTGTGTAATTGATATCGGTTGCATAGCATGAATTGCCTGTGTGGCATGCTAAGATGCAAATGATCAAGGCTTCTGTTGAAAAGCAGAGTCTTGTGGTGATGATCAAAGCACGGCCTATGTGGCGTAGCTTTGTGTAATGTGAATTCGCGAGCCTCACACCCCGGTATGAACCGAAAACAGGACGAGGACCTCAGGGAGGACATGCGTTTTCTTCTAGCTAGGGTGGTGTCAGTGACCTACCAGCCCTGACATTTATATACTTTTCACCTGTGTGGTTGTTGCTGTTGCGAGGCGCCTCGGTTATATCGGTTTCGGCCGATGCATTCTGGTTGGCAGACGGACCAGACTTACGCCCCAAAGGGCGGGGAAACGCAGTGTTCAGGAATTTTAATCCACATCGGTGGACCGGCCCTGACGATCCAAGGCTTGACTCAGTACTTGCCTGAGACATGGGCTAGATTGTCTCGAATTCGGTAGAGGACTATCTTTTGCCTCGGTTCATAGATGAAAATCCAACTTCCAAATACGTGACTCTGCGGTTTTAATTGTAAACCTATATATGGCGACATAGTGTTATGGGGCATTCATGCCGCCTATGATTGATACTTATGATTTGAAATTGTTTTGACACTATACACTTATAGTAATAATAAAACATGAAATTTCATGTACCAAGCATTCTTGGCTATTATAAGGTAAAAACCCTATCCTCCGGCTTGCGTTGCATTGTGTGATGGGACCTAGGTCTTATAATAGCTTCATTGTTCTTTATTTAGCATTGCGCTGTTGTTTTATACACTGGTGTTCTTGGGAGGAAACCCGTTCCGTGTTTACGGCGTGGTCCCTTGATTTACCTAACTTTAAAATAAAGATTAAAAACTGTTTTAGTTCTCACACCAGTCACATGACTGACCTGGAGTTTATTGTTTTAACCTAAACTCTGGGTACCCCTATTTTCGACACGGGCAGCTAGTAGTTTTGGTTTTGCAGATTTATATTCACAAGATCCTGGTTTACAGCTGGAACGATATCCGGAAAGCTTTGTATCTGTATATCTCCTTCAGTTGTATTTTGTATTATCTTCCGCTGCTATGTAATTTATTGTAATCTCTGATATTTATCGAATGCATTTATTTGTTTATACTCTGTATATTCTTGTAATCTGATGAAATTGTTGTAATAAGCAATGAAGTGTTCTTCCGTCTGTGTTATGATTTGTCTTGTTCTCGAAACAATCAGGGGTTTCAAACGGTCTTGATCGGTTTAGCGAATGATTCGGATCGAGCGAAATTCCTTTTCGTTATATACAGTGTAGAACACACTCTGGATGATGGCTGATTATTTATCATTGTTGTTTTATACATGTGTTGTAGAAAATCCATATAATTAACATTATATGGTAACTGATTGGGCCTCATTCCAGTTTTGAAATTGAATATTTGAAAAAAATATTTTAAATAGAAATATTTGAAAAAGAAATAATTGAAACAGAATATTTGAAAATAGAAATATATGAAGCCGTGTTGATTAGATTTGCGCCATTTTGACGTAAACGATATCTATATCGATTTTATTCATTTGATAATGAATATCGAAAGTGATTTCAAAATCTGATACTTTGAAATGAATTGAAATTCGAATTAAACTGAATAGAATTGAAATTCAAATTAAATTGAATAGAATTGAAATTCGAATTAAATTGAAATAGAATTGAAATTCGAAGTAAATTGAAATAGAATTGAAATTCGAATTAAATTGAAATAGAATTGAAATTCGAAGTAAATTGAAATAAAAGTTGAAATCGTTTTGAAAACGATTTATAAAATACGTTTTAAATGGAAATCGACGAAATATATATTATATATATAATATAATGGCCTGAATAGAACGCGTCGCGCTGCGGCAGTTCATCAATTTCGAACATTGACTTCGAACGGATATTACGGGAGATTCGACCGTCGGATTCTCCTAAAACCGGAACCGTTGGGTTCGTATCGAAAAGAGATTTCTAACGAATATAAGAAATTAGAAATCTAATGGTTGGATTTTGAATTATGTCCAAATCAAATTTGGAAAAGGTCGCTGTAAGTGCAGTTCGATAGCCGTTGATGGAAATCGACTGTACGGGCCTTAATAAAATTATTAAAAATATCAATAATTAATTTCAAAATCATAAGAAATGATTTGGAAAGAATTGGGATGAAAAAACTCCATATTTTAAAAGATAAAAATAGATTTTTATCGAAATGAACTAGTTTTGAACTAGAATTAAAATCCATTTATTTTTAAAATAAATAAATTGAATTTGAAATGGTTTTGAAAAATAACCAGAATTTCCAATATATAGATTGGAAATGGATTTGAATCGAAATTGTCTTCGGAATATTTCGATGTGGGATTTTGTGATTATACAGATATTGTTATGGAAATTTGAAAGATATATTTATATCATTATTTCCAATACGATATTTGTTGGTCGTAGAATTTGATATTGAATATAAGCCGATATATTTTCTATTCAGAGCCTTGTATTTAATATCAAATGGGATTTGGGTTTGTCATGAATGGTGTCTTCATTAACACTGTTCTTAAACCCAGTTGAGAAAAAGACTAAATCTTTTTATTTAGATTTAATGAAGTGTACCAATTAAATGATATTTAATTGGAATTGAATTTGAATTTATTTTTGGATTTATCGTGAACTGTGTTTTAAATAACATTTGTTCTTTAACCCAATAATTAATGAATGTGATTTGGGTTGTCGATAATGGTATCTTTAATAATATTGTTCCTAGACCCAATGGAGTTAAGAAAATCAGAAATTAACTAAAGATTAGTTAAGTTGAATGGTTTCTTGGGTATTGATCTGATGTTGGTTTCGACCTTCGGGGTTATTACTTAGGGAATTGTTCACTTGCTAATTTACGGTTAAAGGCTGGTGGAAATGAAATGCGATTTTGGGTTTATCGTGAACCGTGTTTTAAATGACATTGGTTCTTTAACCCAGTTAAAGATTAAAACTAAGTGGAGTTTTAATGAATCTTTAAATAGATGGAAAAGTGAATTTGATAATTAAAATTATCAAATTTAAGAAATGATCGAGATTGGAGTACCACCAGTTTTACTCCAGACGATAGTTAAATCTTTAATTAGATTTGAACGTGAAATGGTTATTGAATTTACCAATAACACCTGAAGTATTACCAGTTTTACTTCATGGGATGAATAGGTTGGGGTTGGGAAATTTAACAATTGATTACTTCGGTAAGGTTCGTTAATCCCGACTAGTTTGGATAAACCATAATTTGGTTCGAATTGAAATCCAAAAGAAGATTAAAGAATAAATTTAAATAATTTATCTTTGATAAAATTAATGGGAACCTTTCCCTAAGAATGTGAAATTTATCAACTAACTGAAGATTAGTTAAGATGAATGGTTTCCTGGGTATTGATCTGATGTTGGTTTCGGCCTTCGGGGTTAATATTTGGGGAATTGTTCTCTTACTAATTTACAATTAGTGACAGATGAATTGGAATGAGGCGTATGTTGTGTTTGTGTAACACTTAGTTATTATATACGCGATTTATTTGAAAAGACCGGGTTTATCCCATTCTGAATAACTGATACGACGATAAGTCGAAGATGATGACGGTGGTCGAAGACCGAAGGTCTTCACATCGTTTGGATAATTACTGACGATCTTGATTGGGCTGTACACCTAAGAGGAGGGAATCAGTTGGTGATCGTCCAGGCGTACATGGAGATCGATGGATATGCGAGGTACGTGGTGCCTCCGGTTTCGTTCAGACCCAGAACGAACTTGTATGGACTATGTGTCTGACATCGGATTTCATTCTATGTGATTGATATCGGTTGCATAGCGTGAATTGCCTGTGTGGCATGCTAAGGTGCAAATGATCAAGGCTTCTGTTGAAAAGCAGAGTCTTGTGGTTGATGATCAAAGAACGACCTTTGTGGCGTAGGTTTGTGTAGCGTTAATTCGCGAGTTTCACACCCCGATGTGAACCAGAAACGGGAGAAGGACATAAGGGAGGGCATGCGTTTCCTTCTAGTTAGAAGTGGTGTCAGTGTTTGAACTGGCTGACATTGCTTATGTGGATGATGGATTTTGAGGCGCCTCGGTTAGATCGGACGATCCAGATCCGATGGAGTCATTCGTTGGCTCATTTACGCCCCATAGGGCGGGGAAACGCAGTGTTCAGGCATAATAATCCACATCGGTGGACCGGCCCTGACGATCCATGGGGCAGTTGCGGTTATTCCTGAGACATGGGCTAGATTGTCTCGAATCAGTGGGGACGATCCCTAGCCTCGGTTCATATCATAGATGATAATCCAACTTCCAATACGACATTTTGCGGTTTTGATTATAGAGCCTAGTATGGCGACATGATATATGGTACCCATGCCGTCTATGATTGATACTTATGATTGAAATTGTTTTAAACACTATACACTTATTATAGTATCAAATAATCTATTTTAAACATATCAAGCATGCTTTGGCTATTATAAGGGAAAACCCTATCCTCCGGCTTGCGTTGCATTGTGTGATGGGACCTGGGTGAAACGACCTGAACTTCCCCGGTCTCCGAAGAGAAGAGAAAGGACGAATTGTTTTGAGAACACGACAAAACAGAACGCATACAATAGAACATTTCATTGTATATTACAACAATGCATCAGAATACAAGAATATACAGAGTATAAATGAATATTACACAGAAATATCAGAGATTTAAATTACATTTAAATACATAGCAGCGGAAAATAATACAATACACAACTAGAAGGAGATATACGGATACAAAGCTTTCCGGATATTGTTCCAGCTGTAAACCAGGATCCTGTGAATATAAATCTGCAAAACCAAAACTACTAGCTGCCCGTGTCAAAATAAGGGCACCCAGAGTTTAGGTTAAAACAATAAACTCCAGGTCAGTCATGTGACTGGTGTGAGAACTAAAACAGTTATTTATCTTTATTCTAAAGTTCGGTAAATCAAGGGACCACGCCGTATAACACAGAACGGGTTTCCTCCCAAGAATACCAGTGCATACAACAAACAACGTAATGCTAAATAAAGAAAAATGAAGCTGTTATAAGACCCAGGTCCTATCACACAATGCAACGCAAGCCGGGGGATAGGGTTTTCCCTTATAACAGCCAAAGAATGCTTGATACGTTTAAAACAAATCATTTGATACTATTATAAGTGCATAGTGTATAAAACAACTTCAAATCATAGGCGGCATGGGTACCATATATCATGTCGCCATACTAGTTCTACAATTAAAACC
Source organism: Allium sativum (assembly GCA_030737875.1). Taxonomy (NCBI): domain Eukaryota; kingdom Viridiplantae; phylum Streptophyta; class Magnoliopsida; order Asparagales; family Amaryllidaceae; genus Allium; species Allium sativum. Next base: position 600,894,497 of record CM060916.1, on the reverse strand, counting down.
GCAAAATCACGTATTTGGAAGTTGGATTTCCTCTGTGAACCGAGGCAAAAGATAGTCCTCAACCGATTCGAGACTCTCTAGCCCGAGCCTCAGGATCAGAACGCATCAACCCTTTAGATCGTCAGGGCCGGTCCACCGATGTGGATTATTATGCCTGAACACTACGTTTCCCCGCCCTTTGGGGCGTAAGTGAGCCAACGAATGACTCCATCGGACCCGGATCGTCCGACCAAACCGAGGCGCCTCGCAACAGCAACAACCACACAGGTGAAAAGTATATAAATGTCAGGGCTGGTAGGTCACTGACACCACCCTAGCTAGAAGGAAACGCATGCCCTCCCTGAGGTCCTCTCCCGTTTTTGGTTCACAACCGGGGTGCGAAACTCGCAAAGTAAACGTTACACAAAGCTACGCCACAAAGGCCGTGCTTTGATCATCACCACAAGACTTTGCTTTTCAACAGAAGCCTCGATCAATTGCCACTTAGGCATGCCACACAGGCAATTCACTCCATGCGCTTGATATCCATCAATCTCCAAGCACGTCTGGACGATCACCAACTGTTTCCATCTTCTTGGGTGTACAGCCCAATCAAGATCATCAGTAATTACCCAAACGACGTGAAGACCTCCGGTCTTCGACCATCGTCTTCATCTTCGACTTATCGTCGTATCAGTTATTCAGAATGGGATAAACCCTGTCTTCCCGAATAACTCGCGTATATTTTAAATAAGTGTTACACAAACACAACATACGCCTCATTCCAATTCATCAGTCACTAACCGTAAATTAATCAAGGGAATAATTCCCCAAATATTAACCCCGAAGGCCGAAACCAACATCAGATCAATATTCAGAAAACCATTCTACTTGGCTAACCGACAGTTAGTTTCTAAATTTCACATTCATAGGGAAAGGTTTCCATTAATTTTATCCAAGATAAATTCCTTGAACTTATTCTTTAATCTTCTTTTGAATTTCGATTCAACTAGTCGAGATTAATGAACCTTACCGAAGTAATCATGGTTTTAATTTCCCAATCCCAACCTATTCATCCCATGAAGTAAAACTGGTAATACTTCATATCTAACACCACGGTGTTATCGGTAAATTCAATTACCATTTCACGTTTAAGTCCAATTAAAGATTTAACTATCGCCTGGAGCAAAACTGGTGCTACTCCATTCTAGGTCATTTCAATCTAATTAAAGATTCATTAAAACTCCACTTAGTTTTAATCTTTGACTGGGTTAAAGAATCAGTGTCATTTAAAACACGGTTCACGGTAAACCCAAAATCACCTTCCATTAATTATCGGGTTAAAGAACAAGTGTTATTTAAAACACTGTTCACGATAAACCCAAAAATCAATATCAATTCAATTCCGATTAAATATTATTTAGTTGGTACACTTCATTAAATCTAAACAAAAAGATTTAATCTTTTCTCAACTGGGTTCAAGAACAATGTTAGTGAAGACACCATTCACGACAAACCCAAATCACATTTGATATTCAATACGAGGCTCTGAATAGAAAATATATCGGCTTATATTCAATATCAAATTCTACGATTAACAAATGTCGTATTGGAAATAACGATATAAATATATATATCTTTCAAATTTCCATAACAACATCTGTATAATCACGAATTCCAACATCGAAATAATCCAAAGACAATTTTGATTCAAATCCATTCCAATATAATTATTGGAAATTCTGGTTATTTTCAAGACCATTTCTAATCCAGTTTATTCATTTTAAAAATTAATAGAATTATAATTCTAGTTCAAAAGTAGTTCATTTCGATAAAAATTTACTTTTATCTTTTCAAATATGGAGTATTTCATCCCAATTCTTTCTAAATCATTTCTTATAATTTTACACAAATTATTACTATTTTTAATAATTTTATCAAGGCTCGTACAGTCGATTTCCATCAACGGCCATCGAACTGCACTTACAGCGACCTTTTCCAAATTTGATTTGGACATAATTCCAAATCCAACCGTTAGATTTCAAATTTCTAATATTCGTTAGAAAGCTCTTTTCGATACGAACCCAACGGTTCCAGTTTTAGGAGAATCCGACGGTCGGATCTCCCGTAATATCCGTTCGAAATCAATGGTCGAAATTCGCGAACTGCCGCGGTGCGGCGCGTTCTATTCAGGCCATTATATTATATATATAATATATACTTCGTCGATTTCCTTTTAAAACGTGCTTTATAAATCGTTTTAAATTCGTTTTCAAAACGGTTTCAACTTCATATTCAATTTCAAATCAAAATTGAATGTTCCAATATAAATTCATTTTAAATTCTTTTCAAATCGATTTTAAATTCATTTAAATTCAATTTCAATTCGAATTCATTTATATTCAATTTCAATTCGAATTTCAATTCTATTCAGTTTTCAATTCGAATTCATTTATTCAATTTCAATTCGAATTCAATTCTATTCAGTTTCAATTCGAATTTCTATTCTTTTCAAAATATTAGATTTTGAAATCACTTTCGATATTCATTATAAAATGAATAAAATCGATATAAATATCGTTCACGTCAAAATGGCGTCAATCTAATCAACAAGGCTTCATATATTTATATTTTCAAATATTCCATTTCGAATATTTCTATTTCAAATATTTCTATTTCAAAACTGGAATGAGGCCCAATCAATTACCATATAATGTTAATTATATGGATTTTCTACAACACATGTATATATCAACAACGATGAATAATCAACCATCATCCAAGGTGCATTCTACACTGTATAAGCATCAAAGATAAATATTCAACGCTTATAACAGCCTGTCAATCCATCGATCGACATACAACTAAACAATCGGGATTAGTGTACGCCAAATATCATCCCAATACCCGTGTGGGGTTTCAAGCAATCAAACACAGATTTTTGTTGGTGCAGTTGGGCGATGTGTAAAATTTATCGTCCCAATCAATGTCCTTCAAATAGGTGTACATAAACAAACCGTCCGGTTTGTAAATGAATATTTATTTATTCACATTCACGTTAAAATTATATTTTTAACGATCAAACTATTTTATTCAACCTATGAATATTCTATTCGGTTCATTTATTAAATAAAATGTTATCTTTATTTTTTTAACTTATTTTTAGAAAATTTTGGCGGCATAACAGCACGATACTAGAAACGGGACAAGGCCTAGCCTTATCCCCGGTCTAGTGAAGGCCCACGCCATTCACACATCAATCAAATCAACTTCATTTCACCAAACAATTCAATTCAAACCAAATAATCTAACTAATTTTTGCAATCAACTTCGTTGCCCGTATTCTCTACATATGTTAAAATCGAATTTTTACTTTGCTATTCAATATAGAAAAATCGAATTTTTATCGCTAACTTCATATTGTAAAAATCGAATTTTTATCGCTAACTTCATATTGTAAAAATCAAATTTTTTTATTGCTAACTTCATATTGTAAAAATCAATTTTTTATCGCTAACTTCATATTGTAAAAATCGAATTTTTATCGCTAACTTCATATTGTAAAAATCGAATTTTTATCGCTAACTTCATATTGTAAAAATCGAATTTTTATATATATGATAAAAATTCCATTTTTATTTAACTAAAAATGATTTCACCGTACGACTATTTTACTCCTCTCATTTATCAGTTAAAAATCATATGTTTTAACCTATCAAAAATTATTTCTTAAACTAAAAATCATATCTTTAATAAACTAAAAATTATGTATTTCATAATCTGAAAATCCTATATTTCATAGACTAATAATCCTACCTTTTATAAACTAATTTCATTGAATAACCAAAGAGAAATAAATAAGAAGACTTACAGGGGGTTATGGGGCAAAGAATGGCGTTGGTCAAGCGGTGGATGGCGGCGCTGGAGGTCAACGGAGCTCGGTAGGCGGGTGGTGGTCGCGGTCCTCGCCTGCACAGCGGTGGGTCCAGCTGCACTCGGCGATGGTGGAGCATTGGCTCGGGGCGACGGGTTTTTTTGTGGTGAGGAAATTTTGGTGTTGGGGTTCGATATTGAAGAGGGTGGAGGGGGGTCGACGCGAGGGTGCTGGAGGTGGCCGCGGTGGCCCACCGGCGTTGGCCGTGCCTCGGTGGCCGGCGATGGAGGCGCGCGTCGCCTGATTTGGGGCTCCGTCCTCTTTTTTTATTATTATTATTTCGTTCCTGTTCGATCTGGAGTGAAGGGGGGAGAGAGAATGTAGGAGGGGTTGACCGGGTAATAGAATATGGGGGTGGGCCATTTAATATATATATTTATATTATTTTAAAACCAAAAAGTAACTTTTTCTTTCGAACCCCGAATCGAACCCAATGACTGTCGCCCCTAGCTAATTACCCCCATTCCGAACACAATGGGATATGTTTCGTAAGCCAATTTGGCCACTACGATCAGTTTCCGTTAAAATTACAATATAAATTAATATAACGTTCAAATTTGATTTTAACGCGCATTTCACTTTACCGGGACCACATACTAACTCTAAAAATTCCCGAAAAATATTTTCTAGCTTCGTATTGATGATACGGTCCTAACAAAACTAGTTTCGTCAAATTCTGAGACCGTTGGAAAAATGGCCATTTTCCAGTCGATTAAAATCAACTGAAACTGGTCAAACGCGTTTTCCTTTGCCACGCTCACATATTGATTCGAAAAATTATGAAATTTTAGACCCAGCAATAATTTGACATCACGGACCCAAGAAAAGTGGTTTCGTCGAAATCCGAGGTCGCTTGCAAAATTTCCATTTTTAAGGGCCCGAATTCCATAGCGACTATTCAGAATTTTCCACTGGACATATCTTTTGATTCCCGCTATGAAATTTCGATTTTTCGGATTCGTTGGAAAGATATTCACAATTAGATTCCATTATTTTTGGTTTCACTAAAATCCGGATTGTTTTGCACCCGGTACATTCAATTGAAGTTTGATATCGAATTATCGAACTACCGCGCCATTTTCAATTCCTTTTATAATTATATATAATTATTTATATTCTAACGACGACGTATATAAATATATACATTGGATTTCCATTCTAAATAAATTTCCCGTCGATATTATTTGAAATAATCTATTTTAAATAATCAAAATTCGCTAAATTGCCAAAATAAAATTTTTAAACTGGCCCAGATTTTCGGGTTGTTACACTGGGTCTTATAATAGCTTCATTGTTCTTTATTTAGCATTGCGTTGTTGTTTTATGCACTGGTATTCTTGGGAGGAAAGTCGTTCCGTGTTATACGGCGTGGTCCCTTGATTTACCTAACTTTAAAATAAAGATTAATAACTGTTTTAGTTCTCACACCAGTCACATGACTGACCTGGAGTTTATTGTTTTAACCTAAACTCTGGGTGCCCCTATTTCCACGGGCAGCTAGTAGTTTTGGTTTTGCAGATTTATATTCTTAGGATCCTGGTTTATAGCTGGAACGATATCCGGAAAGCTTTGTATCCGTATATCTCCTTCAGTTGTGTTTTTTATTATTTTTCGCTGCTATGTAATGTATTGTAATCTCTGATATTTTATAATGTGTAATATTTATTCATTACTCTGTATATTCTTGTAATCTGATGAAGTTATTGTAATATACAATGAAATGTTCTTCCGTTTGCGTTCCCTTGTGTGTTGTTCTCAAAGTATCCGCTCTTTCCTTCACGGGGAAGTTACGGGTTCTTACAGCCAGTGATTTAACTATCAAAGGAAAACAAACATCCATCAAACAATCACGACCCGTTCTAATATTTTATTAATTAAATCATTTCCCCATTTCTCTTAAATATCTTGATCCAAATATTTCTCCAACTTGTTTAACCTCTCATGATCCTTAGAAAACATTTCCATTTATTATAAACTATTTATCTTCTATATTCCAGAAAATATTTCTTATTAACATCGGAAAACATTTCCATATATTCACGAATTATTTTTTTATATTCAGAAAATATATGTTATGAACATTGGAAAACCTTTCCGTTTCTTATCCATGCATTACTACTTTTCCACATTATCAGTCCTAACCATAAACTAGTAAGAGAACAACTTCCTAAGTATCAACCCCAAAGGCCAAAACCAACATCAGATCGACAGTCGTGAAGCCATTCAACTTGACTAATCTCCAATCAGTTTCTAATTTCCTTAACTCCCTTTTCTTAATTCCTTATTAACAAACACCATTTCATTATCTATACCTAGAAAATACATCTCTGATCATATTTGGAAAACATTTCCAAAATCCATTTATATAAATTTAAACGAACAGTATAAAACCTTGATTATATGACAGTGTTATAATACCTGCTTCTAAAATATTTAAATTTAAAATATAACCTTGATTCTTTATTTAAAATAAATAAATAATATTTAATTTACTAAATAAAATCTTAATTTTAAAACCGAAAAGTAAATAGTACCTTCCTGAATCCGATATAATCGAATTTCAACTTATAACTCTCTTTTTGAAAAAAATCAATATTCGATTAATATTCCGAACGACGGAATAAATTCACCATCTCCTTTTAAACGATTCCCATTTATAAACATCGTTTAACTTTTTAAACTACTCGTTTTTAAATTAAAACAAGTTATTATATTCTAGCCTAATCAAAATTCAATTTCTATTAAAAAAACAGATTTTCCTTTTTAAATCTCGAATTCCTTTTCCAATATGTTTTACGGTACTTAAATACCAATTATTTCAGAGTCAATGTTATTCAAATATCCCAATCATATAAATCAATACCAGATTATTTGCCACATTGTATAATGCAATACATGAAAAATAACAATATAATTGTTGAGGAATCCAGCTGGATCCCTCTAACCTGTTTCCCTACATCCACAGATGTTAGTCAATGTCAATATTATCAATTCCATACCAATATGAAACATTTCAATAAATAAAACCAGTATTCAATCAAAAATTTACATATATATCACGTATTATTCAACCAGTTTATCAACTATTCATCCAAACACCATCACACAACACTCAATCATTATTTATCAACATTAAATAACGTTTATAATATTGTAAAATTGGACAGAGTTAACGAGTTTACTCACCATGTTTCGCAGTTGACGGTTCTGTTTTTGTTTCGTTTTAAAATCAAATAGTGTTTGATTTTATCACAAAATTCCAGTAGCCCTTGTACTCAGCCAAATTAGTTCAAAATGTAGCTTTTGTCGCAACGATACCAACATCGTTGATTCCATCCGATTCTGTTTGCATATGATAGAGTTATGTTTGTTATAACATTCACATAAATTAATTAAATAGTTTATTAAATAGGTAGTCATTAGGAATTAATTACCGTAATTATCCTTAAGAAAAATCTCTAGAGTTATTAGCTAATTAACTTCTCAACCCTGTACCATCATTCTCTAAGTACTTCAAAACCCGTTATTACCTTTCATGCCCGTTCCCCTACACCGTCTTCACACACTACTACTATTGGGCCACTTGCTTCACTCAAACCATATCAATTTGCATTTCCACACACACGTTCATCCCCCTGAACCACTATCACAGACGGCGACAACTTTCCTATCCATGCACCCCGTCCATCTAGCTCCTTGCCTTCCTGCGCTACTGTTATTCCAATACATGCTTCACCAATAATTTTCATGCATAGACATATAGTTACCAACCACACGCCAGACCCCATCAATTCCAGTCATAACGTTTTTCTTCACCACCGTGCTTCCTACATACGCAAACCCTTTCCACCTTTAATATTTAAACAGCTTCTAGTAATATCAACCCATTTCTGCCATGCTTCTTTCTTCCTGACCTTCACCAAAACCCACGAAATCACCAAGGACAACCAACTCTCCACAAGTACGACCATCTCCACACCACGAGACAACCTCCGCTCGGCCCTCCTGTCCTCATCATCATGACAATACACCAGTAGCCCCTAAAACAAGTCGCAACCCCAGGTCACAAACCTCGCACCCTACATCATACTTGCCATCTCGATCCGAACACCTATAGCGAACACCACTCCCTTTACCACTCATTTCTCCACCGATGTTGTCACCACCTGGAACAGCGCACTGCCTTCCTGTAACTTGCGGTCCAATCCTCTATAGTGTCATCATCAACATCATTTTGAAAAAAAATCCACCAAAACTCGTTCATCAGTGCGCATACCCCTCACGAACCCCTCTTCATCAATGTTTTCACCAAAAGCATATCCAATTTCCACCAGCAGCTACCCCTAGGTCAACTGGAACCCACAACTCCTCCATGAATGGCAGTCGCCTTCTTCTAAACTTAGGGCAAGTGGAAATTTCTTTTAACCGAACTCGAAGAAATAGGTCTACAAGATTCTCGGATTTTCAAAATAATTGATTTCGATTTTTTTTTAAAAAATTATTGGAGTATTAGAAGAGAACGACTCGTTTTGGGAGTTACAGAAGAAAGTGATTTTAGGGATTACAGGGAGTAAGGGGTTGGTTTTTTAATGTTTATATATGAGCCTTCGAATGGAAGGAACTGAACATTTTTTTATTTTATTTTAGTAAAAATATCACAATCAATTCGACAATGAATTGTCACAGGAAGGACCGACACAATTTTGAACGGTCAGGGATAGTAAGATTTCGATATGATAAGAAAATGAATGAACACACCTTTTTTCTCCTTTTATTTTCAAGCCGTTATACAAATTTACATTCATTTTATGGACCACTATACACCAAAATAAAAATACTGTTATGTCAAATGATGTGTCACGGTTTCAAAACTATAATAAAATAGACAAGATAACTTATTACGAGGAATTTCAAAACGCTGATTTAGGGTACAAATTACGTTAAATGAAAAGTTGCTTATTTTACAAATTAAAAATTACAGTAAAAATTATATAAACTAACTTAAGTATGCATCTCAAAAATCTTGTCCAAATTCGAAAACAATGATTTATTATATTTAATAAATCGTTATGGCTTATAAACGATTCCATAGCTATTTTTTGAAAATTTGATTTGGACATAACTTACAGTCTATAACACGAACTCTTGATTTTTAACTTCCATTTGTAAAATATAATTCAATGGATCCAAACGTTTCTTGTTTCGAAGAAATCCGACAAATAACAAATCCTGTATAATCGTTTGAAGTTCAAACTCAATATTACGAACTATAGCGACGTTATGAGCTCGATTTAAATTATATTATAATTAATATGTTCAAACATCATTATAAATAAATTCACTCATTATAATAACTCAATTATAAACTGAATTAAATCTATTAAATTATCCAATTTACACGAATTTGCCAATTTAACTATTTTCGACTATTTCGGAATTAAATTTTATTATTCCACTGTTTATATTCATTAAATATTTAAAATATTTGAATTCAAACCATTTAAATTATCATACAAACATATTTAAAAAATTTAAAAAAATTAATTATTAAATCGCTTAAATTCAGGGATGTCACACTCATGTTATAATTATATATGCTACTAAGTCCAGTCTATTCATTTTGATTCTTTGTATGTTTATACAATATATCATAATATTTCTTAACTAAGATGCTCAGTCATTTTCAATTGTAGAATATGTCATAATTTAATAGCAAAATTTACTAAATTTGCCTATTTCAGTTTAAATCCCTTTTTAGTTACAGTCCTGTATTTTGTGTTCATTATATGTAAATATAGCCTCAATCACTTAATTTAGTTTTGCATGATTTTGATGTACTTCTATTTTCATGCAAGTGCACAAAATTAAAGATTATAATCGGTCGTATGATTGCATCAGTTGCGTAAATTAGTTGCTTTAAATTAGTCGTTTTAATATGCCTACATTTACAAATTCAGGTGCGTTTTGAACATAATTAAAAATAAAGAAAGAAACTGTAACATTACTATCAAACGTAAAAAAGGGGAAGAAGATTGAAAAGATATCTTTCAATATTTAAATAAGTATTAAATAAAACTATAAGAAAAAGACTAAAAAACTATAGAAATGTCTTACCGAAAGAAACTTATAGAAAGGTAATAACTTACATAATCTATAAGAAAACTATAAGAAAACAACAAAAAAAACCTACAGAAAATCTACAACTATTATAACATCTGTTTACTCTAAATGACCAAAAATTTAAATAACTATAAAACACACTGTGGTCAAAGCGTTCCTTTGTAGCTGTTGTAGATCTTCCCTCCAAAATATATGTATATAGATATTTATTATTACAAATATTTTCCCCTAAATTTTTTAGGTTAGGTCCGTCTCAACAGAGAACTATAACAGGGTAGAGATTATGTTGTGAGAAGTGAGCATGGTCTCGAAGTCTATTTAGTCTATTTATAAGTTAGGCTAGGGATTTTAGGCTATTGAATTTATGATTTATATCTAGGTCAGCCACATCATACGACCAATTAAAACAAGCCATAACAATAAAGTTTTGAAAAAAAAAACTAATATTATTAAGCCATATATGCCTAAAAATGAAACAAAACGTGTAAAAGAACATTCAGCTCGTTGTCTTCATGCCTGGGCGCGACTTGCGCCCAATCAATAGGGTGGGTAGACGTAGCTGTGGGTCGGGTCGAATCGACACATTTTTCTTGATTTATTATGATTTTCAGTTGACCATAACTTCTTCGTTTTAAGTCCAGTTCTTGCAAATTAAATATGTACATTGACGAAAAAATTACAATAGGTCCAATGATACAAGTCACATTGCCAAATTCTTACAATTTTACAACTTATTATTTCATTAATTAATTTCTTAAATAGTTGCTATATCTTGAGAATTCGGGTTTTACATAATTAATAATTAACTGATAAATATTTGATTAATAATCAATAAACAAATATTAAATACATAAGTTAATTAATAATTAGTAAATAATTCACTATTAAATACTATTAACTAATATATAAAAATAAATTTTTATAATATGTAATGGTAGTTACAAGTTAGTACTTAATATTTACTAATTATTGTAATAAATCAGAACAAATAAGTAGAATTTTTTATTTATTATAAATAAATTATAGTCATGTTCCAAGTTTGATCTTGTGAATGGTATCTTAGATAACATGTTACGCTGAAGGTATACACATTCCATTAGCTCCAGAGCTAAATTTCTATTTGGCTCCAGAACAAAATTTCTGAGCTCTAAACTCAATTTTTGCGTGTAATCGCCTCTTCCTCTCCCACGTGTGACGAACTGACTTTTTGCCGGTTCAAACTGATCGTTAAGCTGACTTAAACCGATCAATAAGATGTATCACTTGGGGTTACTACTAATAAGAACTGAATAGAACAACATTTTCATTATCATTACAATAACTTTTACAATAAAGTACACCTTTCATCAAAGTACATTAATAAATACATGCATAATGGAAATAACAATATGAGAATGTATCATGTACATAGCAGAAAACATAAACTCAGCGGAGGAAATAAAATGTTTTGGACTTAGCTCTAGTTTCAATCCAGCACCTGCTCTATAAAATATCTACAAACCAAAACCAATAAACTGCCTATGTGGAAAATATGGGCACCTAGAGTTTAGGTGTGAAACAATAAACTCTGAGTCAGACATAGGACTGGTGTGGGAACTAAAACAATTATTTACCTTATTTTAAAGTTGGGTAAATCACAGGACCATGCCGTATAACACGGAACGAGTTTCCTTCACATGAATACCAATCATAAACTACTCACAATGCTTTTTGAAAATAAAGCTATTATAAGACCCGATTCCCATCACACAATGCAATGCATACCGGAGGAGAGAGTTTTTTCCTTATAATAGCCAAACATGCTTGATACACGAAAGTCTCTTTTATTACTACTAGTGTATAGTGTCGAAATCACCTTCAAAAGTAAATGTATAAATCTTAGCTCGCATAATGCCTCATCCCATTATGTTGGCTATTAAGTTACATCTAAAAACAGAAATCTTGTATTGAAAGTTGGGTTCTATCAATGATCCAGGAAAAGGATCATCCGTAACCATTTGGAACCTCTAGCAAGATGTCCCAGGACTCACACATGTGATCCTTCGAAGTGGCAGAGCCGGCCAACACTAACAGGATGATTGGAATCTTCCCTGAGCATAACGTACCCCAGTCGTATTTGACCTTTCCGAGGTGCCTCGATCTATCATCCACATTAGTAAACTGCCAGGGCTCCATACCATAGTATCACTTTTTAGCTAGAAGGAAATGTATGTCCTTATCTCTGCAGTCCATTATCCTGTTTTCGGCCATTCACGGGTTGTGAGGCTCTAAAGTCACGTTTCAACACAAAACTACGCTATATCATCCATGCTTTGATCATCACCCACAAAGCTCTGTTTTCAACAAAAAAATTGATCGGCTCAGCACTTAGCATGCCACATAGTTTATTCACAACATATAATCGATGTCTATTAATATATAGCCCTCTAAGTACATAATTCTCAGAGGAAGGTGTTAAGATAAGAGAATAAATCCTTCACCACCAACTGATATAACATGAATAGAAACTAATTGGTTATGCCATAAAATAGAATGTCAGACACACATCCATTTACAAGTTCATTCCAAGTTGTGAACAAAATTGAAGGCACCTTACTCGTCATCCAGTGAAGGGGGCAGACCTTTGCAAATCATGTGAAGATCCCCGGTCTTCAACCAATGTCTTCATTATCTTCAATACTCGTTGTATAGTTATTCAGAATGGGTCCAAATCCGATCTTTCCGAATAGCTAGCTCATCTTTACAAACCACAATTGATAGATAAAATATCATGAGTCTCATTCCATTTTGGAATTTTTTTACTCAAATCATTCTCTACATTGGGAATTACTCCCTTAAATCTTATCAATGAATTATATACTTTTAACTTTTATTTAAATCCTTTCCTTGGAAATCATTTCAAAAGATTATAAAATCTTATTTCACAAACTTAACTCAAGTCGAGTTTTCTATGCTTTGTCGGGATTATTGAATCTCACAAAATGGGTAGTTTCTCAAATCATTATCCCATTCCCATCTTATTATGAAATTAGCGAGTTGCCGCTACGTGACATGTCCTGTTCAAACCATATAATAATTTAATATAAAATTCGCCCGATTCAATCTGAATTTATCTTATAAAACGTTTATGAACTCGTTTAAAAACGATTCTAACGTCAAATTCAACTTTTAAATCAAAATTGAATATTTTATATTATTATAATATTAAAATAATAATATTTTTCAAAATATAATATTTTGAAATCCAAATTTTCCTGAAATCCATTATAAAAATAAACAAGATCATTGGAATAATCATTTCGAGTTACCAACGTCATTTATATATCTAACTCGAATTCACTTTTGAATAAACTATTCAAAATCTATTTTTAAATTAGAACAAGTCAATTTTAATTCAAATCCATTTCAACCTTTTCAATAGTTGTTTGAAATCATCTATATTTCATTTCAAAACATTTCAGATATAAAAATCCAATTTTCATTTTCCCGCCTTATTTCACTTAAATGAAAATATATTCATTTAATATTTCAATGGATCTCGACCCAATCAGTTCCAAAATTATTTCATATTCATGGTGTCAATTTGTGTGAACAACTATAATAACAACCACAACAGTTCATCATCCGTCAAATAACGGTCATAAGATAAGTGTTATATTTGTTAGTTATGACGACCGTACACAACTCCTGCTCTAAACAAGAGGAATAATGTGTTGAAAGGTGTTCCAGGCAACCATGGACGATCATCAGGGTAGGATAACATAATCAGAACCTGTCTTATAACTCACAGCGCAAGGATAAAATACAATAGAACATATACAAAAGACAATAGCAGTGAAGCATAATTGCACAGAATTTTGAACTTCCATATCATCAAGGAATATCCATAACATCGTTGGATTACATCAACAAACTATGTACAAAAGTCCCCACTACAACACTCGTAGAATACATCAAGCAGCGGAAACAATAAATACTAGATAGTAGAAAATAGTACGCCAGCCTCCTGCTCCTCATCGTTCAGTAGCATTGTCCTCACCAAGATCTATCACATGTCACCTGCTACTCAGTCTACCCATCGACAACCGGATGAAAAACCCTATTTAATAAGAGGGATAAATAAAACCTTGAGTCAGACAACATTCTTAGTGAGCGATAAAACAACTATCTAACATCATCGATAAATATATGAGAATAGGCAGATTAATCATCTAATCTGCCAATCATATCATTAGAGAAGAACTCACATCCGTCTTCCCCACATCCGACAGTGATAGCCTTTACAAACAACTAAGTAGAAACAAACAATACATGCTTGGCAATTGGTTATCAAGTGTAGACCATTCTAATTTATATCGACATCTTCCAAGCACAAGCCTCAAAAGCCTAAACCAACATCAGACAAGTATCCAAGAGATATCTCCTTCGGCGTTGAATAATCTATACAAGACGATGCAAGCAGACAATCATCATCCATGACTCTGGCTATCACCGCCAATCTTGCTTTGAAACCGTCGTTAATCGTATGAACGACCGACCTTGTCATCCATCAAGGGCTAATGGTAAACCCCGGTTCTAGCGGAACTCTTCACGCCTTTCATCGATACATATCTAGGCCTCTCATCGATACCCTTGCTTTGAGTCCGCTAGAACCTACGACAACAGTAATTCCTCGGCCTTCGATATCTCTAGTCGTCGTCATCGGTGACTCTTAACAAGCTCAAATCATCTTAAGCAACCATTATCCATAACTCAACATCTTTGAGTTGTCTTCACATTCGTTGTATTTCATCGATCAACGAAGGTCTCACAACACTTCGAACATTCCATCTTGAACTCACTTCGAAGCCACGGTCATCATCGAACCAAAAATATACATCATTTGGTCGACAATGCTTTTTATAACACTTCCAGCCTTCTCGCTATGAAAAAAACCATGGCGTTTAATCTCCATTCACAACGTTTACAAACGCTGCCTTTCCTTCTTAGGTCAATTTACGACCTAACCCATCGATCCCCGAACGACCCGACCTGGCTTCACCAACCTAGGCCGACTTGACTCCCTAGACCAATCCAAGTGCCTGCGACCTAACACCAACGACCCAATCTTTAGGTCGTCCAACGCCATCTCCGACCTGATTTCACCAATGCTTTAGTGATTCAAGCCAACCTAACTTCTTCTGGAGTTCCCACGACCTGATCTACTCGAAGTCCAAGACAACGACCTACGACCTCACTCCTCTATGACCCAAAGTCCTTCCAATGACCTAAGCATTTCATGGAGAACAAGGAGCACAAACCGACTATGTAAAAACAACCCGACTCCAGATCTGACCAATCTAGATCAAAACTTGACCAAATCATCATAAAACGACAACATCGATGCAACCAACTCATCCAAATCATCCAGTACAACAACCAACACTTTATGAAATCATCAACAACATTAAAATGATTATTCATCAATAATCATATAAAATTCACCAAATAATGGCAAATCAATGTATAAACTAAAGCAATGGATCTAAATTGCATAATCATATGAACTAACATAAGAATTTGCCAATATAAGTTGCTAAATTAGATCCTATGGTGATTAAAATGTAAATATACTTACCATGATGTAGATCTTGGTGAAAACAACTAAAAACGATGAAAATAAGACCAAACAACCCATATACTTGATTGAATCCATGTGAGAGATGCTTATCACTCACTAATTCTTCGAATTGACTTAAAATCACTAAAATCTCAATCCAGACAGCGAAGAATGAACCTTAATCTCCTCAATTTGATGCGATCTCTCTTCACTTGATGTTGATCTAGCTTTGCTTGATGTTAATCTTCAATCTTAACATCTAGATCTAGAATTTTAATGGTGGAAAGGTGTATTTGATTGAGCAAGGAGGATCACGAGCTCAACCAAGTGAGAGAATGAAGAAAGTAAACTATCCTCAATGCCTCCAACCCTTATTTATAGCCCCACACCAGCCCACTAATGGGACACTCCAAATCATCCCATCAATGGCATGTAAAACCTTAATAGAAATTGTTCAACATTAAAACAATGATTCCACCCAAACCGCTGAACCAAATCTTTAGTGTGACCACTCTACGGAATCGGCAACACCATTTCCTTTCCAATGAAATCGATCTCAACAACTGATTTGATCCCAGCAAAAAGTTATGCCATGTACAAAATTGACAAGGGTAAAATGATCACAAATAAAATTGGTAAAAATTATGGACATGTCTCACATCCTCATAAACAACATATAAAAATATGACAATGATCCAACCCTCAGGGAATTAAATAAAAATATTTTACAATCCTTCGATACATAAAATGCGGTTTGTTACATTAATGCTTAAATGTACATAAACAATAAATAAATAACTGTAATGAACAACCATCATCCACGAAGCAATTATAGTGTAACGTTCCGAATTTTAGTGATTTAATAATTAATTAATTTAATGAGTTTAATTTACTAGTTTGATAATTTAAATGGTTTGAATTCGAATATTTTGAATATTTATTAATATATATAATGGGATAATAATATATTTATTTCCGGGATAGTCAGACATAGTCGAAATTTCAATATTTTGTGAATTAGATAATATATGATATTTAATTGAATTAAGATTTGATTTATAATAACGAATATATTATTTAAACGATAGTTTGAACATATTAATTATAATATAATTTAAATCGAGCTCGTAACGCTACGGTAGTTCGTAATTCGACGATTTGAATTTTAACTTAGTGTGCAGGATTCGTTTTAAGTTGGATTTTTTGAGACAAGAAACGTTCGAATCTAATTAACTGTATCTTTGTAATGGAAGTGAAAAATCAAGATTTCGTCTTATAGATTTTGAGTTATGTCCAAATTAAATTTCCAGAAAGTCGCTATGGAACGTTTATAAACCGTAACGATTTATTTATTATAATAAATTATTTGTTTCTAATTTGGAAAAGATTTTCATGACGTGTTGTTAATTTAATTTATATAATTTTTCTGAAAAATTTAATCTGGAAAATATGCAACTTTTTGTTTAACGTAATTTGCACCCTATATCATTGGGTTTGAGATTCTACAATATAAGTAAATTATCTATTTTATTATATTTTTGGGATTGTGGCACACCGTTCGACACAGTCATATTTTTATTTTTGACCGTAACAGCCCGAACATGAATGGAATTTTTCATAGTAGGGTATGCAATACTGTATAATTTAAACAAACTATTTTTATTCAATAGTTAATAGGAATTGGTGCTACGCTCGACGATTTCATGGTTTGATGTTTGTGATGTGTACTCTGCTTATATTGAACTAAATGGCAGTAAGACACATTTTTGCTTTTAGTTCGTTTGTTTCCTTTGTGTCGAAGTTTACCTTGCCATGAAGTAACGTCTTCTTTTCAAGGAAAGAAAATGTATTAGCTGTCCTTGAACCAACCTACCTAACATAAATCATAGCACGAATTGTCACCTATCTTTTTCATGCAGATCTATAATTTCTTTTTCCAATATATGCATGCCTAAGTTAAACTAGGATAGCTCAGCTACCATTTGCCTATTCTAATCTACCTCCTCTAGTTTGTCAGTTGGTCTGTATCCTCACATCATGCACGGCTACCCTAGTTTATAGACCCGAAACTTCATTCCAAAGAAACAACAATCTACCCTATTCTGTTGCTATATAAATACGTGTTGGCTAAGTAAAATCATGCTTTTAAATATACACAGGCTTTATTTGTGTTTTCCTTCAGCAAATGAACCGCTAAAGTTTTGTTTTTGTAATGGCAATAAAAAATAATTTAAATTCAAATAAATACTTCATGAAAAAACCCACAATAAACATATTTGAAATCCCACCAAGATTCTCTTCGAGCTTGTATGTTTTTCATGCAGTTCGATGCTATGTATTTCGAATAGAAAAGCCAACCCAAGACATAGAGTTAACACTTTTGGAAAGACACAAGTTTTGATCTGTGAAATAAATATATATCTAGGGTTCGTGAGTTCAATTCGCATCCATTGGCAAAGGTAGAGGGAGCTCGACACAAATTAACGAAGATCACCTGTAGCTAGGCACTGTCCAAACGTGATTTGGAAGATGAGCGAGGAAATGATGTTGTCGATTGGAGAGGGAGGCTCCCTGGCAAAGAAATAGGTTGGTCATTTTTATTTGAAGTCTCGTGGACAAAATATGGGTGCGGTGGTGATGCAAAGTTCGGCTATGGTGGAATGAATAAATACTTAAGAGTGGGTTATTTTTTTAGGGAAGATGGAGATACGGTCTAGGTTTGAAGTGGGGGGATGGGCCGAGGAGAATCAATGCTGAGGCCCAGTTTATATTTTTATATAAAAGAAAAAAAGGAAAAGTCCATACATGGTTACGTGAATCAGCAAGGAAAGTTTGTAATGAGAATTCACAGCGTGTCCAGAAGCAGGAGTTCGGTTGCAAAAGGGAAAAGGTAAATGGACGGATATATTATAGGTTGAAAACGTGGATTAGCTTTTTAACTAAGGTTAATAAATTAATGTATATACATATATATAATATCGAACTTATTTTATTTAATTAATTATATGCATACTCTAAATTAAGTGTATGAAGTTCACTTTGAACTTTTCAAATAAGATCTTAACGTTTCATACTTCCAGCTATAGTAAATCGTGATTAGGCAGATTAAATAAGAAACTAAGATTTAATTATAATCATATCACTTAAATCAATATAATTTGTAAGATTTATATCACTTCCATACGTGGTCAGAATTATGAACTGTAACGACCTGGATTTTTCAACCATTTGAATTCGAATATTTAAATATATTTTAAAAATGTATATGAATTATTTATGGATTTTAATATCGAATTCATTAATTAAATGACGATTGATCATTTATATTTATATTTATATTAAAACGAACTCGAAATGTCGCAGTAGTTCATAATATTGAGTTTTGAACTTTAATTGATTATACAGAATCCGTTTTAAGTCGAAATTCTATGAAACAAGAAACGTTGGAATCGAATTGTTGATAATTTTCTAATGAAAAAGAAAAATCGGAATTTTATTGTATATATTGTAAGTTATATGAAAATCATATTTTGAAATAGTAGCTATGGAAATCATTTATAAATTATCACGTTTATTTAATTTATTTTAAAAGGAATTTCCATATATTTGGATATCGTTTAACTTGAAAATTCTAGTGTTGAGTTATAATTTCATATGGGTTCAATTTGAAGTCATTTATTATATTATTTGGATATATTCGATAATAATAATTTATTATTATTATTTAATTTAATTATTTTAGATTTAATTCATAATATTTTATCGATATTATATAAGCGTTAAAAATATTTGTTTTTCAAATAACATCCGTTTTCGACAAAACGAATTTTATTGGAATAAGTATAATTAGTTATTGCTAGTTTTCCAGTTTGTGGCCAATTGGAGTTATTTTACGAGCGGACGATATTTTAACCGTGAACCAATGAAATAATTCGAAATTAAAATAAGCTGTTTTTCTAAACAGAGTCGGAATTTGACCAAACTAATTTTATTGGGACCGTAACGTTAAGACGTAGCAGCACATCAATTTTCACTACGTTTGGAGATAGTATGTGGCGGTACGAACATTAAACGTATAATACACATAGTATTAATTCGACTATAATAATAATAAAACAAAAATAATTAACAAATCAAATCTCTTTTCCTTGCTGGCCACACAACTCTTTACTTGGCAGGCAAACAATTCTCACCATAATCCCCAAGTAAACGTGCCTCTTAGGGTGTCTTCCCTTATATAAACACCATCCCATTCCCATTTTCCTCTTTGCAAACTTATACTTCATTTTCAAACAAAAATTCTTATCGCTCGATCTGCTGAGTATTAAGTCGACGCTCCAACTGAAGAAAGGTAGGAAAGAAATAGGGGGACTCACGTCTAAAGTCTAGTGAGGCGCGGTGGCGGTGGTGGTAGACATTTTCAGATCCGGTTTGTTATTTATTGGTAGCAATTCAATTTGAATTTTTATAAAATCATTGAATCTGAACTAGAGTTGGTGACCTAAAGAAAAGATGAAGTCTGGGTCAATGCGGATCTAGTGGAGGTGGTGCGGTGGTGTCCGACATCCTGGTGGCGGCGTTAGAGGAGTTTGACGACAGTAGTTTTTAATTTTGGGTGCATTCAAATTTTGATTTTTTAAAAATCAAGGAGGCCAAATTGGAGAATGTGGTCTGAAGGATAAAGGGGCGCTGGTGCGTGCCGGATCTAGTGGTGAAGGCGCGGTGGCATATGGCACGGTGGCGGCGACCCAGTTCGTCATTAACCGGAAAGCATGACATTCCATGTTTTACTGTTTTTTGGGGCCTACAGGGACCATTTCGAAGCGAGGGGTGTCGGAGGTTGGAGCTGGGAGGTCGGCGGTTAGGGAGGTGTCGGAGTTGGTCGGTCCAACGCTGGGTTTCATCGGCGGAGGCAGTTTGAAGTACTGGCAGCAGTCCGTGTTTTTCAGAAAGGAAGTAGTCCGTGTTTTTTTGAGTTAGTGGGGCCTACGGGTGGTGGAAGACGGTGAGGCAGGTCGGGATCGGAAGGCCAGAAGGCGGCGGTCTGGTTGGTGGCGGGGCTCTAAGTCCGGTGGTGAAAGTGATTACAATGGTGGTTTTAAAATGGGAAGGTGTTCGCGTTAGTAGGTAGATGAAGACATCAGGTGTATTTTTACAAATAGGAAGAAGACTACTGAATGGTTTGGGTTCCGTTTTTAAGTAGGACATGGGTTTGAAGAGGCTTATGGGCCAGTGGGCCTCGAAAAAAAAATAAAGAAATTATTATATGGATAAAAGGATTGAAGGGATAAAAGAAAAGATGGGAGCTTTGTTTGCAACAAAAGAAATCAGATGTGTGGTCCAACATGGAGGAAGGAAACGCAATGCAAAGTGGGTATCAAATTGAGTCGGGTATGTTAAAGGTTATTTCATGTAGTGAGTTTAATTATTTATTAACTAAGGTTAATTAGTTTTTAAGTAAGAATTAATTATTTGAAAGAAAAAAAACCATGAACTTATAATAATTATAACTTGATCAGTCATTACCAGATTTTAACAAAACAAGGAACGTCGGGATCATATCAACGAGTACAACATGATGAAGCTGGTCTGGTTAGCAATGGAAGCTACCTGGATTTTTAAATAAAATTAAACAACTGTTTTATTTTATTTAAAATAAACTGGTTCTAACCAACGAATCCAACCAAGGTGAGTTAAACTCACTCAGTGTCCCACTTATATTTTATGTAAGTCAGGTTTTAATATTTGTGTGCTATGGTTGCTATTTATTGACTGATTGACAATTGTTTGGTTATTTGTTAAATATTTTCATATTATATAAATTAAACGGTTGTTTAATTTAAAATGAAATAAAATCGTTATTTTAACGATTAATTCCAATAGAGGTAACTTACCTTGTTGGTTACGTTTATAATAATATAAATGTATTTAATTTAAGAATTGGGTGCTTAAATCGTTGTTGTTCGTTGACCGTAGAATATTCATGATATTATATTTGTAACGACCCGGGGAATTTGCGATCCTGGATATCGGCATACAACATTATGTCGACTATTCAAGCATCGGAAACACCGGATAGTCCACGAAAGAAATTAGAGGGTGAGAATAGATAAGGTAGAAACTTAGAATAGAAGAAGAAGAAGATACAACATCATAGTAATACGAATCTCACAGCGGAACGAACAACATATAATAGATAACATATCTTTGAAATAAAATCAGTATATGTATATAATAACATTATCAGAGTACAACACTTACAACACAACGGAATAAACAATAGCTATAAAATCCTGAAGCCTCCTGCTCCAAGCTCTCCAAGTATATCTGTAAAATCCCGACTACTTAACTGCCCGTACAAAATTGGGCACCCAAGAGTTTAGGGAAAACAAAACAAAATAAACTTCGGGTTAGTCATGGGACTGGTATGAGTAAAACAATTTAAACAGTTTAACGATATCTCATAAGACCATGCCGTATAACGGAACAGGTTTTTCCCTTATGAAAATCCAAAGCATTTGATGTAACATCAAAAATCCTTTTGAATGAAATGATAAACTTTATATCAAACTCTTCGATATTATAATAGTGTCTATCAATCACAACTAAATAATCAACTAGTAGAACGCTTTCGTCTCACGTTCTACATATATAGTATACAATCAAAACCGCGAGCACTTATTTTATAATGGGATTCCAACTATGACAAGGTATGGATCCACCTTCTGATCAGTGTACTCTAGAAGCGATACACTGGAGTTCAACAAGAACATCTTGTAACTCGGCCACACATGACCAACCACTCATTTCTCTTGAGTGTATCGAATATATTATCACCTAGGGTTGCTAGCAACATAACCGTTCCCGGGAGACACATAATTGAAAGGAGTAACAAATATGAATATTCTCTAGATGGTGACAATATACCATAATTGTGTGCGGCCCACTTAGCCATGCTGCCTGCCCGATTCTGTCATTTCCCAGTTGATGAGGCTTGAGGTCATAACGTATCTTTTAACATATCACTCCTTCGTTTACTTTGAATGCCACATCGTCATACCCGTTAAATCACAAATTGGTTCCCCCAAAAATACCACGGGTATAAGCTAAGAGAAACGAATTACTTCGCCACCAACGTAAATACGTTTGAAATGATCAACTTACGCGATCTACCAGATATACTATGTGTAATGACCCGTATTCTACACATCATAGGATCGTAGAATATTTATTTCTTTCCCATATGAAGTTGTATGGTCATGTAACTTTGGGAAACATCTATTAGAGTCATTTCCCATGTTCATGATTTTTGTCGATTTTTAAATTACCATTTTGCCCCTAGTTGGTACTGTTTTGGCCATAACTTTTGATTGGAAAGGAATTTTGACTTGAAACCACTTCCAATTGATTCGTTTGAGGGTTTACCTTTCCGTAGAGTGGTCACATTAGCCAAACGGACTTACCGTTTGGGAGATATGGCTGAAACAAGGTTTGGAGTGTGAAAAACTGCTTAACCGGGCCAAATCGGGTGATTAGTGAGTAGGCCCATAACCCATTTCGGGATTAGGGTTATGGGAGGGCTGAAATGAGATGGAGAATCATTCCATTTCAGTTTTCTAGCCTCCACTTATCACCAAGGATCCCTAAAAATGGCCTCCAACCTCTAAATCACCTCCAAATCATCTTTTGGTCAAGGATTTGGCTTAGCAACCCCTAATCAAGGAGGATCTTCACCAAATCAACAAAGGAGCTGCTGTTTGGCATTGAGATTCACATCAAATCAGAGAATTATTTCAGATCTTAGTTTATTTTGTGGCTAAGGTGAGTGATTTGCATAGTTTTACACTAATTATGGCTAATTAGGGGTGATTAGTGTTAATTAGCGAATTTAAACATGATAAAATTCTGGAAAAATATTTATAAGATTCGGAATGATGTTTTAGACCTCTGTTAGAAATTTGGTTCCATTTGGTTAAGTTTTGCTAATCATATCATTAGTTTTGCTTAAAACATGCTTAAAGGGAAATATGGGGTTTTGGTCATGTTTGATCCATTTTGATATGTCATATTGTTGTTTTGGTGTTTGTGGTTGATTCCCTATGTTCCTATGATTGTATGATATGCTTTGTGGTTGATTAGAAGTGTTAGATTGGTCGAAAACGCCGTCGAGAGGCGAGAATAGCTTGCTGAAATGGTGCAGGTTTGGGGTCGAGATAACCGACCAGGGGAGATTTTGACCGACCAGAAATGAAGGAGGGCGACCAACCAGAAATGGTGAAGGAGACCGACCGACCCGAGCTCCAGAATGACCGACCAGGGATGGTGAAGGTTAGACCGACCAGGGAAGGTTTTGACCGGCCAAGAATGAAGGAGAACGACCGACCAGGGATGGTGGAAGTTAGACCGACCAGGGGAGGTTTTGACCGGCCAGGAATGAAGGAGAACGACCGACCAGAAATGGTGAAAGTTAAACCGACCAGGGGGACAAAACCGACCGACCAGGTTTGGTGAAATGCGACCGACCAGGGGGGAAACAAAACCGACCGACCAGGTTTGGTGAAATGCGACCGACCAAGGGGGGAACAAAACCGACTGACCAGTGATGATGAAAACCGACCAGGATGAAAGATGTTTGACCAACCGACCCAAACAAGAAAGAAGACCAATAACCCGAGATGAAAAGGTAGTCCAAATGGAAGTTAGAGCTCAGGATCCCGGAACCAGTTGGGAACCAATGAGTTCACTTCATGGTTGGACTTTGCTGCGGGACGTGTGCTAAGGAGTTGTCGACGTTCATAACTTCGATTCACCACTAAAATTGGATGATGGCTACTTATCAGTGCAGTAGGGTCATTATGACCTGAGGGGCAAAGTGATGGTAGCAAGACTACGTTATCAGTGCAGTAGGGTCATTATGACCTGAGGGGCAAGGTGATGCGTAGTGAGACTATGAGCCAGTGCAGTGGGGTTCTTTTGACTCCATGGGGCAGAGTGGACATAGTAAGGATTAGTAAGGCTATGAGCCAGTGCAGTGGGGTTCTTGAGACTCCATGGGGCAAAGTGGACATAGCGAAGGATTTGTGGCTACGTTATCAGTGCAGTGAAGCCATTTATGACTTCATGGGGCAAAGTGATCGTAGCAAGGAATGTTGGGTGATCGAAGTGGTGAATATCGTATGCTTTATGCACTGAGTGAGAGATGTGAGGATGGATGCTGTGCTTGATTGTTTGCCATCATTATGACATGCACACCTCCCCCACCTCCGTATCCTTACACTGTTTGATATGATACCTTAGAGTGTTGTACAGTATGTAGTGCTAACTCTTTGGTTGCAGGTCCAGGTTCAGGTATGTTTTAGTCTACCTGTTATTGTTCACTTTAGATGCTTATCGCTCATACCAGGCTTTATGTCTGACCCAGAGTTTTATGTCTCCTCTTATTACTCTGGGTGCTCACACGAGCAGACTAGAGACAGGTTAACTGGTGATGTGCGAGTAGCTGATTCGGAGGCGGGTAGGAGGCTTCCACGTATTATATATATATATATATATACACATTCTCCCTGTGTCATTGGTGGTCGCTACTTGGACATGTGTACAACGCACTTTTGGAGTAAATGTCGGTTGGTGCGGGGCGGGCCGTCACACTTGGTATCAGAGCTCTAGGTTGCGTAGTTAACCTAGGGAAAGACACTAGGGAGAGATATTACGTATATGAGAGCGTGTATTTGTGATTACTTTGGTTTTCAAAAGCTATGTATATATACTATTAGTAGTATAAGAATGAAGTCTCACTGCACTAGCACCATTATGGGGTCGTTAATCGTTTCCCTTTTTACAGATTAACGATGAGCCGAGACACGAGAGGTGCTGGTAGAGGGACCAACCAAGGGAATGCCGCTGACATGAGGGCTATGTTTACTAACCTCATGAGAGACATGCTTAGAGAAGTGCAAGGGGCAATTCCTAATCCCGGTGTTGGTGTTGGCCCAGTAGTGCAGGCGCCTAGGGTCGATTTCGCCAAGTTGTGCAAAGATTACACTAACCTTGGTGGGAAGCCGTTCCACGGGACGGAATCGGCCACGGATGTTCAGGACTGGATGGATAGCTGTGACCGTATCTTTGATGACTTGGGTCTCGAGGATGCGATGAAGAGAAGGCTAGCGTCTCGTCAGCTGCAAGGGCGAGCGATGAATTAGTGGAATGCCATTAGAACAGCTACTCCAGAGGATCAAGTTACTTGGAATCAGTTCAAGGCTCGCTTTAGCGAGAAGTTTATTCCCGCTGCCCAGAAGTCAGTGTTGTTCAAGAGGTTCTTGGAACTTAAGCAGAACGGAAGGGTAGTTTCTGATTATATTGCTGAGTTCGACACCTTGTCGAAGTATGGGCTGTCTCTCATTGATACTCCTGAGAAGAAGAATGAGAAGTTCATTACTGGTCTGGATGGGTACTTGGGGGAAAGGCTTATCAATCACATCGATGAGACTTTTGAATCGATTGTGGGGAAAGCTTTGAGATCAGAGAGTCTTTACCCTAAGTCAAAGACTGAGGCTGCATCTGCAGAAGGGCCAAAGCCGCAAGCAGGCGGTGGGAGCAAGAATAACTCTCAGAATAAGAGGAAGCAGGACCAATCTAAAGGAGGCCAGAAAAAGAGCAAGAAGGATGTTGAGTGCTTCAGTTGTGGAAAGAAGGGCCATTATGCTAAAGAATGTCGGGCCAAGCCAGCGGAAAGGAAGTGCTACAACTGTGGCCAAGTGGGACATCATAAGGATAAGTGTCCGCAACCTCTTAAGGAGAAGCAGATTGTGAAAGCAATTGCTATTGATGCTGTTCCTTCTTCGTCGAATGCCCCAACTACGGCGGAGAAAGGAAAGAATGTTGTTATTCAAGGTATGCTTTCTATTTATGATATACCAGTTCGAGTTTTGTTTGATACTGGGGCTTCCCGTTCCTTCATATCTAGTGACCTGGTAGATAGGTTGGGACTGGAACCCGAGATAGTCGATAGACCATTGATAGTGACGAACCCGATTGGTGGTTCGACTAGCCTTAGTATGATTTGCAGGAATTTGGTCTTATCGAGTCATGGATGTATGTTTGTATGTGATTGCTTTGTTTTGGGCTTTACTGGGTATGACATTATATTGGGAGTCGATTGGCTCCAAAGATACGGGGTGGTGGTAGACTGTGAGGGCTTTTTGGTGACAGTGAGGGCGGATGATGGGCGGAGGGTAGTGTTTGGTAGCCTACCTAGTGATGGGGTTATGGCTAGTTTTGTAAATTCCCTCGACATCCCGCAGGATGAGTTGTCAGATGTGCCCGTGGTTGGCCAGTATCCGGACGTCTTCGAGGAGGTGACCGGGCTTCCACCACACCGAGAGATTGAGTTCCGTATTGATTTAGTGAAAGATGCCAGACCTATAGTGATGCCACTTCGTCGTATGGCACCAAGGGAGCAGCGAGAGCTCGGGGTGCAAGTCAGCAATCTTTTGAAGAAGGGATTTATTAGAAGGAGTGTCTCCGAGTGGGGAGCACCAGTTGTGTTTGCCACTAAGGCAGATGGTTCCCTTCGTTTGTGTGTGGACTATCGCGAGTTGAATAAGGTGACGAGGAAGAATAAGTATCCTCTACCGCAGATAGATGATTTGTTTGATCAGCTGGAAGGAGCTAGAGTGTTCTCCCAATTGAACCTCGCGACAGGATTTCATCAGCTTCGAGTAGCAGATGAGAGTGTTCCGAAAACGGCATTTAGGACGCCGTCTGGATTTTATGAGTGGTTGGTTATGCCATTTGGGTTGACTAATGCACCAGCCTATTTTGTGGATCTTATGAATCGAGTATTCAGAGATCAGTTGAATAAGTTTGTTCTTGTGTTCGTAGATGATATCCTTGTTTACTCAAGGACAGAGGAGGAACACAAGGGACACTTGAGGATAGTGATGGAGGTGTTGAGAAAACACCAATTGAAAGTGAAATTCTCCAAGTGTCACTTTTGGAGAAGGGAAGTGAGATTCTTGGGTCATGTTGTTTCAGAGAATGGTATTGCCGTGGACGCTGCGAAGGTGGCTACGGTACAGGATTGGTCTACACCCAAGAATGCAACAGATGTAAGAAGTTTCTTGAGATTAGCTGGATATTATCGTAAGTTTATCCGGGACTTCTCCAAGATTGCAGCACCGTTGACTCAGTTGACTAAGAAGAATCAGTCCTTCGTCTGGGACGGAGTGTGTGAGGATGCCTTCAAGAGTCTAAAAGAGAGGTTGACGCGTGCGCCAGTGCTAGTCATTCCTAAAGGGAATGAAGAGATGACGGTATACACGGATGCTTGTGGTACCGGACTGGGTGCTGTATTGATGCAAGGAGGCAGGGTTGTAGCTTATGCTAGTCGACAGCTAAAGCTGCATGAGAAGAAGTATCCTACCCATGATTTGGAATTGGCAGCGATTGTATTTGCGCTGAAGATGTGGAGACATTATCTCTTGGGATAAAGATTTGAGTTGTTTACCGATCACAAATCGCTAAAGTATCTCTTCTCCCAGAAAGATTTGAATCTCCGTCAGCAGAGATGGTTAGAGTTTTTGGCTTCGTATGATTTTGATATCGCGTATACATCTGGGAAGTGTAATGCGGTAGCCGATGCCTTGAGTAGAAGACATGCCAGCTTAGGGGCAATGTTTCTTGAATGGAAGCAACTGGAGTATATCGCGGGGTTTGATTTCAGACCAAGGTGCGAATTAGATCCAGTCATGCTAGCAAGTTTGACGATCAGACCCACTTTGATGGAGCGGATTGGTTCCAGCCAGAGGGACGATCCTAATCTATTGGAAATCATCTCCAAGTTAGAAATGGGTATCGATGAGGAGATGAATGTGTATGGGCTTGATCGAGATGGATGGCAAAGAAAGAATGGAAGATTAGTTGTGCCCAACGTGAATGGTTTGAGAGATGAAGTGCTTAGAGAATGTCATCACTCAAAACTGACTATGCATCCCGGTGGTAATAAGATGTATCGAGACATGAGACAGACTTACTACTGGGAAGGGATGAAAAGAGACGTTGGAAAGTTTATATCCAAATGCATGAATTGCCAGCTAGTTAAAGCCGAGCAAAAGAAGCCTAGTGGGTTGTTGCAACCATTAGAAATTCCCGAATGGAAATGAGAGCAAGTTTCGATGGATTTCATCGATGGCCTACCAAGGACTAGATCGGGATATGACAGCATTTGGGTAATTGTGGATCGATTGACTAAGAGCGCAAGATTTATACCAGTCAAATCGACTAGAACGACAACCAAGTTGGAAGAATTGTATATGAAGTGGGTAGTGAGATTTCATGGAGTACCCAAAAGCATTGTGAGTGACCAAGACCCGTTGTTCACTAGTGGGTTTTGGAAGAGCTTACAAGAGGCTCTAGGGTCAAGATTACATTTCAGTACCGCGTATCATCCTCAGACCGACGGTCAAACGGAGAGGGTGAATCATATATTGGAAGATCTCTTGAGAGCTTGTATATTGGATTTTGGTGGATCATGGGATGACCATTTGCATCTAGTAGAGTTTGCATATAATAATAGCTACCAATCCAGTATCGGTATGGCTCCATATGAAGCTTTGTACGGAAGACCGTGCAACTCACCATCATGTTGGATAGAGACTGGCGAGAAGTTTGTGCTTGGACCAGATGTGGTGAGGGAAACTTCAGATAAGATTAAGGTCATTCAACAACGAATGAAAGCTGCTCAAGATAGGCATAAGAGTTATGCCGATAAGAGGAGAAGAGACTTGAAATTCTCCGTTGGTGACTTGGTGTTCGTCAAGATCTCTCCGTTAAAGAGTGTGATTCGATTTGGCAGGAGAGGCAAGTTGGCACCAAGATTCGTTGGCCCATTCCCTGTTCTTGAATTAGTCGGGAATTTGGCATATAGAGTTGGCTTACCAGAGAAGATGGGGGGAGTTCACAATGTATTTCATGTTTCCCAACTAAAGAAATTCGTTCACGACTCAGATGTGACTATTTCACCTGATCAGTTAGAGGACTTCGAAGTGGAACCCGAGGCAGTTGGGAACCGCAAGCCGATTCGTATTGTGGGACATGATACGAAGCAACTTCGAAGGAAGGCGGTGAAGCTAGTCAAGGTTCAGTGGGGCGAGAACGAGAATGATTGTACTTGGGAGACAGAGGAGAGCATTAGGAAGGCATATCCAGAACTCTTTGCCTGGTAAGATTTACTTTGCGATTTAGTTATTCCGCATGCTAGGATAGACTTATTCACTTGTTTTGCATGTTTGATGGTTGTTTTATGATTGATAGGCATGCGGGAACCCTTGTGTGTGTTTTGATTAGGGAATTTCGGGGGCGAAATTTCTTAAGGGGGGGAGAGTGTAATGACTCGTATTCTACACATCATAGGATCGTAGAATATTTATTTCTTTCCCATATGAAGTTGTATGGTCATGTAACTTTGGGAAACATCTATTAGAGTCATTTCCCATGTTCATGATTTTTGTCGATTTTTAAATGACCATTTTGCCCCTAGTTCGTACTGTTTTGGCCATAACTTTTGATTGGAAAGGAATTTTGACCTGAAACCACTTCCAATTGATTCGTTTGATGGTTTACCTTTCCGTAGAGTGGTCACATTAGCCAAACGGACTTACCGTTTGGGAGATATGGCTGAAACAAGGTTTGGAGTGTGAAAAACTGCTTAACCGGGCCAAATCGGGTGATTAGTGAGTAGGCCCATAACCCATTTCGGGATTACGGTTATGGGAGGGCTGAAATGAGATGGAGAATCATTCCATTTCAGTTTTCTAGCCTCCACTTATCACCAAGGATCCCTAAAAATGGCCTCCAACCTCTAAATCACCTCCAAATCATCTTTTGGTCAAGGATTTGGCTTAGCAACCCCTAATCAAGGAGGATCTTCACCAAATCAACAAAGGAGTTGCTGTTTGGCATTGAGATTCACATCAAATCAGAGAATTATTTCAGATCTTAGTTTATTTTGTGGCTAAGGTGAGTGATTTGCATAGTTTTACACTAATTATGGCTAATTAGGGGTGATTAGTGTTAATTAGCGAATTTAAACATGATAAAATTCTAGAAAAATGTTTATAAGATTCGGAATGATGTTTTTGACCTCTGTTAGAAATTTGGTTCCATTTGGTTAAGTTTTGCTAATCATATCATTAGTTTTGCTTAAAACATGCTTAAAGGGAAATATGGGGTTTTGGTCATGTTTGATCCATTTTGATATGTCATATTGTTGTTTTGGTGTTTGTGGTTGATTCCCTATGTTCCTATGATTGTATGATATGCTTTGTGGTTGATTAGAAGTGTTAGATTGGTCGAAAACGCCGTCGAGAGGCGAGAATAGCTTGCTGAAATGGTGTAAGTTTGGGGTCGAGATAACCGACCAGGGGAGATTTTGACCGACCAGGAATGAAGGAGGGCGACCAACCAGAAATGGTGAAGGAGACCGACCGACCCGAGCTCCAGAATGACCAACCAGGGATGGTGAAGGTTAGACCGACCAGGGAAGGTTTTGACCGGCCAGGAATGAAGGAGAACGACCGACCAGGGATGGTGGAAGTTAGACCGACCAGGGGAGGTTTTGACCGGCCAGGAATGAAGGAGAACGACCGACCAGAAATGGTGAAAGTTAGACCGACTAGGGGGACAAAACCGACCGACCAGGTTTGGTGAAATGCGACCGACCAGGGGGGAAACAAAACCGACCGACCAGGTTTGGTGAAATGCGACCGACCAAGGGGGGAACAAAACCGACTGACCAGTGATGATGAAAACCGACCAGGATGAAAGATGTTTGACCAACCGACCCAAACAAGAAAGAAGACCAATAACCCGAGATGAAAAGGTAGTCCAAATGGAAGTTAGAGCTCAGGATCCCGGAACCAGTTGGGAACCAATGAGTTCACTTCATGGTTGGACTTTGCTGCGGGACGTGTGCTAAGGATTTGTCGACGTTCATAACTTCGATTCACCACTAAAAATGGATGATGGCTACTTATCAGTGCAGTAGGGTCATTATGACCTGAGGGGCAAAGTGATGGTAGCAAGACTACGTTATCAGTGCAGTAGGGTCATTATGACCTGAGGGGCAAGGTGATGCGTAGTGAGACTATGAGCCAGTGCAGTGGGGTTCTTTTGACTCCATGGGGCAGAGTGGACATAGTAAGGATTAGTAAGGCTATGAGCCAGTGCAGTGGGGTTCTTGAGACTCCATGGGGCAAAGTGGACATAGCGAAGGATTTGTGGCTACGTTATCAGTGCAGTGAAGCCATTTATGACTTCATGGGGCAAAGTGATCGTAGCAAGGAATGTTGGGTGATCGAAGTGGTGAATATCGTATGCTTTATGCACTGAGTGAGAGATGTGAGGATGGATGCTATGCTTGATTGTTTGCCATCATTATGACATGCACACCTCCCCCACCTCCGTATCCTTACACTGTTTGATATGATACCTTAGAGTGTTGTACAGTATGCAGTGCTAACTCTTTGGTTGCAGGTCCAGTTTCAAGTATGTTTTAGTCTACCTGTTATTGTTCACTTTAGATGCTTATCGCTCATACCAGGCTTTATGTCTGACCCAGAGTTTTATGTCTCCTCTTATTACTCTGGGTGCTCACACGAGCAGACTAGAGACAGGTTAACTGGTGATGTGCGAGTAGCTGATTCGGAGGCGGGCAGGAGGCTTCCACGTATTATATATATATATACACATTCTCCCTGTGTCATTGGTGGTCGCTACTTGGACATGTGTACAACGCACTTTTGGAGTAAATGTCGATTGGTGCGGGGCGGGCCGTCACACTCTGTCAGACATTCGTCCATACAGGTCGTCCTGGGACAGGACAGACCGAAGGCACCATTCTGTAAACAGGACAGCCCTTGCATAACTCTGTCTTCAATTATCTTCATCATATTTGATCGCAACGCTAATGCCATATGGAGTGGTTTTCAGATAATATATCTGATCCCGGTCTCTCCGTATTGACAACGGAAATGGTCAAAAACTTTGGTAGTCGGTGATTTAACTATCAAAGGAAAACATGTGTGCAACAACGACATTATTTCCAGATGGAAATTCTATCGATCAATCATCAATCAACATTTATTCATTTCCCCATTTCTTGTTTCCATATATTCATCAAATCCTTATTTTCTAATTTTAGAAAATATACTTTATTAACTTTGGAAAACGTTTGCATTTCTGATTCACGCATCAATATATTCCTACCTCTATCAGTCTCTAACTGTAATCTAGTAAGATAACAACCCCCTACGTATTAACCCCGAAGGCCGAAACCAACATCGGATCGATACCCAGAAAGTCATTCAATTCAACTAATTTCCAGTAGGTTCTAATTTCAGTAATTCCATATAAATTCGTAATTCAAACCCCAAATTCCTTTATAATATTTTGTTTGCAAAATATTTACTTTAAATCAATATAATGTTATTTCCGTGTGCGAAGCACGGGTCTAAACCTTCCTAATGTAAAATTCTATTCATTTTCCAAATATTTTCTTAATTTAATTCTATTTACTTTCCAAATATTTATTCCTTTTATAATATTTTATTTTCCCAAAAATTCCTTTTCTATTTGGTTTACAAATATTTCCTTTTTTATAAAAATCATTTGATTCTATATAAATATAATTTATCTCCAATATACACATTGAAAAATCCCCTTTTAAATTCCAGCAATATATATGGTATTTAAAATAACAAATAACAATGATCGATATCATTCAAACACACATAATCAACAACAGATTATATATCACATCATATATTACAATATATGAAAACAGTAAAATAAATGTTGAGGAATCCAGTTGGATCCCTCCAACCTGTTTCCCTGCATCCACAGATGTTACACAATATAACTCACATCAATTTCAGTTCAATAAGAAATATTCTGATAACAGAATCAATATATTTTTAAGGATTTATATATATTTATATATATAATTTCAACCAACTGACAGCAGTTCATCCAAACAGTCAACACACAACCATTAACCAATATTTATCAGTTCAAAAAATTACGTTATAAAAATATAAACTGTTCAGAGTTAGTGAGATTTACTCACATTGGACGATCATCATTAATAACGATAACCATCGCTTGATTCAGATGGACAATTTATTTTGCTATAAATTGTAACGAGCCCCAATTCACTCCTAGTCAGTTTCAGTGTGTAGCCATCGTTCATACGATCCCAACGAATCGTGTTTCGTTGGATTTCGATAACATACGAATAAGTTATCACGTTCACAAGTTAATGCGTTATTTAATTAAATTAAATAAAAACAATTCAAGAATAAAATGGGCCTCACACTAAACAATCGGCCCAATTCCTCTTTGATTACCCAGACCCGCCTCCCTTACCTTTTTTGTAACGTCCCGCATTTTTCAGCGATATAATTAATTTATTTAATTATATAAATAGTGATTTAGAATTTAAATGGTCATTGAATTAAATAAGAGTGAATATTTAATTAAAATAATAATTAAATAATATATTTAATTCTGAAATAATCAGATTGGGCTAAAATGGCGATATTGTATGAATGGGGAAATTCAAAATATATAATTCGGTTTAGAATTGAATTAGAACGACGAATATATTTAAATAACGACAGTTTGAATGTATAATTATATTATAATTAAAATTGAGCTCGAAATGGTGTTGCAGTCCGTAATTTGGCGATTCGAACTTTAAACGAATATACAGAAGCCGTTTTAAATTGGATTTCTGTGAAACAAGAAACGTTCAGAGCTGTTGAAGTATATTTTTCTAATGGAATAGAAAAATCGAGATTCCGTAATGTAGATTTTGATTTATGATCAAATCAAAATTTCAAATAATTGCTATAGAATCGTTTATCGACCGTAACGGTTTATTCGATATAACTAGATATCGGATTCGAATATGGACAAGGTTCTTTTGAGACGTAGTGATAATTTAATTTTTATAATTTTACGGTAATTTTTAATTAATTAAATATGCAACTTTTTATTTGGAGTATTTTGCACCCTTAATCAGCGATTTTGGGGTTTCACAATATGAGTTAATCTACCGGTATTATTATATTTTTGGGATCGGGGCACTGAGCTCGACACAACAGTATTTTTATTTATGTCCGTACGCAAGTAGAACTTTACGTGACAGGGTAAGGAGAACTTTTTAAACAATACAGCCCGAAGCTTACGTGTATCTCATACTCTCGCTCATTCTTGGTGGGCACAACGCTACAGCAAACCAAAATCTCACCCTATATAATGTTTTTAACACCAAATCCGTAAGACCTAACTCATTTCCTCCATCAAAAACAAGCCGCAACCAAAATGAAAACAAACCGAGCTCTTCCGTTTTCATGATTCATAGTAAACCCAATACTGGGTGAGATCTCCTCCTTTTCTTTTGATGTCTGGAGCTGCTAATAGGGTCCAACGTGAGGAGCTTTCAGGATTGTTGAAAGGGATGTAGTAGTGGAGTTTGTTTCGGGTTTGGCAGGTTGCGTTTACAGGAGGAGTTGTGGAAATATGGGGGACCAATGCAGCAAGTATTTTCGGATATAGTGGAGCTTTTGTGTACAAGAAGCTAGCGTGATTTATTTTAAAAGGGAGGGAGGAAGATGAGTAACGGTTTGAAGTGGGTGGGTAGTTTTCTAGAACGGTTTGCAAAATTACTGGGGTACACGTTTAAAGGGAGAAGGGGTGTGACGACCCCAAACCCCCGTTCCACGGTGGCAAGGGTAATCTTTGGAATATAACGCATAAACAAATAACAGCGGAACAGAAATAATAAAATACACCTGATAATGTACAAATAATACACTGGATAAACATAATCATCAGAGTTACACAGTATACAGGATCATACTTAATACAAAATACAGTTCAGCTATACATAAATGTCTACAGCCAAATCAAAACATAATATGTACAACGGGAGCTGAACAACATAAAAAGAGATAAATGATAGAATCCATCTTCAGCTCCAGCTATCCAAAATGAGCCTGCTAAAACCAGAATACAAGGCTGCCCGTGTAGAAATAGGGGCACCCGAGTTTGCAAGTGAAACAAACTACGAGTCAGTCATGGGACTGGTATGATAAATCTACTTAACTGGTTAAACAACAATAACAAGGCAAATCCTAGGACCACGCCACTTTCACGGAACGGGTTTACTCCATTGGATTGCCAGTGCTTTAAAACAAGTAAATCTTTTAAACATCACAATGCTTTTTATAAAAATGAAGCCATTATAAGACTCAGTTCCCATAACACAATGCAACGCAAACCGGAGGATAGAGTTTTACCTTATAATGGCCAAAATATGCTTGATACGAATAAAAAAAAGCATTTGATATTATTACTAGTGTTTATATGTTTCAAAAACAATTTCAATCATAAATATCAATCATAGAGGGCATTAATGCCCCATACCATCGGCTCCACACAATCACCGATATATCTGAGGCGCCTCGCAATCCAACAACCACACAGGTGAAAATAATATAAATGTCAGTGCTGCTAGGTCACTGACACCACCCTAGCTAGAAGGAAACACATGTCCTCCCTGATGTCCTCTCCCATTTTTGGCTCATACCGGGGTGTGAGGCTCGCGAATCAACGCTATACACAAAGCTATGCCACACAGGCGGTGCTTTGATCATCAACCACAAGACTTTGCTTTTCAATAAAAGCCTTGATCATTTGCCACTTAGTCATGCCACACAGGAAATTCACACCATGCGACTGATGTCTATCAATATACAACCTCTGATCCCGTACGTCTCAGAGAAGGGTGAAGTAAGGGAATGAATTCCCCTTCATCAGGCAGATGTATATTTAATAGAGATCAATCAACACAGAGCAAAATCCAATGTCAGACACACAGTCCATACAAGTTCGTTCTGGGTCTGAACGAAACCGGAGGCACCTTATACCTCGCATATCCATCGATCTCCAAGTACGTCTGGACGATCACCACTTATTATCTATATCTTGGGATGCCTCCCAATCAAGACATCAGTAATCATCCAAACAATGTGAAGCTCTCCGGTCTTCGACCACCGTCTTCATCATCGACTTCTTATCGTCGATCAATTATTTGAAATGAGATTTAACTCGGCCTTTTCAAATAATTCACGTATATTTAGAATTTAAATCAATTCATTTCAATGGTTAAATTATTCGACATCCATAATTCTTTTCTCTAATGTAATTTTCACGCCAAACACATTCAACCATCAAATATCCAATAAACCGAGTAAATTTGATTTATTTCCATTTCATATCGTTTATAATATTTTATAATGATTTATCGCTATTTTTATTTATTTAAAAATAGCCAATTCCTTCAAACGACGCTTCAGGCCATATGGCGGCCATGGCGCTGTTTTTCTTCAGATTTGATTTACACATATCTGAAAATCCAACCATTGGATCTTTACAAATTTTATATCATTAGAAAGATCTTTTCAAAACGAATCCAACGGTTCCAGTTTTGGGAAAATCCGACGGTCGGATCTCCCGGTACAATCGTTTGAAGTTAAGATTTCAAAATATGAACTGCAGCGTCGTTATTCGATTTATTTTAATTATATTCATATATATATATATAAATATAATCGATACTGGCGCTGTTTTTCTTCAGATTTGAATCAAACATTCCAGACAATCCAACCGTTGGATCTTTGCAAAGTTGGTGTTGTTGGAAAGATATTTCCAAAGCGAACCCAACGGTTTCGGTTTCGGGAAAATCCGATGGTCGGATCTCCCGCAATAATCGTTTCAAAAAACTGTTTCAAACTACAAACTGCAGCTTCGTTATTCGATTTATTTTAATTATATTCATATATATATATATATAATTCATTCTTCGATTTCAAAACCATATTCATTTCACACATTTGATAAAAACGGTATTTTTATCCAACAGCTATTTATTTCAATACATCACTATTTTTAACAATTCATATGTCTAATAAAAATGTAATTTTTATTATAAAACAATTTATTTCAAAACACGATTATTTTATATAGTTCATACATAAGGTAAAAAAAATGTTATTTTTTCTCTTTCAAAGAATTTATTCAACACATGAATTTCTATTCAACACATGAATTTTTCTATAGTTTATATATATAATAAAAATGTGATTTTTATTGTTAAAACAATTTATTTTAAAACACGAACAATTTAGATAATCTATATATGTGATAAAATGTTATTTTTATCTTTCAAAGAATCTATTCAACACATGAATTTCTATTCAACACATGAATATAGTTTCAACACATGAATATGGTTTCAACACATGAAAATAATTCTAACACATGAATATTATTGAAATTTTCGACAGCATAATGGCAGGGTAGTTAAAACCGGCACCGTCCCTAGTACGGCTCCTTGCTCTACCTTAAAGCCTATGAGACGACCCCAAACCCCGTACTGACGGAGACAAGGGTAATCCTTGGAATATACACATAAACAGATAATAGCAGAACAGAAATAAATAAATATCCTAGATAATGAACAATAGAATATACTGGATAAACGTAATCATCAGAGTTACACAGTATACAGGATCATACTTAGTACAAATACAGTTCAGCTTTACATAAATGTCTATAGCGGAAAACAGACAAAATATGTACAATAGGAGCTGAACAACATAAAAAGAGATAAATGATAGAATCCATTATCAGCTCCAGCTATCCAGAAAAGCCAGCTAAACCTGAATACAAGGCTGCCCGTGTAGAAAAAGAGGCACCCGAGTTTGAAAGTGAAACAAACTACGAGTCAGTCATGGGACTGGTATGAGAAATCTACTCAACACATTTATAATAGGGCTAATCACAGGACCACGCCACTTTCGCGGAACGGGTTTACTCCGTTGGATTGCCAGTGCTTTAAAAACTAATTATTCTTTTAAACATCGCAATGCTTTTTATAAAAATGAAGCCATTATAAGACTCATTTCCCATCACACAATGCAACGCAAACCGGAGGATAGAGTTTTTACCTTATAACAGCCAAAATATGCTTGATACGAATAAAACAAAAGCATTTTATATTATTACTAGTGTTTATATGTTTCAAAAACAATTTCAATCATAACTATCAATCATAGACGGCATTAATGCCCCCATACCACTATGTCGCCATATATAGGTATACAATCAAAACCGCACAGTCATGTATTTGGAAATTGGATTTCCGTCATGAACCAAGGAAAAAGATAGTCCTTACCGACTTCGAGACTCTCTAGCCCAAGCCTCCGGAACAGCCGCAACTGCCCCTTGGATCGTCAGGGCCGGTCCACCGATGTGGATTAAAATTCCTGAACAATACGTTTCCCCACCCTTTGGGGCGTAAATGAGCCAACGAATGCCTCCATCGGACCCGGATCGTCCGATCAAACCGAGGCGCCTCGCAACAACAACAACCACATAAGTCAAACTCATCAGGGCATGTAAAACCACTGACGCCACTTCTAACTAGAAAGAAACGCATGTCCTCCCTGAGGTCCTCTCCCGTTTCTGGTTCATACCTGGGTGTGAGGCTCGCGATTTCACGTTATACACAAAGCTACGCCACACAGGCGGTGATTTGATCATCACCACAAGACTTTGCTTTTTCAACAGAAGCCCTAATCACTACATCTTAGCATTCCACACAGGCAATTCACACCGTGCAACTGATGGCTATCAATCACATAGAATAAATTCCAATGTCTGGCACACTGTCCATTTGCAAGTCCGTTCTGGGTCTGAACGAAACCGGAGGCACTAAATACCTCGCAAATCCATCGATCACCACGTACGTCTGGACGATCACCACTCATTATCCATATTTCGGGATGCCTCCTAATCAGGACCTCGGTTACCATCCAAACGAGGTTAAGATCTCCGGTCTTCGACCACCGTCTTCGTCTTCGATTTCTTATCGTCGATTCAGTTATTCAGAATGGGATAAACCCGTTCTTTCTGAACAACTCGCGTATATAATAAACAAGTGCAACACTAACATACACACGCATCATTTCAATTCATTAGTCACTAACCGTCAATCAGTAAGAGAACGATTTCCCAAATATTAACCCCGAAGGCCGAAACCAACATCAGATCAACAACCAGGAAACCATTCGACTTAACCAACCTTTAGTTAATTTCTAAATCACATCCATATCGTTTATAATATTTTATAACGATTTATCGCTATTTTTATTTATTTTTAAAATAGCCAATTTATTCAAAACGACGCTTCGGGCCATAACTCGGCCGTGGCGCTGTTTTTCTTCAGATTTGATTTACATATATCTGAAAATCTAACCGTTGGATCTTCACCAAATTTACATCATTAGAAAGATCTTTTCAAAACGAATCCAACGGTTCCAGTTTCGGGAAAATCCGATGGTCGGATCTCCCGGTATAATCGTTTGAAGTTTCGATTTCAAAATACGAACTACAACGTCGTTATTCGATTTAATATAATTATATATATATATATATATATATATATATATAATCGATTCTGGCGCTGTTTTTCTTCAGATTTGAATTAAACATTCCAGACAATCCAACCGTTGGATTTTTACAAAGTTGGTGCCGTTGGAAAGATATTTCCAAAGCGAACCCAACGGTTGCGATTTCGGGAAAATCCGATGGTCGGATCCCTCGGTATAATCGTTTGAAATCACGATTTCAAAATACGAACTGCAGCATCGTTATTCGATATATTTCAATTCTATTTATATATATCGATTCTTCGATTTCAAAACTATATTCTTTTCATACATTGGATAAAAATGATATTTTTATCCAACTGTCTTCTATTTCAATACTTCACTATTTTTAACAATTCATGTATATAATAAAAATCTGATTTTTAATGTAAAACAATTTATTTCAAAGCACGACTATTTTATATAGTTAATATAGGTGATAAAAATAGGATTTTTGTTATAAAACAATTTATTTCAAAATATGATTATTTTATACATTTCATATTGATGTTAAAAATGGGATTTTTATTATAAAACAATTTATTTCAAAATATAAATACCATTCAACACATGAATTTCAATTCAACGAATGAATATCGATTCAACACATGAAGGTTTTCTATAGTTTGTATATATAGATAAAAATGTGATTTTTATATTTAAAACACGAATACCATTCAACACATGAATTTCAATTCAACGAATGAATATCGATTCAACACATGAAGGTTTTCTATAGTTTTTATATATAGATAAAAATGTGATTTTTATATTTAAAACATGAATACCATTCAACACATGAATTTCAATTCAACGAATGAATATCGATTCAACACATGAAGGTTTTCTATAGTTTGTATATACAGATAAAAATGTGATTTTTATATTTAAAACACGAACACAATTCAATACATGAATTTCAATTCAACGAATGAATATCGATTCAACACATGAAGGTTTTCTATTCAACGAATAAATATAGTTTCAACAAATGGAATTAATTCTAACACATGAATATTATTCAAAATTTCGGCAGCATAACGGCAGGGTAGTTATAACCGGGGTCGTCCCTAGTACGGCTCCTCGCTCTACCTTAAAGCCTCGCAGCTTTTGACAATGGGGAATCATGCATCTAGTTCGCACGCAGGCGGCATGTATATTTATTTCATTTCCACAAACTAATCCTATGTGGTTTCAACCAAATATTTTTACCACAAACGGGTATTTTTCAACCACAAATCAATCAATTCCAACCACAAACAATTATAATCAACAATTCGCTATCAACCAATTTTCACACCAATCACAATCAATAAATATCGTCCATGGTTTGTGGACGAGGGGCGTATATATATAGCATTTCACTTCTATTTCAACACATATATAATTTTTACAACGCATATACAACTTATACATCGAACGTACAACTTATACAATGCTTATACAAGAGGTGTACAACGCTTATTTAACTCATACATCGACTATATAATTTATACATTGTCGTTTTCCATATCGTTTATAAATTTAGAAATCTCACATTGGGTTCCACTCCACCAAAAATAGAAGAAGGCTCAGAAAAATATGCGGTCTCTTCTAGAATGTAGAAGACGTCCACACGGGTCCACTGTCTCTTGTTTCACTGAATTTCGTCAACA
The DNA here is from genome assembly GCA_030737875.1 of Allium sativum. Lineage (NCBI taxonomy): Eukaryota > Viridiplantae > Streptophyta > Magnoliopsida > Asparagales > Amaryllidaceae > Allium > Allium sativum. The sequence continues at coordinate 600,852,659 of CM060916.1, read as the reverse complement.
CACGAAAAAGATATGATTTTTCAAAGTTTGCAACGGTTTAAAGGTGTTAAAACAGTTGAAAATAAAACAAGCCGTATACCTTGCTTCGAGGTTCAAAATTAGGTCAGCGATTATCTCTAAATCCGAGCGACTAGAGGATGATCAGCAGATGCAGCAGCGTAGCGCTTGGGGAGACGCACCTGCGCCAAGGGGTTGGGTCCAGCTCGCAGCTCCGACGAGGGCGGAAATGGCGAAGAGGCGGGCTGACTTCAGGGGCGCGATTCACGAAAAATACTCCACGATTGAGAGAATGGTTGGTATAGATTTGAAGGTGAGGAGGAGTACTACAAAAAGTTGAACTGGGGCAGTGGATTTCGTTGATCGGAGCGGCCAGAAATTGGCCTGGAAGCGGCGAACAGCTTTCCGCCGTCTGTCGAGGGAGAGAGAGAAAGTTTTTTTTCTTTTTTTTTATATAAAAAAAATGATTGGCCGGTGGGTTTTAAAAAGGGGTTTTCTGACACGACCACCAATCTAAACCCAACGACTGTCGTCCCTAGCGTTTTACCCCCATTCCGAACACAATGGGATATGTTTCGTAGGCCCATTCGACGGTTTCAGTCAGTTTTCCTTCAAATTAAAATATAAAACATTTAATATTTGATTTGAACGTACATTTCAATTTGTCAGGGCCACAAACTGAACAGAAAAATTCCAGAAAAATAAATCTGGCTATGTTTTGACGATACGGTCCCAACAAAACTAGTTTCGTCGAATTCTGAGACCGTTTGCAAAAAGGCCCATTTCTGGTCGATCCAATTTAACTATAATTGACCAAAACACGTTTTCCTTTGCCACGCTCGCATACAAGCTTCAAAAATTATGAAATTTGAAACCTAGCAATAACTTCACATCCCGGATCCAACAAAATTGGTTTCGTCGAATTCCGAGGTCGTATGCAAAATGGCCATTTTCATGGGTTATATAAATTCCATAGCGACCTTTCTGAAAATTCATTTGGCCATAACTTTTGCTTTCCGCTATGAAACTTCGATTTTTCAGATTCGTTAGAAAGATATTCTCTAACAGATTTAAATATTTTTGGTTTCACTCAAATCCGTTTTGTTTTTCACCCGGTACAGTCCGACAAAGTTTGAAATGAAAATTTGAAACTGTCGCGCCATTTCAGGCCTTGTTTATAATTAGAATTAATTATATTCGTTTTCAAATGTCGATTCACCCTTACTTTTCATCGCTATTATTTAAAATATTTATTTTAAATATTTAAAATCCATTATTTTAGCCAATTCAAAAAATTTAAATTGGTTCAGATTTTCTAGGTCGTTACAATCTCCCCTACTTAAAACTTTTCGTCCCCGAAAAGGAACAAAGTCGAAAGTGGTTTGATTAATCAACTCTACGTCCAACCTGGCTTCCATTCTCCAATTTTCAGTTTCTGAGAATTTTCAAATTCTTCAAAAATTTGGCTAACACCCGGAATTTCCGAAAAATTTCGCCATAACCTCCTTTGTACGGGGAGGGGTTTGGAAATTTATTGGGCCGTATTAGGTACCCAATAAATCCTATAAAGCATACACATATTTATAGTGATATATTCTGGTGTTTACAGGGGAGCGTGTATAGATAATAACTCCAGAGAATAAATTCTCGTGACCCTGTCAAAGCCTGAGGGAGTGTGTATTTTAAATGCTCCAGAGGATAAATCCTCGTTACCTCGTCCCGTGTGGGAAATAAATAGTCCATGTGCCGTATCTAATGACTAGAGAGACGTGGTTATTGTCAACTCCAGACCCGTGTAGGGTTATTATTAATCTGGCAATTTAATAGTTACAATTTAAATAGTCCATATCAATCATCAGTTCAACCTGTAAAATATAGTCATCGCCATACAAGCCTCTCGCTCGTATGGTAAATCTTCCACCTCGTCACATAAGCTCCAAATGCTCATGTGGTATATGATGAAGTATGCCTATCTTCTGAAGTTTGCCATGTAGTGTATTTCAAAATTAATTGTTACTATCCTATGGCGACATTTATTAATTACACAGAACAACCAGCACTCCACATCCAATGGCATTCACAGGAGTTGATATAATAATATTTCGCATCCAACTCATTAAGGTTTACCTATTTGTCGGGCACGCAAATAAATTCTTTACTCAACAGCTATCCATTTACCTGTTCAAACATATATAATGCACATGTATATATTTCTAACTATTTTTAAAACAGTTCAATGTGTGATTTAATCGAATAAATTCTACAATTCATTCTATTATTGATTAAGTTAACTATCGTTCTAATAATTAAATTAATCAAGTCTACTATCACACAGCACACAACACAAATTACATGATTTTTTACTTTTCAAAAATATATATCTTTTATATATGTTCAAAAATCATATTTCTAAAACCAAACTAGATATATAATCACAAATACGTTATTTATAAACATATAACTCTCAACTCGTTCTGGGGCACTTCTGACCCCATCTCTAACGAGTCATTCTGATTCTGCTAGACTCAAACTAGGACATTACTGATCCTATCTGTATTGAGTTACCCGTCCTAGAACACTACTGGTTCCATCTCTGACGGGTTCGTTAATATGTTATATTCCAGAGCTGAGCTTAACCAAAGCTCTGATACCAAATGAGACGTTACCGCGAAATCTGGTAGGCTTTGCAACCATCCCTTCATCCTCCAGTACAGCAGGTAAAACTTACCGTGGCTCACACTGGTCCCCCATCCCCTTGTTTTACGGCGACCCTCTCGAGTCTCGCGCCTACTGGCGAACCAACGCTCTAAACGGCGACATGTAGAGGTAAGAGTCTCCCGTTCGCCACCAAACCGTGAAGCGAGAATCCCCTTTCATGCGTACCCGGCCTACTCAGGGCCAGTAACAAGGACTGGTTTGAGAAATCTACTCAACACATTTATAATAGGGCTAATCACAGGACCACGCCACTTTTCCGGAACGGGTTTACTCCATTGGATTGCCAGTGCTTTAAAAACAAATTATTCTTTTAAACATCGCAATGCTTTTTATAAAAATGAAGCCATTATAAGACTCAGTTCCCATCACACAATGCAACGCAAACCGGAGGATAGAGTTCTTACCTTATAACAGCCAAAATATGCTTGATACGAATAAAACAAAAGCATTTGATATTATTACTAGTGTTTATATGTTTCAAAAACAATTTCAATCATAACTATCAATCATAGACGGCATTAATGCCCCATACCACTATGTCGCCATATATAGGTATACAATCAAAACCGCACAGTCACGTATTTGGAAATTGGATTTCCGTCATGAACCAAGGCAAAAGATAGTCCTTACCGACTTCGAGACTCTCTAGCCCGAGCCTTCGGAACAGCCGCAACTGCCCCTTGGATCGTCAGGGCCGGTCCATTGATGTGGATTAAAATTCCTGAACAATACGTTTCCCAGCCCTTTGGGGCGTAAATGAGCCAACGAATGACTCCATTGGACCCGGATTGTCCGATCAAACCGAGGCGCCTCGCAACAGCAACAACCACATAAGTCAAACTCGTCAGGGCGTATAAAACCACTGACGCCACTTCTAACTAGAAAGAAACGCATGTCCTCCCTGAGGTCCTCTCCCGTTTCTGGTTCATACCGGGGTGTGAGGCTCGCGATTTCACGTTGTACACAAAGCTACGCCACACAGGCGGTGCTTTGATCATCACCACAAGACTTTGCTTTTCAACAGAAGCCCTAATCACTGCATCTTAGCATGTCACATAGGCAATTCACACCGTGCAACTGATGGTTATCAATCACACAGAATAAATTCCAATGTCTGACACACTGTCCATTTGCAAGTCCGTTCTGGGTCTGAACGAAACCGGAGGCACTAAATACCTCGCAAACCCATCGATCACCACGTACGTCTGGACGATCACCACTCATTATCCATATTTCGGGATGCCTCCCAATCAGGACCTCGGTTACCATCCAAACGAGGTGAAGATCTCCGGTCTTCGACCACCGTCTTCGTCTTCGATTTCTTATCGTCGATTCAGTTATTCAGAATGGGATAAACCCGGTCTTTCTGAACAACTCGCGTATATAATAAACAAGTGCAACACTAATATACACACGCATCATTTCAATTCATTAGTCACTAACCGTCAATCAGTAAGAGAACGATTTCCCAAATATTAACCCCGAAGGCCGAAACCAACATCAGATCAACACCCAGGAAACCATTCGACTTAACCAACCTTCAGTTAATTTCTAAATCACATCCATATCGTTTATAATATTTTATAACGATTTATTGCTATTTTTATTTATTTTTAAAATAGCCAATTTATTCAAAACGACGCTTCGGGCAATAACGCGGCCGTGGCGCTGTTTTTCTTCAGATTTGATTTACATATATCTGAAAATCTAACTGTTGGATCTTCACCAAATTTACATCATTAGAAAGATCTTTTCAAAATGAATCCAAAGGTTCCAGTTTCGGGAAAATCCGACGGTCGGATCTCCCGGTATAATCGTTTGATGTTTTGATTTCAAAATACGAACTGTAGCGTCGTTATTCGATTTAATATAATTATATTTTTATATATATATAATCGATTCTGGCGCTGTTTCTTCAGATTTGAATTAAACATTCCAGACAATCCAACCGTTGGATTTTTACAAAGTTGGTGCCATTGGAAAGATATTTCCAAAGCGAACCCAACGGTTGCGATTTCGGGAAAATCCGATGGTCGGATCCCTCGGTATAATCGTTTGAAATCACGATTTCAAAATACGAACTGCAGCATCGTTATTCGATATATTTCAATTCTATTTATATATATCGATTCTTCGATTTCAAAACTATATTCTTTTCATACATTGGATAAAAATGATATTTTTATCCAACTGTCTTCTATTTCAACACTTCACTATTTTTAACAATTCATGTATATAATAAAAATCTGATTTTTAATGTAAAACAATTTATTTCAAAGCACGACTATTTTATATAGTTAATATAGGTGATAAAAATAGGATTTTTATTATAAAACAATTTATTTCAAAATATGATTATTTTATACATTTCATATTGATGTTAAAAATGGGATTTTTATTATAAAACAATTTATTTCAAAATATAAATACCATTCAACACATGAATTTCAATTCAACGAATGAATATCGATTCAACACATGAAGGTTTTCTATAGTTTGTATATATAGATAAAAATGTGATTTTTATATTTAAAACACGAATACCATTCAACACATGAATTTCAATTCAACGAATGAATATCGATTCAACACATGAAGGTTTTCTATAGTTTTTATATATAGATAAAAATGTGATTTTTATATTTAAAACATGAATACCATTCAACACATGAATTTCAATTCAACGAATGAATATCGATTCAACACATGAAGGTTTTCTATAGTTTGTATATATAGATAAAAATGTGATTTTTATATTTAAAACACGAACACAATTCAATACATGAATTTCAATTCAACGAATGAATATCGATTCAACACATGAAGGTTTTCTATTCAACGAATAAATATAGTTTCAACAAATGGAATTAATTCTAACACATGAATATTATTCAAAATTTCGGCAGCATAACGGCAGGGTAGTTATAACCGGGGTCGTCCCTAGTACGGCTCCTCGCTCTACCTTAAAGCCTCGCAGCTTTTGACAATGGGGAATCATGCATCTAGTTCGCACGCAGGCGGCATGTATATTTATTTCATTTCCACAAACTAATCCTATGTGGTTTCAACCAAATATTTTTACCACAAACGGGTATTTTTCAACCACAAATCAATCAATTCCAACCACAAACAATTATAATCAACAATTCGCTATCAACCAATTTTCACACCAATCACAATCAATAAATATCGTCCATGGTTTGTGGACGAGGGGCGTATATATATAGCATTTCACTTCTATTTCAACACATATATAATTTTTACAACGCATATACAACTTATACATCGAACGTACAACTTATACAATGCTTATACAAGAGGTGTACAACGCTTATATAACTCATACATCGACTATATAATTTATACATTGTCGTTTTCCATATCGTTTATAAATTTAGAAATCTCACATTGGGTTCCACTCCACCAAAAATAGAAGAAGGCTCAGAAAAATATGCGGTCTCTTCTAGAATGTAGAAGACGTCCACACGGGTCCACTGTCTCTTGTTTCACTGAATTTCGTCAACACACGAAAAAGATATGATTTTTCAAAGTTTGCAACGGTTTAAAGGTGTTAAAACAGTTGAAAATAAAACAAGCCGTATACCTTGCTTCGAGGTTCAAAATTAGGTCAGCGATTATCTCTAAATCCGAGCGACTAGAGGATGATCAGCAGATGCAGCAGCGTAGCGCTTGGGGAGACGCACCTGCGCCAAGGGGTTGGGTCCAGCTCGCAGCTCCGACGAGGGCGGAAATGGCGAAGAGGCGGGCTGACTTCAGGGGCGCGATTCACGAAAAATACTCCACGATTGAGAGAATGGTTGGTATAGATTTGAAGGTGAGGAGGAGTACTACAAAAAGTTGAACTGGGGCAGTGGATTTCGTTGATCGGAGCGGCCAGAAATTGGCCTGGAAGCGGCGAACAGCTTTCCGCCGTCTGTCGAGGGAGAGAGAGAAAGTTTTTTTTCTTTTTTTTTATATAAAAAAAATGATTGGCCGGTGGGTTTTAAAAAGGGGTTTTCTGACACGACCACCAATCTAAACCCAACGACTGTCGTCCCTAGCGTTTTACCCCCATTCCGAACACAATGGGATATGTTTCGTAGGCCCATTCGACGGTTTCAGTCAGTTTTCCTTCAAATTAAAATATAAAACATTTAATATTTGATTTGAACGTACATTTCAATTTGTCAGGGCCACAAACTGAACAGAAAAATTCCAGAAAAATAAATCTGGCTATGTTTTGACGATACGGTCCCAACAAAACTAGTTTCGTCGAATTCTGAGACCGTTTGCAAAAAGGCCCATTTCTGGTCGATCCAATTTAACTATAATTGACCAAAACACGTTTTCCTTTGCCACGCTCGCATACAAGCTTCAAAAATTATGAAATTTGAAACCTAGCAATAACTTCACATCCCGGATCCAACAAAATTGGTTTCGTCGAATTCCGAGGTCGTATGCAAAATGGCCATTTTCATGGGTTATATAAATTCCATAGCGACCTTTCTGAAAATTCATTTGGCCATAACTTTTGCTTTCCGCTATGAAACTTCGATTTTTCAGATTCGTTAGAAAGATATTCTCTAACAGATTTAAATATTTTTGGTTTCACTCAAATCCGTTTTGTTTTTCACCCGGTACAGTCCGACAAAGTTTGAAATGAAAATTTGAAACTGTCGCGCCATTTCAGGCCTTGTTTATAATTAGAATTAATTATATTCGTTTTCAAATGTCGATTCACCCTTACTTTTCATCGCTATTATTTAAAATATTTATTTTAAATATTTAAAATCCATTATTTTAGCCAATTCAAAAAATTTAAATTGGTTCAGATTTTCTAGGTCGTTACAATCTCCCCTACTTAAAACTTTTCGTCCCCGAAAAGGAACAAAGTCGAAAGTGGTTTGATTAATCAACTCTACGTCCAACCTGGCTTCCATTCTCCAATTTTCAGTTTCTGAGAATTTTCAAATTCTTCAAAAATTTGGCTAACACCCGGAATTTCCGAAAAATTTCGCCATAACCTCCTTTGTACGGGGAGGGGTTTGGAAATTTATTGGGCCGTATTAGGTACCCAATAAATCCTATAAAGCATACACATATTTATAGTGATATATTCTGGTGTTTACAGGGGAGCGTGTATAGATAATAACTCCAGAGAATAAATTCTCGTGACCCTGTCAAAGCCTGAGGGAGTGTGTATTTTAAATGCTCCAGAGGATAAATCCTCGTTACCTCGTCCCGTGTGGGAAATAAATAGTCCATGTGCCGTATCTAATGACTAGAGAGACGTGGTTATTGTCAACTCCAGACCCGTGTAGGGTTATTATTAATCTGGCAATTTAATAGTTACAATTTAAATAGTCCATATCAATCATCAGTTCAACCTGTAAAATATAGTCATCGCCATACAAGCCTCTCGCTCGTATGGTAAATCTTCCACCTCGTCACATAAGCTCCAAATGCTCATGTGGTATATGATGAAGTATGCCTATCTTCTGAAGTTTGCCATGTAGTGTATTTCAAAATTAATTGTTACTATCCTATGGCGACATTTATTAATTACACAGAACAACCAGCACTCCACATCCAATGGCATTCACAGGAGTTGATATAATAATATTTCGCATCCAACTCATTAAGGTTTACCTATTTGTCGGGCACGCAAATAAATTCTTTACTCAACAGCTATCCATTTACCTGTTCAAACATATATAATGCACATGTATATATTTCTAACTATTTTTAAAACAGTTCAATGTGTGATTTAATCGAATAAATTCTACAATTCATTCTATTATTGATTAAGTTAACTATCGTTCTAATAATTAAATTAATCAAGTCTACTATCACACAGCACACAACACAAATTACATGATTTTTTACTTTTCAAAAATATATATCTTTTATATATGTTCAAAAATCATATTTCTAAAACCAAACTAGATATATAATCACAAATACGTTATTTATAAACATATAACTCTCAACTCGTTCTGGGGCACTTCTGACCCCATCTCTAACGAGTCATTCTGATTCTGCTAGACTCAAACTAGGACATTACTGATCCTATCTGTATTGAGTTACCCGTCCTAGAACACTACTGGTTCCATCTCTGACGGGTTCGTTAATATGTTATATTCCAGAGCTGAGCTTAACCAAAGCTCTGATACCAAATGAGACGTTACCGCGAAATCTGGTAGGCTTTGCAACCATCCCTTCATCCTCCAGTACAGCAGGTAAAACTTACCGTGGCTCACACTGGTCCCCCATCCCCTTGTTTTACGGCGACCCTCTCGAGTCTCGCGCCTACTGGCGAACCAACGCTCTAAACGGCGACATGTAGAGGTAAGAGTCTCCCGTTCGCCACCAAACCGTGAAGCGAGAATCCCCTTTCATGCGTACCCGGCCTACTCAGGGCCAGTAACAAGGACTGGTTTGAGAAATCTACTCAACACATTTATAATAGGGCTAATCACAGGACCACGCCACTTTTCCGGAACGGGTTTACTCCATTGGATTGCCAGTGCTTTAAAAACAAATTATTCTTTTAAACATCGCAATGCTTTTTATAAAAATGAAGCCATTATAAGACTCAGTTCCCATCACACAATGCAACGCAAACCGAAGGATAGAGTTCTTACCTTATAACAGCCAAAATATGCTTGATACGAATAAAACAAAAGCATTTGATATTATTACTAGTGTTTATATGTTTCAAAAACAATTTCAATCATAACTATCAATCATAGACGGCATTAATGCCCCATACCACTATGTCGCCATATATAGGTATACAATCAAAACCGCACAGTCACGTATTTGGAAATTGGATTTCCGTCATGAACCAAGGCAAAAGATAGTCCTTACCGACTTCGAGACTCTCTAGCCCGAGCCTTCGGAACAGCCGCAACTGCCCCTTGGATCGTCAGGGCCGGTCCATTGATGTGGATTAAAATTCCTGAACAATACGTTTCCCAGCCCTTTGGGGCGTAAATGAGCCAACGAATGACTCCATTGGACCCGGATTGTCCGATCAAACCGAGGCGCCTCGCAACAGCAACAACCACATAAGTCAAACTCGTCAGGGCGTATAAAACCACTGACGCCACTTCTAACTAGAAAGAAACGCATGTCCTCCCTGAGGTCCTCTCCCGTTTCTGGTTCATACCGGGGTGTGAGGCTCGCGATTTCACGTTGTACACAAAGCTACGCCACACAGTCGGTGCTTTGATCATCACCACAAGACTTTGCTTTTCAACAGAAGCCCTAATCACTGCATCTTAGCATGTCACATAGGCAATTCACACCGTGCAACTGATGGCTATCAATCACACAGAATAAATTCCAATGTCTGACACACTGTCCATTTGCAAGTCCGTTCTGGGTCTGAACGAAACCGGAGGCACTAAATACCTCGCAAACCCATCGATCACCACGTACGTCTGGACGATCACCACTCATTATCCATATTTCGGGATGCCTCCCAATCAGGACCTCGGTTACCATCCAAACGAGGTGAAGATCTCCGGTCTTCGACCACCGTCTTCGTCTTCGATTTCTTATCGTCGATTCAGTTATTCAGAATGGGATAAACCCGGTCTTTCTGAACAACTCGCGTATATAATAAACAAGTGCAACACTAATATACACACGCATCATTTCAATTCATTAGTCACTAACCGTCAATCAGTAAGAGAACGATTTCCCAAATATTAACCCCGAAGGCCGAAACCAACATCAGATCAACACCCAGGAAACCATTCGACTTAACCAACCTTCAGTTAATTTCTAAATCACATCCATATCGTTTATAATATTTTATAACGATTTATTGCTATTTTTATTTATTTTTAAAATAGCCAATTTATTCAAAACGACGCTTCGGGCAATAACGCGGCCGTGGCGCTGTTTTTCTTCAGATTTGATTTACATATATCTGAAAATCTAACTGTTGGATCTTCACCAAATTTACATCATTAGAAAGATCTTTTCAAAATGAATCCAAAGGTTCCAGTTTCGGGAAAATCCGACGGTCGGATCTCCCGGTATAATCGTTTGATGTTTTGATTTCAAAATACGAACTGTAGCGTCGTTATTCGATTTAATATAATTATATTTTTATATATATATAATCGATTCTGGCGCTGTTTCTTCAGATTTGAATTAAACATTCCAGACAATCCAACCGTTGGATTTTTACAAAGTTGGTGCCATTGGAAAGATATTTCCAAAGCGAACCCAACGGTTGCGATTTCGGGAAAATCCGATGGTCGGATCCCTCGGTATAATCGTTTGAAATCACGATTTCAAAATACGAACTGCAGCATCGTTATTCGATATATTTCAATTCTATTTATATATATCGATTCTTCGATTTCAAAACTATATTCTTTTCATACATTGGATAAAAATGATATTTTTATCCAACTGTCTTCTATTTCAACACTTCACTATTTTTAACAATTCATGTATATAATAAAAATCTGATTTTTAATGTAAAACAATTTATTTCAAAGCACGACTATTTTATATAGTTAATATAGGTGATAAAAATAGGATTTTTATTATAAAACAATTTATTTCAAAATATGATTATTTTATACATTTCATATTGATGTTAAAAATGGGATTTTTATTATAAAACAATTTATTTCAAAATATAAATACCATTCAACACATGAATTTCAATTCAACGAATGAATATCGATTCAACACATGAAGGTTTTCTATAGTTTGTATATATAGATAAAAATGTGATTTTTATATTTAAAACACGAATACCATTCAACACATGAATTTCAATTCAACGAATGAATATCGATTCAACACATGAAGGTTTTCTATAGTTTTTATATATAGATAAAAATGTGATTTTTATATTTAAAACATGAATACCATTCAACACATGAATTTCAATTCAACGAATGAATATCGATTCAACACATGAAGGTTTTCTATAGTTTGTATATATAGATAAAAATGTGATTTTTATATTTAAAACACGAACACAATTCAATACATGAATTTCAATTCAACGAATGAATATCGATTCAACACATGAAGGTTTTCTATTCAACGAATAAATATAGTTTCAACAAATGGAATTAATTATAACACATGAATATTATTCAAAATTTCGGCAGCATAACGGCAGGGTAGTTATAACCGGGGTCGTCCCTAGTACGGCTCCTCGCTCTACCTTAAAGCCTCGCAGCTTTTGACAATGGGGAATCATGCATCTAGTTCGCACGCAGGCGGCATGTATATTTATTTCATTTCCACAAACTAATCCTATGTGGTTTCAACCAAATATTTTTACCACAAACGGGTATTTTTCAACCACAAATCAATCAATTCCAACCACAAACAATTATAATCAACAATTCGCTATCAACCAATTTTCACACCAATCACAATCAATAAATATCGTCCATGGTTTGTGGACGAGGGGCGTATATATATAGCATTTCACTTCTATTTCAACACATATATAATTTTTACAACGCATATACAACTTATACATCGAACGTACAACTTATACAATGCTTATACAAGAGGTGTACAACGCTTATATAACTCATACATCGACTATATAATTTATACATTGTCGTTTTCCATATCGTTTATAAATTTAGAAATCTCACATTGGGTTCCACTCCACCAAAAATAGAAGAAGGCTCAGAAAAATATGCGGTCTCTTCTAGAATGTAGAAGACGTCCACACGGGTCCACTGTCTCTTGTTTCACTGAATTTCGTCAACACACGAAAAAGATATGATTTTTCAAAGTTTGCAATGGTTTAAAGGTGTTAAAACAGTTGAAAATAAAACAAGCCGTATACCTTGCTTCGAGGTTCAAAACTAGGTCAGCGATTATCTCTAAATCCGAGCGACTAGAGGATGATCAGCAGATGCAGCAGCGTAGCGCTTGGGGAGACGCACCTGCGCCAAGGGGTTGGGTCCAGCTCGCAGCTCCGACGAGGGCGGAAATGGCGAAGAGGCGGGCTGACTTCAGGGGCGCGATTCACGAAAAATACTCCACGATTGAGAGAATGGTTGGTATAGATTTGAAGGTGAGGAGGAGTACTACAAAAAGTTGAACTGGGGCAGTGGATTTCGTTGATCGGAGCGGCCAGAAATTGGCCTGGAAGCGGCGAACAGCTTTCCGCCGTCTGTCGAGGGAGAGAGAGAAAGTTTTTTTTCTTTTTTTTTATATAAAAAAAATGATTGGCCGGTGGGTTTTAAAAAGGGGTTTTCTGACACGACCACCAATCTAAACCCAACGACTGTCGTCCCTAGCGTTTTACCCCCATTCCGAACACAATGGGATATGTTTCGTAGGCCCATTCGACGGTTTCAGTCAGTTTTCCTTCAAATTAAAATATAAAACATTTAATATTTGATTTGAACGTACATTTCAATTTGTCAGGGCCACAAACTGAACAGAAAAATTCCAGAAAAATAAATCTGGCTATGTTTTGACGATACGGTCCCAACAAAACTAGTTTCGTCGAATTCTGAGACCGTTTGCAAAAAGGCCCATTTCTGGTCGATCCAATTTAACTGTAATTGACCAAAACACGTTTTCCTTTGCCACGCTCGCATACAAGCTTCAAAAATTATGAAATTTGAAACCTAGCAATAACTTCACATCCCGGATCCAACAAAATTGGTTTCGTCGAATTCCGAGGTCGTATGCAAAATGGCCATTTTCATGGGTTATATAAATTCCATAGCGACCTTTCTGAAAATTCATTTGGCCATAACTTTTGCTTTCCGCTATGAAACTTCGATTTTTCAGATTCGTTAGAAAGATATTCTCTAACAGATTTAAATATTTTTGGTTTCACTCAAATCCGTTTTGTTTTTCACCCGGTACAGTCCGACAAAGTTTGAAATGAAAATTTGAAACTGTCGCGCCATTTCAGGCCTTGTTTATAATTAGAATTAATTATATTCGTTTTCAAATGTCGATTCACCCTTACTTTTCATCGCTATTATTTAAAATATTTATTTTAAATATTTAAAATCCATTATTTTAGCCAATTCAAAAAATTTAAATTGGTTCAGATTTTCTAGGTCGTTACAATCTCCCCTACTTAAAACTTTTCGTCCCCGAAAAGGAACAAAGTCGAAAGTGGTTTGATTAATCAACTCTACGTCCAACCTGGCTTCCATTCTCCAATTTTCAGTTTCTGAGAATTTTCAAATTCTTCAAAAATTTGGCTAACACCCGGAATTTCCGAAAAATTTCGCCATAACCTCCTTTGTACGGGGAGGGGTTTGGAAATTTATTGGGCCGTATTAGGTACCCAATGAATCCTATAAAGCATACACATATTTATAGTGATATATTCTGGTGTTTACAGGGGAGCGTGTATAGATAATAACTCCAGAGAATAAATTCTCGTGACCCTGTCAAAGCCTGAGGGAGTGTGTATTTTAAATGCTCCAGAGGATAAATCCTCGTTACCTCGTCCCGTGTGGGAAATAAATAGTCCATGTGCCGTATCTAATGACTAGAGAGACGTGGATATTGTCAACTCCAGACCCGTGTAGGGTTATTATTAATCTGGCAATTTAATAGTTACAATTTAAATAGTCCATATCAATCATCAGTTCAACCTGTAAAATATAGTCATCGCCATACAAGCCTCTCGCTCGTATGGTAAATCTTCCACCTCGTCACATAAGCTCCAAATGCTCATGTGGTATATGATGAAGCATGCCTATCTTCTGAAGTTTGCCATGTAGTGTATTTCAAAATTAATTGTTACTATCCTATGGCGACATTTATTAATTACACAGAACAACCAGCACTCCACATCCAATGGCATTCACAGGAGTTGATATAATAATATTTCGCATCCAACTCATTAAGGTTTACCTATTTGTCGGGCACGCAAATAAATTCTTTACTCAACAGCTATCCATTTACCTGTTCAAACATATATAATGCACATGTATATATTTCTAACTATTTTTAAAACAGTTCAATGTGTGATTTAATCGAATAAATTCTACAATTCATTCTATTATTGATTAAGTTAACTATCGTTCTAATAATTAAATTAATCAAGTCTACTATCACACAGCACACAACACAAATTACATGATTTTTTACTTTTCAAAAATATATATCTTTTATATATGTTCAAAAATCATATTTCTAAAACCAAACTAGATATATAATCACAAATACGTTATTTATAAACATATAACTCTCAACTCGTTCTGGGGCACTTCTGACCCCATCTCTAACGAGTCATTCTGATTCTGCTAGACTCAAACTAGGACATTACTGATCCTATCTGTATTGAGTTACCCGTCCTAGAACACTACTGGTTCCATCTCTGACGGGTTCGTTAATATGTTATATTCCAGAGCTGAGCTTAACCAAAGCTCTGATACCAAATGAGACGTTACCGCGAAATCTGGTAGGCTTTGCAACCATCCCTTCATCCTCCAGTACAGCAGGTAAAACTTACCGTGGCTCACACTGGTCCCCCATCCCCTTGTTTTACGGCGACCCTCTCGAGTCTCGCGCCTACTGGCGAACCAACGCTCTAAACGGCGACATGTAGAGGTAAGAGTCTCCCGTTCGCCACCAAACCGTGAAGCGAGAATCCCCTTTCATGCGTACCCGGCCTACTCAGGGCCAGTAACAAGGACTGGTTTGAGAAATCTACTCAACACATTTATAATAGGGCTAATCACAGGACCACGCCACTTTTCCGGAACGGGTTTACTCCATTGGATTGCCAGTGCTTTAAAAACAAATTATTCTTTTAAACATCGCAATGCTTTTTATAAAAATGAAGCCATTATAAGACTCAGTTCCCATCACACAATGCAACGCAAACCGAAGGATAGAGTTCTTACCTTATAACAGCCAAAATATGCTTGATACGAATAAAACAAAAGCATTTGATATTATTACTAGTGTTTATATGTTTCAAAAACAATTTCAATCATAACTATCAATCATAGACGGCATTAATGCCCCATACCACTATGTCGCCATATATAGGTATACAATCAAAACCGCACAGTCACGTATTTGGAAATTGGATTTCCGTCATGAACCAAGGCAAAAGATAGTCCTTACCGACTTCGAGACTCTCTAGCCCGAGCCTTCGGAACAGCCGCAACTGCCCCTTGGATCGTCAGGGCCGGTCCATTGATGTGGATTAAAATTCCTGAACAATACGTTTCCCAGCCCTTTGGGGCGTAAATGAGCCAACGAATGACTCCATTGGACCCGGATTGTCCGATCAAACCGAGGCGCCTCGCAACAACAACAACCACATAAGTCAAACTCGTCAGGGCGTATAAAACCACTGACGCCACTTCTAACTAGAAAGAAACGCATGTCCTCCCTGAGGTCCTCTCCCGTTTCTGGTTCATACCGGGGTGTGAGGCTCGCGATTTCACGTTGTACACAAAGCTACGCCACACAGGCGGTGCTTTGATCATCACCACAAGACTTTGCTTTTCAACAGAAGCCCTAATCACTGCATCTTAGCATGTCACATAGGCAATTCACACCGTGCAACTGATGGCTATCAATCACACAGAATAAATTCCAATGTCTGACACACTGTCCATTTGCAAGTCCGTTCTGGGTCTGAACGAAACCGGAGGCACTAAATACCTCGCAAACCCATCGATCACCACGTACGTCTGGACGATCACCACTCATTATCCATATTTCGGGATGCCTCCCAATCAGGACCTCGGTTACCATCCAAACGAGGTGAAGATCTCCGGTCTTCGACCACCGTCTTCGTCTTCGATTTCTTATCGTCGATTCAGTTATTCAGAATGGGATAAACCCGGTCTTTCTGAACAACTCGCGTATATAATAAACAAGTGCAACACTAATATACACACGCATCATTTCAATTCATTAGTCACTAACCGTCAATCAGTAAGAGAACGATTTCCCAAATATTAACCCCGAAGGCCGAAACCAACATCAGATCAACACCCAGGAAACCATTCGACTTAACCAACCTTCAGTTAATTTCTAAATCACATCCATATCGTTTATAATATTTTATAACGATTTATTGCTATTTTTATTTATTTTTAAAATAGCCAATTTATTCAAAACGACGCTTCGGGCAATAACGCGGCCGTGGCGCTGTTTTTCTTCAGATTTGATTTACATATATCTGAAAATCTAACTGTTGGATCTTCACCAAATTTACATCATTAGAAAGATCTTTTCAAAATGAATCCAAAGGTTCCAGTTTCGGGAAAATCCGACGGTCGGATCTCCCGGTATAATCGTTTGATGTTTTGATTTCAAAATACGAACTGTAGCGTCGTTATTCGATTTAATATAATTATATTTTTATATATATATAATCGATTCTGGCGCTGTTTCTTCAGATTTGAATTAAACATTCCAGACAATCCAACCGTTGGATTTTTACAAAGTTGGTGCCATTGGAAAGATATTTCCAAAGCGAACCCAACGGTTGCGATTTCGGGAAAATCCGATGGTCGGATCCCTCGGTATAATCGTTTGAAATCACGATTTCAAAATACGAACTACAACATCGTTATTCGATATATTTCAATTCTATTTATATATATCGATTCTTCGATTTCAAAACTATATTCTTTTCATACATTGGATAAAAATGATATTTTTATCCAACTGTCTTCTATTTCAACACTTCACTATTTTTAACAATTCATGTATATAATAAAAATCTGATTTTTAATGTAAAACAATTTATTTCAAAGCACGACTATTTTATATAGTTAATATAGGTGATAAAAATAGGATTTTTATTATAAAACAATTTATTTCAAAATATGATTATTTTATACATTTCATATTGATGTTAAAAATGGGATTTTTATTATAAAACAATTTATTTCAAAATATAAATACCATTCAACACATGAATTTCAATTCAACGAATGAATATCGATTCAACACATGAAGGTTTTCTATAGTTTGTATATATAGATAAAAATGTGATTTTTATATTTAAAACACGAATACCATTCAACACATGAATTTCAATTCAACGAATGAATATCGATTCAACACATGAAGGTTTTCTATAGTTTTTATATATAGATAAAAATGTGATTTTTATATTTAAAACATGAATACCATTCAACACATGAATTTCAATTCAACGAATGAATATCGATTCAACACATGAAGGTTTTCTATAGTTTGTATATATAGATAAAAATGTGATTTTTATATTTAAAACACGAACACAATTCAATACATGAATTTCAATTCAACGAATGAATATCGATTCAACACATGAAGGTTTTCTATTCAACGAATAAATATAGTTTCAACAAATGGAATTAATTCTAACACATGAATATTATTCAAAATTTCGGCAGCATAACGGCAGGGTAGTTATAACCGGGGTCGTCCCTAGTACGGCTCCTCGCTCTACCTTAAAGCCTCGCAGCTTTTGACAATGGGGAATCATGCATCTAGTTCGCACGCAGGCGGCATGTATATTTATTTCATTTCCACAAACTAATCCTATGTGGTTTCAACCAAATATTTTTACCACAAACGGGTATTTTTCAACCACAAATCAATCAATTCCAACCACAAACAATTATAATCAACAATTCGCTATCAACCAATTTTCACACCAATCACAATCAATAAATATCGTCCATGGTTTGTGGACGAGGGGCGTATATATATAGCATTTCACTTCTATTTCAACACATATATAATTTTTACAACGCATATACAACTTATACATCGAACGTACAACTTATACAATGCTTATACAAGAGGTGTACAACGCTTATATAACTCATACATCGACTATATAATTTATACATTGTCGTTTTCCATATCGTTTATAAATTTAGAAATCTCACATTGGGTTCCACTCCACCAAAAATAGAAGAAGGCTCAGAAAAATATGCGGTCTCTTCTAGAATGTAGAAGACGTCCACACGGGTCCACTGTCTCTTGTTTCACTGAATTTCGTCAACACACGAAAAAGATATGATTTTTCAAAGTTTGCAACGGTTTAAAGGTGTTAAAACAGTTGAAAATAAAACAAGCCGTATACCTTGCTTCGAGGTTCAAAACTAGGTCAGCGATTATCTCTAAATCCGAGCGACTAGAGGATGATCAGCAGATGCAGCAGCGTAGCGCTTGGGGAGACACACCTGCGCCAAGGGGTTGGGTCCAGCTCGCAGCTCCGACGAGGGCGGAAATGGCGAAGAGGCGGGCTGACTTCAGGGGCGCGATTCACGAAAAATACTCCACGATTGAGAGAATGGTTGGTATAGATTTGAAGGTGAGGAGGAGTACTACAAAAAGTTGAACTGGGGCAGTGGATTTCGTTGATCGGAGCGGCCAGAAATTGGCCTGGAAGCGGCGAACAGCTTTCCGCCGTCTGTCGAGGGAGAGAGAGAAAGTTTTTTTTCTTTTTTTTTATATAAAAAAAATGATTGGCCGGTGGGTTTTAAAAAGGGGTTTTCTGACACGACCACCAATCTAAACCCAACGACTGTCGTCCCTAGCGTTTTACCCCCATTCCGAACACAATGGGATATGTTTCGTAGGCCCATTCGACGGTTTCAGTCAGTTTTCCTTCAAATTAAAATATAAAACATTTAATATTTGATTTGAACGTACATTTCAATTTGTCAGGGCCACAAACTGAACAGAAAAATTCCAGAAAAATAAATCTGGCTATGTTTTGACGATACGGTCCCAACAAAACTAGTTTCGTCGAATTCTGAGACCGTTTGCAAAAAGGCCCATTTCTGGTTGATCCAATTTAACTGTAATTGACCAAAACACGTTTTCCTTTGCCACGCTCGCATACAAGCTTCAAAAATTATGAAATTTGAAACCTAGCAATAACTTCACATCCCGGATCCAACAAAATTGGTTTCTTCGAATTCCGAGGTCGTATACAAAATGGCCATTTTCATGGGTTATATAAATTCCATAGCGACCTTTCTGAAAATTCATTTGGCCATAACTTTTGCTTTCCGCTATGAAACTTCGATTTTTCAGATTCGTTAGAAAGATATTCTCTAACAGATTTAAATATTTTTGGTTTCACTCAAATCCATTTTGTTTTGCACCCAGTACAGTCCGACAAAGTTTGAAATGAAAATTTGAAACTGCCGCGCCATTTCAGGCCTTGTTTATAATTAGAATTAATTATATTCGTTTTCAAATGTCGATTCACCCTTACTTTTCATCGCTATTATTTAAAATATTTATTTTAAATATTTAAAATCCATTATTTTAGCCAATTCAAAAAAAAATAATTGGTTCAGATTTTCTGGGTCGTTACAGCCTCGCAGCTTTTAACAATGGGGATTTTCAATATCTAGTCCGTACGCAGACGAATTTTCCCATATACTAATCCTATTGCGATTTCAACCACAATCAATCATTTCAAATCAACCATTCATGATATTCACCAAATTTTCACATCAACCATAATCCAAACAATATCACAACCAATATATATCGCCCATGGTCTGTGGACGAGGGGAGTATATATATAGATATACATATATAACTATATTTCGATTTCATTTCAATATCATTTCAATTCATTTCAACGCATATATTATTTTTACAACGCATATATAACTTATATACCGAACATACAACTTACACAATGCTTATACATGAGGTGTACAACGCTTATATAACTCATACATCGACTATATAATTTATACATCGTCGTTTATAATTTAGAAATCTCACTTTGGGTTCCACTCCTCCAAAAATTGTAGAAGGCTCAGAAAAATATCCGGTCTCTTCTAAAATGTAGAAGACGTCCACACGAGTCCACTGTCTCTTGTTTCACTGGATTTCGTCAACAAACGAGAAAGATATGATTTTTATTGTAAAATCATAAACCGTAGCGCTTTAAAGTGCTATAGAACAGTTTAAAATATATAAAGCCGTTACTTTCCTGATTTGTTCGAAACTAGGTTTTTATTTTTCGCGAGATCCGTGCAGCGATTCGTCGATCGGCCTTCACCACGAGAAAGAGGGAGGAGAGGCGCGTGGATCGATGGGTGAAGCGGCGAACTCGAACTGCCCAGGAGGTGGCGGCGGGATGAACCTCGGATGTTCCAGGCGTCGATTCGAACTATTAACTCAATGAAAGATTCAACAATTGGTATGGATTTGAAGATCTCGGAGAGGACTACAAAATTCCTAACATGATGGAGGCCTAATTTTGCCTGTAGGAGGAGGAATCGGGGGAAGAAGGATTGAAATCGATTCCACCGTCGATCATAGCAGCGGGGAGAGAGAAAGCGGCATTTTTTTTTTATATAAATTTTTTGATTGGCCCGTGGTTTTATAATTTCAAAAATACCTCCCTTCTACACACGGACTCCAATCCAAACCCAACAACTGCCATCCCTAGCTAAATACCCCCATTCCGAACACAATGGGATATGTTTCGTAGGCCCATTCGACTGTTTCAGTCAGTTTTTCTTCACATTAAAATATAAAACATTCAATATTTGATTTGAATGTACATTTCAATTTGCCGGGGTCACATACTGATTCTAAAAATTCCAGAAAAATAAATCTAGCTATGTTTTTACGATACGGTCCCAAAAAAACTAGTTTCGTCCAATCTGAGACCGTTTGAAAAATGGCCATTTTCTAGTTGATCAAATTTAACAGAAATCAACAAAACACATTTTCCTTCGCCACACTCAAATATTAACTTCAAAAATTATGGAATTTGAAACCTAGCAATAATTTGACATCCCGGATCCAACAAAAGTGGTTTCGTCGAATTCTAAGGTCGTTTGCAAAATGTCTATTTTCAAGAGCTATATATTCTCTATAGCTACCTTTCTGATAATTCATTTGGCCATAACTTTTGATTTCCGCTATGAAACTTCAATTTTTCGGATTCGTTAGAAAGATATTCTTAAACAGATTTAAATATTTTTGGTTCCACTAAAATCCATTTTAATTTGCACCCGGTACAGTCAGTCAAAGTTTGAATTCCAATTTTGAAACAGCCGCGCCATTTCAGGCCTTGTTTATAAATAAAAATAATTATATTTATTTTCAAACGTCGATTCAAACCTACTTTTCGTCGTTATTATTTAAAATAATTTATTTTAATTATTTAAAATCAACTAAAATAGCCAATTCAAAATTTTTAAATTGGCTCAGATTTTCCGGGTTGTTACAAGGGGTGGACATTAAAAGCATAAAAATGGAGCAAAATGTGTACGTGGATGAATGACATGTTAGTTGCGGGTGTGTTTGTTTGGAGAATGGTGAAGGGGATGGTAATCAAAGAAGTACAGGAGGCACGGTGATCTCTTTTTGTTGGGGGAGCAGTTGTGAAGGCTTGTTCAAACTGAAAGGGTATGTCTGTGTGACGGCCCGCCCCGCACCAACCGACACTTCCTCCAAGTGTGCGCTGTACACATGTCCAGCTGGCACGGAACGGTCGTCATAAGAAAAGAAAGAAGGTGAAGAACTAACACATAACCTGTAGAATGTCTCACAGCGCATGGAATAAAATATAATAGCAAGATACTTGACATAAAACAGGCGAGACAGTGCATAAACTGAAACCAAAACTAAACAACATCAGAGTAGCGGAAATCCAAAATACAGCTTTTAAAACTGTCTCTAAAGTAAAAGAAAGCAACAGTAGAAGATGCACTGCTAATGCCCAAGCAGTGATCTTCAACAACACAGGGAGAATATCTATATCATACGTGGAAGCCTCCTGCTCGTTTCCGGATCAGCTACTCGTGCATACCTCCTAACCTGTCTCTAGTCTGCTCGTGTGAGCACCCAGAGTAATAAGAAGAGACATAAAACTCTTGGTCTGACAAAAATTCTGGTATGAGCGATAAGCAGCTAAACAGAACAATAACAGGTATACTAAACCATACCTGAACCTGGACCTGCAACCAAAGAGTTAGCACTACATACTGTACAATACTCTAAGGTGCCATCTACATATGGTGTAAAGAAATACGGGGGTGGGATGTGCATGTCATAGTGATAGCAAACAATTCAATCATGGCAACCATCCTCACATCTCTCACTCAGTGCATAAAGCATACGATGTATACCGCTTTCAACCACTAGACCCATCGAAGTAGTGACGGAGTTCGGCTTGTACAACTACTGCTACCACCAAACTTACCCCATGGAGTCGTGACTAAACCTTTACAAATGACCCCACTTCATTGGTCTATAGCTCTTTTAGTCGTACCTAGACCACTGTGGCCCTGAATCCGTTCACGTACCCCCTATACATAGTGATCCAAAGTTACAGACATCGACAGCCCCTTAGCACACGTCCCGCAGCAAAGCCCAATCATGAAGTTAACTCGTTGGTTCCCATCTGGATCCTTGGTACAAACTTCCCATTTAGACTACCTTTGCATCTCGGGTTATGGTCTTCTTCGGTTCGGTTCGGGTCTCTTCCTCCTATTCGGTTCGGTTCGGGCATCCTCCTCCTATCCGGTTCAGTTCGGGTCTCCTCCTCTATCCGGTTCGGTTCGGATCTCCTCCTCCTATCCGGTTCGGTTCGGGTGTCTCCTCCTATCCGGTTCGGTTCGGATCTCCTCCTTCTATTCGGTTCGGTTCGGATCTCCTCCTCCTATCCGGTTCGGATCGGATGTTCTTCCTACTCGATTCGGTTCGGATCTCCTCCTTCTATCCGGTTCGGATCTCCTCCTCCTATCCGGTTCGGATCGGATGTTCTTCCTACTCGATTCGGTTCGGATCTCCTCCTTCTATCTGGTTCGGATCGGATCTCCTCCTCCTATCCGGTTCGGATCGGGTGTTCTTCCTAACCAGTTCTAAAAATCTGCAACTTTTTCCAGCAAGCTATTTTCGCCGAACGACGGCGTTTTCAACCATTCCAAACAGTAGTAACAACATATAGAATCAATCAAAAACATTAAAACATCATTTACATGAAATACTTTAGATCAAACATACCCAAAAACCCATGTTTTCCCCTTAATCCTTCTTAACCATGATTAAGCATACAATTAGCAAAACTTATCCAAATTAGCCCAAATTTTTATCAGAGCCATAAAACATCATTATAGAATTTTAGGAATTTTTCCAGAATTTATTAATGTATAAATTCGCTAATCTTCACTAATTACCCATAATTAACCGTAATTAGTGTAAAAGCAAGCTAATCACTCACCTTTGCCACAACTAAAACCCCAAAACTGAAATATTCTCTGACTTGGCGTTGTTCCCAATCTTACACAGCAGCTCTACCTCGGTTCTCGTGCTAATACTCCTTGATTTGATGTTTGCTAATCCTAATCTTCAATTAGAAAGTGATTAAGAGGTGTTTTGAAGAGATTTAGAGGGTGGAGGCCATGGCTAGGTTAAGAGGAATGAATAGTGACGGCTGAAAAATGAGAAAAAGGTATTCTCCAAACCCTAACAGCCCTTTTAAACTCCTAATCCCGAAATTCCTCTTTGGGCCTAGCTGTTAATCACCCGGTTAAGCCCAATTAAGCTGTTTTTCACCATCTGAAACTTGTTTCAGCAATATCTCCCAAACGGTGAGTCCGTTTGGCTAATATGACCACTCTACGGAATTGTAAACCATCATCCGGATCCAATTGAAGTGTTTTCATGTCAAAATTCCTTTCCAATCAAAAGTTATGGTCAAAACAAGTTCAACTAGGGGCAAAACGGTCATTTAAAAATCGACAAAAATCATGAACATGGAAAATGACCCTACTAGTCGTTTCCCAAAAGTACACGACCATACGACTTACTAAGAAAAAGAAATAAATATTCTACGATCTTCCGATGCGTAGAATGCAGGTCATTACATTCTCCCCCCCTTAAGAAATTTCGCCCCCGAAATTCCTTAACAAAGAAACAAACAATGAATCCCGCATGCCTAACAATCATTCACAGCAATCAAACATGCAAAACAAGCAAAAAAACATAACCTAGCATGCAGAAAACTAAATCGCTAATAAAATCTTACCAGGCAAAGAGTTCTGGATACTTCTTCCTTATGTCCTCCTCTGTTTCCCAAGTACAGTCTTTCTCATCCTCACCCCACTGGACTTTGACTAGTTTCACCGCCTTCCTTCGAAGTTGCTTCGTATCGTTCCCAACGATACGCATAGGCCTACGGTTCCCAACCGCCTCAGGTTCAACCTCAATATCGTCCAACTGATCAGGTGAAATAGCCACATTAGGGTCATGCACAAACTTCCTTAACTGGGAAACATGAAATACGTTTTGAACTCCCGCCATCTTGTCCGGTAATTCAACTTTATATGCCAAACTTCCAACTAGTTCGAGAACTGGGAATGGGCCAACAAACCTTGGTGCCAACTTGCCTCTCCTGCCAAATCGTATTACGCTCTTCAACGGAGAAATCTTGACAAACACAAAGTCACCAACGGAGAATTTTAAGTCTCTTCTCCTCTTATCAGCATAACTCTTCTGCCTATCTTGGGCAGCCTTCATTCGTTGTTGAATAGTCTTGATTTTATCTGAAGTTTCCCTCACCACATCTGGTCCAAGCATAAACTTCTCGCCATTCTCTATCCAACATGATGGTGAGTTGCATGGTCTTCCGTACAAAGCTTCAAACGGAGCCATACCGATACTGGATTGGTAGCTATTATTATATGCAAACTCTACTAGATGCAAATGGTCATCCCATGATCCACCAAAATCCAATATACATGCTCTCAAGAGATCTTCCAAAATACGATTCACCCTCTCCGTCTGACCGTCGGTCTGAGGATGATATGTGGTACTGAGATGTAACTCTGACCCTAGAGCCTCTTGTAAGCTCTTCCAAAACCCACTAGTGAACAACGGGTCTCGGTCACTCACAATGCTTTTAGGTATTCCATGAAATCTCACTACCCACTTCATATACAATTCTGCTAACTTAGCTGTCATTCTGGTCGATTTGACTGGTATAAATCTTGCACTTTTAGTCAGTCGATCCACAACTACCCAAATGCTATCATGTCCCGATCTAGTCCTTGGTAAACCATCAATGAAATCCATCGAGACTTGCTCCCATTTCCATTCGGGAATTTCTAAGGGCTGTAACAACCCACTAGGCTTCTTTTGCTCGGCTTTAACTAGCTAGCAATTCATGCACTTGGATATAAACTTCCCAACGTCTCTTTTCATCCCTTCCTAGTAGTAAGTCTGCTTCATATCTCGATACATCTTGTTACCACCGGGGTGTATAGTCATCTTTGAGTGATGACATTCTCTGAGCACTTCATCTCTCAATCCATTGACATTGGGTACAACAAGCTTTCCATTCTTTCTAAGCCATCCATCTCGATCAAGCCCATACTTGTTCATTTCCTCATCGATATCCATCTTTAACTTGGAGATGATTTCCAATAGGTTAGGATCGTCCCTCTGACTAGAGCTGATCCGCTCAATTAAAGTGGGTCTGATCGTCAAACTTGCTAACATTTCTGGATCCAATTCGCACTTTGGTCTGAAAACAAACTCCGCGATATACTCCAGTTGCTTCCATTCAAGGAACATAGCCCCTAAGCTGGCATGTCTTCTACTCAATGCATCAGCCACCGCATTGCCCTTTCCCGGTGTATATGCGATGTCAAAATCATAGGAAGCCAAGAACTCCAACCACCTTTGTTGCCGGAGATTTAGATCCTTCTGGGAGAAGAGATACTTCAACGACTTATGATCTTTAAATAGCTCAAATCTTTCTCCCAAGAGATAGTGTCTCCACATCTTTAACGCGAACACGATCGCTGCCAATTCCAAGTCATGGGTGGGGTATCTTCTCTCGTGCAGTTTCAATTGCCGACTTGCATGAGCTACAACCCTACCGCCTTGCATCAATATAGCACCCAGTCCGGTACCGCAGGCATCCGTGTATACTGTCATCTCTTCATTCCCCTTAGGAATGACTAACGCCGGTGCGCTTGTCAACTTGTCCTTCAGACTCTTAAATGCATTCTCGCACCTTCCATCCCAGACAAAAGCTTGATTCTTCTTGGTCAACTGGGTCAATGGTGTTGCTATCTTGGAGAAACCTTGGATAAACTTACGATAATATCCAGCTAACCCCAAGAAACTTCTTACATCTGTTGCACTCTTGGGCGTAGGCCAATCCTGTACCGTAGCCACTTTCGCCGGGTCCACAGCAATACCATTCTCTGATACAACATGGCCCAAGAACCTCACTTCCCTCTTCCAGAAGTGACACTTAGAAAACTTTGCTTTCAATTGGTGTTTTCTCAACACCTCCATCACTACTCTTAAATGTTCCTTGTGTTCTTCCTCTGTCCTCGAATAGACCAAAATATCATCAACGAACACAAGGACAAACTTATTCAACTGATCTCTGAATATCCTATTCATAAGATCCACAAAATATGCTGGGGCATTGGTCAGTCCGAATGGCATAACCAACCACTCATAAAATCCAGACGGCGTTCGAAATGCCGTTTTAGCTATACTCTCAGCTTCCACTCTAAGCTGATGAAAACCTGTCGCGAGATCCAACTGAGAAAATACTCTCGCGCCACACAACTGATCGAACAAATCATCTATCCGCGGTAGAGGATACTTGTTCTTCCTCGTCACTTTATTCAACTCGCGGTAGTCTACACACAAACGAAGGGAACCATCCGCCTTGGTAGCAAACACAACTGGTGCTCCCCATTCAGAAACACTCCTTCTGATAAATCCCTTCTTCAAAAGATCGCTGACTTGTACCTCGAGCTCTCGCTGCTCCCTTGGTGCCATACGACGAAGTGGCATCACTATAGGCCTGACATCCTTTACCAAATCAATACGAAACTCAATCTCTCGGTGTGGTGGAAGTCCGGTCACTTCTTCGAAAACATCCGGATACTGGCCAACCACGGGCAAACCTGACAACTCACTATGCGGAATGTCGAGGGAGTTTAGAAAACTAGCCAATACCCCCTTACTGGGTAGACCACCAAACACTATCCTCCGCCCATCATCCGCTCTAGCTGTCACTAAAAAGCCCTCACAGTCTACCACCACCCCGTATCTTTGGAGCCAATCTACTCCCAAAATAATGCCAAACCCAGTAAAGCCCAAAACAAAGCAATCACAAACAAACATGCATCCATGACTCGATAGGACCACATTACGACAAATCATGCCAAGTCTAGTCGAACCACCAATCGGGTTCGTCACTACTAAAGGTCTATCGACAATCTCGGGCTCCAATCCCAACCTATCTACCAGGTCACTAGATATGAAAGAACTGGAAGCTCCGGTATCAAATAAAACTCTAACAGGAACATCATAAACAGAAAGCATACCTTAAATGACGACATTCTTTCCCTTCTCCGCCGCAGTTGGGGCATTCGACAAAGAAGGAATAGCATTGAGAGCATATACTTTCACCATTAGCTTTTCTTTAGGGAGCTGTGGACACTTGTCCTTGTGGTGTCCCATTTGGCCACAGTTGAAGCACTTTCTATCCGCTGGCTAGGCCCGACAATTACTAGCATAATGGCCCTTCTTACCACAGCTGAAGCACTCAACATCTTGCTTATTCTTTTTCTTCTGGCCATCCTTAGTCTGACTCTGCTTTCTTTTATTCTGGGAACCACCCTTGCCTCCACCACTTGCTTGTGGCTTTGGCTCATCTACGGATGCAACCTCAGTCTTCGGCTTAGGGTAGAGACTTTCTGATCTTAATGCTTTCCCCACAATCGATTCAAACGTCTCATCGATGTGGTTAATAAGTATTTCCCCCAAGTACTGATCCAAACCAGTTATGAATTTCTCATTCTTTTTCTCGGCAGTATCAATAAGAGATAACCCATATTTTGACAAAGTGTCAAATTCAGCAATGTACTCCGAGACAGCTCTGCCATTCTGCTTGAGCTCCAAAAATTTCTTAAACAGCACTGACTTCTGAGCAGCTAGAATGAATTTCTCGCTAAAGCGAGCCTTAAACTGCTCCCAAGTAATCTGATCTTCGGGAGTAGCTGCCTTTATAGCATTCCACCAATTCATTGCCCGCCCTTGCAGCTGACGGGACGCTAGCTTTCTCTTCATCGCATCCTCGATACCCAAATCCTCGAAGATACGTTCGCAACTATCCAACCAATCTTGAACATCCGTGGCCGACTCCGTTCCGTGAAATGGCTTCCCACCAAGGCTAGTATAATCCTTATTCAGCTTGGCGAAGTCGACCCTCGGCGCCTGCACTATTGGACCACCACCATTTCCACCATTGGGAGCCGCCCTCTGTACATCTCTAAGCATCTCTCTCATGAGGTCAGTAAACATCGTCCTCATGTCAGCAACATTCCCATTATTGTCCCCTCTACCGGTACCTCTAACATATCGGCTCATCGTCAATCTGAAAAAGGAAACGATTAACGACCCCATAGTGGTGCTAGTGCAGCACGACTTCATTCTTATACTACTAATAGTATATATATATATATAGCTTTTGAAAACCAAAATAATCACAAATACGCTCTCTCGTATACGTATACTATCTCTCCCTGATAACGTCCCTAGGTTAACTATGCAACCTAGAGCTCTGATACCAAGTGTGACGGCCCGCCCCGCACCAACCGACACTTCCTCCAAGTGTGTGCTGTACACATGTCCAACTGGCACGGAACGGTCGTCATAAGAAAAGAAAGAAGGTGAAGAACTAACACATAACCTGTAGAATGTCTCACAGCGCATGGAATAAAATATAATAGCAAGATACTTGACATAAAACAGGCGAGACAGTGCATAAACTGAAACCAAAACTAAACAACATCAGAGTAGCGGAAATCCAAAATACAGCTTTTAAAACTGTCTCTAAAGCAAAAGAAAGCAACAGTAGAAGATGCACTGCTAATGCCCAAGCAGTGATCTTCAACAACACAGGGAGAATATCTATATCATACGTGGAAGCCTCCTGCTCGTCTCCGGATCAGCTACTCGTGCATACCTCCTAACCTGTCTCTAGTCTGCTCGTGTGAGCACCCAGAGTAATAAGAAGTGACATAAAACTCTAGGTCAGACAAAAAGTCTGGTATGAGCGATAAGCAGCTAAACAGAACAATAACAGGTATACTAAACCATACCTGAACCTGGACCCGCAACCAAAGAGTTAGCACTAAATACTGTACAATACTCTAAGGTGCCATCAACATATGGTGTAAAGAAATACGAGGGTGGGGTGTGCATGTCATAGTGATAGCAAACAATTCAATCATGGCAACCATCCTCACATCTCTCACTCAGTGCATAAAGCATACGATGTATACCGCTTTCAACCACTAGACCCATCGAAGTAGTGACGGAGTTCGGCTTGTACAACTACTGCTACCACCAAGCTTACCCCATGGAGTCATGACTAAACCTTTACAAATGATCCCACTTCATTGGTCTATAGCTCTTTTAGTCGTACCTAGACCACTGTGGCCCTGAATCCGTTCACGTACCCCCTATACATAGTGATCCAAAGTTACAGACATCGACAGCCCCTTAGCACACGTCCCGCAGCAAAGCCCAATCATGAAGTTAACTCGTTGGTTCCCATCTGGATCCTTGGTACAAACTTCCCATTTGGACTACCTTTGCATCTCGGGTTATGGTCTTCTTCGGTTCGGTTCGGGTCTCGTCCTCCTATTCGGTTCGGTTCGGGCATCCTCCTCCTATCTGGTTCAGTTCGGGTCTCCTCCTCTATCCGGTTCGGTTCGGATCTCCTCCTCCTATCCGGTTCGGTTTGGGTGTCTCCTCCTATCTGGTTCGGTTCGGATCTCCTCCTTCTATTCGGTTCGGTTCGGATCTCCTCCTCCTATCCGTTTCGGATCGGATGTTCTTCCTACTCGATTCGGTTCGGATCTCCTCCTTCTATCCGGTTCGGTTCGGATCTCCTCCTCCTATCCGGTTCGGATCGGATGTTCTTCCTACTCGATTCGGTTCAGATCTCCTCCTTCTATCTAGTTCGGATCGGATCTCCTCCTCCTATCCGGTTCGGATTGGGTGTTCTTCCTAACCGGTTCTGAAAATCTGCAACTTTTTCCAGCAAGCTATTTTCGCCGAACGACGGCGTTTTCAACCATTCTAAACTTCCTATGACATTACAAAACATTCCAAACAGTAGTAACAACATATAGAATCAATCAAAAACATTAAAACATCATTTACATGAAATACTTTAGATCAAACATACCCAAAAACCCATGTTTTCCCCTTAATCCTTCTTAACCATGATTAAGCATACAATTAGCAAAACTTATCCAAATTAGCCCAAATTTTTATCAGAGCCATAAAACATCATTATAGAATTTTAGGAATTTTTCCAGAATTTATTAATGTATAAATTCACTAATCTTCACTAATTACCCATAATTAACCGTAATTAGTGTAAAAGCAAGCTAATCACTCACCTTTGCCACAACTAAAACCTCAAAACTGAAATATTCTCTGATTTGGTGCTGTTCCCAATCTTACACAGCAGCTCTACCTCGGTTCTCGTGCTAATACTCCTTGATTTGATGTTTGCTAAGCCTAATCTTCAATTAGAAAGTGATTAAGAGGTGTTTTGAAGAGATTTAGAGGGTGGAGGCCATGGCTAGGTTAAGAGGAATGAATAGTGACGGCTGAAAAATGAGAAAAAGGTATTCTCCAAACCCTAACAGCCCTTTTAAACTCCTAATCCCGAAATTCCTCTTTGGGCCTAGCTGTTAATCACCCGGTTAAGCCCAATTAAGCTGTTTTTCACCATCTGAAAATTGTTTCAGCCATATCTCCCAAACGGTGAGTCCGTTTGGCTAATATGACCACTCTACGGAATTGTAAACCATCATCCGGATCCAATGGAAGTGGTTTCATGTCAAAATTCCTTTCCAGTCAAAAGTTATGGTCAAAACAAGTTCAACTAGGGGCAAAACGGTCATTTAAAAATCGACAAAAATCATGAACATGGGAAATGACCCTACTAGTCGTTTCCCAAAAGTACACGACCATACGACTTACTAAGAAAAAGAAATAAATATTCTACAATCTTCCGATGCGTAGAATGCGGGTCGTTACAGTCTGGAATTAACGAATTAAGGCATCGTCAATCTGGAAGGGAGATAGTGGACTGTGAATTCATTAAAATAGTGGAAAGAGTACAAGCAACTGCCGTATACGAGAGAAGGTGGATCGAAGATTTGCGGTGGTAATTTACTGGAGCGGAGGCATTAAACAAGAATGGAGAAGATGGTAATTGCGGTGCTAGACCTTTGAATTTACGATGGGCCGAGGAAAAAGGTGAAGGCCCAAAATTTTAAATAAAACAAAAATAATGTTTAGTTTAATTTAATTAATTAGTATACGAATTTATTAATATCATATTTCACTCATACTGAATTAGAATTTCGAACGGTCAGATACGTTAGGGTCGTATGGACGGACACTACAACATGGAACTGACTGGGAGTGAATCGAAGCTCGCTACAATTTATTGCAAAATAAATTGTCCATCTGAAACAAATCGAGCGATGGTTATCGTTATTAACGATGATCGTCCAATGTGAGTAAAACTCACCAACTCTGAACAGTTATATTTTTATAACGTATTTTTAGAACTATTAATCATCTGTGATCACTGTGTGTTAACTGATTGGTTGAATTGTTTGTATATTGGTTGAAAATTTAGATAACGATATATATATAAATCGTTAAACGAATATTGATTCTGTTTATCAGAATACTTTATATTCGTGTTATTGGTGTTGATTAACATCTGTGATGCAGGGAAACAGGTTGGAGGGACCCAACTGAGTTCCTCAATATTTAATTTACTGTTTGTTTCATATATCGAAATATATGATGTGATATATAATCTGTTGTCGATTATGTGTGTTTAGACGATATTGGCCATCGTGATTTGATATGGTAAATACCGGAATGTTAAAAAGGGAATTTTACCAATGAATATTGAAATTAAATTGTTTATAAAATCAAAGGATTTTATAAAAGAGAAAATATTTATAAAATCAAAGAGGACTTTATAAAAAGGAATTTATTTATAAATGGAATATTTATAAATAGGAAATATTTTTAAGTGGAATTATAAATAAAGGAAAATCTTTATAAATGGAATATTTTTAAATAGGAGATAATTAGAAAAGGAAAGATTTGCAAACCATTTGCAAATAGAATATAAAGGGAAATATTTGTAAAACATTACAAATAGAATTGAAAAGAATTTATTTATTTGGTAAATAAATAAAGATAAAAATGAAATATTTATTTGTTAAATAAATAGGAAGATAAAGGAAATATTTATTTAGAAAATAAATAGAATAAGATATCATAAAAAGGAATTATTTATAAAATCAAAGGATTTTATAAAGAGGAATATTTATCGGGATAATAAATATAATTATAAAGGAATATTTATTTAGGAAATAAATAGAATTAGAAAAGGATTAAATATTCGTAAAACAAATAAGGTATTATAGAAATACATATTTGGGGTAATAAATAGGATTTTTTTTAAAAAGGATATTTGGAAAATGAATAACAAAAGGAGTTAAATCGAATATCAGCTATTCGGAATAAAAGTTAAAACAGACATAGTTATTTAGAATGAAGTTAAATCGAATATAGTTATTCGAACTCGAATTAAACAAGTAAAGTTAATTGAATATTAGTTATTCAATTAAAGTTAATCGAATATTAGTTATTCGAATAAGAGTTAATCAAATAGAGTTAAGCAAAATTAGAAACTGACTAGAGATTAGTAAATTGAATGGTTTTCTAAGTGTCTATCTGATGTTGGTTTCGGCCTTCGAGATTTATACTTAGGGAATTGTTCTCATACTAGTTTACAGTCAGGGACTGATAGTTGGGAAAGAATAGTGATTTGTAAATAAACAGATGGAAATGTTTTCCAGTATTAATAACATATATTTTCTAAACATAGAAAATAAGGCAATGTGAATATATATATGTTAAATGATGATTGATCGATATAATTTCCATCTAGAAATAATATCGTTGTTTGCACATGTGTTTTTCTTTGATAGTTAAATCACAGACTATCAAAGTTTTAACCATTTTAACGTTGTTAACATGGACAGACCGGTTGGATTATTATCTGAAGAACCACTCCTTATTGGCATAAGCGTTGCGAATCATATATGCCAAAGATAATTGAAGACGGAGCAAAGTGCAAGGGCTGTTGTATAAATCTTAGATAACAGTTGCCTAAGATGGATGTACTGAATAGTGCCTTCGATTTGTCCAGTCCCAGGACGACCTGTATGGACGAATGTCCGACAGAGTATATTTAATAGATCGCGTAAGTTGATCTCTTCAAACTTATTTACGTTTGGTGGCGGAGGAATTCGTTTCTCTTAGCTGTATACCAGTGGTATTTTTAGGGAAATCAATTTGAGATTTGGCGGGTATGACGATGTGACATTCAAAGTGAATAAATGTGTGATTTGTCAGAGATAAGCGTGGCCTCTAGCCTCACAACCGAGAAATGACAGAAATCGGGCAGGCAACATGGCTATGTAGGTCGCACCTATTAGGGTGTATAATCACCTAATCTAGAGTTTCATTTATTTCTAAAAATCTATTGTCGATGCTGTCCCATTCGGGAAACGGTTGCTGATCCCAACCGTTGATGATATACATTCGATACACTCAAGCGAAATGAGTGGTCGGTCATGCGTGGCCGGGTTGCAAGATGTTCTTGTTGAACCCAGTGTATTCCTCTCTAGAGGTACACTAGCAGAAGGTGGTTCTATACCTTGTCATAGTTGGAAATCCATTACTGTAATGACCCGGGTTTTTGGCGATCTTGGTTATCCGATATACAACACATATCGAACATCCAAGGGTCGAAAATACCGGATGATTAATGAAAGAAATTAGAGGTTGAGGAAAGATAAGGTAGAAACTTAGAATAGAAGGAGAAGAAGAACACAACATCATAGTAACACAAACCTCACAGCGGAACGAATAACATATATTAGATAACATATCGCTGAAATAAAATCAGTATATGTATACAATAACATTAGCAGAGTACAACACTTACAACACAGCGGAAATAAACTATAGCTATATCATCCTGAAGCCTCCTGCTCCAGCTCTTCAAGTATCTGTAAATCCCGACTACTTGACTGCCCCACAAAATTGGGCACCCAAGAGTTTAGGGAAACAAAACAAAATAAACTCCGGGTCAGTCATGGGACTGGTATGAGTAAAACAGTTTGAGCCATTAAAAGATATCTTATAAGACCACGCCGTATAACGGAACATGTTTTTCCCTTATGAGAATCCAAAATATCTTTATATCAAAGACCTTTTGATATTATAATAATGTCTATCAACCACAATATAATAATCATCTAGCAGAAACGCTTTCATCTGACGTTCTACATATATAGTATACAATCTAAACCGCAAGCACGTATTGGGTAATGGATTTCCAACTATGACAAGGTATGGAACCACCTTTCACTAGTGTACCTCTAGAAAGGAATACACTGGATTCAACAAGAACATCTTGCAACCCGGCCACACATGACCGACCACTCATTTCGCTTGAGTGTATCGAATGTATATCACCAACGGTTGGGATCAGCAACCGTTTCCCGAATGGGACAGTATCGAAAATAGATTTTTAGAAATAAATGAAACTCTAGATCAGGTGATTATACACCCTAATAGGTGCGACCTACAACGCCATGCTGCCTTCCCGATTTCTGTCATTTACCGGATGTGAGGCTAGAAACTACGCTTTATCATCACACCATATTCACTTCGAATGCCACATCATCAAATCCATCCAATCACCGATTGACTTCCTCAACAATACATTATGTGTTAGCTAAAAGAAGTTTCCTTCTCCACTTCCACTCTTGGTACGGTTGGAGAAATCAATATACGTGATCGTTTGGAAATACTCTGTCAGACATCCGTCCATAACAGTCATCCAAGAACAGGATGAACCAAAGGCACTATTCAGTATATCCATCTTAGGCACTGTTATCTAAGACTTATACAATAGCCCTTGCACTTTACTCCGTCTTCAATTTTCTTTGGCATACATGATTCGCAACGCTTATGCCAATACAGAGTGGTTCTTTGGATAATAATCCAACCGGTCTCTCTATATTAACAACGCTAAAATGGTCAAAACTTCGATAGTCTGTGAGTAAACTATCAAAGAAAACACGTGTGCAAACAACGATATCATTTCCAAATGGAAATTCTATCAATCAATCATCAAATCATATATATATATATATATTCATATTTCCTTATTTTCTATGTTTAGAAAATATACGTTATTAACACTGGAAAACATTTCCATTGTTATTACATATCACTATCATTTTACAACTATCAGTCCCTGACTGTGAACTAGTAGGAGAACAATTCTCTAAGTATAAACCCCGAAGGCCGAAAACAACATCAGATCGATACTCAGAAAACTATTCAACTTACTAATCTCTAGTCAGTTTCTAATCTTGTTTAACTCTATTTCTTTAAATCTATACGATTAACTCTAGTTCGTTTTTAACTCTAATCGATTAACTCTATTTGATTACCTCTAACTGGTTAATTCTAACTGATTAACTCCTTTCAAATAAACTATATTCGATTTACTCCTTTTAACTCTATTCGAATAAATTATATTCGATTAACTCCTTTAACTCTAACTGATTAATTCTAACTCCTTTTCTAATATCGTATTTATTTTCTAAATAGATATTTCCTTTATTCTATTTATTTTCTCAAATAAATATTCCTTTATTCTAATTCTATTTATTCCCTAAATAAATAAATAATCCCTTTTAATCTATTTGTAAATGTTCTACAAATATTTCCTTTATAATTCTATTTTATTTGTAAATAGTTTACAAATATTTCTCTTCTTATTTGTTTGACAAATATTTCCTTTTATATTTGTTTTACAAATATTTCCCTCTATATCTGTTCAACAAATTCTTTCCCTTATATTTGATTTACAAATATAATTCCCTTATATTTGATTTACAAGTATAATTCCTTTATATTTGATTTACAAATATATTTCTTTTATTCAAAATCCTTTTCCTTTTATAATATAAAATCCACTGATTTTATATAAATAAATTATTTTCAAAATATACTTTGAAAATCCCTTTTCCACATTCTGGTATTTCTATGGTACTTAACACACCATATAACAACGATAATATCGTCCAAACACACATAATCAACAACATATTATATATCACATCATATATCACAATATATGAATCACAGTAAATCAAATAACAGTTGGATTCCTCCAACCTGTTTCCCTGCATCACAGATGTTAAACAATATAGATAACATCACTTTCAGTTCCATATGATATATTCTGTTAAATAGAATCAATACAGAAATTCAACTAACTGACTAGCAGTTCAATCAAACAGTTAACACACAATCAATCAGACAATTTTTAACAGTTCTAAAAATACAACATGAAATTATAAACTATTCAGAGTTAGTGAGATTTACTCACATTTTCAGTTCATCATTAAAGAACGATAAACTGTTATTTGATTTGAATCAAACAATTTATTTCGCCATAAATTCAAACGAGCACCAATCCACTCCCCGCCAGTCCCATGTTGTAGTGTTCGCCCATACGATCCTATCGGATCTTGTTTCGCTCAATTCTGATAATACATGAGGAAGTTATTGCCATCTGAAGTTTATACACTATTTTAAATATAAAATAACTTAAGATATTTTATATTGGGCTTAACCTTATTTCGGCCCATTACCCTCATCAACAACCTGCTCCTCACTAACCCGTCTTCTCCCTGTAATGAAAACCAGACTCCAGCTCAACACCGTTGCCGTGCTTTCCTCCTCCAACCGCACCTCCAATCCTTAATGAAGATCCAAACCAAAACTTCCAACATCCTTCTCATCTAATCCTCTTTCACCTCATACCAACTTCCTCCAACTCGAGCCACACATCGTCGTTGCGTCCACAGCAGGTTCGTGCCACCACCATAGAAACTATCGACAGTTTTTATTCCACAAAATTCCCCAAAAATCACAGATGATGTGATTCGATCTCCTGATTCCAACTACATACCCAAAAACAAACATCTCCTCCCCATTGCTCAGAGAAACCGTGCCCTAGGCACGCTGGACACCTCCGCCAGTTCCAGGAATGTGATCGAACCCTCATTGGTTTACACGAAAATGAAGAGAAAGCCAAGGAGACCACGACGATACTTGTTTTGCAATTTATCGATTTATATTTGATTTCTTATGGATTTTATTTTGATCGAGATTATTTCTTGGAATGAAAAATGGTTGCGACGGAATTTTTGACTGAGGAATGAAAGTGGTTTAGGTTTAGAAAGTTAAGGACATTATATAGGATTTATATAATATTTTTTTAATCGATTTTTATATTCAATTTTAAGCAAACACTATTTTTGCTTGTCTTCTAAAATTCCTGTGGTCATATATGATACCCAAAAATCATGAAAATTGACATGCAGCTAGAGTTTGACATTACGGTCCCAACGAAACTGGTTTCGTCGAATTCCGACTCCGTATGTTCACATAGTGTATTTTTAACCGTCAAAATACTGACTGTTTTTCACTCTAAAAATCCGTACGGCCACACAGTGACTCTGAAAATCACAAAAACTGACATCTAGCAATAATTTAACATTGCGGATTCAACAAAATTAGTTTCGTCGAATTCCGACTTCGTTTGCAAACACAGCGTGTTTTTAAAGCTTTGGATGGCCCATTTAAATATATAAATATATTTAAATAAAAAATTAAATTAAATATAAATAATTTTATATTATCGTATATATTCACAGTGGAATACCATAAAGCTCAGAAAAATCCTGTATGAATTTCTAACTCGATACTTCAATCTGGGTCAACCCGATATTCGATTTATATTGAAATTCCTTTTTAAAATATAAATAATTCCTTTATAAATTATAAAGGAATTCCACAGCGACTTTTCTAAAATTTGATTTGGACGTAAATAAAAATCTACCCGACGAAATCCCGATTTTTCTCTTCCACTAGAAAGATATACTCCACCAGCTCCACACGTTTCTTGTTTCACAGAAATCCGGCTTAAAACGAATCCTGTACATTCAGTTGAAGTTCAAATCACCAAATTACGAACTGCAGCGCCGTTTCAAGCTCGATTTTAATTATAATATAATTATACGTTCAAACTGTCGTTCAAATAATATATTCGTTATTCAAATTCAATTCTAAACTGAATTTAATATCACAGATGATCCAGTTCACACCATATCGCC
The DNA here is from genome assembly GCA_030737875.1 of Allium sativum. Lineage (NCBI taxonomy): Eukaryota > Viridiplantae > Streptophyta > Magnoliopsida > Asparagales > Amaryllidaceae > Allium > Allium sativum. The sequence goes on along the minus strand of CM060916.1, from coordinate 600,813,603 downwards.
ATTTCAGCCAAATTCTGATTATTTCAGGATTAAATATATTATTTTAATTAAATATTCACCATTATTGAATTAAACCACTATTTAATTCACTATATCACTATTTATATAATTAAATAAAATTAATTATAATACCTCTGCAAATGCGAGTCATTACAATCTTCCCCACTTAAAATAATTTCGTCCTCGAAATTGCTAAATTAGAGAACGACCCTATCGACTGGTAAGAACATATTTGTTCACTTCTTAACTTCAGTTTCAACTGAACCAATTTAATTTTAATTAAATATTAATTAATTCTTATCAACGAAAATTTCCAAAAATCCTGAAAATTTTCTAATGCCTTAACTCTTCGAAAAATTTCGCCAGCACCTCCTTTGTACCGGTCAATAGGTCAAACTCCAACTCGCCTCTCTGGGCCATCTCCATCCCGAAAGAAAATCAAACAGCCAAGCGGCTTGCCATTTCGGTTCATAAATCTTATATCCAATAGAAATATAAACTTGTACCTTTTGTCGGCATATCATTTCATCCTTTCCACCTATTATCAATTCAGCGGATACAAGGGTCATTCCAATCAAATTCCAATCTGCTTTTATCAACAACACAACCATTCGCTTATATCCGAGCCAATATCATTTCAACTCGAGTTTCATTCTCGATTCCCAACTCTTTACTTGATTATCACATTACACTTCGAATTCGAATCTCACAATCCAATTTGTCTTGATATCATTCTAATTCAATCTCAGTTACCACTTTACTGGCTTTACTTTAATTCAAATTTGCTTTCACAAATTTCTGTTAGATTTGTTTTTAATTCAAAGAGTCTTTCCCTGGGAGTTTTTTTTAAACAGTTTAATCTTTTCAAAATTCAAATTTTCCTTTTTGAAATTCAACACAACTTGTCTTTCCCAAAACATATTCAAAATAGTATCTCTGGTAGTAATTCGTTACAACTCGAAAATGAATACTAATGATGCAGCTGTCATCATCAGAATCTATTTTCCAGCGATCGAAGTGATTTCAATACTATAAAACCATTTCTAAACATTTTCTCTTTGAAATTCATTTCAAAATATAATTCACACTGCTTGTAAAACAATTTAAAATCTCCCAGGATCTTAAATTTTCCTTATTTTTAATCCAAATCCGTATACAAACACTTTTCCAATTCTCCAAAGTTTTAATTCAATTTCTGGTTTAAATTCAGATTTAATTCATTTTGATTTCATATAATTCACTTATATGAATTCTGATCGATTATTTACATAACCATTTTACTTATAATCTTACTCGATTATAATCACAACCAATATATCTAATATATTATAATCATTACAATATAAATCCTTTATATCAAAATATAATTTGGGGCAAAATTATTTCGTTTACCCTCTTTTCAAAACATACCATGACGGTTCATCGTATTCAAGTGTTTACCAACTCCTACCGATACAGTGGATCAAACTGATCGACCAGAACTCATAAACAACTCAACCAATAAATCTCCCCAATATAGAACAATTTTTATATCAAATAACAAATACGCTCTCTTATATATACACTCAAACTCAATCTAGGGTATTACTAACCCTATCACTACCGAGTCACGCCACAGAGCCAAGTTAATTCACTTAACTTAAGCTCTAATACCAACTGTAATGACCCGGGTTTTTGGCGATCTTGGTTATTCGATATACAACACATATCGAACATCCAAGGGTCAAAAATACTGGATGATTAATGAAAGAAATTAGAGGGTGAGGAAAGATAAGGTAAAAACTTAGAATAGAAGGAGAAGAAGAACACAATATCAGAGTAACACGAACCTCACAGCGGAACGAATAACATATATTAGATAACATATCCTTGAAATAAAATCAGTATATGTATACAATAACATTATCAGAGTACAACACTTACAACACATCGGAAATAAACTATAGCTATATCATCCTGAAGCCTCCTGCTCCAGCTCTTCAAGTATCTATAAATCTCGACTACTTGACTTCCCGTACAAAATTGGGCACCCAAGAGTTTAGGGAAACAAAACAAAATAAACTCCGGGTCAGTCATGGGACTGGTATGAGTAAAACAGTTTAAAACAGTTTGAGCCATTAAACGATATCTCATAAGACCATGCCGTATAATGGAACGGGTTTTTCCCTTATGAGAATCCAAAATATCTTTATATCAAAAACCTTTTGATATTATAATAATGTCTATCAACCACTATATAATAATCATCTAGCAGAAACGCTTTCATCTCACGTTCTACATATGTAGTATACAATCAAAACCGCAAGCACGTATTGGGTAATGGATTTCCACCTATGATAAGGTGTGGAACCACCTTTCACTAGTGTACCTTTAGAAAGGAATACACTGGATTCAACAAGAACATCTTGCAACCTGGCCATACATGACCGACCACTCATTTCGCTTGAGTGTATCGAATGTATATCACCAACGGTTGGGATCAGCAACTGTTTCCCGAATGGGACAGTATCGAAAATAGATTTTTAGAAATAAATGAAACTCTAGATCAGGTGATTATACACCCTAATAGGTGCGACCTATATAGCCATGATGCCTGCCTGATTTCTGTCATTTACCGGATGTGAGGTTGGAAGCTACACTTTATCATCACACCAGATTCACTTCGAATGCCACATCATCAAATCCATCCAATCACCGATTGACGTCCTCAACAATACATTATGTGTTAGCTAAAAGAAGTTTCCTTCTCCGCTTCAACTCTTGGTACGGTTGGAGAAATCAATATACGTGATCGTTTAGAAATACTCTGTCAGACATCCGTCCATACAAGCCATCCAAGAACAGGATGAACCAAAGGCACTATTCAGTATATCCATCTTAGGCACTTTTATCTAAGACTTATACAATAGCCATTGTACTTTACTCCGTCTTCAATTTTCTTTGGCATACATGATTCGCAACGCTTATGCCAATACAGAGTGGTTCTTTTGATAATAATCCAACCGGTCTCTCTATATAAACAACGTTAAAATGGTCAAAACTTCGATAGTCTGTGAGTTAACTATCATAGAAAACACGTGTGCAAACAACGATATCATTTTCAAATGGAAATTCTATCAATCAATCATCAAATCATATATATATATTCATATTTCCTTATTTTCTATGTTTAGAAAATATACGTTATTAACACTGGAAAACATTTCCATTGTTATTACATATCACTATCATTTTACAACTATCAGTCCCTGACTGTGAACTAGTAGGAGAACAATTCTCTAAGTATAAACCCCGAAGGCCGAAACCAACATCAGATCGATACTCAGAAAACTATTAAACTTACTAATCTCTAGTCAGTTTCTAATCTTGTTTAACTCTATTTCTTTAACTCTATACGATTAACTCTAGTTCGTTTTTAACTCTAATTGATTAACTCTGTTTGATTACCTCTAACTGGTTAACTGTAACTGATTAACTCCTTTCAAATAAACTATATTCGATTTACTCCTTTTAACTCTATTCGAATAAATTATATTCGATTAACTCCTTTAAATCTAGCTGATTAATTCTAACTCCTTTTATAATATCGTATTTATTTTCTAAATAAATATTTCCTTTAATCTATTTATTTTCTCAAATAAATATTCCTTTATTCTAATTCTATTTATTCCCTAAATAAATAAATAATCCCTTTTAATCTGTTTGTAAATGTTCTACAAATATTTCCTTTATAATTCTATTTTATTTGTAAATGGTTTACAAATATTTCTCTTCTTATTTATTTTACAAATATTTCCTTTAATATTTGTTTTACAAATATTTCCCTCTATATTTGTTTAACAAATTCTTTCCCTTATATTTGATTTACAAATATAATTCCCTTATATTTGATTTACAAATATAATTCCTTTATATTTGATTTACAAATATATTTCTTTTATTCAAAATCCTTTTCCTTTTATAATATAAAATCCATTGATTTTATATAAATAAATTATTTTCAAAATATACTTTGAAAATCCCTTTTCCACATTCTGGTATTTCTATGGTACTTAACACACCATATAACAACGATAATATCGTCCAAACACACATAATCAACAACAGATTATATATCACATCATATATCACAATATATAAATCACAGTAAAATAAATGTTGAGGAATCCAGTTGGATTCCTCCAACCTATTTCCCTGCATCACAGATGTTAAACAATATAGATAACATCACTTTCAATTCCATATGATATATTCTGTTAAACAGAATCAATATAGAAATTCAACTAACTGACTAGCAGTTCAATCAAACAGTTAACACACAATCAATCAGACAATTTTTAACAGTTCTAAAAATACAACATGAAATTATAAACTGTTCAGAGTTAGTGAGATTTACTCACATTTGCAGTTCATCGTTAAAGAACGATAAACTGTTATTTGATTTGAATCAAACAATTTATTTCGCCATAAATTCAAACGAGCACCGATCCACTCCCCGTCAGTCCCATGTTGTAGTGTTCGCCCATACGATCCTATCGGATCTTGTTTCGCTCAATTCTGATAATACACGAGGAAGTTATTGCCATCCGAAGTTTATACACAATTTTAAATATAAAATAACTTAAGATATTTTATATTGGGCTTAACCTTATTTCGGCCCATTACCCTCATCAACAACCTACTCCTCACTAACCCCTCTTCCCCCTGTAATGATAACCCAACTCCAGCTCAACACCATTGCCGTGCTTTCCTCCTCCAACCGCACCTCCAGTCCTTAATGAAGATCCAAACCAAAACTTCCAACATCCTTCTCATCCAATCCTCTTTCACCTCATACCAACTTCCTCCAACTCGAGCCACACATTGTCGTTGCGTCCACAGCAGGTTCGTGCCCCCCCATAGAAACTATCGACAGTTTTTATTCCACAAAATTCCCCAAAAATCACAGATGATGTGATTTGATCTCCTGATTCCAATTACATACCAAAAAACAAACATCTCCGCCCCATTGCTCAGAGAAACCGTGCCCTAGGCACGCTGGACACCTCCGCCAGTTCCAGGAAAGTGATCGAACCCTCATTGGTTTACACGAAAATGAAGAGAAAGCTAAGGAGATCACGACGATACTTGTTTTGCAATTTATCGATTTATATTTGATTTCTTGTGGATCTTATTTTGATCGAGATTATTTCCTAGAATGAAAAATGGTTGCGGCGGAATTTTTGACTGAGGAATGAAAGTGGTTTAGGTTTAGAAAGTTAAGGACATTATATAGGATTTATATAATATTTTTTTAATCGATTTTTATATTCAATTTTAAGCAAACACTATTTTTGCTTGTCCTCTAAAATTCCTGTGGTCATATACGATACCAAAAAATCATGAAAATTGACATGCAGCTAGAGTTTGACATTACGGTCCCAATGAAACTGGTTTCATCGAATTCCAACTCTGTATGTTCACACAGTGTATTTTTAACTGTCAAAATACTGACTGGTTTTCACTCTAAAAATCCGTACGGTAACACAGTGACTCTAAAAATCACAGAAACTGACATCTAGCAATAATTTAACATTGCGGATCCAACAAAATTTGTTTTCGTCGAATTTCGACTTCGTTTGCAAACACGGTGTTTTTAAAGCTTTGGATGACCCATTTAAATATATAAATATATTTAAATAAAAAATTAAAATAAATATAAATAAATTTATCTTATCGTATATATTCATAGTGGAATACCATACAGCTCAGAAAAATCCGGTATGAATTTCTAACTCGATACTTCATTCTGGGTCAACCCGATATTCGATTTATATTGAAATTCCGTTTTAAAATATAAATAATTCCTTTATAAATTATAAAGGAATTCCACAGCGACTTTTCTAAAATTTGATTTGGACGTAAATCAAAATCTACCTGACGAAATCCCGATTTTTCTCTTCCACTAGAAAGATATACTCCACCATCTCCACACGTTTCTTGTTTCACAGAAATCCGGCTTAAAACGAATCATGTACATTCAGTTGAAGTTCAAATCGCCAAATTACGAACTGCAGCGCCGTTTCAAGCTCGATTTTAATTATAATATAATTATACGTTCAAACAGTTGTTCAAATAATATATTCGTTATTCAAATTTAATTCTAAATTGAATTTAATATCACAGATGATCCAGTTCACACCATATCGCCATTTCAGCCGAATTCTCTTTATTTCAGAATTAAATATATTATTTAATTCATTATTTTAATTAAATATTCACCATTATTTAATTAAACCACTATTTAATTCACTATATCACTATTTATATAATTAAATAAAATTAATTATAATACATTTGCAAATGCGGGTCATTACAATTACCCAATACGTGCTTGTGGTTTTGATTGTATACTATATATGTAGAACGTGAGATGAAAGCGTTTCTACTAGATGATTATTATATTGTGGTTGATAGACATTATTGTAATATCAATGAGTTTTGATATAAAGATTAGTTTTGATTCTCATAAGGGAAAAACCCGTTCCATTATACGGCGTGGTCTTATGAGATATCATTTAATGGCTCAAACTGTTTTAAACTGTTTTACTCATACCAGTCCCATGACTGACCCAAAGTTTATTTTGTTTTGTTTTCCCTAAACTCTTGGGTGCCCAATTTTGTACGGGCAGTCAAGTAGTCAGGATTTTACAGATATACTTGGAGAGCTAGGAGCAGGAGGCTTCAGGATTATATAGCTGTAGTTGTTTCCGCTGTGTTGTAAGTGTTGTACTCTAATAAAGTTACTGTATACATATACCGATTTTATTTCAAGGATATGTTATCTATTATATGTTGTTTGTTCCGCTGTGAGATTCGTGTTACTCTGATGTTGTATCTTCTTCTTCTATTCTAAGTTTCTATCTTATCTATTCTCACCCTCTAACTTCTTTCTATTAACTTTCCAGTATTTTTCGATGTTTGGTTAGTCATCATTGAGTTTATGGCGATAACCAAAGTCAACAAAAACTGGGTCGTTACAGTTGGTATCAGAGCATAAGGTTAAGAGATTTACCTTGGCTCTGTGGCGTGACTCGGTAGAGATGGGGTTAGTAATACTCTAGATTGAGTTTGAGTGTATATATATATATATATATAAATATATATATATATGAGCGCGTACTTGTTATTCAACATTAAAATGATTTTATATTGTGAAGATTTATTGGTTGAGTTGTTTGTGAAATACTTGAATACGATGAACCGACATTAAAATGATTTGATATGATTATATATGAGCGCGTACTTGTTATCCACTATTTCGGTAGGAGTTTATAAATACTTGAATACGATGAACCTACACGGTATGTTTTGAAAAGGGTAAATGAAATAATTTTACCCAAATTATATTTTGATATAAAGGATTTATATTGGAATTATTATATTTGATGTGTTGGTCATGATTATAATCGAGTACGATTATAAAAGTGAAATGGTTATATAAATAACCAATTAGAATTCATATAAGTGAAATATATGAAAGCAGATGAATCAAATATGAAATTCAAATCAGAATTGAAATTAAAAACCCTGGAAATTGTAAAGGTGTTTGTAAATGAATCTGGATTAAATATATGAGAATTTTAAAATCCTGGGACATTTTAATTTGTTTTACAAGCATTGTGAATGGTATTTTGAAATCGATTTCAAAAATGAAAGTGTTTATGAATGGTTTTGATAAGTGATATAGTATTGAACTCACTTCGATAGCTGGGAAATAACTCTGACGATGCTGGCCACATCATCGGTGTTCAATTTCGAGTTGTAAGTGATGGATTACTACCGAAAAGATTTTGTTTTTGAATTGTTTTGAGAGAAACAAGTTGTTTGAAATCCAAAAAGGAATATTTGGTTTTAGAAAAGCAAAGCTGTTTAAAACTCCCAAGAAGAGACTGTTTGAATTAAAAACAAATTTAAATAGAAATTTGTGAAAACGAGCTGGAACTGAATTGTAACCAATTAACTGGAAATTGAATTAGATACGATATATCAAGTAGATTCAGATTTTGAATTGTGAGAGAATCTGAAATGGTATTGGATTGATGAGTTAAGAATTTAAAAATCAAAAATGGAACTTTGATTTGAAATTGAATTCGACTTAGGTATAAGCGAATGGTTGGATTTGTGGATAAAAACAGATTGGAATTTGATTGGGATGACCCCTGTATCTGCTGAATTGATAACAGGTGGAAAGGATATAATGATATGCCGACAAAAAGGTACATGTTTATATTTCTATTGGATATAAGATTTATGAGCCGAATTGGCAAGCCGCTTGGCTGTTTGATTTTCTTTTGGGTGGAGATGGCCCAGAGAGGCGAGTTGGAGTTTGACCTATTGACCAGTACAAAGGAGGTGCTGGCGAATTTTTTTTTAAAAGTTAAGGTGTTAGAAAATTTTCAGGATTTTTGAAAATTTTCGTTGATAAGAATTAAATAAATAATTTAATTAAAATAAATTGGTTTAGTGAAACCGGAGTTAAGAAGTGAAGAAATAATTTTAACCCAGTTAGTGGAGTTTTTTTTCTACCTTAACAATTTCGAGGACGATATTATTTTGAGTGGGGAAGAATGTAACGACCCGCATTTTTCAGCGATATAATTAATTTATTTAATTATATAAATAGTGATTTAGAATTTAAATGGTCGTTGAATTAAACAAGAGTGAATATTTAATTAAAATAATAATTAAATAATATATTTAATTCTGAAATAATCAGATTGGGCTGAAATGGCGATATTGTGTGAATGGGGAAATTCAAAATATATAATTCAGTTTAGAATTGAATTAGAACGATGAATATAATTAAATAATGACAGTTTGAACGTATAATTATATTATAATTAAAATCGAGCTCGAAATGGCGCTGTAGTTCGTAATTTGGCGATTCGAACTTTAAACGAATATACAGAAGCCGTTTTAAATCGGATTTCTATGAAACAAGAAATGTTCAGAGCTGTTGAAGTATATTTTTCTAATGGTAGAGAAAAATCGAGATTCCGTAGTGTAGATTTTGATTTATGATCAAATCAAATTTTCAAATAATCGATATAGAATCGTTTATCGACGTAACAGTTTATTCGATATAACTAGATATCAGATTCGAATCTGGACAAGATTCTTTTGAGATGTAGTGATAATTTAATTTTTAGAATTTTACGGTAATTTTTAATTAATTAAATATGCAACTTTTTATTTGGAGTATTTTGCACCCTTAATCAGCGATTTTGGGGTTTCATAATATGAGTTAATCTACCGGTATTATTATATTTTTGGGATCGGGGCACTGAGCTCGACACAACAGTATTTTTATTTTTGTCGGTACGCAAGTAGAACTTTACGTGATAGGGTAAGGCGAACTTTTTAAACAATACAGCCCGAAGCTTACGTGTATCTCATATTCTCGCTCATTCTTGGTAGACACAAACGCTACAGCAAACCAAAATCTCACCCTATATAATGTCTTTAACACCAAACCCGTAAGACCTAACTCATTTCCTCCATCAAAAACCAGTCGCAACCAAAATGAAAACAAACCGAGCTCTTCCGTTTTCATGAGTCATAGTAAACCCAATACTGGGTGAGATCTCCTCATTTTCGTTTGATGCCTGGAGCTACTAATAGGGTCCAACGTGAGGAGCTTTCAGGATTGTTGAAAGGGATGTAGCAGTGGAGTTTGTTTTGGGTTTGGCAGGTTGCGTTTACAGGAGGAGTTGCGGAAATATGGGGGACCAGGGCAGCAAGTATTTTCGGATATACTGGAGCTTTTGTGTACAGGAAGCTAGTGTGCTTTATTTTAAAAGGGAGGAAGGAAGATGAGTAACGGTTTGAAGTGGGTGGGTAGTTTGCTGGAACGGTTTGCATAATTACTGGGGTACATGTTTTAAAGGGAGAAGGGGTGGACATTAAAAGCATAAAAATGGAGCAAAATGTGTACGTGGATGAATGACATGTTAGTTGCGAGTGTGTTTGTTTGGAGAATGGTGAAGGGGACGGTAATCAATGAAGTACAGGAGGCACGGTGATCTCTTTTCGTTGGGGGAGCAGTTGTGAAGGCTTGTTCAAACTGAAAGGGTAAGTCTGGAATTAAGGGATTAAGGCATCGTCAATCTGGAAGGGAGATAGTGGACTGCGAATTCATTAAAACAATGGAAAGAGTTCAAGCAACTGCCGTATACGAGAGAAGGTGGATCGAAGATTTACGGTGGTAATTTACTGGAGCGGAGGCATTAAACAAGAATGGAGAAGATGGTAATTGCGGTGCTGGACCTTTGAATTTACGATGGGCCGAGGAAAAAGGTGAAGGCCTAAAATTTTAAATAAAACAAAAATAAAGTTTGGTTTAATTTAATTAATTAGTATACAAACTTATTAATATCATATTTCACTCATACTGAATCAGAATTTCGAACGGTCAGATCCGTTAGGATCGTATGGACGAACACTACAACATGGAACTGACTGAGTGAATCGAAGCTCGTTACAATTTATTGCAAAATAAATTGTCCGTCTGAATCAAATCGAGCGATGGTTATCGTTATTAACGATGATCGTCCAATGTGAGTAAAACTCACCAACTCTGAACAGTTATATTTTTATAACGTATTTTTAGAACTGTTAATCATCTGTGATCACTGTGTGTTAACTGATTCGTTGAATTGTTTGTATATTGGTTGAAAATTTAGATAACGATATATATAAATCGTTAAACGAATATTGATTCTGTTTATCAGAATACTTTATATTCGTGTTATTGGTGTTGATTAACATATGTGATGCAGGGAAATAGGTTGGAGGGACCCAACTGGGTTCCTCAATATTTAATTTACTGTTTGTTTCATATATCGAAATATATGATGTGATATATAATCTGTTGTCGATTATGTGTGTTTAGAGGATATTGGCCATCGTGGTTTGATATGGTAAATACCGGAATGTTAAAAAGGGAATTTTCAAAATGAATATTGAAATTAAATTGTTTATAAAATCAAAGGATTTTATAAAAGAGAAAATATTTATAAAATCAAAGAAGACTTTATAACAAGGAATTTATTTATAAATGGAATATTTATAAATAGGAAATATTTTTAAGTGGAATTATAAATAAAGGAAAATCTTTATAAATGGAATATTTTTAAATAGGAGATTATTAGAAAAGGAAATATTTGCAAACCATTTGCAAATAGAATATAAAGGGAAATATTTGTAAAACATTACAAATAGAATTGAAAAGAATTTATTTATTTGGTAAATAAATAAAGATAAAAAGGAAATATTTATTTGTTAAATAAATAGGAAGATAAAGGAAATATTTATTTAGAAAATAAATAGAATAAGATATCATAAAAAGGAATTATTTATAAAATCAAAGGATTTTATAAAGAGGAATATTTATAGGGATAATAAATAAAATTATAAAGGAATATTTATTTAGGAAATAAATAGAATTAGAAAAGGAGTAAATATTTGTAAAACAAATAAGGTATTATAAAACATATTTGGGGTAACAAAAAGGAATTTAAAAAAAAAGGATATTTGGAAAATAAATAACAAAAGGAGTTAAATCGAATATCAGCTATTCGAAATAAAATTTAAAACAGACATAGTTATTTAGAATGAAGTTAAATCGAATATAGTTATTCGAACTCGAATTAAAGAAGTAAAGTTAATTGAATATTAGTTATTCAATTAAAGTTAATCGAATATTAGTTATTTGAATAAGAGTTAATCAAAAAAGTTAAGCAAAATTAGAAACTGACTAGAGATTAGTAAATTGAATGGTTTTATAAGTGTCTATCTGATGTTGGTTTCGGCCTTCGGGATTTATACTTAGGGAATTGTTCTCATACTAGTTTACAGTCAGGGACTGATAGTTGGGGAAGAATATTGATTTGTAAATAAGCAGATGGAAATGTTTTCCAGTATTAATAACATATATTTTCTAAACACAGAAAATAAGGCAATGTGAATATATATATATATATATGTTAAATGATGACTGATCGATATAATTTCCATCTAGAAATAATATCGTTGTTTGCACATGTGTTTTTGTTTGATAGTTAAATCACTGACTATCAAAGTTTTGACCATTTTAAAGTTGTTAATATGGAGGGACCGGTTGGATTATTATCCGAAGAACCACTCCGTATTGGCATAAGCGTTGCGAATCATATATGCCAAAGATAATTGAAGACGGAGTAAAATGAAAGGGATGCTGTATAAATCTTAGATAACAATTGCCTAAGATGGATGTACTGAATAGTGCCTTCGGTTTGTCCAGTCCCAGGACGACCTGTATGGACGAATGTCTGACAGAGTATATTTAATAGATCGCGTAAGTTGATCTCTTCAAACGTATTTACGTTTGGTGGCGGAGGAATTCATTTCTCTTAGATGTATGCCAGTGGTTTTTTTGGGGAAATCAATTTGCGATTTGGCGGGTATGACGATGTGACATTCAAAGTGAATAAATGTGTGATCTGTCAGAGATAAGTGTGGCCTCTAGCCTCACAACCGAGAAATGACAGAAATCGGGCAGGCAGCATGGCTATGTAGGTCGCACCTATTAGGGTGTATAATCACCTGATCTAGAGTTTCATTTATTTCTAAAAATCTATTGTCGATGCTGTCCCATTCGGGAAACGGTTGCTGATCCCAACCGTTGGTGATATACATTCGATACACTCAAGCGAAATGAGTGGTCGGTCATGTGTGGTCGGGTTGCAAGATGTTCTTGTTGAACCCAGTGTATTCCTCTCTAGAGGTACACTAGTAGAAGGTGGTTCCATACCTTGTCTTAGTTGGAAATCCATTACCCAATACGTGCTTGCGGTTTTGATTGTATACTATATATGTAGAACGTGAGATGAAAGCGTTTCTGTTAAATGATTATTATATTGTGGTTGATAGACATTATTATAATATCAATGAGTTTTGATATAAAGATTAGTTTTGATTCTCATAAGGGAAAAACCTGTTCCGTTATACGGCGTGGTCTTATGAGATATCGTTTAATGGCTCAAACTGTTTTAAACTGTTTTACTCATACCAGTCCCATGTGACCCAGAGTTTATTTTATTTTATTTTCCCTAAACTCTTGGGTGCCCAATTTTGTACGGGCAGTCAAGTAGTCAGGATTTTACAGATATACTTGGAGAGCTTGGAGCTGGATGCTTCAGGATTATATAGCTATAGTTATTTCCGTTGTGTTGTAAGTGTTGTACTCTGATAATGTTACTGTATACATATACTGATTTTATTTCAAGGATATGTTATCTATTCTATGTTGTTCGTTCCGCTGTGAGATTCGTGTTACTCTGATGTTGTATCTTCTTCTTCTTCTTCTATTCTAAGTTTCTATCTTATCTATTCTCACCCTCTAACTTCTTTCTATTAACTTTCCGATATCTTTCGATGTTTGGTTAGTCATCATTGAGTTTATGGCGATTACCAAAGTCGACAAAAACCGGGTCGTTACATTCTTCCTCCATCGTATGATTCCCAAACTAACAGTAGAACGTGGCCATTTCTCCTTCTTTCAAGTGCCATTCCTCCTTCGTTCCTTGACCGATTTCAAAACTGCAATCACCATAACTCTTCTCTTCCGAAACTCCATCCCTCCATATCCATTTTGTACAACTCGGCCTTAACTCCTCCGTCGCGACGCAATAGACAACCTCGCCCATCCCAGAGATCGAGCGACACTTTCATGCTCATAAACACCTCAAACTTTGCACAAAAAATCCAAATCCTACCACAAACACTAATATGAACTTAACTTCTCCAATCAAGGCCTCAATTTTAACGAAAGATGAACCCAAGTCAACTGCTGCAAAATTCAAGTTCGCCGGGCATGAATCGCATGCTTCAAAATGGGTACTGAATGGAAGAGAATCACTCAAGGAACTCGTGTATATTAGTATCATGATTTATAGATTTTTAGTTGGATTTTCATGGATTTTTAAACTCTCGTTTGCTCAAAGAAATTGAAAAAGAAACAGCGGCGGAAATGGTTCTGTTGGGGAAATGAATTAGGTTAAACGGATTAGTTAAGTTGTTTTTATAGGCCACTAAAATATTTAGATATTTTCCCAAGATATTTTTAAATATTTTGAGATATTTTAGTTTTATTTGTCTTCTAAAAATCGTACAATCACATATGATATTCAAAAATCACAGAAATTGACATGCAACTACAGTTTGACATTACTGACCCAACGAAACTGGTTTCGTTGAATTCTGACTTCGTTTGCTCACACAGCGTATTTTTAAAGGTCAAATTATCGACTGTTTTTCACATTAAAAATCCGTATGGCCACACACTGACCTCAAAAATCACGGGAATTGAAATCTAGCAATAAATTAATATTGCGGATCCAACAAAATTAGTTTCGTGGAAAACGAAGGTCGTTTGCAAAACTAGCTATTTTTAAAGCTCTAAATAACCCATTTAAATATTAATATCTTTAAAAAAAATTAAATTAAATATTTAAAAATAAATATTATCATATATATATATATATTCACACTAAAATACCATACAGCTCCAATTGGATTTATAACTCGAAATTTCAAAATTCCCAGTTATATCGATATTCGATTTATATATAAAATCCTTTTATAATATAAAATATATATTTATAAATTTCAAAGGAATTCCATAGCGACTTTTCTAAAATTTGATTTGGACATAAATCAAAATCTACACAATGAAATCCCGATTTTTCTCTTTCATTAGAAAAATATACTTCACCAGCTCCGAACGTTTCTTTTTTCAGAGAAATCTGATTTTAAACGGACGCTATATATTCAGTTGAAGTTCAAATCGCCAAATAGCGAACTGCCGTGCCATTTCGAGCTCAATTATAATTATAATATAAATTATACTTTCAACTGTCGTTCAAATAATATATTCGTTATTCTAATTCAAATTCTAAGCTGAATTAAATATTTTAAATTGTCCAGTTCACATTCTATTGTCAATTCACTAATTCTGACTATTTTGGAATTAAATATATTATTCTATTATTTAAATTAATTAAATATTCAATATTATTTAATTAAACAACCATTTAATTCTCTAAACCATTATTTAAATAATTAAATAAATTAATTATTATACCGTAAAATACGGGTCGTTACAATATTACATGTTGAATGCTGAATCTGTAGTGCAGGAAAATTCCTCACTGAGATTGGTAACGTTATTAATATGATTTGATATGTTTAATCTGATGTGGAATTGGATTATATTTCATGGGTTGGGTACTTAAGTAACATTGCCTCTTTAAGCATCGTCGACGTGTAATCAAAGACTTACGGAATCGATTTTTAAATCTATTCTGAATTGTTTTCAAAAATTTTATATAAATTAAAATATGATGTTTGATTTTAAATAAAAAATATTTATATAACTTTATAAGTGGTTTTAAAATGATTTTTATAAAGTAAATTCTTATGTTTTATAAGCAGATGTATAGGAATTTACCTACCGAGGGATAACTGGGATTAACTGTTTTGATGAACAATTAAAATGATATTATTTATAACTGATTATTATTTATTCAATAATAATCAAAATAAAAGAGATTATTTAAATTAATTATATTATTAATTAATTTAAATTAAAGAGACTGATTGGAATTAATTAATCAGTTAACCATGTTAAAGTTGATCAAGTCAACTGTGTTAATTGGATCGATTATTAAATTAATTTATTAATTTAATATAGGTTGTTAATGATGAAGTAAACTTTTTTTTAGTAATTGTTGAAAAGGAATTATTATTTATGTAATAATAATCAAAGAGAATAGGATTATTTAAATTAATTTCATTATTAATTAAATAATTTAAATAGAAGGAGTAATTAAGGTTAAGTAACAAGTAATCCACGGTTGGGTTGATTTAGTTAATGAGTTTAATTGAATTTGGTTATCAAGTTAGTTGTTATAAGTTAATTTAGGGGAGATTGCAAATGATAAAGTAAACCATTTTTATTATAAAAATGTTGGGATTGATTATTTGTTAAGAATAATCAAAGTGATGAGTTAAAGTTAAATGAATGGAGATTGCTAAAACTAAAGCCTTGTTTTATATTTTAAATAAAATTGTAAGCGAATGGTTTTAATAGTAAAAGAAGTTAAGTTTTACATGAAATTTTAAATTGAATTCTGATTAGAATTCAATATCATTAGAGTTTATGAAACCCAAGATCAGGCGTATTAAGGAAACCAAGTTTATTTGATTCGTTGTAAAGGGTTTTTATTATTGAAATGTGTTAATAAAGTTATAAAGTTGAAATGTTTTATGAAATGGAACAAAAGCTTAAAGTGTGGAAATATGAAATCGGAATAGAATTCCAAATTTAAATGAAATAGTTATACAAACAAGGAAGTCGTTTTAAAGTCGCAAATCTAAAAGAAGAGATGAAGTTTTATTAAGAGGAAACTAAAATAGATTTGAAATAAGTTTAAAGGATTTTAAAATATGGAAATGGACTAACAGAATTAGAAGTGTATGGGATTGATTAAAAAAAAGGAATTGAAAAGTGATTTTTGTAAATAAATGAACGTTTTAGCAATATTGGTTTTTTTAATACATGAAATGTGATAAGTAATGGTTTATGTGAATGCGATGGGTGAATAAATGGAAATTGGAATTAGAATATGAATATATTTGCGTAAATCAGGGGATTGAGACTAATGTCTAATAAATGGGAATCTAAGGCAAGATTGCCAAAAAGGGTTTAAAATGGAAATTCATATAAACATATTTATATGATTAGAGTTGTGAAATTGTTTTATATAAATAAAGGAAATTGTGGAACTGAGTTATATATTAAGTATATGATTATGGGTTTTATAAATTTATGATTAAATATTTTGTAAATGGAATGATGGATGATTTTGTAAATGAAATTTGTAATATTTATTTACAAGGGTAGAGTTGAATTATAATTAATTTTATGAAATAATATTTAAACAAAAGTGGAAATGATTTGTGAGATATTAAAGCAATATAACCGTAAGTGGAAAAAGGGATTATGATGTGTTTTCCTAAGAAATTAAAATCTATTGCGTGTTGTTTGAGTTGAGTAACCTTCGAGGTGTCAATCTGATGTTGGTTTCGGCCTTCGGGATTTATACTAAGAGATTTATTCACTTACCAATTACAATGAGGAGCTAATGAAGTAGAAGTGAAATAATAATCGAATATTCTTATATAATATAAGAAAAGTGAAACATTTTCCAAATATTGGACGATATAAAAGTTTAATTAACGACGAGTTAATTAAAGAGGCTAATGATATTAGGTATTGAATCGGTGAATCCATTTTATTTTTATGCATGAAGAATTGTTTATTTGATAGTTAAATAACCGACTATCAAATCTGGCCTATACGATTATTGGTATGGAAAGACTAGAATCGAATTTATATTCGAAAACCATTCCGACCAATAAATACAAATACATGAAAAATGCTAATCGAGATGGAGCAATTGAAGACCATAAATCTTCATGAGCGGAAGAACTATTGTTAAATATCTCTGGCTGATCCCTAGAGTTAACAATGATCTATCGTGATTGAATTCTACGGATTGTAAGGACTACTCGCTCTGGTCTTTAGGGTGAATCCTAGGATGTGGTAGGAGAGTGCCTTCGGTTCATCCTGTTCTTGGATGACTTGTATGGACGAGTGTCTGACAAAGTATTTCCAAAGGATCACGTACGTTGATTTTTAAAAACGTATTTCTGTTAGTGGCGGAGAATGGCCATTCTTTTAGCTT
Organism: Allium sativum; assembly: GCA_030737875.1. Taxonomy (NCBI): domain Eukaryota; kingdom Viridiplantae; phylum Streptophyta; class Magnoliopsida; order Asparagales; family Amaryllidaceae; genus Allium; species Allium sativum. The sequence goes on along the minus strand of CM060916.1, from coordinate 600,795,775 downwards.
AACGACCAGAGTATTTTTGTAGACATCAATTAGTGATTTTATGGATCTGATGATGTCACATTAAAAGTGAATGGTGACAAGATATTCGAAAAGGTAAATTCTAGCCTTAAGCCTCATCAATCGGGAAATGATATAAAATCGAGTAGGTCGCATGGCTATGTGGGTCACACCCATCAAAAGGGTATATCATTACTTGATCTGGAGAAATCAAATTCCTTCGGTTGTCCCATTTTATTTTTGTATGTATGCTATCGGTTCGGTTGGCTGGCCCCCAACCGTGGTGACGATATATTCGGTACTCTCAAGCGAAGTGATGGACCGGTCGTGTTTAGGCCAGGTTTCAAGATGTTCTTGCTGAACCCTAATGTATTCATCTCCGGAGGTACATTGTCGGAAAGGTGGTTGCCTATACCTTGCCATGGAAATCCACTCTCTAATAAGAGCCCGCGATTTTGATTGTATACTATATATGTGGAGCGTTTGATGAAAGCGTTCCGCTAGATTGATATTTATTTGTATTTAGACAATATCATAAATCAGAATAATAATGTTTTCAAAAACTGTTTTGGGTTATCGTAAGGTAAAAACCATCTGTATTTATGTAAGGATTTGGTCTTACGATTATCCTTTTCTTTCGAAAAGATTTTGACTTTAAAATCAAGTTGTGTGTTTAAACTTAGTGTGTTTTTCTCATTCTGGTTCACCAGACTGATCCAGTGTTTGTAATGTTCGGGTTAGACCGAGCTGTACAGGTTCAGATTATCAGTTGTGACGAGAAGATGAGATGGAAGAATTCAGACGTATGATATTATATATTCCACTGTGTGATTGTATATGAGGACAAACTATTATAATTGTCCAGATGTATTGGTGTACTCTGATGATTGTAAGTTTTATTTTAAGCTCTCAATAAAGATTATTTCAATATTATATTTTGTTCCGTTACGATGTGAGACTCTTGTAATGACCCGCATTGGCAGAGGTATTATAATTAATTAATTTAATTATATAAAAGGTGATTAGAAGGATTTCATGGTCGTTGAATAAAATAATAGTGAATATTTAATTAAAATAATATATTTAATTCTGAAATAATCAGGATTGGCTGAAATGGCGATATCGTGTGAACTGGATCATCTGTGATATTTAATTCAGCTTGGAATTGAATTTGAATAACGAATATATTATATAAACGACAGTTTGAATGTAGAGTTATACTATAATTAAAATCGAGCTCGAAATGGCGCTGTAGTTCGAAAATTGGCGATTCGAACTTCAGCTGAATGTACAGGATTCGTTTTAAGCCGGATTTCTATGAAACAAGAAACGTGTGGAGCTGGTGGAGTATATCTTTCTAGTGGAAGAGAAAAATCGGGATTTCGTCGGGTAGATTTTGATTTACATCCAAATCAAATTTCAGAAAAGTCGCTGTGGAATTCCTTTATAATTTATAAAGGAATTATTAAAAAGGAATTTCAATATAAATCGAATATCGGGTTGACCCAGATTTGAAATATCGAGTTAGAATCCATATAAGGTTTTTCTGAAGCTGTATGGTATTCCACTGTGAATATAGACGATAATATTTATTTTTAAATATTTCATTTAATTATATTTATATATTTAAATGGGTCATCCAGAGCTTTAAAAATAGCCACTTTTGCAAACGGAGTCAGAATTCGACGAAACTAATTTTGTTGGATCTGCAATGTCAAATAGCTGTTAGATTTCCAGTTTCGTGATTTTTAGAGTCACTGTGTTGTCGTACGGATTTTTAGAGTGAGAAACAGTCGATATTCTAACAGTTAAAAATACTCTGTGTGAGCAAACGGAGTCGGAATTCGACGAAACCAGTTTCGTTGGGACTGTAATGTCGAACTCTAGATACACGTCCAGTTTGGTGATTTTTGAGCATCGTGTGTGATCACACGGATTTTTAGAATGCTAAAATAAATAAAATAAAATATATATTAAAAGAAGAAAAATATCCTAAGTGATATATGATCTAGAACAGTCCACGCAGTCATCAATTTCAGCCACAAACATCAACAACCACATCGATCAGCATATAAAAACACCAGAAACCAAATTCTCGTTCACAAAAGAAATACGCAGAAAAATCAAAGAACACAAAAATCAAAACAATCCCAAACGAAATCTATAAACCACCAAAGTGATATATTCCGACTCAGCAACCAAGGAGCTTCATTTCTGTGTAATTTTCACAGTATGCGATCGAGATTGGGGTGCCAAGTTGGAGTCTAGTGTTCCTGTTTACTTTCGATTGATTGTGTTTCAGGAAAACAAGACTTTAGATTTGAACTATCGGTAGGAAGGAGCTCCAGCTCCGTTGTTTTGGTGGAATTCTGAGATGAAAAGGGTCGGGTATTCACTGTAAAGGGCGTCAGGGCCACCTGGAACGCAACCGAAATGGAGAAGTCGAGTTCGAATTGATGGCATTAAGGTTGTGGAGGATTCGAAGAGGTGGATGTTGGTGGGTTCAGTGTTGGAGTTCGTTGAGGAACGAGAGGGAAAGGAGGGTTCAAAATCTCGGTCATGTTTTGTTTAGAGGAGCAGGTAACGGCATTAGTGTTTTGGGGAAGAAAGGTTAAAGGGTGCGACGTTGGGCTTTAATGGGGGGCTATTGGGCCAAGAAGAAAGGGTAAAGCCCAATGGTGAATAACTTATGTTTTTAATTTAATTTAAATTTGTTCAAACTTGTCAAAGCAATATCTCGTTCATACGTTATCAGATTGACGAACCGTAAGTTGCGTTGGGATCGTATGGACGACGGCTACGCACTGGAACTGACTGAGAGTGGATTGGAGATCGTCCCAATTTATGGCGAAATAAATTGTTTGATTCAAATCAAACAACAGTTTATCGTTCTTTAACGATGAACTGCCAATGCGAGTAAATCTCACTAACTCTGATCAGTTTATAATTTCATGTTGTATTTTTAGAACTGTTAGAAATTGTCTGATTGACTGTGTGTTGACTGATTGATTGAACTGCTAGTCAGTTAGTGGAAATTATATATATATAAATATATATATATACCGTTAAATATTAGATATTGATTCTGCTTTCAGAATATATCATATGGAACTGAAAGTGATGTTGTTTTATTGTGTAACATCTGTGGATGCAGGGAAACAGGTTGGAGGAATCCAACTGGATTCCTCAACATTTATTTCACTATGATTCATATATTGTGATATATGATGTGATATATAATCTGTTGTTGATTATGTGTGTTTGGACGATATTTATCGTTGGTATATGGTATGTTAAATACCATAAGAAATATTGGATGTGGGAAAGAGGATTTTCAAAGTGTATTTTGAAAATGAATTATTTATATAAAATCGATGGATTTTATATAGAAAAGAAAAAGGATTTTTTTATATAAAAGAAAATAATTATAAAATCGAAGGATAAGTTAAAATGAAGGAAATATTTATTTGTTAGAATAAATAGAATAGATAATAAAAGAAATATTTATTTAGTAAGTAAATAGAATTGAGAAGGGATTAGTTATTTGTTAAGTAAACAAATAGAAAGGGTTAAATAAAAGGAGTCAATTCAAATGAGTTAATCAAATATTAGTTATTCGATTTGAGTTAATCGAAGAGAGTAAATGAGTTAGAGTTGACTAGTAGGGTAAATCAATTAGGGTTAACCAGTTAGAGTTAAATCGATAGGGTTAATTAAATAGAGTTATCAAATATTAGTTTATTCGAATAGAGTTAAAGGAAAGGAGTTATCGATTATAGTTTAATCAAAAAGAGTTATCGATTAGTTTAATCGAAGTAAGAAATCAAATATAGTTTATACGAATAGAGTTAGAGGAGTTATCGAATTTAGTTATTCGTTGGAATTGATCGATTAGAGTTAAATCAAAAGAGTTAATCGAATATAGTTTATTCGAATAGAGTTAATAGAGTAATCGAATAGAGTTAGAGGAGTAATCGAATATAGTTTGTTCGAAAGGAGTTAAGTAAGGAGTAAGTGAAAGAAGTGTTACAGAGTTAAAAGATGAATCTTATCTGTTTTGAGATTTGAAATGTTGTTCAGTTAAGGTCTGAGAGGTAGTTATACCCCAACTTGATTGACTTCGTTTTTAATTTAGAAATGGTTAAGGTTCGAGAGTGAAAGTGGTTAAGTGAATTTAGTAAATAAGTATAGTGGTTTGAGTTGTCGTCGCGATGTTGATTTAAACATCTGTTTAAATCCAAGTATGGAAGATTGAAAATGTTTTCCAAATAGAATCAGAAACGTAATCAAATGTTGAATATAGGGAAACAAGGGATAAGTAAATTTATGAAATAAAAAGATAAATGTTGAATGATGATTGATCGATATAATTTCCTCCGGGAAATAATATCGTTGTTTGCACACCTGTTTTTCTTCGATAGTTAACTCACCGACTATCGAAGTTTTGACCATTTTAACGTTGTTAATATGGAGAGACCGGTTGGATTATTATCCGAAGAACCACTCTGTATGGCATAAGCGTTGCGAAGCATATATGCTAAAAAGAATTGAAGACGGAGTAAAGTGCAAGGGCTATTGTATAAATCTTAGATAACAGTGCCTAAGATGGATATACTGAATAGTACCTTCGGTTCATCCTGTTCCTGGATGACTTGTATGGACGGATGTCTGACAGAGTATTTCCAGACGATCACGTATATTGATTTCTCCAACCGTACCAAGAGTGGAAGCGGAGAAGGAAACTTCTTTTAGCTAACACATAATGTATTGTTGAGGACGTCAATCGGTGATTGGATGGATTTGATGATGCGGCATTCAAAGTGAATCTGGTGTGATGATAAAGCATAGCTTCTAGCCTTACATCCGGTAAATGACAGAAATCGGGCAGGTAGCATGGCTATGTAGGTCGCACCTATTAGGGTGTATAATCACCTGATCTAGAGTTTCATTTATTTCTAAAAATCTATTGTCGATACTGTCCCATTCGAGAAACGGTTGCTGATCCCAACCGTTGGTGATATACATTTGATACCCTCAAGCAAATGAGTGGTCGGTCATGTGTGGCCGGGTTGCAAGATGTTCTTGTTGAACCCAGTGTATTCCTCTCTAGAGGTACACTAGCGAAAGGTGGTTCCATACCTTGTCATAGTTGGAAACCCATTTCCCAATACGTGCTTGCGGTTTTGATTGTATACTATATATATAGAACGTGAGATGAAATCGTTTCTGCTAGATGATTAATATATTGTGGTTGATAGACATTATTATAATATCAAAAGGTTTTTGATATAAAGATATCTTGGATTCTCATAAGGGAAAAACCCATTCCGTTATACGGCGTGGTCTTATGAGATATCATTTACCTGCTTGAACTTTTTTAAACTGTTTTACTCATACCAGTCCCATGACTGACCCGGAGTTTATTTTGTTTTGTTTTCCCTAAACTCTTGGGTGCCTAAATTTGTACGGGCAGTCAAGTAGTCGGGATTTTACAGATACACTTGAAGAGCTGGAGCAGGAGGCTTCAGAATCATATAGCTATAGTTTATTTCCGCTGTGTTGTAAGTGTAGTACTTTGATAATGATGTATATTCAAGTACAAATGTATATTTCAAGTTATGTTATATATAATATATGTTATCCGTTCCACTGTGAGGTTCATGTTACTCTGATTTTATGTCCTTCTTCTTCTTCTATTCTAAGTTTCTATCTTATCTTTCCTCACCCTCTAATTTCTTTCATTAATTACCAGGATTTTTTCGATGTTTGGTTAGCGACATCGAGTTTATGTCGATAACCAAAGTCGCTCAAAATCCGGGTCATTACAGTTGGTATCAGAGCGAGGTTAATTGATTAACTTGGCTCTGTGGCGTGACTCGGTAGAGATAGGGTTAGTAATACCCTAGATTGAGTTTGAGTGTATATATACAAGTGAACATATTTGTTATTGATATCAAAATTGTTTTATATTGTAGAGATTCATTGGTTGAGTTGTTTATGGGTTCTGGTCTATCAGTTTGATCCACTGTATCGGTAGGAGTTTATAAACACTCGAATACGATGGGTCGTCACGATATGTTTTGAAAAGAGGGTAAATGAAAATAAGTTTACCCAAAGTATATTTTGATATATATTGGTTGTTATTATAATCGAGTAAGATTATAAATTAAATGGTTATGTAAATAACCAATCAGAATTCATACAATTGAAATACGTGAAATCAGATGAGTTGAATCTGAAATTTTAAACCAGAAATTGAATTAAAATTCGGGAAAATTGGATAAGTGTTTGTAAATGGATTTGGATTAAAAATAAGGAAAATTTTAGATCTTGGGAGATTTTAAATTGTTTTACAATTAGAGTAAATTATATTTTGAAATGAATTTCAAAGTGGAAATGTTTAGAAATGGTTTTATAGTATTGAACTCACTTCGATCGCTGGAAAATAGATTCTGATGATGACAGCTGCATCATCAGTATTCATTTTCAAGTTGTAAGTGACGAATTACTACCAGAGATACTGTTTTGAATTTGTTTTGGGAAAGACAAGTTGTGTTGAATTTCAAATGGGATTTATAATAATAGAATTTGATATATAGATTTGAATAATAGAAGTGATATAAAATTTGAATAGATATTGAATAGAATTAACTAAGTCGAAGAGAAATTAGTTAATCGAGTTTTGAATTTGAAGTTGAACTTTGAAAGGTGAATTGGATTTGTAAATGGATATTCGAAATCGAATATAAAACTAAAATTTGAAATTTGGATTCAAATTAGTTAATAAGCAAGTTAAAATATATTTGAACATGACATGTTCAAATATAAAAGTGAAATAGACTAAAGAGTTAATTAACAAATTAATTAACAAATTAATTAACAAATTGAGTTAAAATGATCAGGTATAGTTAAAATAGATTGGGTAGGTATAAATATACATGAGGTAGGTGTGGATAAGGTATGAAGGTATATAAATAGAATGCTCGACGAAAAGGTATGTATTTAATTCATATATAAGATTTTATGCGCCGTATCGGCAAGCCGCTTGGCTTTTTCTTTTTCTTTTGGATTAGTGAGGGCCATGGGAGGCTATTTGAAATATCCCGATGCTCCTCGTACAAAGGAGTTTATGGCGAGTTTTTCCGGGAATTTAAGGAATTAGAATATTTTTAAGATAATTTGATAGTTAGAAATCAACGTATCGATATATATATATATAGAAGTCGATAAGGAAACGAACTTAGAAATAGAATAGTATAATCAAAAGGGAAGACTAGGAATAAAATCTCGTAAGAATAGAAAGAGAAACTGTATACGTGTTTAAAAGTGAATAAGTAGTTGTATGGTACTGATTATTCGAGTAAGTAGTCATATCTGTTTTGACGTTATAAATGTTATTCAGTCAAGGTCTGAGAGGTAGTTTTACCCCAACTTGATTGATTTCATTATTAACAAATAAATAGTAAGATTTCAGGCTCAAAGATCAATGTTGAATAAGAGTTAGTTGAATATAGTATTTGCGTTATCGTAACGATGTTTTACACAACATCCGTTTTAACCCAAATAAGTGTAAATTTGGAAATAGAATAATAGACATTTCCTAAGTATAGAAATAAACGAGATCGGAAAGGAGATAAGTAATTGGAATGCTTTCCAATTATAAATAGCCTATATTTTCTAAAGTTTAGAAAATAAAGGAAGGCGATATTCGGAAATGTTTTCTAAATAACATAAAAGGCCAATATGGTTATTAAAAATATTTGGTTAACAAATACTGATAAAGAAATAGAGAAGTGATTTAACTAATGGAATATTAATTAAGGGCTCGGTGACATGTTCAAAAAGGAAAATTTGATTTTTGAAAAGAGTGAACTGTTTAAAAACTCCCAGGGAAAGACTGTTTGAATTAAAAACAAATTAAACAGTAAATTTGTGAAAGCAAATTTGAATTAAGTAAAGCCAGTAAAGTGGTAACTGAGATTGAATTAGAATGATATCAAGACAAATTGGATTGTGAGACTCAAATTTGAAGTATAATGTGATAATCAAGTTAAGAGTTGGGAATCGAGAAGAAACTCGAGTTGAAATGATATTTGGCTCGGATATAAGCGAATGGTTGTGTTGTGGATAAAAGCAGATTGGAATTCGATTGGGATGACCCTTATATCCGATGAATTGATAACAGGTGGAAATGATATAATGATATGCCGACAAAAAGGTACAAGTTTATATTTCTATTGGATATAAGATTTATGAGTCGAATAGGCAAGCCGCTTGGCTGTTTGATTTTCTTTTGGGATGGAGATGGCCCAGAGAGGCGAGTTGGAGTTTGAGATATTGACCAGTACAAAGGAGGTGCTGGCGAAATTTTTCGAACAGTGGAAGTGTTAGAAAATTTTCAGGATTTTTTGAAATTTTCGTTGATAAGAATTAATTAATAATTTAATTGAAATTAAATTGGTTCAGTTGAAACTGAAGTTAAGAAGTGAACAAATATGTTCTAACCAGTCGATAGGGTCGTCTTCTAGCTTTAGCAATTTCGAGGACGAAATTATTTTAAGTGGGGAAGATTGTAATGACCCGCATTGGCAGAGGTATTATAATTAATTTATTTAATTATACAAAAGGTGATTAGAAGGATTTCATGGTCGTTGAATAAAATAATAGCGAATATTTAATTAAAATAATAATTAAATAATATATTTAATTCTGAAATAATCAGGATTGGCTGAAATGGCGATATGGTGTGAACTGGATCATCTGTGATATTTAATTCAGCTTGGAATTGAATTTGAATAACGAATATATTATATAAACGACAGTTTGAACGTAGAGTTATAATATAATTAAAATCGAGCTCGAAATGGCGCTGCAGTTCGAAAATTGGCGATTCGAACTTCAACTGAATGTACAGGATTCGTTTTAAGCTGGATTTCTGTGAAACAAGAAACGTTTGGAGCTGGTGGAGTATATCTTTCTAGTGGAAGAGAAAAATCGGGATTTCGTCGGGTAGATTTTGATTTACGTCCAAATCAAATTTCAGAAAAGTCGTTGTGGAATTCCTTTATAATTTATAAAGGAATTATTTATATTTTTAAAAGGAATTTCAATATAAATCGAATATTGGGTTGACCCAGATTTGAAATATCGAGTTAGAATCCATATAAGGTTTTTCTGAAGCTGTATGGTATTCCACTGTGAATATAGACGATAATATTTATTTTTAAATATTTAATTTAATTATATTTAAATATATTTATATATTTAAATGGGTCATCCAGAGCTTTAAAAATAGCCACTTTTGCAAACGGAGTCAGAATTCGACGAAACTAATTTTGTTGGATCCGCAATGTCAAATAGTTGTTACATTTCCAGTTTCGTGATTTTTAGAGTCACTGTGTGGTCGTACGGATTTTTAGAGTGAGAAATAGTCGATATTCTAACAATTAAAAATACACTGTGTGAGCAAACGGAGTCGGAATTCGACGAAACCAGTTTCGTTGGGACCGTAATGTCGAACTCTAGCTACACGTCCAGTTTGGTGATTTTTGAGCATCGTGTGTGATCACATGGATTTTTAGAATGCTAAAATAAAATAAAATATATATTAAAAGAAGAAAAATATCCTAAGTGATATATGATCTAGAACAGTCCACGCAGTCATCAATTTCAGCCACGAACATCAACAACCACATCGATCATCATATAAAAACACCAGAAACCAAATTCTCGTTCACAAAAGAAATACGCTGAAAAATCAAAGAACACAAAAATCAAAACAATCCCAAACGAAATCTATAAACCACCAAAGTGATATATTCCGACTCAGCAACTAAGGAGCTTCATTTCTGTGTAATTTTCACAGTATGCGATCGAGATTGGGGTGCCAAGTTGGAGTCTAGGGTTCCTGTTTACTTTCGATTGATTGAGTTTCAGGAAAACAAGACTTTAGATTTGAACTATCGGTAGGAAGGAGCTCCAGCTCCGTTGTTTTGGTGGAATTCCGAGATGAAAAGGGCCAGGTCTTCACTGTAAAGGGCGTCAGGGCCACCTGGAACGCAACTGAAATGGAGAAGTCGAGTTCGAATTGATGGCATTAAGGTTGTGGAGGATTCGAAGAGGTGGATGTTGGTGGGTTCAGTGTTGGAGTTCGTTGAGGAACGAGAGGGAAAGGGGGGTTCAAAATCTCGATCATGTTTTGTTTAGAGGAGCAGGTCACGGCATTAGTGTTTTGGGGAAGAAAGGTTAAAGGGTGCGACGTTGGGCTTTAAGGGGGGCTATTGGGCCAAGAAGAAAGGGTAAAGCCCAATGGTGAATAACTTATGTTTTTAATTTAATTTAAATTTGTTCAAACTTGTCAAAGCAATATCTAGTTCATACTTTATCAGATTGACGAACCGTAAGTTGCGTTGGGATCGTATGGACGACGGCTACGCACTGGAACTGACTGAGAGTGGATTGGAGATCATCCCAATTTATGGCGAAATAAATTGTTTGATTCAAATCAAACAACAACTTATCGTTCTTTAACGATGAACTGCCAATGTGAGTAAATCTCACTAACTCTGAACAGTTTATAATTTCATGTTGTATTTTTAGAACTATTAGAAATTGTCTGATTGACTGTGTGTTGACTGATTGATTGAACTGCTAGTCAGTTAGTGGAAATTATATATATATATAAATATATATATATACCATTAAATATTAGATATTGATTCTGCTATCAGAATTTATCATATGGAACTGAAAGTGATGTTGTTTTATTGTGTAACATCTGTGGATGTAGGGAAACAGGTTGGAGGAATCCAACTGGGTTCCTCAACATTTATTTTACTATGATTCATATATTGTGATATATGATGTGATATATAATCTATTATTGATTATGTGTGTTTGGACGATATTTATCGTTGGTATATGGTATGTTAAATACCATAAGAAATACTGGATATGGGAAAGGGGATTTTCAAATTGTATTTTGAAAATGAATTATTTATATAAAATCGATGGATTTTATATAGAATAGAAAAAGGATTTTTTTATATAAAAGAAAATAATTATAAAATCGAAGGATAAGTTAAAATGAAGGAAATATTTATTTGTTAGAATAAATAGAATAGATAATAAAAGAAATATTTATTTATTAAGTAAATAGAATTGAGAAGGGAATAGTTATTTGTTAAGTAAACAAATAGAAAGGATTAAATTAAAGGAGTCAATTCAAATGAGTTAATCAAATATTAGTTATTCGATTTGAGTTAATCGAAGAGAGTAAATGAGTTAGAGTTGTCCAGTAGGGTAAATCAGTTAGGGTTAACCAGTTAGAGTTAAATCGATAGGGTTAATTAAATAGAGTTAAATAGAGTTATCAAATATTAGTTTATTCTAATAGAGTTAAAGGAAAGGAGTTATCGATTATAGTTTAATCAAAAAGAGTTATCGATTAGTTTAATCGAAGTGAGAAATCGAATATAGTTTATTCGAATAGAGTTAGAGGAGTTATTGAATTTAGTTATTCGATGGAGTTGATCGATTAGAGTTAAATCAAAAGAGTTAATCGAATATAGTTTAATCGAATAGAGTTAATAGGGTAATCGAATATAGTTTATTCGAATAGAGTTAGAGGAGTAATCGAATATAGTTTGTTCGAAAGGAGTTAAGTAAGGAGTAAGTGAAAGAAGTGTTAAAGAGTTAAAAGATGAATCTTATCTGTTTCGAGATTTGAAATGTTGTTCAGTTAAGGTCTGAGAGGTAGTTATACCCCAACTTGATTGACTTCGTTTTTAATTTAGAAATGGTTAAGGTTCGAGAGTGAAAGTGGTTAAGTGAATTTAGTAAATAAGTATAGTGGTTTGAGTTTTCGTCGCGATGTTGATTTAAACATCTGTTTAAATCCAAGTATAGAAGATTGAAAATGTTTTCCAAATAGAATCAGAAACGTAATCAAATGTTGAATATAGGGAAACAGGAGATAAGTAAATTTATGAAATAAAAAGATAAATGTTGAATGATGATTGATCGATATAATTTCCTCCGGGAAATAATATCGTTGTTTGCACACCTGTTTTTCTTCGATAGTTAACTCACCGACTATCGAAGTTTTGACCATTTTAACGTTGTTAATATGGAGAGACCGGTTGGATTATTATCCGAAGAACCACTCTGTATTGGCATAAGCGTTGCGAAGCATATATGCCAAAGAGAATTGAAGACAAAGTAAAGTGCAAGGGTTATTGTATAAATCTTAGATAACAGTGCCTAAGATGGATATACTGAATAGTACCTTCGGTTCATCCTGTTCATGGATGACTTGTATGGACGGATGTCTGACAGAGTATTTCCAGACGATCACGTATATTGATTTCTCCAACCGTACCAAGAGTGGAAGCGGAGAAGGAAACTTCCTTTAGCTAACACATAATGTATTGTTGAGGACGTCAATCGGTGATTGGATGGATTTGATGATGTGGCATTCAAAGTGAATCTGGTGTGATGATAAAGCGTAGCTTCTAGCCTCACATCCGGTAAATGACAGAAATCGGGCAGGCAGCATGGCTATGTAGGTCTCACCTGTTAGGGTGTATAATCACCTGATCTAGAGTTTCATTTATTTCTAAAAATCTATTGTCGATACTGTCCCATTCGGGAAACGGTTGCTGATCCCAACCGTTGGTGATATACATTCGATACACTCAAGCAAATGAGTGGTCGGTCATGTGTGGCCGGGTTGCAAGATGTTCTTGTTGAACCCAGTGTATTCCTCTCTAGAGGTACACTAGCGAAAGGTGGTTCCATACCTTGTCATAGTTGGAAACCCATTTCCCAATACGTGCTTGCGGTTTTGATTGTATACTATATATGTAGGACGTGAGATTAAAGCGTTTCTGCTAGATGATTAATATATTGTGGTTGATAGACATTATTATAATATCAAAAGGTTTTTGATATAAAGATATTTTGGATTCTCATAAGGGAAAAACGCGTTCCGTTATACGGCGTGGTCTTATGAGATATCATTTACCTGCTTGAACTGTTTTAAACTGTTTTACTCATACCAGTCCCATGACTGACTCGGAGTTTATTTTGTTTTGATTTCCCTAAACTCTTGGGTGCTAAATTTGTACGGGCAGTCAAGTAGTCGGGATTTTACAGATACACTTGAAGAGCTGGAGCAGGAGGCTTCAGAATCATATAGCTATAGTTTATTTCCGCTGTGTTGTAAGTGTTGTACTTTGATAATGATGTATATTCAAGTACAAATGTATATTTCAAGTTATGTTATATATAATATATGTTATTCGTTCCGCTATGAGGTTCGTGTTACTCTGATGTTATGTCCTTCTTCTTCTTCTATTCTAAGTTTCTATCTTATCTTTCCTCACTCTCTAATTTCTTTCATTAATTACCAGGGTTTTTTCGATGTTTGGTTATCGACATCGAGTTTATGTCGATAACCAAAGTCGCTCAAAATTCGGGTCATTACAACTCTGATATGTGTTGTGTTCTTCTTCTCATTCTTCTATTATTTCTTTATTTCTTATCTCACTCTCTAACTTCTTCTATTAGCTTTCTGGGTTTTTCGATACTTGTGTTTCGGCGAATAATACGGGTTTTATGTATTATTATCGAAATTCGAGAGTCGAATTTTCCGGGATGCTACATGAACGGTCTACCACGTTGGGATCGTAGAGGCATAGGTTACATAATGGAAGTGGTTTGGAAGTTTTGGAGCTCGTTACAATTTATGGCAGATTAAAACGTCTGATTGAATCATCGACCATTAATCGTTATTCAACAATTAACAACCAAGGTGAGTAAACTCACTAACTCTGTCCAGTTTTATAATTTTATAAACGTTATTTAATATCAGAAAATAACGATTGAATGATGTGTGCTGGTTGATTGGATGATTTACAAATAAATTGGCTGGTAATATATATATATATATATATATATATATATATATATATATATGAAGCCGTTGGTTAAATACTGATTTTAATAATTTCATACTGATATGAAATTAGTGTTATTTATGTTGATTAACATCTGTGGATGCTGGGAAATAGGTTGGAGGGATCCAACTGGATTTCCCAATAATTATATTATTGTTTTTCATATATTGCATTATATGATGTGACGAATATTCTATGGTTGATTATTGTGCGCTTGGGATGTTTGAACAACATTGACCTGAAATAATTGGTATCAAAATACGTAAAATACATTCGAATGTATTTGTGACAACCCAAATTTTGACAGACTGATTTTTCTTCCAAAAATTCCAATCTATCGAAACTAGGATTGGGTTGCTCTGGTATCCTGCAGAAAAGACAGAGACATAAAATATGTCAGAGCTCAGAAAATATCTCACAGCGGAATGGATAAAATATAATATAATCAAAATACAGCCTTACCATATTAATAATACTGCCTAACCAGTATCCAAGGCCATCCTGTCCCTGCCACAAAACTAACCTGCGAGTATGTTATGAGGAGGGGGTCGAAACACAAGTTCTAGTGACTGGATTTAAACTATACACTTTGGATAATCCTACATATACTGTTCAATCATATTTTCTTATATATTAGGTTACTTGGGTTAACAGCACTCAAGGCTTAGACACATGTCGCACCCATTTACATCCCAGTGGATTAACCTAATACAGTATATATGTAGCTACCCCCAATATTGAGGTACAGCCCATGATACCCCACTCGAACAGTCTCCACTGTATCACCATCGAAATATACGCAGCCCCTCATCCTACGTCGTAGTGACGTACGAATATCAATATTACATTCCGCATATATCTGTCGTTACTATGCTATGTAAACGTACCGACTGCCACCTTTGTTCGAATCAGACTCCATACCGGAGTAATGCCCTCAAGTCTTCGATACACCACCCAGAGCCGACATGCATGTATCTAGACTGTCCACCATACGTATCTTCAATTGTAGCTCGATGCCTCAATCACACGTCCTCTAATGTGCACCGAGTTTCATGGAAGGGCGATACAAGAGACACAGAACTCAGTCGGGAGCTTTTCAATACCTATATAGGCTCGCCTTTAAAGGGCCTCTATATACAGATATACCTAGGGTCTATTTTTGTAACATCCCACCTCCGCCAGGGTAACTCTTGCAAGCACACTGGCTTTGGAGGGGCGTTTAAACAAGGTAAACATGCATGCAGATATCACAAGACAGAACATATAAGTAAAACAGAGTAGTAAAGCAGCGGATAAATTAGCATTTCAAAACCAGAGTTAAGTTACAACAAAGTACTCATTATTTTCCAACAAACAAAGTCTAGACAAAAGCATAAACTGAAATACATAAAGTACTATCCCCAAAGTGAAGTGATAAACCATAGCTAGCTCAATGTCCAAGACCGTACATGAGCAAATCCAGTAAGCAATCTAGAAAGATCCAAGCTAAGCTCCAATATTCCCACCCTGAGGACCTGAGGGGGGGGGAACGGAAGAAAAGAGGCGAAAGAAAACAGGTCAGTCAAAAAGACTGGTAAGCCCTACTACTATCTGTCTATGAACTAGTAAAGTTAACTGTCATGAGAAGCTGAGATGAACATAAGGATAACAACATACTGGCATGGTGATTAACTAACAAGATAGATAAATGTGTCATCGCATAATCAAGGTTAAGTTTTGCACCATGGGTGTACTAGCATTCTAACATGTCAAGTAAAAACAAGAATTGATCTCTTGGCCCAAGCTTGGCCCAACATCATGAGGTGACCTAAATCAAGGTCCAACTACTCGGTCTAGTCGATCGGCTCCCTATAAGCCTAACTCGTCAAGTGTCGGTGTCATGCGGCTTAATCATGTATTGTAGTTGACTGTGCAGGGTCCACTCTAGGGTGTATCAGGCCCTATGGTGTAACCCTCTGACACCATACCATGATGCACAGTCCAAACCTACCGGTGCCCGTGTTCAACTCCGGACTTAATGTGCACGACCATGGTCCGCCTGAACAACCGGGGCATCATTCAGCCGTCTCTTTTGGTCTCTTACAATCAACCCAGTAATAGTGCCCCACCCTAGCCTAGTCCTAGGGTCTTATGATACTACCAAGGAGGTTACTGCTGAAAAGGACCACGCAACTAGGGTTTCTTAACGGGTTAAATGTGGTTAACCCGATCCACACGTGGATTAAATTGGTTAAGAGTACCCAAGGCTCCTGACTTAACCTCGATTAATCCATCAAGCCCAAATTAGTTAAGTATTAAGTGGACCATGACTTAACCCTAATCAGGAGGCATTCATTAACTTAATGTGCTTTAACCTCTCACATTAGACCTTGTTGTGGTTACTAGTTAAGCCGGGCGGGTCCGGGTAGCTTTACACCACAACCTGGTCTAACCTCGGGTTCGTGCACAACATGACCAACTTCTCACATTGGGTCCTATTGTTTGTAGCCACTAGTTAAGCCGGTAGGGTCCAGGTAGATTTATGCTACAAACTCAACCCAACCTCGAGTTGGCCACACTCATATTTTCTAAGTGTCATGTCCATTATGTTTCCAAAACATAATTACAAGTTAACATATCACGTTATGTTATAAAAACCATGTTCATGTCATTATGTTACCCAACCCCAACGTAATCCCATCGTTTACATAATCGCAACAACGCATAAAGGATAAAATAGGAAACTTGGCATAACCATGACATAAAGGTGTTGAAGCCACAAGTTTAACATGGTGGTATATGAAATGTACATATGTTAATATACTTGTATATTGCATTATTAGGCTTCAAAAGCATGCATAAAACCAAACTTAGCATATGAGTGATACATGGTGATAAATAACATGTAGAAGTTGCTAGAAGTTCGCATTTGGCCTCACATGCAAGTTATCATAAGGGATATGATAACTTTCATGTTGCCAAAATGCAACCTTCAACATAAAGCTTAGAGCTTTATGCTCACAATATCAAGTTTAACTTGCATAACATGATCAACCCAAACTTGCATAACATAGCAACATGTGTCATACATAATGATTAAACCAACTTGCATAATGATCATCCAAACTTGCATATAATGATCAACCAAACTTGCATATAATGATCAACCAAACTTGCATAACATGATAACATGATCAACCCAAACTTGCATAACATGATAACATGATCAACCCAAACTTGCATAACATGGCAACATGTGTCATACATAACTTGCATAATGATCAACCAAACTTGCATATAATGATCACCCAAACTTGCATATAATGATCAACCAAACTTGCATATAATGATCACCCAAACTTGCATATAATGATCAACCAAACTTGCATCATTCATTTAACTTTAGAGTTCAATAAAAAGAAAGTAGAAATGGGCTTACAATGATATGAAGACACAAATAATTATTTATTATAAAGATTGAGACGAAAACCTTATGCAAGCACCAAAAACCCAAATATGCAAGCTCCAAATGAAAACCCTTGAGCCAAATCAATAAAAATCCTTGCTTTGAAATAGAAATGTTGCAACTTGACTTGAATGCAAACTAAGAACACTCATACAAGTTTGAAAGCACTTGTATGAACTCACAATCTCTCATAGAAATAGGCTTAGGAATTTTAGCATGAGAGTGGAGGCCATGAGAGGAACAAATTTGACATAGTTTAGTTGTAGGAATGAATAATGATGATTTAGGCTAGGTGTTAGGTCCTTTTTATAGAGGATTAGGATAGTATTAGCCATAGGATTAACCCTAGATTCAATCCAAGCCATCAAAGCATGTCTTGGGGAAGAAGTCAAGTGTAGGAACCATCTAGGGCCTTTAGATTAAAGCTGAACCATGAGAACCATTCAAATGCAAAATCTGCATTTGAGCGAATCGGCCCATGGGTTGACAGCCAAACACCCTGGATTAACCCCTAGTCGACCCAGCGAGCTCGGGTCGACCTCAAAAATCGGCCGGTTCGGTTATTCCCCTCTCCCAATTCGCTGTTTTGAACATTTTTGCATATTTATTTATTTAATTTTCAAATATATATATATATATATATATATATATATCAATATATATATATATATTTCTCTGCGCAACCCATTTCACTTAATAAAGTATACTTTAATTTTTTGTGAAACTTCGCGAGGCCATATCTTGGTCATACAGACTCCGATTTTCGAAAACTCGGACTCTATTTCTCGTATTTTTCCGAGACGAACGCAATGGAACAGCCCGTTTCCCTTGATTCAAATTTTATAGTTTAATTCTGCCTCCATTTATGTTATAACATGTTATTCAAAAATACGGGTTGTTACATTCTCCCCTCCTTAAAGGATTTCGTCCCCGAAATCTCCAAGTTAGGAAGAACGTATCCTACCATCCATCACCCATCTACTCAAAACATCATCCACGTGCAGTCATTGTCCTTAAAGGATTCTAAATGTTGTATGATCATATGCAAAGGTGTATGTATATGTACTTATCTAATGCAAAAATCAGGCGGTTACTGATTCAGTAAACCTCCTTAATGCAAAGCATGTTAGTGAAATGAGTCCATATGTATGCAAATTCCTAACATAATTTATAATCTCTACATGAGTGCACATAACATTCATCCAAATGCAACATCCGCGTGATAGCATAATAAGTTTCATCCATGAATAAGTATAAGCACTCATGCATATGCAACATGAAAGTGTGTGAGCCGATCTTAGTGCCTAATGTGCACCATGCATCCACGAGTATCCACGTGCAAACACTTGCAACCACTTGCAACCATCAAGCATAACATGTTTAAAATACATGTTTCATCCAAAGGGTTTCTACCTAAGGTCCTCATAGCATGATTAACGAGATGACAAGATAAACGCGGATAAACAGAAAGATATGCTAATTAGGAAAGAGGTCGAGAATGTACCCTCAAAAAGAAATGGATAAAGCCCACACATCTTCTCCTCGGTTTCCCAAGTTGCATCTTCATCGGCTTCACCCCACTGAACTTTCACCAATTTGACTTCTCGATTCCTCAGTTTCTTGATCTCTGTTCCCAAGATATGAATCGGAGCTTTTCTCAAGGTTGCTTCTTTCTCTACCTCAATGTCTTCAAGAATGCTTGGTTCAACCACCTCAGCGGACTCATGAAGGAACTTTCGGAGATGCGAGACATGAAAGACATTATGCACTCCGGCTAGCTTTTCGGGCAATTCCACCTTATAGGCCATCTTTCCAATTCTCTCTTTGATATGGAAAGGTCCTACGAACCTTGGTGCCAGCTTCCCCACTGCTCCAAAACGAACCACATTACGTAAAGGAGAAACCTTTATGAAAACCATGTCTCCCACTTCGAATTCCAAATCTGCCCTTCGTCTGTCAGCATAGGATTTATGTCTGTCTTGGGCCGCTTTCATCCTTCTTCTCACTAATTCAACTTTCTCGGATGTGTCCCGTATCATATCGGGCCCAAGTATAAGTCTATCTGTTGTCTCCCACCAACAAGATGGTGACCTACACGGCCTCCCATACAAAGCTTCAAATGGTGCCATCCCTATGCTGGCTTGATAGCTATTATTATAAGAAACTCTACAAGAGGAAGGTGGTCTTCCCAAGTACCACCGAAGTCGAGAACACAAAGCCTCAAGAGATCTTCTAGCACTCTATTCACCCTTTCGGTTTGGCCATCCGTCTGGGGGTGATAGGCTATACTCAGATTCAATCGTGTACCCATCGCTTCTTGCAAACTGTTCCAGAACTGGCTAGTGAAAATTGGGTCACGATCGCTAACTATGCTAGAAGAAACTCCATGCAACCATACTATCTCTCGAATATAAACAGATGCTAGCCATGATACGGTCCTCTTGCTTTTCACCGAAAAAATGGGTTCTCTTCGTAAGTCTATCAATTATTACCCATATCCGATAAAGCCCAAATAGTTTGGTGACGAACTTCTTCACCCCAACCATATATCACAAATAGGCTAGTCAAACTCCTTAGGGGGTTTGCAACAGATCTAAGATTGAGGATAGGGCCGAGAGGATATACTTAAAAGATAGCATGCGAGTAAGCTCTACGGAACAATAGGGATCAAGGATATACTCTTAGAAAGAGATTAAATGCGCGTATCTAGTCTTCGATCTTCTAAGCCGCATTTTCTTGTGCTTAATCCCATCGTGCCCTGACCATCTTTTAACTTCGCAATTCCGTAGTTCTTAATTCTTATTCCCAAAATATGAGTTAGAACTCATTTCACCGTTGCCTCTCGTTCCACTTCCACTTATTCTTTGCCTAAAATACTTGGCTTAAACATAACTGCGTGCTCATGGTTTCGTGCAAGCTTTCCAAGATTCGTTAGTGAATCTTGGATCTCATTTACATGTTATACGGTATCCCACGCAGAAAACTATCTCTTGAAAACAGTGCCAATCCACGTTGCCAAACTGGAGCTGAGGTAAGGGCTCTCTTGAGCCTTTGAAAAGCAAGCTCACACTCCAAGTCCCATGCAAAGACTAAGTTCTTCTTCGTCAACTTAGTAAGAGGGGCCGAAATCTTAGCGAAGTCCCTGATGAACTTCCTATAGTAGCCCGCCAAACCGAGAATGCTCCTTACTTCGGTTGCATTCCTAGGAGTCTTCCAACCTTGAACCACAACCACTTTCGCGGGATCCACCGCTATGCCTTGCTTAGAAACTATATGTCCAAGAAACCGAACTTCCCTTCTCCAAAAATGACATTTAGAGAACTTGGCTTTCAACTGATGCGCTCTAAGCGTATCCATCACTTCCTTGAGATGCCTAGCATGCTCTTCCTCATCCTTTGAGAAGATCAGAATATCATCCATGAAGACAACCACAAACTTGTTAAGGAACTCTCTGAACACCCTACTCATCAAATCTACGAAGTAGGCGGGTGCATTAGTCAAACCGAATGGCATGACAAGCCATTCAAAGAATCCATCTGGAGTCCTAAACGTAGTCTTATCAATACTATCCTCATCTACTCTAAGCTGATGGAATCCGGTGGCTAGATCGAGCTGAGAGAAAACAGAAGCACCTACCAACTGGTCAAAGAGATCATCAATCCTCGGTAAAGGGTGCCTATTCTTCTTTGTCAACTTGTTCAACTCTCGATAATCAACACATAGACGAAGCGAACCATCCACCTTAGTGGCGAATACCACCGGAGCACCCCCTTCAGAAATGCTTCGCCTAATAAAATTCTTCTCAAGCAACTCCTTGATTTGCTTACTGAGATCCCCTCTCTCACGTGGAGCCATGTGCCTAACTGGCAATGATACTGGCTTGGCATTATCAACTAGATAAATGCAGAAATCTATCTCTCGTTTAGGGGGTAACCCCTTAACTTCTTCAAAGACATCGGGATAGTCTCGGACCACCCTTACAGATTGCAGATCATCGATGGATGAGTCGAGAGATTCAAGATAACATAACATGACGGGACCTCTAGGGTTACAAGAAATTTCTAGGGGATTACCGAGGCGAGTCATGAGCCTCACTACCCTATGCTCACAGTCAAGAATGGCTCCATAACTGGACAACCAATCCACCTCCAAAATCAACCCGTATCCCATAAACCCGAGAACCTAAACATTACACATGAATTCTATGCTCAAGATAGAGATTTTCAAATCCATACAAACCACAGGTAGATGGGCGGAACCCCCAATTGGATTTGAAACACAAACGGGATCCTCAACTAAGCTAGTACTTAGGTGAAAACTTTCAACAACACCAAAAGAGATAAAACTATGCGATGCGCCAGAATCAAATAAGGTGCGAACAGGAAAATCAGAAATGTAAACATGAATTTCTATAAAAACCCTACCTCGATCAAAAGCTGGAAGAGCGAGGAGAGCCTGCAATTGCTCTCCAGAGGGTATTACTTGCCGAGTTTGTCCTTGCCCTGTCCTTGCTTCTTGGGGCAATCCTTGCTAAGATGTCCAGGCTTTCCACAGTGAAAGCATTCGCCCAACTTCCTCTTCTTCTTCCTACAGTCTTTGGCTATGTGCCCAGTAATCCCACAGAAGTTGCACTTCCTCCTTTCTCTTGACTTGTTGTTCTTGCTATTGTTGTTCTTGCCTCCTTTTCCGGAATCTACCTTCTCGCCTTGAGACTCATTTGCCTTGACCTCCTTCTTGTCACTCTTATCTTCCTCTTGAAGCAGGGCCATATTCACCAAACTCTCGAAAGTTGCCCCCAGGGGTATATGAGACATGGCCAAACCGCGCAATGGCTCATTCAATCCTAGAGCAAAGTGTAGGGCCTTCTTCCGAGCTGTGTTTACCAATTCTAGACCGAACTGAGCAAGTTGATTAAACATATCCACGTATTCCCTAACTGTCATGTCCCCTTGCTTTAGAGATAGGAACTCCTCCATCTGAAGATTCTCTTCTGTCGATGATAAGAACTTTAGTCCAAACCTTCTCCTAAAGTCATCCCAAGTCTCAATGGGTCTAGTAGTGGTGGTGACTACCCACCAATAAGCGGCTTCCCCTTTCAATAGCCATACCGCCAACAGAACTTTCCTACGATCTTCCACATCCAAGATATCAAAGAGGTCTTCAGTTTCCTTTAACCAGTTTCTTGCCTCCACAGAAGTCTCCGTTCCGACAAAATTCTTGCAACCCATCGCCTTAAAGTCTTTGCAAAGCTCCGCGAAATTCACTTGTGTATGCTGAGGGGGAGGAGGAACCTCAGCTACGCAAGGAGGAGAGATGTTAGCGACGGGGGAAGGAGGAGGAATGTTTGCGGGGCCGGCTTCATTCGCCCTTGCCTCCATAAATCTCCGGAACCAGACGGGTACTTGCACGCCTACCGGGATGTTAAAGCGAACGGCCATACTAAAACGAAGAAAAGGATAGATTCAGAATGAAGAAACGAAGGATAGTGCTATGGCTTTTGGGGAATATCCTTTTAAAATAAACTAGACTTTTTCTTGGAAAATACTTAATTGGTTTTGAAAATAGTTTTTCAAAAGGTAAGTTTTAAAAACACCTTTGCTCAAATCTTGTAAACCTTATGATCTGATACCAAATGTAACACCCCACCTCCGCCAGGGTAACTCTTGCAAGCACACTGGCTTTGGAGGGGCGTTTAAACAAGGTAAACATGCATGCAGATATCACAAGACAGAACATATAAGTAAAACAGAGTAGTAAAGCAGCGGATAAATTAGCATTTCAAAACCAGAGTTAAGTTACAACAAAGTACTCATTATTTTCCAACAAACAAAGTCTAGACAAAAGCATAAACTGAAATACATAAAGTACTATCCCCAAAGTGAAGTGATAAACCATAGCTAGCTCAATGTCCAAGACCGTACATGAGCAAATCCAGTAAGCAAGCTAGAAAGATCCAAGCTAAGCTCCAATATTCCCACCCTGAGAACCTGAGGGGGGGGAACGGAAGAAAAAAGGCGAAAGAAAACAGGTCAGTCAAAAAGACTGGTAAGCCCTACTACTATCTGTCTATGAACTAGTAAAGTTAACTGTCATGAGAAGCTGAGATGAACATAAGGATAACAACATACTGGCATGGTGATTAACTAACAAGATAGATAAATGTGTCATCGCATAATCAAGGTTAAGTTTTGCACCATGAGTGTACTAGCATTCTAACATGTCAAGTAAAAACAAGAATTGATCCCTTGGCCCAAGCTTGGCCCAACATCATGAGGTGACCTAAATCAAGGTCCAACTACTCGGTCTAGTCGATCGGCTCCCTATAAGCCTAACTCGTCAAGTGTCGGTGTCATGCGGCTTAATCATGTATTGTAGTTGACTGTGCAGGGTCCACTCTAGGGTGTATCAGGCCCTATGGTGTAACCCTCTAACACCATACCATGATGCACAGTCCAAACCTACCGGTGCCCGTGTTCAACACCGGACTTAATGTGCACGACCATGGTCCTCCTGAACAATCGGGGCATCATTCAGCCGTCTCTTTTGGTCTCTTACAATCAGCCCCGTAATCGTGCCCCACCCTAGCCTAGTCCTAGGGTCTTATGATACTACCAAGGAGGTTACTGCTGAAAAGGACCACGCAACTAGGGTTTCTTAACGGGTTAAATGTGGTTAACCCGATCCACACGTGGATTAAATTGGTTAAGAGTACCCAAGGCTCCTGACTTAACCTCGATTAATCCATCAAGCCCAAATTAGTTAAGCATTAAGTGGACCATGACTTAACCCTAATCAGGAGGCATTCATTAACTTAATGTGCTTTAACCTCTCACATTAGACCTTGTTGTGGTTACTAGTTAAGCCGGGCGGGTCCGGGTAGCTTTACACCACAACCTGGTCTAACCTCGGGTTCGTGCACAACATGACCAACTTCTCACATTGGGTCCTATTGTTTGTAGCCACTAGTTAAGCCGGGCGGGTCCGGGTAGATTTATGCTACAAACTCAACCCAACCTCGAGTTGGCCACACTCATATTTTCTAACTGTCATGTCCATTATGTTTCCAAAACATAATTACAAGTTAACATATCACGTTATGTTATAAAAACCATGTTCATGTCATTATGTTACCCAACCCCAACGTAATCCCATCGTTTACATAATCGCAACAACGCATAAAGGATAAAATAGGAAACTTGGCATAACCATGACATAAAGGTGTTGAAGCCACAAGTTTAACATGGTGGTATATGAAATGTACATATGTTCATATACTTGCATATTGCATTATTAGGCTTCAAAAGCATGCATAAAACCAAACTTAGCATATGAGTGATACATGGTGATAAATAACATGTAGAAGTTGCTAGAAGTTCGCATTTGGCCTCACATGCAAGTTATCATAAGGGATATGATAACTTTCATGTTGCCAAAATGCAACCTTCAACATAAAGCTTGGAGCTTTATGCTCACAATATCAAGTTTAACTTGCATAACATGATAACATGATCAACCCAAACTTGCATAACATAGCAACATGTGTCATACATAATGATTAAACCAACTTGCATAATGATCATCCAAACTTGCATATAATGATCAACCAAACTTGCATATAATGATCAACCAAACTTGCTTTTAATGATCAACCAAACTTGCATAACATGATAACATGATCAACCCAAACTTGCATAACATGATAACATGATCAACCCAAACTTGCATAACATGGCAACATGTGTCATACATAACTTGCATAATGATCAACCAAACTTGCATATAATGATCACCCAAACTTGCATATAATGATCAACCAAACTTGCATATAATGATCACCCAAACTTGCATATAATGATCAACCAAACTTGCATCATTCATTTAACTTTAGAGTTCAATAAAAAGAAAGTAGAAAAGGGCTTACAATGCTATGAAGACACAAATAATTATTTATTATAAAGATTGAGACGAAGCCCTTATGCAAGCACCAAAAACCCAAATATGCAAGCTCCAAATGAAAACCCTTGAGCCAAATCAATAAAAATCCTTGCTTTGAAATAGAAATGTTGCAACTTGACTTGAATGCAAACTAAGAATACTCATACAAGTTTGAAAGCACTTGTATGAACTCACAATCTCTCATAGAAATAGGCTTAGGAATTTTAGCATGAGAGTGGAGGCCATGAGAGGAACAAATTTGACATAGTTTAGTTGTAGGAATGAATAATGATGATTTAGGCTAGGTGTTAGGTCCTTTTTATAGAGGATTAGGATAGTATTAGCCATAGGATTAACCCTAGATTCAATCCAAGCCATCAAAGCATGTCTTGGGGAAGAAGTCAAGTGTAGGAACCATCTAGGGCCTTTAGATTAAAGCTGAACCATGAGAACCATTCAAATGCAAAATCTGCATTTGAGCGAATCGGCCCACGGGTTGACAGCCAAACACCCTGGATTAACCCCTAGTCGACCCAGCAAGCTCGGGTCGACCTCAAAAATCGGCCGGTTCGGTTATTCCCCTCTCCCAATTCGCTGTTTTGAACATTTTTGCATATTTATTTATTTAATTTTCAAATATATATATATATATCAATATATATATATATATTTCTCTGCGCAACCCATTTCACTTAATTAAGTATACTTTAATTTTTTGTGAAACTTCGCGAGGCCATATCTTGGTCATACGGACTCCGATTTTCGAAAACTCGGACTCTATTTCGCGTATTTTGTTCGAGACGAACGCAATGGCACAGCCCATTTCCCTTGATTCAGATTTTACAGTTTAATTCTGCCTCCATTTATGTTATAACATGTTATTCAAAAATACGGGTTGTTACAATTTTCGTGGTGGCTATGGCCCTACCTCGGCCCCTCCCTCAACTAGTAAAGACTACGAGAGCTAAGCGAATGCCCCTACCCAAACAATCTAAACATCCATATGGCATCTCCCCTCAATCCCTTACCCCGATAGTGAAGGGTGAAATGGTATCTTGGGTTTAGCTCGAGTCTTTCTGCATCCCACTGGCTGCCAATGATGGGTATCCGACGGTCTACTATCCTTGTTAGTCATGACCCTCTACCTCCCTCTGCCTCCTTGTGAGGCAACCGCCGAACCATCCTGGTGTCACCTCGTCACAGCATTCTGAATGCATAGCTACATCTGCAGTCATGGCCCACCCATGTAACACCCCGAATTTTAGTTAATACTAAAATTCACTAATTACAGGATAAATAATCTCAGATGTGGGAATTGGAGGTAACGGGCTGCGTCATTGCGTTCGTCTCGGAAAAATACGCGAAATAGAGTCCGAGTTTTCGAAAATCGGAGTCCGTATGGCCCGGTTATGGCCCAAAGAAGTTTTTCGAAAATTCAAAGTTAAAAACAGATATAGAAATGCAAAATCAGATTTCGAAATTGGAGCCAGCAGGGGGCCAGGCGGGAAGCTTCCCGCCCTACCCATGTCGACAGGGCTGTCGACAGGCCTGTCGACTGGGGAGTCGACTTGCCTGTCGACTTGCCTGTCGACCTGGGCGCGGCGTACAGGGAACCTGGGTGCACCGGGTTGGGTTTTAGGCTGGCTTGGAGGGCTGGGTTCTAGAGATTTCCTAAATCTAACGGACCTAATCTAACCTAGGGTTAATCTAAGGGCCTAAAACACTCACCTAATCTATAAATACACCCTAAACCTACCCTAATCCATACTAAAAATAGTAATGATGGCCTCATGCCGCCAAAATCAAACTTGAGAGAGCCTCCACTAATTTATGAAGGAAGTTGCAAGCTAATCACTCTCTAATCAATCTCTAATCATCACCATCTTCATATTTAGCAACTAATTCCACTTCATAAGTTTGCTAATCTTGGGTTTGGTGAGTTTCTATCACTTTAACATCAATTGTTAAAGTAAGTAGGTTGGGTGAAATGAGACTTATGGTCTTAAATGCGGATTAGTGAGTTTGAATCATTTGTAATGATATGCTACTCTATGTTTTCCTATGTTTATGC
The DNA here is from genome assembly GCA_030737875.1 of Allium sativum. Lineage (NCBI taxonomy): Eukaryota > Viridiplantae > Streptophyta > Magnoliopsida > Asparagales > Amaryllidaceae > Allium > Allium sativum. The sequence goes on along the minus strand of CM060916.1, from coordinate 600,768,369 downwards.
ATATTTAATAAGGGGGTTTATGCATGTTTAATAAGTTGGTTTATGCATGTTTAACAAGTGGGTTTATGCATGTTTAACAAGTGGGTTTATGCATGTTTAATAAGTGGGCTTATGCATATTTAATAAGTGGATTTATGCATGTTTAACAAGTGAGTTATGCAAGTTCATATGCAAGTTATGTGAATGTTATGTAAGTTATGTGTATGCTTAAATGCAAGTTTAACATGATATGCAAGTTATGCATGCTTATGCAAGTATGTGAATGCTTATGCAAGTATGTGAATGCTTATGCAAGTATGTGAATGCTTATGCAAGTATGTGAATGCTTATGCAAGAATGTGAATGCTTATGCAAGTTATGTGTATGCTTAAATGCATGTTTAACATGTTATGCAAGTTATGAGAATGCTTATATGCAAGTTCAACATGTTATGCAAGATATGTGTATGATAATATGCAAGCTCATATGCAACATGTTATGCAAGACATGTGTATGATAATATGCAAGTTTGGGTTAAATGTAGTTGGGTTAATATATGCTCATATATGCAAGTTGACATCCTCTTAACCCATGATAAAGCTATATGCTAAGATGTGGTTAAACCCATGATATTTGTGATGGATCTTCCCTTTATTATGTCATGAAATGAGAACGATTTACGTGGGGAACGATGGGGTTAATAAATATGTTAATAAAAGTATGATTGGGTATGATTAAGCATACCATAAAAATAAATTAACATAAGTGGGAATTTACCTATTGAGTTAGGTCTACCCCATGGGAATTTACCTATTGAGTTAGGTCTACCCATGTTATGAAAAACTTGATATTAATTAGGGATAATTAATATGGGGGTGATTAATTAGGTCTAATTAATCAACTAAGACACGAGGTTGGACCCTTTTGTAGCGGAAGTCTGCCCGGAACCGACCGGCCATCCAGCGGCTACAAATGATTGGCCCAATGTGAGAGGTCTTAGTCATAAATTAAATACATGATTAAAGTAAAGACACGAGGTTAGACCCTTTTTATGACAGAAGTCTGCCCGGAACCAACCGGCATATCCAGCAGTCATAAAAGATGGTCTAATGTGAGAGGTCTTTATGAGGTCATGATCTTAATTAATTAATTAAGAAACACTTAACCATATTAGCATGTAGAGGGACATGAGGGGTTAAGTGGGTGCCTTGGGTGGCATGTGGAAATCTAGTGGGTTGCCTTGGGTGGCAATAGAAAATACGATTAGAATACTTAACCAAGTGGAAACATGTAATTAAACATGATTAAAGGGTTAAGTGGGATACACTAGATAAGTGACAAGCTTAGGTGGGTAGCTTGTGGGGGGCCCATTTCAACCAATATCCCAAACGTATCTTTGTGGGCTCGACTCTAGTCGGGTGACGGGACACGCATATTGGGCTTGACTATAAGAGGCCAAAACGGGTTAGCGGTGGCAACGCAAGTCCAACGGGTTTCATATGCAAGTGTGGGCCCGGGCTGGTAGATAAGCCGTTGTTGCATCGTGTAGATATAAAGCCGTGCACCATTGATATTATCAGGTGGCCACTTTGGGGAATGATACACCCCATTGTGGGACCAGCACGGGTATCTACGGTAGGGAGCCGATCGCTGGGGAGTAGTGGGTACACCTAATTAAAGATAGGGGCAGACGGCACCGATGTAGGGGTACACGAAACTACTGGGTAAAATTACTAAGTACACCTAGTGGAGATAGGGGCAGACGGCACCTATGTAGTGGGCTAGGGGTACACGAAACTACTGGGGAAATTTTCTAAGTCCTTGGGAGGGATCAACCTTTAAGTAGGAATGACTGGTGTAGTGCAGTTAGTAATTATCCTTGGGTGGGTAGATGCGTCTTTACAGTTATCTTAGTTTATCCTAAGTCTACCAAGCTGCTTAGTGTAGCCATTCATCCCCAGACATTACCGTAGGTCAAGTTTATGTCTTCTCTGGTTACTTTAATGATTGTATTGTTAAAGTTATAGGACTCGCTCAGACTTATGTCTGACCCCGTTGTTTTTATCTTTTTCCCAACCCTCAGGTCCTACGGTGGATCCTAGCAGTAGTGGAGCTTGATCGGATTGCTGTTCCAGTCTTTAGGAGCTTGAATAGATGTAAAGCTCCAGTTACCCAGTTATCTTTTCTTTTGTCCTGGCTATTGTATGAGAGAGTGGGATTATGTACTTCTTTATTTTGATGGATATTGTACTTGACTTTTATTGTGGTTTTATGATGTAACCAGACATGTTTACTTCCGCTGTTATGAGATGATGTTTTAAATTTCAAGTACTATTTATATCTGTCTTGTTGTAATTTTTCTGTTCTATATTCACTAAAATACTCCACTGATGCTATGGCATTCCCTTAGAGAGTGACCATAGCGGGCGTGGGGTGTTACACGTGGTATCAGAGCCAGGTTTGCCGGAACAGATAAAATTTTTAGAAAACTATTTTTATAAAAAACATTTTTGGAAGAGATATTTTCAAAAACATGTCTTTAAAGAGAAAAGTTTTTGAAAGAAAAGCATAATCCCCAATAGCCATATCTATATCCTTCGAATTCTCCGTTTTGAATCTTTCCTTTTTCGTTTCAGCATGGCTGAGGATCTTAACTTTCCGGAGGGTGTGACGGTACCAGTATGGTATAGGAGATTGATGGAGGCTAGGGCCACCACTGCGGGTCCAGCAAATGTTCCTCCACCAACCGTAGCACCCGATCTTCCTCCTCCCCCTCCTCCTCGCACGGATACTTTTGCTAAGACTTGCAAGGAATTTAAAGCTATGGAAGGGAAACCTTTTCAAGGATCTGAAACTTTTGTGGAGGCTAGAGATTGGCTTAAGGAGGTGGAAGAGTTGATAGATATCTTTGAGATGGAAGAAGGAAAGAAAGTCAAGTTAGCTGCTTGGTTAATGAAAGGAGAGGCCTCATTCTGGTGGGAGGTCACTAATGGAGAACGCCCCGTTGACTCTTGGGCGGATTTTAGGCAAAGATTTGTGGCAAAGTTTCTCTCAAAGGCGGAGGAAAACTTGTATATGGAAAGATTCTTGACTTTAAAGCAAGGAAATTTCTCAGTGAAGGAATATGTCAACAAGTTTAATCAATTGGCAAGGTTTGGCCTAGATATGGTGAATACACCGGAGAAGAAGGCTTTAAGGTTCATGAAAGGCTTGAATGAACCGATGCATGGGTTGGCTATGACTCATATCCCTATGGGGGCCACCTTTGAGAAGCTAGTTGACATGGCACTCATGCATGAAGAAGAGAAGGGTCCCAATGCTAATAGGGCACCCGAGAAGAAGGGAGATCAAAAGAGACCTCAGCAACAACAGCAAAATAAAGGTGGGAAAGGCAACGGTGGCAAGGGAAAGAAGAAGAAGTGTTTCAATTGTGGGACACCTGGCCACCTAAGCAAGGATTGTCGCAAGAAGAAGAAGACCGGCTGCTTCCACTGTGGCGAAGCAGGGCATTTAGTGAAGGATTGCCCTAAGAAGGGGCAAAGGTCGGGGTCTACCTCAGGAGGACAGGTGCAAGCTCTTATGGCACTAGGTCAGGCTAGGGGGCAAGTACAGGCTCTCGCAGTCCCACCGATTCAGGAGAGAGGTAGAACTATTTCCGTTGAAAGTCTGGTTTTTCTATTTGATCATCCTGTCCGTACATTGTTTGATTCAGGCGCATCGCATTCGTTTATCTCATCATCATTAGTTGAGTCACTGCACTTAGACACCAGTCTGGTAGATGATCCCTTGGTTGTTTCAAACCCAATTGGGGGCTCCACTTATTTGTCCATGATATGTTTGGGTTTGAAGATTTTTATACTTAGCATTGAGTTTAGATGTGATGCTTTTGTGTTGGGCTTCACGGGCTATGGGTTGATTTTGGGCATGGACTGGTTATCCAGTAATGGTGCCGTTCTTGATTGCGAAAGGAGAGTTGTTAGGCTCATGACCCGCTTGGGTAACACTCTCGAGATTTCTTGTAATCCCATGGATTCTGTTATGCTAAGTTATCTTGAATCGCTTGACGCTTCGGTCGAGAGTTTACAATCTGTTAAAGTGGTCCGGGAATATCCGGATGTGTTTGAGGAGGTGAAGGGCTTACCTCCGAAGCGGGAGATTGACTTCCGAATATATCTGGTGGATAATGCTAAACCTGTATCTTTACCAGTGCGCCACATGGCTCCTCGTGAGAGGAGGGAACTCCATAAGCAAGTAGGGGAGCTGCTTGAGAAGGGGTTCATAAGACGAAGTATATCGGAGTGGGGTGTTCCAGTAGTATTTGCTACAAAGGCGGATGGGTCCCTCAGACTTTTTGTAGACTATAGAGAACTCAACAAGCTCACAAAGAAGAATAGACACCCATTGCCGAGGATTGATGATCTTTTCGATCAGTTGGTTGGCGCTTCAGTATTTTCTCAGTTGGACTTAGCCACGGGGTTTCATCAGTTGAGGGTGGCTGAGGATAGCATAGACAAGACTTCCTTTAGAACTCCGGATGGTTTCTATGAGTGGCTGGTGATGCCATTTGGGTTGACGAATGCCCCTGCATAATTTGTTGATTTGATGAGTAGGGTGTTCAGGGAGTTCCTTAATAAATTCGTGGTGGTCTTTGTGGATGATATCTTAGTATTTTCTAAGAGTGAAGAAGAGCATGCCCTACATCTTGGGGAGGTATTGAAGACTCTTCGAGCACATAGCCTTAAGGCTAAATTCTCTAAATGTCACTTCTGGAGGAAGGAGGTGCGGTTCTAGGGGCACGTGGTCTCCAAGGAAGGGATAGCTGTGGATCCCGCGAAGGTAGTATCAATTCAGGATTGGAAGGTTCCGAAGAATGCTACCGAAGTAAGAAGTTTCTTGGGGTTGGCGGGTTACTATAGGAAGTTTATCAAAGACTTCGCGAAGATATCAGCCCCATTAACCCGCTTAACGAAGAAGAATCTTGTTTTCGCATGGGACGTAGATTGTGATGATGCGTTCCGACGGTTAAAGAGAGCTTTAACCACTGCTCCAGTTTTAGTGTTGCCAGATGGGAGCAAGCCATTTGTTGTCTATACCGATGCTTGTGGGACTGGACTAGGCGCTGTCTTAATGCAAGAGGGAAGGGTGATAGCCTATGGTGGAAGGCAGTTGAGAGTGCATGAGAAAAATTACCCTACCCATGATTTAGAGTTGGCCGCTATTGTTTTTGCGCTTAAGATTTGGCGCCATTATCTTCTTGGTGAGAGATTCGAATTGTTCACTGACCACAAATCATTGAAGTACTTGTTTTCCCAGAAGGATTTGAATTTGAGACAGCAAAGGTGGATGGAGTTCTTAGCATCCTATGATTTCGAGATAGCGTATACCCCTGGCAAGGGTAACGTGGTGGCGGACGCCTTGAGCAGAAAGAGATTGTCCTTGAGTCCATTGTTTGTGGAACAACGAAGCTTGGAATTTATCTCGATGTTTGATTTCAGACCTTCCATTGACTATATACCCGGTTTGCTAGCATCCTTGGAGGTCAGACCTACTCTTTTGGGACGGATTGGAGAAGCACAGAGGGACGACCCACAGTTGGTTGAGTTGGTGGAGAAGCTCATAAGGGGGGAGTCGTCCAGCCATTTGAGTAGGTACACCCTAGACGATAGGGGGTGCTTGCGTAGAGACGGTAGACTTTGTGTACCGCAAGACGAGGGTTTGAGGAAGGTTATTCTTGATGATGCACACCGTTCTAGGATGACCATTCATCCCGGTGGGGACAAGATGTACCAAGACATGAAGAGGGTTTTCTTCTGGGCCGGTATGAAGAAAGATGTGGCCGAGTATGTCGCTCGATGCTTGGTGTGCCAACAAGTAAAGGCGGAGCAAAAGAAACCAGGTGGGTTGCTTCACCCATTGGAAGTTCCACAATGGAAGTGGGATAGCGTCTCGATGGATTTTATTGACGGGTTACCCAGATCAAGAAAGGGTAATACGGGAATTTGGGTGGTGGTAGACAGACTTACTAAGAGCGCCCATTTCATACCTGTGAAGAGCAAGAGGACCGCTCCATGGCTAGCTTCAGTATATCTTCGAGAGATAGTTCGATTGCATGGGGTACCCTCTAGCATAGTGAGTGATCGAGATCCTATCTTCACTAGCGAGTTCTGGAGAAGTTTGCAAGAAGCAGTGGGGACTCAATTGTGTCTGAGCACCGCATATCATCCTCAGACGGACGGCCAGACTGAGAGTGTGAATCGTGTTCTAGAAGACCTTTTGAGACTTTGTATCTTAGATTTTGGAGGTACATGGGAAGAGCATCTTCCATTGGTGGAGTTCGCATATAATAACAGCTTTCAGTCCAGTATTGGTATGGCTCCTTTCGAAGCTCTCTATGGAAGGCCTTGTCGATCACCTGCATGTTGGTGGGAATCTACGGATAAGATCTTGCTTGGGCCTGATATGATTAGGGAGACTTCTGAGAAGATTGACTTGATTCGAAGAATGATGAAAGCAGCGCAGGATAGGCAAAAATCTTATGCAGACAAGAGAAGGACGGATCTTGAGTTTGAAGTCGGGGACATGGTCTTCGTCAAAGTGTCTCCGTTACGAAATGTGGTTCGCTTTGGATCTGTTGGGAAGTTAGCACCAAGGTTCGTAGGGCCATTTCCCATTAAGGAAAGGATTGGACGGATGGCATATAGAGTGGAGTTGCCTGACAGACTTAGTGGTGTACATGATGTATTCCATGTGTCCCATTTGAGGAAGTGCTTACATGAGACCGCAGAGGTGGTAGAGCCGAGCTTGCTTAAAGAAGTGGAAGTAGAGCGTGATGCGACTATTCGACGAGCTCCTACCTGCATCCTTGGGTCAGAGACTAGGAAGTTGAGAAACAGAGAGGTTCAACTAGTCAAAGTGCAATGGGGAGAAGATGAGAGCAACGCAACTTGGGAGACGGAAACGAAGATGCGTTCATTGTACCCATTTCTTTTTGAGGGTATGTCTTTACTTTCTCCTCTATCGTTGTCTAGTACTTATCTTATCTTTAGTATGTCCTCTCGTTAGTACTGTTTGACCTTTAGATAGGGTAAACCTATGGTTGAAACATGTGTTTGAGACATGTTATGGTTGATGGATGCAAGTGGATGCAAGTGTTTGCTAGTGGTTGCTCGTGGATGCATATGCACACACTCTAGGCACTAGATCGGCTCAATCACTTCATATTGCATATTGCATATAATTGTGTGTAGGAAGCTATATTGATGGATGTATAATGATTGTGTTATCATATGGATGATGCATTTTGGTGAATGATTGTGCACTCATATAGATATTGTATGTGTCGATAGGGTTCTCTCGCATACATAATGGATGCATGGCACTATCATGGTTTGCATATGTTCATACATTAGATAGGGAACATATACACACACTTTTTGCATATGCTCATACATCATTAGAAATTGTTTTAAGGACAGTGGATGCCCGTGTTTGATGGATTGAGTAGATGGTTGTTTGGATGGTAGGATATGCATTCTCCTTAGCTTAGAGATTTCGGGGACGAAATCCTTTAAGGAGGGGAGAATGTAACACCCCGAATTTTAGTTAATACTAAAATTCACTAATTACAGGATAAATAATCTCAGATGTGGGAATTGGAGGTAATGGGCTGCGTCATTGCGTTCGTCTCGGAAAAATACGCGAAATAGAGTCCGAGTTTTCGAGAATCGGAGTCCGTATGGCCCGGTTATGGCCCAAAGAAGTTTTCCGAAAATTCAAAGTTAAAAACAGATTTAGAAATGCAAAATCAGATTTCGAAATTGGAGCCAGCAGGGGGCCAGGCGGGAAGCTTCCCGCCCTACCCATGTCGACAGGGCTGTCGACAGGCCTGTCGACTGGGGAGTCGACTTGCCTGTCGACTTGCCTGTCGACCTGGGCGCGGCGTACAGGGAACCTGGGTGCACCAGGTTGGGTTTTAGGCTGGCTTGGAGGGCTGGGTTCTAGAGATTTCCTAAATCTAACGGACCTAATCTAACCTAGGGTTAATCTAAGGGCCTAAAACACTCACCTAATCTATAAATACACCCTATACCTACCCTAATCCATACTAAAAATAGTAATGATGGCCTCATGCCGCCAAAATCAAACTTGAGAGAGCCTCCACTAATTTATGAAGGAAGTTGCAAGCTAATCACTCTCTAATCAATCTCTAATCATCACCATCTTCATATTTAGCAACTAATTCCACTTCATAAGTTTGCTAATCTTGGGTTTGGTGAGTTTCTATCACTTTAACATCAATTGTTAAAGTAAGTAGGTTGGGTGAAATGAGACTTATGGTCTTAAATGCGGATTAGTGAGTTTGAATCATTTGTAATGATATGCTACTCTATGTTTTCCTATGTTTATGCATATTTAATAAGGGGGTTTATGCATGTTTAATAAGTTGGTTTATGCATGTTTAACAAGTGGGTTTATGCATGTTTAACAAGTGGGTTTATGCATGTTTAATAAGTGGGCTTATGCATATTTAATAAGTGGATTTATGCATGTTTAACAAGTGAGTTATGCAAGTTCATATGCAAGTTATGTGAATGTTATGTAAGTTATGTGTATGCTTAAATGCAAGTTTAACATGATATGCAAGTTATGCATGCTTATGCAAGTATGTGAATGCTTATGCAAGTATGTGAATGCTTATGCAAGTATGTGAATGCTTATGCAAGTATGTGAATGCTTATGCAAGAATGTGAATGCTTATGCAAGTTATGTGTATGCTTAAATGCATGTTTAACATGTTATGCAAGTTATGAGAATGCTTATATGCAAGTTCAACATGTTATGCAAGATATGTGTATGATAATATGCAAGCTCATATGCAACATGTTATGCAAGACATGTGTATGATAATATGCAAGTTTGGGTTAAATGTAGTTGGGTTAATATATGCTCATATATGCAAGTTGACATCCTCTTAACCCATGATAAAGCTATATGCTAAGATGTGGTTAAACCCATGATATTTGTGATGGATCTTCCCTTTATTATGTCATGAAATGAGAACGATTTACGTGGGGAACGATGGGGTTAATAAATATGTTAATAAAAGTATGATTGGGTATGATTAAGCATACCATAAAAATAAATTAACATAAGTGGGAATTTACCTATTGAGTTAGGTCTACCCCATGGGAATTTACCTATTGAGTTAGGTCTACCCATGTTATGAAAAACTTGATATTAATTAGGGATAATTAATATGGGGGTGATTAATTAGGTCTAATTAATCAACTAAGACACGAGGTTGGACCCTTTTGTAGCGGAAGTCTGCCCGGAACCGACCGGCCATCCAGCGGCTACAAATGATTGGCCCAATGTGAGAGGTCTTAGTCATAAATTAAATACATGATTAAAGTAAAGACACGAGGTTAGACCCTTTTTATGACAGAAGTCTGCCCGGAACCAACCGGCATATCCAGCAGTCATAAAAGATGGTATAATGTAAGAGGTCTTTATGAGGTCATGATCTTAATTAATTAATTAATTAACACTTAACCATGTTAGCATGTAGAGGGACATGAGGGGTTAAGTGGGTGCCTTGGGTGGCATGTGGAAATCTAGTGGGTTGCCTTGGGTGGCAATAGAAAATACGATTAGAATACTTAACCAAGTGGAAACATGTAATTAAACATGATTAAAGGGTTAAGTGGGATACACTAGATAAGTGACAAGCTTAGGTGGGTAGCTTGTGGGGGGCCCATTTCAACCAATATCCCAAACGTATCTTTGTGGGCTCGACTCTAGTCGGGTGACGGGACACGCATATTGGGCTTGACTATAAGAGGCCAAAACGGGTTAGCGGTGGCAACGCAAGTCCAACGGGTTTCATATGCGTGTGTGGGCCCGGGCTGGTAGATAAGCCGTTGTTGCATCGTGTAGATATAAAGCCGTGCACCGTTGATATTATCAGGTGGCCACTTTGGGGAATGATACACCCCATTGTGGGACCAGCACGGGTATCTACGGTAGGGAGCCGATCGCTGGGGAGTAGTGGGTACACCTAATTAAAGATAGGGGCAGACGACACCTATGTAGGGGTACACGAAACTACTGGGTAAAATTACTAAGTACACCTAGTGGAGATAGGGGCAGACGGCACCTATGTAGTGGGCTAGGGGTACACGAAACTACTGGGGAAATTTTCTAAGTCCTTGGGAGGGATCAACCTTTAAGTAGGAATGACTGGTGTAGTGCAGTTAGTAATTATCCTTGGGTGGGTAGATGCGTCTTTACAGTTATCTTAGTTTATCCTAAGTCTACCAAGCTGCTTAGTGTAGCCATTCATCCCCAGACATTACCGTAGGTCAAGTTTATGTCTTCTCTGGTTACTTTAATGATTGTATTGTTAAAGTTATAGGACTCGCTCAGACTTATGTCTGACCCCGTTGTTTTTATCTTTTTCCCAACCCTCAGGTCCTACGGTGGATCCTAGCAGTAGTGGAGCTTGATCGGATTGCTGTTCCAGTCTTTAGGAGCTTGGATAGATGTAAAGCTCCAGTTACCCAGTTATCTTTTCTTTTGTCCTGGCTATTGTATGAGAGAGTGGGATTATGTACTTCTTTATTTTGATGGATATTGTACTTGACTTTTATTGTGGTTTTATGATGTAACCAGACATGTTTACTTCCGCTGTTATGAGATGATGTTTTAAATTTCAAGTACTATTTATATCTGTCTTGTTGTAATTTTTCTGTTCTATATTCACTAAAATACTCCACCGATGCTATGGCATTCCCTTAGAGAGTGACCATAGCGGGCGTGGGGTGTTACAACCCACCTAGTAGTTACACGCAGATCCAACCTCTGCGGACACAGCCTAAGACATCTACCGCCACACAGAGGACTACAAGGAGCACCTTACGTACTTCAGGAAGCCACGTGCTTCCCCTTCCAGTCCTTCGGAGCCGTCAGAACAATCAGATGAATGTGCGCACCAACCTCTTGCCTTATAACACCTCGATGATCTACCCCGTTGGGTTATTCACCCTCAACCGCACGGACTGGTCTAAGCGTCTTACTTTAGCATGTTGTTAGACCCTATGTCTAAACATTCTTTTATGCGCTTACGTCACCTCATCAGGTTTCCAGTTAAGTTTGTTATTCCAATTCATATTGAATTAATATTCAAATTATCAAGTTTCTCTTGCTTATTAATTTCAGTCATATAGCTTAACCCATTTAAGTTCATTAACAAGCCCTCAACATGTTATTCTCTCGATTGTGGTTCAAGGTCTATGATCCACAATCCTTTTATATTCTTGTTTGGTTCCATCATTAAAATAACATGTTTACTTAATATGTAATTAAGTATATTCCAATTCACATGTTTTTTAATTAACATGTCACTTACCATTTATGATTAAATATAACTTATTTTATTTCACAAGTTTACCTCGTCTCTTCTCATTTAATCATAATTCCATTTTACATCGTCAATACAACTTATCGTTGTTTACTTATTAACTTAGTTCCACTAATTAAGGCACATTAATAAGTTTATCTACCCGTTTATTATAACCTATGTTATAATTTCCCCTTGTCCCTAGGACAAACCTAAACATTCTTATCAACAGGTTTCAGACTTCCAAGCTTATAGATTACTTAATTTATAATCAAGTACAATATATTTTCCCTCTTTTCTTAAATAGTTTCAGGTTTCCCCCTTTACTGGTTACTTAATTTACAATTAAGTGTCTCTTAACTCAATTCACCAGTTATCCCATTCTCTTACTAACTTATTATAACCTAAGTTATAATCCCCACTTGTCCCTAGGACAAGTTTACCTATTATACAACATTTTCATTAATGTTACTTATTTATAATAGGCGATTATCATTTCTACAAGTTATGCTTACCCTAAAGGTGTCTTTAATTACATAACTTTATTATTTCCACCAGTTATGTATACCAATAGATATCTTTAATTACATAACCTTATCAGGCTAATTTTGCTGGCCTATATGTAAATATTACCCGCCCCCTCAGATTTGCTTAGCCCACCCATTGTCCAACTAATTTTACTTAACTCTAACTTTAGTTCTTATTCATACAATCCCTATGGATTAGATTAGGTTAAGTAGTCCAATTCATTACATTATGGTTTATAATGGGTAGACCTCTCACAATAGGCCTACGACTTGTGGATGCTGGATATGTCGGTCGGGTCCGGGCAGACTTCTTTCACAAGTTGGGCCTAACCTCGTGTCATAGCCCGTCTCGTATTTGCGCACTTAGACCTCTCACATTAGGTTCAACATTATTGGCTGCTGGACATGCCGGTCGGGTCTAGGCAGACTTTCACCACTAATGCAACCTAACCTCGTGTCATAAGTGCAATTACAATTTTTAATTGTAATCCTAGGCATTCATTATTAATCAATTATTTAAACCTATGCCTTTATAGGTGTTAATGCCCATTTACCCAGTTATATTCATGATGGATTATACGTCTAAATTCCTATTATTCAAATTATGCCAATTCATATTTTACATATGATCTCATTTGCGCCCAAATCATTTTTCTATACTTATGATCCAATTTAAGATCTTTTAACATAATTTGGTCGATGCCCCAAACCCATATTTATTCAATTCTATGTTAACATGAATCCATATAATGGTATTCTTTCTCCAATTATTTCTTGTATATAATTGGGACAAATTTACATGTAAACTTTTTAGCACTCCAACAAATCCAATATATGAATTTTAACACATAAACATTCCAACATTTCAACTTATTCAATATATGAATTATTCATATTAACAATTTGAAGTTATATCATGCTAATCATTCCCACATGTCATTTACACCACTTTAATCATTATTAGCATATGTTTAGGCATCTTAACATATTAACTAATTGAACATATTATCAATTTTAGCACAATAATGTACTTCATCAAACCAAAACTTCCAATATGTTCATTATGGGGAATGCCAAACGATCGATGTACTATTATTCAAAAAGTATATTTTAAACCCACTCACCTTCATGCTTTCCCCAAATTTTGGATCTGATCCGCTCTATCATCCATGGTTTCCCTTTTAATCGGATTTACAACCTATCGACCTTGGATTTATTATTTTCATGAAAAGAGAAGGCAAAGAGAAATAATTTAAATAGATTGGTCTTAGAAGTTTACCTTGCTTTCAATAATCTTTTATTAACATTGACTCTCTCCTCCAGATATGGATTCATAATCTTCCTAGGATAACATTTTAATTTTAGAATATATTTGAGGGGAGAGAGAGAGAGAGCCATGGTAGAGTTTTGGTGTCGCCTCAGAAATTATGAGGACAGAGTAAACCTAACCATCTTATTTATAGGCGTGCTAAATGAATTTGGTCCTTTAGATTTAAATAAAACTCCATCAGAGCTAACTACGTCATACGACCAAAAAGAAATGGCCACGTCGCAACAAAAACAAATGTTCACCAATCAGAATACGCCATGTGTGCTGAATGATGCGCAGGGGTAGACACCCCTGCTTGGTTATTGACACATGTGTCAACACCCCTATGGTGGTGTCGACACCCCCGCCGTATTTATATTTTTTTTTCTTTTGATTTAAAATTTGATTTATTTATATTACATATAATTCTTGCACATAAAACAAATTTCAAACATCCCATTTGTTCGCGCACAACCCTCCATTTGAATTATGTTCATTTATATTCAACTCTTCTGCGTATGCTAAGCTTTTGTACCCGAACAATTATTTATTTTATTCTCGTTTTATCTTGTTATGTATATATATATATATAAGCACTAGGTCTCTTATTAACCCTTTTCACACTAAGTCACTTTTTAATTAAACTGCTTTCACACTAAGCCACTTTTTAGCCATTCCCTTAAAACAAAAATATGGCGCTGGAGGGGATTGAACTCTGTATCTCTTATATGCAAGTCATATGTTCTAACCAACTAAGCTACTTAGGCTATTGTTAATAAGGCTTAGAACAGTACTAGACATTATTCTTTTCTCAATCCCCTTTTTCATGTTTTGTTACAATATTTAATTTAAAAATATCTCTTTCATTTTAAATCAGTTTTCTAAACCCATAGGTCTAAATTTACCAGAAAATAGCCACGAACGCCATGATGTTAATCCTGTGACCAAATTCTAGAACCTCTTCAAATTTTCCTTTTTCTTTTAAATGTTCACATGCATTTTCAATTACATTGCATGCATTTCTTCTCATTTTATACATTGCATGTAGTTTCTTTTATTAATATTCTTCTTCATCTCAATGCATAGACTTATTACATGTAATTATATTATTATTTAATTTGTCCTTTAAATATATCTATGCATATAATATATATACATATATGCATATTTTTATTTTTATTTGCATTTAAAATGCGGGGTGTTACATTCTCCCACCCTTAGGAATTTTCGTCCCCGAAATTTAATAAGGGTAAAATAAATAATCCCTCGCATAATATCCACCCATCATGTGTGCATCCAATTTTTGCAAACATAGTGCACATGTGCAAAGTGAAATACATCATAGTAATGCATGTATGCCTAAGCGGTACCTTCTATGTTATGCAAGTTTTTCAAAAATCCTTTTAAAACATGATGCTCATATCCTAATATACTAGCAGTTCTATATGAATGCAATATTTTGAAAATCAAAATCTTTTTTTTTTTCATCCAAATTTTCCCACACTCTTACGGAGTAAGAGCATAGTTCATCCAATTGTTGCATCCATAATCCTACCAACCAACTTTATTTTTTGAATTTCAGAAAAATCTAATTTTCTAAATTCGATTTCTTATGTTACAAAAAGGAGGAAACCGGAAAACTCTGCATCCTCCATTTTTCTTTTCCAACCTTTTTCTAACCGTACTTGGGTTTTTATGTAACTATTCATAAAGAATCCCTGTTTTTCTATCCAAGCACAGTCCACATAAGAAAATTTTCTTTTGTTACTGATCTTCTCTTCATCTTATCTTGGAAAATTTCCATTCTTATTCGTCTTTTCTCAATCGGGTTTATGACTTGTTCTTACCTATAAGGTCAGTTCAGTCTCTTACTACAAGGTGCCAACATCTACTCTATTCTTATTTTCTGCAACTTATTTTATCAACGCACAGAATTATCTTAAAATAATTTATCAAAAAGTGTTCTCATAAGAATAGAGATTTCAAATCTTTCTTTATTAAAAATTCTTGTATGAAACGTAATAAGAAAACTAGCGAGCTATACATGCTCTATAATATGCACCTTTTTACTGAGAGAATTTTACTTTAAAACTCAATATGTACTTCTTTACATATTTTAAAACTATAACTTTTAATATTAAAACTTGAAAACACCATAAACCTTTTTCCTAAAACTTATATAATTTTAAGTTCTTAAAAATTAACAATGGGGTTAGGCTCAAAAAGGGTTTCCAATTTTCTACTAGGCTTTCCAAGACACCCCCCCCCTCCACAATGTCAATTCTCTCAACTATATATATTCCTAATCTATTTTTCTCTTATTAACCTTTTCCAATTTACAAGGTTTTCAAGCCCACTAACCCAAAATACTAATCATATGGGATTCAGCTTTCTTCTATACATTGTACACTTTCCACCCAAATTACCTAAGGGTCTTAGATTTCCATATTCATTTCTTTAGCGTACAAAACAAACATCGCATTCCTTACCATATTATACTCTTTCTATTTAGTGGGTTCCTCTATGGATCTCGGTATATATATAATATATTTATATTTTAAAAAAAATACAAATATGTTCACTCATTATTTATATAGGAATCCTAAATCTAAGCTCTGATCCCAGATGTGACAACCCGAATTTCGACAGACCGATTTTTTTCCAAAAATTTCAATCTATCGAAACTCGGATTGAGTTGCTCTGGTATCCTACAGAAAAGACAGAGACATAAAATATGTCAGAGCTCAGAAAATATCTCACAACGGAATGGATAAAATATAATATAATCAAAATATATCCTTACCGTATTAATAATACTGCCTAACCAGTATTCAAGGCTATCCTGTCTCTACCACAAATCTAACATGTGAGTATGTTATGAGGAGGGGGTCAGAACACAAGTTCTGGTGACTGGATTCAAACTATACACTTTGGATAATCCTACATATACCATTCAATCATATTTTCTTATTTATTAGGTTACTTGGGTTAACAACACTCAAGGCTTACAAATGCGTCGCACCCATTTACTTCCGATTGGATTATCTAATACAGTATATATGTAGCTACCCCAATATTGAGATACACCCCATGATACCCCACTCGCTTGGTCTCCACCGTATCACCATCGAAATATACGCAGCCCCTCATCCTACGTCGTAGTGACGTATGTATATCAATATTACGTTCCGCATATACCTATCATTACTATGCTACGTAAACGTACTGACTGCCACCTTTGTTCGAATCAGACTCCATACCGAAGTAATGCCCTCAAGTCTACGATACACCACCCCAGAGCCGACATGCATGTATCTAGACTGTCCACCATACATATCTTCAATTGTACCTCGATGCCTCAATCACACGTCCTCCAATGTGCACCTAGTTCCATGGCAGGGCGATACAAGACACACGAAACTCGATCGGGAGCTTTTCCATATCTTTACAGCCTCGTCTTTAAAGAGCCTTTATAAACAGATATACTAGGGTCTATTTTCGTGGTGTCTATGGCCCCACCTCGGCCCCTCCCTTAACTATTAAAGACTACTAGAGCTAAGCGACTGCCCCTACGCACACTATCTAAATATCCATGTGGCTTCTCCCCTCAACCCCTTACCCCGATAGTGAAGGGTGAAATGGTATCTTGGGTTTAGCTCGAGTCTTTCCGCATCCCACTGGCTGCCGATGATGGGTATCCGGCGGTCTACTATCCTTGTTGGTCATGACCCTCTGCCTCCCTCTTCCTCCTCGTGAGGCAACCGCCGAACCACCCTGGTGTCACCTTGTCACGACATTCTGACTGCATAGCTACATCTGCAGTCAAGGCCCACCCACCTAGTAGTTACGCACAGACCCAACCTCTACGGACACAGCCTAAGACATCTGCTGCCACATTGAGGACTACTAGAAGCACCTTATGTACCTCAGGAAGCTGCGTGCTTCCCCTTCCAGTCCTTCGGAGCCGTCAGAACAATCATATGAATGTGCGCTCCCCCTCGTGCCTTATATCACCTCGATGATCTACCACGTTGGGTTATTCACCCTCAACTGCACGGACTGGTCTAAGCGCCTTACTTTAGCATGTTGTTAGATCCTATGTCTAAACATTCTTTTATGTGCTTGCCTCACCTCATCAAGTTTCCAGTTAACTTGGCTATTCCAGTTCATATTGAATTCTTATTCAAATTATCAAGTTTCTCTTGCTTATTAATTTCAGTCATATAGCTTAACCCATTTAAGTTCATTAATAAGCCCACAACATGTTATTCTCTAGATTATGGTCCAAGGTCTGTGATCCACAATCCCCTTATATTCTTGTTTGGTTTCATCATTAAAATAACATGTTTTACTTAATATGTAATTAAGTATATTCCAATTCACATGTTTTCTAATTAACATGTCACTTACCATTTATGATTAAATATAACTTATTTTATTTTACAAGTTTTCCTCGTATCTTCTCATTTAATCATAATTCCATTTTACATCGTCAATACAACTTATCATTGTTTACTTATTAACTTAGTTCCACAAACTAAGGCCCATTAATAAGTTTCTCTACCCGTTTATTATAACCTATGTTATAATTTCCCCTTGTCCCTAGGACAAACCTAAACATTCTTATTAACGGGTTTCAGACTTCCAAGCTTACAGATTACTTAATTTATAATTAAGTACAATATATTTTCCCCCTTTTCTTAACTGGTTTCAGGTTTTCCCCTTTACCGATTACTTGATTTACAATTAAGTGTCCCTTAACTCAATTCACCAGTTATCCCATTCTCTTACTAACTTATTATAACCTAAGTTATAATCCCCACTTGTCCTTAGGACAAGTTTACCTATTATACAACATTTTCATTAATGTTACTTATTTATAATAGGTGATTATCATTTCTACAAGTTATGCTTACCCTAAAGGTGTCTTTAATTACATAACTTTATTATTTCTACCGGTTATGTATACCACTAGGTATCTTTAATTACATAACCTTATCGAGCTAAGTTTGTTGGCCTATACGTAAATATTACCCACCCCCTCAGATTTGTTTAGCCCATCCACTGTCCAACCAATTTTATTTAACCCTAACTTTAGTTCATATTCATCCAATCCATATGGATTAGATTAGGTTAAGTAGTCTAATTCATTACCATGTCCATTTATGGTTTATAATGGGCTAGACCTCCCACATTAGGCCTACAACTTGTGGATGCTGGATATGCCAGTCGGGTCCGGGCAAATTTCTTCCACAAGTTGCGCCTAACCTCGTGTCATAGCCCGTCTCGTATTTGCGCACTTAGACCTCTCACATTAGGTTCAACATTAGTGGCTGTTGGATATGCCGATCGGGTCCGGGCAGACTTCCACCAGTAATGCTACCTAACCTCGTGTCATTAGTGCAATTGCAATTTTTAATTGTAATTCTAGGCATTCGTTATTAATCAATTATTTAAACCTATGCCTTTATAGGTGTTAATTCCCATTTACCCAATTATATTCATGATGGATTATACGTCTAAATTCCTATTATTCAGATTATGCCAATTCATATTTTACATATGATCCCATTTGCGCCCAAATCATTTTTCTATGCTTAATATCCAATTTAAGATCTTTTAACATAATTTGGTCGATGCCCCAAACTCATATTTATTTATTCAATTCTATGTTAACATGAATCCATATAATCGTATACTTACTCCAATTATTTCCTGTATATAATTAGGACAAATTTATATGTAAACTTTTTAGCACTCCAACAAATCCAATATATGAATTATAACATGTAAACATTCCAACATTTCAACTGATTCAATATATGAATTATTAATATTGACAATTTGAAGTTATATCATGCTAATCATTCCCATATGTCATTTACACCACTTTAATCATTATTAGCAAATGTTTAGGCTCTTCACATGTTAACTAATTGAACATATTATCCATTTTATCACAATAATGTGCTTCATCAAACCAAACCTTCCAATATGTTCATTATGGGATACGCTAAACGATCGATGTACTATTATTCAAAAAGTAAATTTTAAACCCACTCACCTTCATGCTTTCCCCAAATTTTGGATCTGATCCACTCTATCACCCATGGTTTCCCTTTTAATTGGATTTACAACCTATCGACCATGGATTTATTATTTTCATGAAAAGAGAAGGGAAAGAGAAATAATTTAAATAGATTGGTCTTAGAAGTTTACCTTGCTTTCAATGATCTTTTATTAACATTGACTCTCTCCTCCAGATATGGATTCATAATCTTCCTAGGCTAACATGTTAATTTCAAAATAGATATGAGAAGAGAGAGAGAGAGCGCCATGGTAGAGTTTTCGCATCGCCTCAGAAATTATGAGGATGGAGTAAACCTAACCATCTTATTTATAGGCGTGCTAAATGAATTTGGTTCTTTAGATTTAAATAAAACTCCATCAGAGCTAACTACGTTATACGACCAATAAGAAATGGCCACGTCGCAACAAAAACAAATGTTCACCAATCAAAACATGCCACATGTTCTGAATGATGCACAGGGGTAGAGACACCTGCTTGGGTGTCGACACCCCTACGGTGGTGTCGACACCCCAGCCGTATTTATATTTTTTTCTTTCGATTTGAAATTTGATTTATTTATAATACATATAATTCTTACACATAAAACAAATTTCAAACATCCCTTTTGTTCGCGCGCAACCCTCCATTCGAATTATGTTCATTTATATTCAACTCTTATGCGTATGCTAAGCTTTTGTACGCGAACAATTATTTATTTTGTTCCCGTTTTATCTTGTTATATATATATATATAAGCACTAGACCTCTTATTATCCCTTTTCACACTAAGCCACTTTTTAATTAAATTGCTTTCACACTAAGCCACTTTTTAGCCATTCACTTAAAACAAAAATATGGCACTGGCAGGGATCGAACTCTGTATTCCTTATATGCAAGTCACATGCTAACCAACTGAGCTACTTAGGCTATTGTTAACAAGGCTTAGAACAGTGCTAGGCATTATTCTTTTATCAATCCTCTTTTTTATGTTTTGTTATAATATTTAATTTAAAGATATCCCTTTCATTTTAAATCAGTTTTCTACAACCCATAGGTCTAAATTGACCAGAAAATCGCCACGAACGCCATGACGCTAATCCCGTTGTAACGACACGTTTTTTTGGTAGTCAAATATTTTATTTTATTTATTGTTTTAAATATTTTATTTCGAATATTTAATAGTTTTTAATATTTAATTTGTTATTTAAAAAGAAGTTCAAACGTTATATTTATATAAATATAAAACGAGCTCGAAATGGCGCTGCAGTTCGTAATATGGAGTTTTGAACTTCAATTGGATATACAGGGTCCGATATAAGTCAGATTTCTATGAAACGAGAAACGTTCAAACCGTATTGATGATAATTTTCAAATAAAAGAGAAAAATCCAGATTTTGTGTTATAATTTGTCAGTTATGGCCAAATCAAATTTTGAAATAGTCGCTATGTAAATCATTATTAAATTATAGGCCTTTAAAATAGCGATTTTGCAAACGCACTCCGTTTTCGATGAAATCAGTTTCATTGGAACCGTAACGTTAAATTATTGTACAGTATTAAATTGCGTGGCAAACCAATTTCGTATGTGACCACGGTAGCCGTAAATGCCAGTTCAATTTCTATAGCGCGTAATTAATGTAATAGAGGGTCATTTGAGTGTAACTTGAGCAGACTATCGAACTAGGCCACGAAACCAATTCCGTTGAGTTTGTATCGACAATATATAGTTTTTTATTTTTGAAGACCGGGTAATTTGGTGTTCAAAATGGCATTGTGGTGCGTATAAAAATAGCGTACCGGGAACCAGTCTCGGAATGCGACGAAACTGGTGCCATTGGATTCGTATTAATTAACTATTGTAGGATTTTCAATTTTCGTGCCAATTGGACTTACTGTTTGATCGTGGCAACGATAAACGCCTTAATAAATTATATTATTTTGGTCAATTCAAATAGGGGTAACTTTAAACGAATAAACGACTGGCCAAATGAACTCCGATTTGGACGAAAAAAGTTTCATTAGATCCGTAAGGAAGAGGTCTAGTAAAATGTTAAGGTCTCATATTTTTTTGGATTTTTTCTGTAATTATAGGAATTTTAAATGCTTGATTTTTCATCGATATTTATAAAGGATTTTTCACAATGGACCTCGGAATTTGACGAATCCTGTCACATTGGGTTCGGAATATTTTTTTTATACCAGGATTAGCTTTTTTATCGGAAAACTGAAATTGTATGTGGTATATTTTAGAAGATACTTTGTGCTTAAGTTTCAATGAAATATTATAATATTAAAATGGTCCTATAAATACTATCCCTTATATGCCAAACCCTAGTCAAACTAAAATACACGGTCAATCAAATTCCTAGCCGCTAGTAAAATTCATGAACGATTCATATACACTAAAATTTGTTCTCAATTTCTGTTCAATCCAAGCCTCAAATCGAAGAACCCTTAGCAGAAACCTTGTAGGGGATAACGAGATCAGCTTATTGACCGGTTATGATCAGTTGAAACGAATTGTGGTGGCCGATGTCTGACCTGAAAGGGTGGCGGAGTTCGTGGCTTGTAGAGGCGAACCAGGGTATCGAATGGCATGCCACTACAGGAGAAAGCAGAGGAGATTTGTGTGGTCACAGTGGCAGTCTTTGACAATCTTCTCATGGAGGGACGGCGGTGCATTGATCAGTTGATGGTGCGATGTTTGCTTGATCGAGAGTGGAGCTTCTGTACTTCAGAGATCAAATTCGAAGGAGGAACCTAGAACTAAATAATACGAGGAACATGAAGTAACAGGATCGAAGTTGGGTTTTTACTGCGTAGAGGTGTACTGTAATAACCCGAAAATCTGAGCCAATTAAAAAATTTATTTTGGCAATTTTAGCGAATTTTGATTATTTAAAATGAATTATTTTAAATAATAATGACGAGAAATTTATTTTCAACAGAATTAGAACGTATATATTTATATAGATCGTCGTTAGAATATAAATAATTATTTATAAATATAAAAGGAATTGAAAATGGCGCGGTTGTTCAAAAATTCGATTTCAAATTTCAAATGAATGTACAGGATTCAAAATAAACCGGATTTTAGTGAAACCAAAAATATTTGAATCAATTTGAGAATATCTTTCCAACGAATCAGAAAAATCAAAATTTCATAGCGGGAATCAAAAGTTATGCTCAGTTGAAAACTCAGAATAGTCGCTGTGGAATTCTGGCCCTTAAAAATGGAAATTTGGCAAACGACCTCGGTTTTCGACGAAACCACTTTTGTTGGATCCGTGATGTCAAGTTATTGCTAGGTTTTAAAAATTCGTAATTTTCGGAATCAATATGTGAGCGTGGCAAAGGAAAACGCGTTTGACCAGTTTAAGTTGATTTTAATCGATTGGAAAAATGGCCATTTTTCAAACGGTCTCAGAATTTGATGAAATTAGTTTTGTTAGGACCGTATCATCAATACGAAGCTAGAAAATATTTTTTGGGAATTTTTAGAGTCCGTATATGGCCCCGGTAAATTGAAATGTGCGTTTAAATTCAATATATAGAGTTATATTTTGATTTTGACGAAAACTGGTAGAAATAGTCGAATCAGCGTGCGAAACATATCCCATTGTGTTCGGAATGGGGGTATTTAGCTAGGGGCGACAGTCGTTGGGCGTCATTTGGAGTTAGTATGAAAAGTCAACTTTAAAGGAGGATTAAATTAAATTAAAATTATATATATATATATATATAATACTCCCCCCTCCCATCTCTAACCTAAATCGGTTAAAACCCATTTGTCCCCAAATTGAAAGGAACCCGCTCAGCCACCACGTCGCGACCGCCATCATCGGAGCCACCTTCCGCCGCCGCTCCGCCTCCCTAGCCTCCCCTCCTCTTCCTCTTCTCTTCCCCCTTCTCCACATCGAGGACCCAGCCCTGGAACCCACGCCCTAGGTCAGAGACCCGTCGCCGACAGTCCACCCTAGCCCACCGCCGCCTAGCTGACGACTCCCCCGCCGCACTATAGATCTCTGGTGCCTCCTCCACCTGTGACCGCCAACGGTGAAACCCCCCTTCATCCTCCAATTAACTGTAAGTGTTTATTTTTTTATATATATAAAATCAGTTTTTCTTTTTTTTTATATTAGAGAAACATAGAAATATGGTTTTATATAGAAAGATAGGGTTTTTAATATATAAAGTTATAATTTTTGACAATATAAAAGACTAATTTTTTTTATTATTTATATAAAAATTTGATGTTTATCTCTATAAAGAAAAATAGGAATTTTATTAAAGAAAGATAGGGAATTTTATTAGACAAAAATAGGAATTTTATTAAAGAAAGTTATGATTTTTAGATAAAGAAAGTTAGATTTATACACCGAAAAGTTTAAATATTTAACAAAGAAAGGATTAGATTTTTAGTGATGTAAAGATACGATTTTTAGAAATGTAAAGATACGATTTTTAGAAATGTAAATATACGATTTTTAGTTATGTAAAAATACGATTTCTCTCGTATATATGAAGTGATTTTTACATACATAACAACGATATAAAAATGTGATTTTTATATGTAAAGCGATATTAAAAATGTGATTTTTAATATCAACTGCGTGAAACAGAGGGCGATGGAACGGATTGAAATCAAAAAGGAATTCAAACGGTTCAGATATTCAGAAGTAAGAATGGTGGAGTGGAACCTTCAGTGAGAACTTCTTACCTTTAATTGGTTTTCTAGTTGAAATATATACTAGGATGCAGACGGTGTTTAGCAGCACCTGACACCCGTCGTCCGCAGACCATGGACGGCTTGTTTGTTTGATTGATGTGTTGTGAAAATTGATTGTGTGATTGGAATTGAAATAAAATAAAATATATATTCATGTGTTGAAATCAAATATATATTCATGTGTTGAAATAAAATATATATTCATGTGTTGAAATCAAATATATATATTCATGTGTTGAAATAAAATATATATTCATGTGTTGAAATCAAATATATATATTCATGTGTTGAAATCAAATATATATATTCATGTGTTGAAATAAAATATATATTCATGTGTTGAAATAAAATATATATTCATGTGTTGAAATCAAATATATATTCATGTGTTGAAATAAAATAAATATTCATTTACAAATCGAACGATTTGTTTATGTACACCAATTTGACTGATATTGATTGGGATGATAAATTTTACACATCGCCCAACTGCATAAATAAAATCTGTGTTTGGTTGTTTGAAACCCCACGCGGGTGTTGGGATGAAATTGGACATACACTAATCCCAATAATTAGTTGTATTTCGATCGATTGATTGACAGGCTGTTATAAGCGTTGAATATTTATATTTGATGCTTATATAGTGTAGAACGCACTCTGGATGATGGATGATTATTTATCGTTGCTATTATATACATGTGTTGTATGGAATCCATATAAATAATATTATATGGTAATTGAGTGGGTCTCATTCCAATTTAGAAAACAAATTATATTCACGTGTTGAATAAACAAAATAGTCATGTGTTGACAATACTCATGTGTTGAGAATATATATTCATGTGTTGAATAAAAGAAAATTCATGTGTTGAATAAAATATATATTCATGTGTTGAATAAAAGAAAATTCATGTGTTGAAGAAAATATTCATGTGTTGGATAGAATAATGAAGTAATTGAAAAATATAAAGCCGTGTTGATTAGACATGCGCCATTTTGACGCGAACGATATTTATATCGATTATATTAGTTTTTATAATGAATATAGAAAAGGAGGTGATTTCAAAATATAACGTTTTGAAAATATTATCTTTTATACATTGATGATATGGAATATTCAATTTTGATTTGAAATTGAATATGAAGTTGAGATCGTTTTTAAAACGAAGTTAAAACGATATATAAAATACGTTTTGAATTGAAATCGACGAAATATACATTATATATATTATATATATAATATAATGGCCTGAATAGAACGCGCTGCGGCAGTTCGCGAATTTCGACCATTGGCTTCGAATGGACATTACTGGAGATCCGACTGTAGGATTCTCCTAAAACTGGAACCGTTGGGTTCGTATCGAAAAGAGCTTTCTAACGAATATTAGAAATTAGAAATCTAACGGTTGGATTTGGAATTATGTCCAAATCAAATTTGGAAAAGGTCGTTGTAAGTACAGTTCGATGGCCATTGATGGAAATCGACTGTACGGGCCTTGATAAAATTTTTAAAAATAGTAATAATTTGTGTAAAATCATAAGAAATGATTTGGAAAGAATTGAGATGAAAAATTCCATATTTGAAAAGATAAAAATAGATTTTTATCAAAATGAACTAGTTTTGAACTAGAATTTTAATTCATTTATTTTTGAAATAAATAAATTGGATTTGAAAGGGTGTTAAAGGTAACCATAATTTCCGATAATTAAATTGGAATGGAATGGAATTCGATTTGGTAATAATCGAAGTGAATTTCTGTGGAGGAAGACAACTAATATCTGGAATTTAAAAGGCCTTGCCGTTATTCCATTTATATTATTAGTCGGATATGTAAGTTCATATCGATTATATATATCGATTTGTTTTCGATGAAGATTCCATTGTTAATGGAATGTGATTTTGGGTTGTCGTGAATGATATCTTTAATAATACTGTTCTTAGACCCAACGGAGTTAAGAAAATCAGAAACTAACTGAAGATTAGTTAAGTTGAATGGTTTCCTGGGTATTGATCTGATGTTGGTTTCGGCCTTCGGAGTCATTACTTAGAGAATTGTTCACTTGCTAATTTACGGTTAAAGGCTGATGGAATAGAATGTGATTTTGGGTTTATCGTGAACCGTGTTTTAAATGACATTGGTTCTTTAACCCAGTTAAAGACAGGATATGATTTCCCAAGTTAAACAATCATTAATATTGATTTTTGGGAAGATTAAAACGAAGTGGAGTTTTAATGAATCTTTAATTCGATTGAAATGATCGAGAATGGAGTATCACCAGTTTTGCTCCAGGCGATAGTTAAATCTTTAATTAGATTTGAACGTGAAATGGTAATTGAATTTACTAATAACACCGTGGTATTAGATATGAAGTATTACCAGTTTTACTTCATGAGATGAATAGGTTGGGATTGGGTATTTAAAACAAATGATTACTTCGGTAAGGTTCGTTAATCCCGACTAGTTTGAATTGATATTCAAAAGAAGATTAAAGAATAAATTTAAAGAATTTATCTTTGATAAAATTAATGGAAACCTTTCCCAAAGTATAAGAATATTTGAATAAAAGAATATTCTGAATTGAAATGAGGCGTATCTTGTGTCTGTGTAACACTTGTTTATTATATACGCGAGTTATTCAGAAAGACCGGGTTTATCCCATTATGAATAACTGATTCGACGAGTGGTCGAGGATGAAGACGGTGGTCGAAGACCGGAGGTATTCACATCGTTTGGATAATTACTGATGATCTTGATTGGGCTGTACACCCAAGAGGAGGGAATCAGTTGGTGATCGTCCAGACGTACTTGGAGATCGATGGATATGCGAGGTACAAGGTGCCTCCGGTTTCGTTCAGACCCAGAACGAACTTGTAAATGGACTGTGTGTCTGACATTGGATATCATTCTGTGTGATTGATGGATATCGGTTGCATGGAGTGGTTTGCCTGTGTGGCTTGCTAAGATACAAATGATCAAGGCTTCTGTTGAAAAGCAGAGTCTTGTGGTTGATGATCAAAGAACAATATGTGTGGCATAACTTTGTGTAGCGTTAATTCGCGAGCCGCACACCCCGGTTGTGAACCAGAAACGGGAGAGGACTTCAGGGAGGGCATGCGTTTCCTTCTAGCTAGGGTGGTGTCAGTGACCTACTAGCCCTGACATTTATATTATTTTCACCTGTGTGGTTGTTGCTGTTGCGAGGCGCCTCGGATATATCGATGACTATGTGGAGCCGATGGAGTCATTTGGCTCATTGATACCCCAAAGGGCGGGGAAACGCAGTGTTCGGGCATTATAATCCACATCGGTGGACCGGCCCTGACGATCCAAGGGGCAGTTGCGGCTGTTCCTGAGGGGCAGGCTAGAGCATCTCGAATCGGTAGAGGACGATCCCTTGCCTCAGTTCACAGATGGAAATCCAACTTCCAAATACGAGATTTTGCGGTTTTAATTGTAGAACTAGTATTGCGACATGATATATGGTACCCATGCCATCTATGATGTATACTTATGATAGAAATTGTTTTGACACTATACACTTATGGTAATAATAAAAGATGAAATTTAGCGTATCAAGCATTCTTTGGCTATTATAAGGAAAAACGTTATCTTCCGACTTTTGTTGCATTGTGTGATGGAACCTGGGTCTTATAATAGCTTCATTGTTCTTTATTTAGCATTGTGCTATTGTTTTATGCACTGTTATTCTTGGGAGGAAACCCGTTCCATGTTATACGGCGTGGTCCCTTGATTTACCTAACTTTAAAATAAAGATTAATAAATGTTTTAGTTCTCACACCAGTCACATGACTGACCTCGAGTTTATTGTTTTAACCTAAACTCTGGGTGCCCTTATTTTCGCACGGGCAGCTAGTAGTTTTGGTTTTGCAGATTTATATTCACAGGATCCTGGTTTACAGCTGGAACGATATCCGGAAAGCTTTGTATCCGTATATCTCCTTCAGTTGCGTTTTGTATTATTTTCTGCTTCTATGTAATGTATTGTAATGTCTGATATTTATCAAGTGTACATTATTTGTTTATACTCTGCATATTCTTGTAATCTGATGAAATTGTTGTAATTAACAATGAAATGTTCTTCTGTTTGCGTTCCGATGTGGCTTGTTCTCAGTACAATCCGCGATTTCCCGTAAGGGGGATTTCGGGTCGTGTCAGCTTGGTATCAGAGCATTGGTTTACAAAGCTCGAGAACAAGACACATTAGAGCCGAACGAAAGAATTCATAAGAAATTGGATTAGTAATATCCAATGAGAATGGCTCGTTAGAGATGGGATCAGTAGTACCCTAGAATGAGTCGAAAGAGTATATTTTTAAATTGGAAACAAATTTTGTTTTGAAAAATTAAATTCAATTATTCGTATTTGAATATTTATTTGTATTGATTTGGACAATCAAGTATATAGAGATTTTAGTATATGTCTGATCCACGTGTATTGAAGCCTCAAATATATTTGATAGATATAGAATCACACTCTAGTCGCCCGGGTCTAATTTTGATGATGGCGCTCCATCACCAGTGTTTATATTCGAGTGACGAAAGTGGGTTGCCTATATATTTCCATTAGACTGGTGTGCGAACCAAAATTAGATAGGGCCTACTGTTGTGATTTGGCACCAAAAATGTGATTTTTTGACTATGTATCAAAATTATGAATTTGAAACGTTAATCAACTAATTGATTGCTTGTTGTGTTGTTTGATTATTGTTTGATTAATTAAATGTTGAACCTTTAGCCAAATTGAACGAAATAGTGAATTGTATTGAAAATTAGTCGCATTTGCATGCATATACATGTACTTACAATGAACAGGTCATAGCAAGGAGGCTAGAGAAGAGGAATAAAATTGTTTGCCCGACAAATAGGTACATGTTTATTGTATTTCTTGGGTTTTTGATGATTTTATGAGCTGATTGGCTGTTTCTTTTTCTTTTTGGATTGGTGAGGGCCATGGGAGGCTATTTGAAATATCCCGAAGCTCCCGGTGCAGGGGAGCTTATGGCGAAATTTTTCGAAAATTTAGGGTGTTAGCCAAATTTTTGAAAAATTTGAAAAGTTCTTAGAAACTGAAAAGTTGAAGAAATTAAGCCGTAAAGAAAATAATGAAAGTTGAGTTGATTAGTAAAACAACTTTCAGCTCCGTTCCTTTTCGAGGACAAAAAGTTTTAAGTGGGGGAGATTGTAATAACCCGGAAATCTGAGCCAATTTAAAAAATTTATTTTGGCAATTTTAGCGAATTTTGATTATTTAAAATGAATTATTTTAAATAATAATGACGAGAAATTTATTTTAAACAGAATTAGAACGTATATATTTATATAGATCGTCGTTAGAATATAAATAATTTTTTATAATTATAAATGGAATTGAAAATGGAGCGGTAGTTCAAAAATTCGATTTCAAATTTCAAATGAATGTACAGGATTCAAAATAAACCGGATTTTAGTGAAACCAGAAATATTTGAATCAATTTGAGAATATCTTTCCAACGAATTTGAGAAATCAAAATTTCATAGCGGGAATCAAAAGTTATGCCCAGTTGAAAACTCAGAATGGTCGATGTGGAATTCTGGCCCTTAAAAATGGAAATTTGGCAAACGACCTCAGTTTTCGACGAAACCACTTTTGTTGGATCCGTGATGTCAAGTTATTGCTACGTTTCAAAATTTGTAATTTTCTGAATCAATATGTGAGCGTGGCAAAGGAAAACGTGTTTGACCTGTTTTAGTTGATTTTAATCGACTGGAAAATGGCCATTTTTCAAACGGTCTCAGAATTTGATGAAATTAGTTTATTTAGGACCGTATCGTCAATACGAAGTTAGAAAATATTTTTCGGGAATTTTTAGAGTCCGTATATGGCCCCGGTAAATTGAAATGTGCGTTCAAATTCAATATATAGAGCTACATTTTGATTTTGATGAAAACTGGTCGAAACAGTCGAATTAGCTTGCGAAACATATCCCATTGTGTTCAGAATGGGGGTATTTAGCTAGGGGCGACATTTGTTGGGCGTCGTTTGGAGTTAGTATGAAAAGTCAACTTTAAAGGAGGATTAAATTAAACTTAAATATATATATAAAATTCTCCCCCCCCCAATCTCTAGCCTAAATCAGTTAAA
The DNA here is from genome assembly GCA_030737875.1 of Allium sativum. Taxonomy (NCBI): domain Eukaryota; kingdom Viridiplantae; phylum Streptophyta; class Magnoliopsida; order Asparagales; family Amaryllidaceae; genus Allium; species Allium sativum. The sequence continues at coordinate 600,738,215 of CM060916.1, read as the reverse complement.
ACATGTTTGTCCCCAAATTGAAAGGAACCCGCTCAGCCCCCACGTCGCGACCGCCATCATCGGAGCCACCTTCCGCCGCCGCTCCGCCTCCCTAGCCTCCCCTCCTCTTCCTCTTCTCTTCCCCCTTCTCTACATCGAGGACCCAGCCTTGGAACCCACGCCCTAGGTCAGAGACCCGTCGCCGACAGTCCACGTTAGCCCACCGCCGCCTAGCTGACGACTCCCCCGCCGCACTGTAGATCTCCAGCGCCTCCTCCACCTCTGACCGCCAACGGTGAAACCCCCTTCCTCCTCCAATTAACTGTAAGTGTTTATTTTTTTATATATATAAAATCAGTTTTTCTTTTATATTAGAGCAACATAGAAATATGGTTTTATATAGAAAGATATGGATTTTAATATATAAAGTTATAACTTTTGACAATATAAACGACTAATTTTTTTTATTATTTATATAAAAATTAGATGTTTATCTCTATAAAGAAAAATAGGAATTTTATTAAAGAAAGATAGGGAATTTTATTAAAGAAAAATAAGAATTTTATTAAAGAAAGTTATGATTTTTAGATAAAGAAAGTTAGATTTATATTCCGAAAAGTTTAAATATTTAACAAAAAAGGATTAGATTTTTAGTGATGTAAAGATACGATTTTTAGAAATGTAAAGATACGATTTTTAGAAATGTAAAGATACGATTTTTAGTTATGTAAAAATATGATTTCTCTCGTATATATGAAGTGATTTTTACATACATAACAACATATAAAAATGTGATTTTTATATGTAAAGCGATATTAAAAATGTGATTTTTAATATCAACTGCGTGAAACAGAGGGCGATGGAACGGATTGAAATCAAAAAGGAATTCAAACGGTTCAGAAATTCAGAAGTAAGAATGGTGGAGTGGAACCTTCGGTGAGAACTTCTCACCTTTAATTTGTTTTCTAGTTGAAATATATACTAGGACGCAGACGGTGTTTAGCAGCACCTGACACCCATCGTCCATAGACCATGGACGGCTTGTTTGTTTGATTGATGTGTTGTGAAAATTGATTGTGTGACTGAAATTGAAATAAAATAAAATTTATATTCATGTGTTGAAATCAAATATATATTCATGTGTTGAAATAAAATATATATTCATGTGTTGAAATCAAATATATATATTCATGTGTTGAAATAAAATATATATTCATGTGTTGAAATCAAATATATATTCATGTGTTGAAATAAAATATATATTCATGTGTTGAAATAAAATATATATTCATGTGTTGAAATAAAATATATATTCATGTGTTGAAATCAAATATATATATTCATGTGTTGAAATAAAATATGTATTCATGTGTTGAAATCAAATATATATTCATGTGTTGAAATAAAATAAATATTCATTTACAAATCGAACGATTTGTTTATGTACACCGATTTGACTGATATTGATTGGGACGATAAATTTTACACATCGCCCAACTGCACAAATAAAATCTGTGTTTGGTTGTTTGAAACCCCACACGGGTGTTGGGATGAAATTGGACATACACTAATCCCAATAATTAGTTGTATGTCGATCGATTGATTGACAGGTTGTTATAAGCGTTGAATATTTATATTTGATGCTTATACAGTTTAGAATGCACTCTGGATGATGGTTGATTATTTATCGTTGCTATTATATACATGTGTTGTATGGAATCCATATAAATAATATTATATGGTAATTGAGTAAGTCTCATTCCAATTTAGAAAATAAATTATATTCATGTGTTGAATAAACAAAATAGTCATGTGTTGACAATACTCATGTGTTGAGAATATATATTCATGTGTTGAATAAAAGAAAATTCATGTGTTGAATAAAATATATATTCATGTGTTGACTAAAAGAAAATTCATGTGTTGAAGAAAATATTCATGTGTTGGATAGAATAATGAAGTAATTGAAAAATATAAAGCCGTGTTGATTAGATATGCGCCATTTTGACGCGAACGACATTTATATCGATTATATTCATTTTTACAATGAATATAGAAAAGGAGGTGATTTCAAAATATAACGTTTTGAAAATATTATCTTTTATACATCGATGATACGGAATATTCAATTTTGATTTGAAATTGAATATGAAGTTGAGATCGTTTTTAAAACGAAGTTAAAATGATTTATAAAATACGTTTTGAATTGAAATCGACGAAATACATATTATATATATTATATATATAATATAATGGTCTGAATAGAACGCGCCGCACTGCGGTAGTTCACGAATTTCGACCATTGGCTTCGAATGGACATTACGAGAGATCCGACCGTCGGATTCTCCTAAAACCGGAACCGTTGGGTTCGTATCGAAAAGAGATTTCTAACGAATATTATAAATTAGAAATCTAATGGTTGGATTTGGAATTATGTCCAAATCAAATTTGGAAAAGGTCGCTGTAAGTGCAGTTCGATGGCCGTTGATGGAAATCGACTGTACGGGCCTTGATAAAATTATTAAAAATAGTAATAATTTGCGTAAAATCATAAGAAATGATTTGGAAAGAATTGAGATGAAAAATTCCATATTTGAGAAGATAAAAATAGATTTTTATCGAAATGAACTAGTTTTGAAGTAGAATTATGTGACGAAAAAGGATTTCGCTCGGTCCGAACCAGTCGCTAAACCGGCTAAGACCGTTCGAAACGCCCAATCGTTTGCGAACACGACAAATCAAAACGTAGACGGAAGAACATTTCATTGTTTATTACAACAATGCACCAGAATACAAGAATATATAGAGTATAAATGAATATTACACAGAAATATCAGAGATTTAAATTACATTTAAATACATAGCAGCGGAAAATAATATAATACACAACTAGAATGAGATATTCGGATACAAAGCTTTCCGGATATCGTTCCAGCTGTAAACCAGGATCCTGTGAATATAAATCTGCAAAACCAAAACTACTAGCTGCCCATGTCAAAATAAGGGCACCCAGAGTTTAGGTTAAAACAATAAACTCCAGATCAGTCATGTGACTGGTGTGAGAACTAAAACAGTTAATCTTAATTTTTAAAGTTAGGTAAATCAAGGGACCACGCTGTATAACACGGAACGGGTTTCCTCCTAAGAATACTAGTGCATAAAACAAACAACGCAATGCTAAATAAAGAAAAATGAAGCTGTTATAAGACCCAGGTCCTATCACACAATGCAACGCAAGCCGGGGGTAGGGTTTTCCCTTATAACAGCCAAAGAATGCTTGATACTTTAAAACAAATCATTTAATACTATTATAAGTGCATAGTGTATAAAACAACTTCAAATCATAAGTATCAATCATAGGCGACATGAGTGTCCCATGCCACTATGTCGCCATATATAGGTTTACAAATAAAACCGCAAATGTCACGTATTTGGAAATTGGATTTCCGTCTGTGAACCGAGGCTAGGGATCGTCCTCTATCGATTCGTGACTCTCTAGCCCGAGCCATAGGATCAGAGCTCGAGTGACCCTTGGAGCGACAGGGCCGGTCCACCGATGTGGATTAAAATTCCTGAACACTACGTTTCCCCGCCCTTTGGGGCGTATATGAGCCAACAAATGACTCCATCGGACTCGGATCGTCCGATCAAACCGAGGCGCCTCGCAACAACAACAACCACACAGGTGAAAAGTATATAAATGTCAGGGCTGGTAGGTCACTGACACACCCTAGCTAGAAAGAAACGCATGCCCTCCCTGAGGTCCGTCTCCCGTTTTTGGTTCACAACCGGGGTGCGAAACTCGCGAAGTAAACATTACACAAAGCTACGCCACAAAGGCCGTGCTTTGATCATCAACCACAAGACTTTGCTTTTCAATAGAAGCCTTGATCATTTGCATCTTAACATGCCACACAGGCAATTCACTCCATGCGTTTGATATCCATCAGTATATAACCCCTGAGCTCGTACGTCTCAGAGAAGGGCGTTAAGCAAGAGAATAAATTCTCCGCCGCCAAACAGATATATATTTAATAGAAATCAAACACACAGACTAAAATCCAATGTCAGACACACAGTCCATATACAAGTCTGTTCTGGGTCTGAACGAAACCGGGGGCACCTAGTACCCCGCATATCCATCGATCTCCAAGTACGTCTAGACGATCACCAACTGTTTCCATCTTCTTGGGTGTACAGCCCAATCAAGATCATCAGTAATCACCCAAACGACGTGAAGACCTCCGGTCTTCGACCATCGTCTTCATCTTCGACTTATCGTCGTATCAGTTATTCAGAATGGGATAAACCCGGTCTTTCTGAATAACCCGCGTATATATTATAAAAGTGTTACACCAACACAACATACGCCTCATTCCAATTCATCAGTCACTAACCGTAAATTAACCAGAGAATAATTACCCAAATATTAACCCCGAAGGCCGAAACCAACATCAGATCAATATCCAGAAAACCATTCTGCTTGGCTAACCGACAGTTAGTTTCTAAATTTCACATTCATAGGGAGAGGTTCCCATTAACTTTATCAAAGATAAATCATTAAAATTTATTCTTTATTCTTCTTTTGAATTTCGATTCAAACTAGTCGGGATTAACGAGCTTTACCGAAGTAATTATTTGTTTTAATTTCCCAATCCCAACCTATTCATCCCATGAAGTAAAACTGGTAATACTTCATATCTAACACTACGGTGTTATCGGTAAATTCAATTACCATTTCACGTTCAAATCTAATTAAAGATTTAACTATCGCCTGGAGAAAAACTGGTGATACTCCATTCTCGATCATTTTAATCTAATTAAAGATTCATTAAAACTCCACTCAGTTTTAATCTTTGACTGGGTTAAAGAATCAGTGTCATTTAAAACACGGTTCACGGTAAACCCAAAATCACCTTCCCTTAATTATCAGGTTAAAGAACAAGTGTTATTCAAAACACTGTTCACGATAAACCCAAAAATCAATACTAATTCGATTCTAATTAAATATTATTTAATTGGTACACTTCATTAAATCTAAATAAAAAGATTTAATCTTTTCTCAATTAGGTTCAAGAACAATGTTAATAAAGACACTATTCACGACAAAACCAAATCACATTTGATTTTAAATACAAGGCTCTGAATAGAAAATATATCGGCTTATATTCAACATCAAATTCTACGACCAACAAATATCGTATCGGAAATAACGATATATATATATATATATATATATATCTTTCAAATCTCCATAACAACATCTGTATAATCACGAAATCTAACATCGAAATAATCCAAAGACCATTTCGATTCAAATCCATTCCAATATAATTATTGGAAATTATAGTTATATTTCAAAACCATTTCAGATCCACTTTATTTATTTCAAAAATAAATGAATTATAATTCTAGTTCGAAACTAGTTCATTTCGATAAAAATCTATTTTTATCTTTTCAAATATAGAGTTTTTCATCCCGATTTTTCCCAAATCATTTCTTATAATTTTACACAAATTATTAATATTTTTAATAATTTTATCAAGGCCCGTACAGTCGATTTCCATCAATGGCCATCGAACTGCACTTACAATGACCTTTTCCAAATTTGATTTGGACATAATTCCAAATCCAACCGTTAGATTTCTAATTTCTAATATTCGTTAGAAAGCTCTTTTCAATACGAACCCAACGGTTCCGGTTTTAGGAGAATCCGACGGTCGGATCTCCCGTAATATCCGTTCGAAGTCAATGGTCGAAATTCGCGAACTACCGCGGCGCGGCGCGTTCTATTCAGGCCATTATATTATATATATAATATATACTTCGTCAATTTCAATTCAAAACGTGCTTTATAAATCGTTTTTAAATTCATTTTCAAAACGGTTTCAACTTCATATTCAATTTCAAATCAAAATTGAATATTCCAATTTAAATTCATTTTAAATTCATTTCAAATTGATTTCAATTCAAATTGATTTCTAATTCAATTTCAGTTCGTTTTCAATTCAATTCGAATTCATTTCTATTCCATTTCAATTTCAATTCGAATTCATTTATATTCAATTCTTTTCAATTTCAATTCGAATTCATTTATATTCAATTTCAATTCGAATTTATTTATATTCAATTCTTTTCAAAATATCAGATTTTGAAATCACTTTCGATATTCGTTATAAAATGAATAAAATCGATATACATATCGTTCACGTCAAAATGGCGTCAATCTAATCAATACGGCTTCATATATTCCTATTTTCAAATATTCTATTTCAAATATTTCTTTTTCAAATATTTCTATTTTAAAACTGGAATGAGGCCCAAACAATTACCATATAATGTTAATTATATGGATTTTCTATAACACATGTATATATCAACAACGATGAATAATCAACCATCATCCAAAGTGCATTCTACACTGTATAAGCATCAAATATAAATATTCAACGCTTATAACAGCCTGTCAATCAATCGATCGACATACAACTAAACAATCGGGACTAGTGTACGTCAAATATCATCCCAATACCCGTGTGGGGTTTCAAGCAATCCAACACAGATTTTTATTTGTGCAGTTGGGCGATGTGTAAAATTTATCGTCCCAATCAATGTCCTTCAAATAGGTGTACATAAACAAACCGTCCGGTTTGTAAATGAATATTTATTTATTCACATTCACGTTAAAATTATATTTTTAACGATCAAACTATTTTATTCAACCTATGAATATTCTATTCGGTTCATTTATTAAATAAAATGTTATCTTTATTTTTCTAACTTATTTTTAGAAAATTTCGGCGGCATAACGGCACGATACTAGAAACGGGACAAGGCCTAGCCTTATCCCCGGTCTAGTGAAGGCCCACGCCATTCACACATCAATCAAATCAATTTCATTTCACCAAACAATTCAATTCAAACCAAATAATCTAACCAACTATACAACCAAACAATTAAACAAACAAGCCATCCATGGTCTGTGGATGACGGGTGTCGGGTGCTAATAAACACCGTCTGCATCCTTGTATATATTTATAACTAGAATAATTAAATTGAAAGGTGAGAAGTTCTCACAGAATTGCTAATCCAACATCACGACACTTCATTTATAGAAATCTTCGTCGTTCTCGCCTTTTTGTCATCTTCGTTGCCGGTACTCTCTACATATGTAAAAATCGAATTTTTACTTTACTATTCAATATATAAAAATCGAATTTTTTACTTCGCTATTCAATATATAAAAATCGAATTTTTACTATGCTATTCAATATAGAAAAATCGAATTTTTACTTTGCTATTCAATATATAAAAATCGAATTTTTACTATGCTATTCAATATATAAAAATCGAATTTTTACTATGCTATTCAATATATAAAAATCGAATTTTTACTATGCTATTCAATATATAAAAATCCTATTTTTAAAATGGAGTTATTCAAATAAAAATCATATTTTCACTTCTAAAAATTATATTTTTACCTAGCTAAAAATTATATTTTTATACCGTTCTTTTCATATTCTAAAAATCTTAACTTCTCTATTCTCAAAATATAATCTTTTCTCCTTTCAAAATATAATCTTCATAAAATTAAAAATCACATCTAAATTTAGTTTTAAAATCCCATCTCATTTTCAGTTTTAAATCAAAGAAAAAAATCAGTTTTAAATCTCTATAAAAGTTCAGTTTTTATCAACTAAAAATTCAGTTTTAACCAACATAAAAATTCAGTTTTAATCCATATAAAAATTCAGTTTTAATCCATATAAAAATTCAGTTTTAATCCATATAAAAATCTAAATACTTACAGGGGGGTTTGTTGGCGGTAGGGGTCGCTGCTCCGGGGAGGGGGCGCGGTGGCATAGGCTGCGAAACGACAGTGGGGTGGTGCGGTTGGGTTTTGGCCATGGGGCGGGGCTTTGGTGAAGGGGCGATCGATTTCTGAAATGGGGTGGGGGGGTCGAGCTGTGGACCTCGCGCAAGAGGGAGGAGGATGGTCGGGGTCTGGGATTCACGATGGATGGCGGCGGATCTTCCGGGTGGAGGCGCGATGAACTGCAGCGGCGGCTGGAGTCTGGCGGAGGCGACATCGACGGGCTCCTGTTAGTTTTTTTTTCGATTTCAGATCTGAATGGTAAGGAGAGAGAAAGGAGAAGGTTTATATATATTTAGTTTATTTAATTTTATTTTAAATCCTCATAAAGTAACTTTTTAATTTCAACTCGAAATTGAACCCACCGACTGTCGTCCCTAGCTAATTACCCCCATTCCGAACACAATGGGATATGTATCGTAAGCTGATTCGATCATTTCGATCAGTTTTCGTCAAAATCAACATATAACTCTATATATTGAATTTAAACGCGCATTTCAATTTACCGGGGCTACATACTAGCTCGAAAAATTCCCGAAAAATAATTTTTAGCTTCGTATTGACGATACGGTACTAACAAAACTAGTTTCGTCGAATTCTGAGACCGTTTGAAAAATGGCCATTTTTCAGTCGATTAAAATCAACTAAAACTGGTCAAATGCGTTTTCCTTTTCCACGCTCACATATTGATTCGAAAAATTATGAAATTTGAAACCTAGCAATAACTTTACATCACGGACCCAACAAAAGTGGTTTCATCGAAATCCGAGGTCGTTTGCAAAATCTCCATTTTTAAGGGCCTGAATTCCATAGCGACTATTCAGAATTTTCAACTGGACATATCTTTTGATTCCCGTTATGAAATTTTGATTTTTCGGATTCATTGGAAATATATCATCAATTAGATCCTACTGTTTTTGGTTTCACTAAAATCCGGATTGTTTTGCACCCGGTACATTCAATTGAAGTTTGAAATCGAATTATCGAACTACCACGCCATTTTCAATTCTATTTATAATTATATATAATTATTTATATTCTAACGACGACGTATATAATATATACGTTCGAATTCTATTCAAAATAAATTTCTCGTCGATATTATTTAAAATAATTCATTTTAAATAATCAAAATTCGCTAAAATTGCCAAAATAAAAATTTTTAACTGGCCCAGATTTTCGGGTTGTTACAATCTCCCCCACATAAAACTTTTCGTCCCCGAAAAGGAACAAAATCGAAAGCGGTTTGATTAATCAATTCTACGTTCGATCTGGTTTCCATTCTCCAACTTTTCAGTTTCTGAGAATTCTCAAATTCTTCAAAAATTTGGCTAACACCCGGAATTTTCGAAAAATTTCGCCATAACCTCCCCTGCACCGGGAGCCACGGGAAAATCCCGAAATTGCCATATAGGCCTTCTGATCTCGAAAAGAAAAAGAAAAAGCCAAGCGGCTAGCCAATCGGCTCATAAAATCATCATCACCCAAACAAAACAGTAAATTATAGTAAACATGTACCTATTTGTCGGGCAAACAAATTTTATTTCTCTGCTCTAGCCTCCTTGCTATGACCTGTTCAATGTAAGTACAAGTATATGCAAGCAAATGCGACCAATTTTCAATATAATTCAATATGTGATTCAATTAGGCTAAATGGCTAAAAATTAGCAAACAAATAAACAAACAACACAAACATCAATCAATTAGTTAATTAGAATTTCAAATTCATAATTTTGATACATATACAAAAATCATGATTTTGATGCCAAATTACAACAATAGGCCCTATCTAATTTTTGGTTCTCACGCCAGTCAATAGGAAATATATAGATATTACACGTTCGTCACTCGAATATAAATTCTGATGATGATATATCAATCATCAGAATCACCCCCGGGCGACTAGAGTGTAATTCTATATCTATCCAGTATATTAAAACTTCAAATACACGTTTGCAAGGCGTATATGCAAAATTTTTATATACTGGACTGTCCTAATCAATATAAAATAAATATTCAAATACGTATACAACGATTTAAATTTTCAAAACAAAAATTGTTTTCACTTTAAAAATATACTCTTCACACTCGTTCTATGATACTAATGATCCTATCTCTAACGAGTCATTCTAATTGGATATTACTAATCCAATATCTGATGAATTCTTTCGTATAGCTCTAATGTGCCTTGTTCTCTGAGCTTTGTAAACCAAAGCTCTGATACCAACTGTGACGAAAAAGGATTTCACTCGGTCCGAACCAGTCGCTAAACCGGCTAAGACCGTTCGAAACGCCCTATCGTTTACGAACACGACAAATCAGAACGCAGACGGAAGAACATTTCATTGTATATTAAAACAATGCACCAGAATACAAGAATATACAGAGTATAAATGAATATTACACAGAAATATCAGAGATTTAAATTACATTTAAATACATAGCAGCGGAAAATAATACAATACACAACTAGAATGAGATATTCAGATACAAAGCTTTCCGGATATCGTTCCAGCTGTAAACCAGGATCCTGTGAATATAAATCTGCAAAACCAAAACTACTAGCTGCCCGTGTCAAAATAAGGGCACCCAGAGTTTAGGTTAAAACAATAAACTCCAGGTCAGTCATGTGACTGGTGTGAGAAATAAAACAGTTAATCTTAATTTTTAAAGTTAGGTAAATCAAGGGACCACGTCGTATTACACGGAACGGGTTTCCTCCCAAGAATACCAGTGCATAAACAAACAGCGCAATGCTAAATAAAGAAAAATGAAGCTGTTATAAGACCCAGGTCCTATCACACAATGCAACGCAAGCCGGGGGATAGGGTTTTCCCTTATAACAGCCAAAGAATGCTTGATACGTTTAAAACAAATCATTTGATACTATTATAAGTGCATAGTGTATAAAACAACTTCAAATCATTAGTATCAATCATAGGCGACATGAGCGTCCCATGCCACTATGTCGCCATATATAGGTTTACAAATAAAACCGCAAATGTCATGTATTTGAAAATTGGATTTCCGTCTGTGAACCGAGGCTAGGGATCGTCCTCTACCGATTCGTGACTCTCTAGCCCGAGCCACAGGATCAGAGCTCGAGTGACCCTTGGAGCGACAAGGCCAGTCCACCGATGTGGATTAAAATTCCTGAACACTACGTTTCCCCGCCCTTTGGGGCGTAAATGAGCCAACGAATGACTCCATCGGACCCGGATCGTCCGATCAAACCGAGGCGCCTCGCAACAGCAACAACCACACAGGTGAAAAGTATATAAATGTCAGGGCTGGTAGGTCACTGACACCACCCTAGCTAGAAAGAAACGCATGCCCTCCCTGAGGTCCGTCTCCCGTTTTTGGTTCACAACCGGGGTGCGAAACTCGCGAAGTAAACGTTACACAAAGCTACGCCACAAAGGCCGTGCTTCGATCATCAACCACAAGACTTTGCTTTTCAATAGAAGCCTTGATCATTTGCATCTTAGCATGCCACATAGGCAATTCACTCCATGCATTTGATATCCATCAGTATATAACCCCTGAGCTCGTACGTCTCAGAGAAGGGCGTTAAGCAAGAGAATAAATTCTCCGCCGCCAAACAGATATATATTTAATAGAAATCAAACACACAGACTAAAATCCAATGTCAGACACACAGTCCATATACAAGTCCGTTCTGGGTCTGAACGAAACCGGGGGCACCTAGTACCCCGCATATCCATCGATCTCCAAGTACGTCTAGACGATCACCAACTGTTTCCATCTTCTTGGGTGTACAGCCCAATCAAGATCGTCAGTAATCACCCAAACGACGTGAAGACCTCTGGTCTTCGACCATCGTCTTCATCTTCGACTTATCGTCATATCAGTTATTCAGAATGGGATAAACCCGGTCTTTCTGAAACACCCCACCTCCGTTAGGGTCACTCTCAAAGGGAATGCCCTAATTTTGGTGGAGGTTTATAAGTATAAGTCACAGATATACAAGACAGATATAAGAACACATATTTGTAAACAGCGGAAAAATAACAACTTTTATTTCATAAAAGCAAATACGTGCTACAACAACATCACCATAATTATCTTACATCTTTTCCAAAAACATAACATAGCACTTTCATAATCTGTCTTGATTACATTATTTAAAGAAGCATAAAGAAAACGTAGATAAACTGCAAAAGCCCCATAGTGGTTGTCCAAAGCCATAGTTCAAAACGAAAAGGTCCAAGCAATACATTTCTCTTCTTCAAGCTGGATGTTAAGGCTGGTCAAGCTGCTGTGTTCCCTCCCTGTGGACCTGGGGGGGGGGGAAACGGAAGAAAAGAAGACGAAAGAAAAGTAGAGTCAGACATAAAGCCTGAGTAAGTCTAGTACTATTCTGTCTATGAATAAAGAACTGGGTATGATAAGTATAAACAAGAAGTGGGAAAGCACTATAAACTTGGTTAAGTTGTCTAGGGTCGAATATGCTATCGTACCCCATGTTAATCTCTGAACCTATATAAACTAGTTCCCAACTGGCACCCCATAATCAGGGTGAAGTGATCCATTTTATAATGATCGGCTCCTACTCGCATAGTTACCTGTGTCTTACGGCCCCCGATGTTGTAGTTAACTATGTTGGTCCCACCATGGGGTGTATCAAGTCCCATGGTGGCGGCCCGACACAATCCTAGAATGCACAGGTATGCTACTGGTGTCCAGTGCCTTATTTTTCTGCGCCGGAGTGTGTGCACGCCCGCACCCCGTTAGAACCTACACTGCTACACCACCGCCGTCGATTTGACCTCTTACAATCAGCCCAGTAATCGTGCCCCACCCTGCCTAGTTTCAGGGTATCATGATACACCTTCTAGGGTTACTGCTGAAAAGGGTCCCCCGTTACTAGGTTTTCTATCTCTAGCCAACATGCTAAGTTGGTTAAGTGTTTTCTAACCTAACCCCCACTAGTCCGTTTAGTTTAGCATGTTCCATTTTGATTAAGTCTATAGTCCACTTAATCCTAACAATCCTGACTCAGCTTTAATTGTCTTATTAAAGCCTTGACCTCTCACATTAGACAGGTATTGTTGTGGCTGCCTGTTGCCGGTTGGTTCCGGGCAGTCTTACGCCACAACTCAGTCTAACCTCGGGTCCTTATTGGGCTCCATGTTTAACCTCCCACATTGGATAGGTATTGTTGTGACTACTGGACAGCCGGGCGGTTCCGGGCAGGTTTACATCACAACTCAATCCAACCTCGGGTTAAACACATCGTATGTTCTACATTTACATATTTTGTCTTTCTTCTTTATTTTCTTATATGTAAATATTTGCGGCCCATTATTAAGTTAATGGTGTAAAGGTTACACCAATCATGGGCCCAACCCATACTTGAATTTGGGCCCTTCTACTTTATATTTTCATTTATTAATAAATTTAACCCAACGTTATTTTCCCCCATTTAATACGTCCGTTTATTATATATATGTTGGGCTTAGCCTTTTTTAAGCCCAACTTAACCATGAGAAAAGGGGAGGCTTAAAGCGTGATTACATACACAAAAAGGGGAATGTGAACGCATGAACTTGCAATGTGACGCTGGAACTACAAAATAGAAACGGGTGTACTTGCATAGTGGTAACATATACTTTGGTCATAAAGCATAAGTGACATGAATCAAACCATGTAAACTTGTAGTTAAGTTAAGAATATCACTATTGACACATAGGCTTAACTACAACATAAACCTATACTTTTATTCAGGCATAATGTCGAACATAAGAAAATCATGTTCATAAGATTACTACATGTTTACAAAGGTGCTTACTTTTGTTACTAACACAAAAGTATCGTTCAACTAAATCATGATTTTAAATCTATTCACATAACCATGGCATAAATATTTCTAACATGAAATCATGATTTTTACTTTAGTCATGCAAACTTGCAAATGGGATTTTGAATCTAACCTAGCTATGTACCACATATGTCATCATATAATTCTTGTTAACAATATAGACCTATCATGGATTTCAATTATGCAAAATATCAATCATAGCCTAGTCATATTCATAAGTTTGCAAATAAGTTTTCTAGTACAAAAGCATGGCTTAATACATAGATTATGGTGCCAAAATTTCAACATAGTTTCATATGAACTATAATAACCCAAATTTGTTCCAATTACGTACAAAAATGATTTTTGTACAAAAATATACATTATGATGGCATAGTAGCAAAACCCCAAACTTGCATGAATTTCAATTAATCAACTACATACATGTAGCTTCAACATGGATTACATAATTTACGAATATTCCAAACGTATACTTGCATAAAACTACCGCATGTAGTTTATAATGAATAACATAATTCGAGAATATCCGAACGTATACAATATTCCAAATCGATAAGAATCATAGAATCGCACAAATATGAATTACTTTATTGCCACAAATCAAGCATACAAACCAACACAACTATTTGTTCATACCAAAATAATACTCTACTTACAATGGTGTGGCGAATTCTCCAATTTAGGGATTTGGAGATGCGATTCCTTGTTGATTTGATTTGTTTAGGTTGCTTTATGCTTTAGAATTTGCCTCCTAATCCTCTCTCCAATTGGCGGCTACTCTTAGTCGTTCCTCAGCAACATGACGGCTTTGTTCTTATTTTTGAATGAATAGATTAGGGTGAGTCTAGGGTCGTTTTTATAGGGTTTATGAACTGATTAGGACCATTGATGTTGCTTGGATTGATCGTAGCCATTCATTCGAAAGAGAGACCAATTAGAGCCTGCCACCTAGCCCTAATGACAAAGCAAGCTTCTGAAAATCGGCCAAACACAGACCTGGCCAGCCAGGACTAGACCAGACCTGGCCAGCAGGTCATTTTTGACCTGGGCGCACTTGGCAGGTGCGCCAGGTCAAAAATGTACTGGCGCACTTCACAAGTGCGCCAGTTCATTTTTGTTCTGGCGCACTTCCCAAGTGCGCCAGTGCATTCTGACCCTTCTCCGGTTTTTCGCCCTACTTCGTTCGTCCATAACTTCTTCATACGATATCCGTTTTTCGAAAACTCGGACTCTATTTCGCGTATTTTTCCGAGACGAACGCAATGGCGTATCCCGTTTCCCTTAGTTCTTTGATTTGAAATTAATTATACTTTAATTTGTGAATTTCACAGTTATAGAATTCGCGGGGTGTTACATTCTCCCCCACTTAAAAGGATTTCGTCCCCGAAATCTTCAAGTTAGGAGGAATGTATATCCTAACATCAAATCATCCATCTACTCATCCATCAAACACGAGCATCCATTGTCCTTAAAAGACTTCTAATGCTTCATGATCATATGCGAAGTGTGTGTGTGTACATGTACTTATCTAATGCAAAATCAGGCGGTCTACTGATTCAGTTGACCTCCTTAATGCGAATTATGTAAGTGCCATGAATCCATTATGTATGCAAATTTTCCTATTCATGATTCTACATGAGTGCACAATCATTCAATACAAATGCAACATCCATATGACAACACATTAAAGTTCAACCATATACGAATGCAAACATATATGCATATGCAATATGAAGTGACTGAGCCGATCTAAAACCTAGATTGTGTGTGTATATGCAACCACGAGCAGCCACTAGCAATTCACTTGCAACCACTTGCAACCATCATCCATAACATGTTTCAATTACATGTTTTCATCCAAAAGGTTTCTACCTAAAAGATAAGGTCGAGGAAATATACCTAAAAAGATAGATAAAAGCGCAACTTAAGGAAAAAAGAAAGATCAAGGATGTACCCTCGAAAAGAAAAGGGTAGGCAGTGCGTATTCTAGCTTCAGTTTCCCAAGTCGCGTCTCCCTCGGCGTCGCTCCACTGAACTTTAACGAGCTTGACTTCGCGGTTGCGTAGCTTCTTCACTTCCGTTCCTATTATGCGGGTTAGAACTTTTCTTATGGTTGCTTCGCGTTCCACTTCGGCCTCTTCGAGGATATTTGGCTCTACCACTTCAGCAGACTCATGTAGACATTTTCGGAGATGTGAAACGTGAAAAACGTTGTGGACTCCGGCCAACTTCTCGGATAGCTCTAATCTATAGGCCATTTTCCCAATTTTCTCGATGATAGGGAATGGCCCTACGAACCTTGGTGCTAGCTTTCCTGTGGTTCCAAAACGGACAACGTTTCTTAGTGGTGATACCTTGAGAAAAACTCTGTCTCCAACCTCAAATTCAAGGTCGGTTCTCCTCTTGTCGGCATAGGACTTTTGTCTGTCTTCGGCCGTCTTCATCCTTCTTCGTATTAAGTCTACTTTCTCTGAAGTCTCTCGGATCATATCTGGTCCAAGTATGAGCTTATCCGTAGACTCCCACCAACAAGTGGGCGATCGGCACGGTCTTCCATATAAAGCTTCGAAGGGCGCCATTCCGATGGTTGCTTGATAACTGTTGTTGTAGGCAAATTCCACCAAAGGAAGGTGGTCTTCCCATGTCCCTCCGAAGTCAAGGACGCACAGTCTTAAAAGGTCTTCCGAAACTCTGTTCACTCTCTCTGTTTGGCCGTCGGTTTGGGGATGATAGGCTGTGCTCAGGCATAACTGCGTTCCTACCGCTTCTTGCAGACTCCGCCAAAACTCACTGGTGAAGATGGGGTCTCGGTCACTAACAATGCTAGATGGTATTCCATGGAGTCGAACGATTTCCTTGAGGTAAAGTGATGCTAGGGATGAGGCAGTTCTTTTACTTTTGACAGGTAAAAAGTGGGCACTTTTAGTAAGCCTATCCACTATTACCCAAATGCTAGTGTTGCCTCTCCTAGACCTAGGCAGCCCATCGATGAAGTCCATTGAGATGCTATCCCACTTCCACTGCGGGACCTCCAGAGGATGTAGCAGTCCTCCAGGCTTTTTCTGTTCCGCCTTAACCTGTTGGCACACCATGCACTTAGAAACGAATTCTGCCACGTCCTTTTTCATGCCGTTCCAGAAGAAAGTCCTTTTTATATCTTTGTACATTTTATCTCCGCCTGGGTGTATCGTCATCTTGGAGTGATGTGCTTCCTCGAGAACCTTCTTTATTAAATCCTTTGTTTGTGGGACGCATAGTCTTCCGTCTCGCCTTAGCAAACCCTTATCGTCGATGGAGTATCTATTGAGGTGACTTGAAGTCTCACCCCTAATTAGCCTATCAATTGTTTCCACAAGCTGAGGGTCTTCGCGTTGTGCTGCCCCTACTGAATCCACTAAAATTGGGCGCACTTCGAGAGATG
Organism: Allium sativum; assembly: GCA_030737875.1. NCBI lineage: Eukaryota > Viridiplantae > Streptophyta > Magnoliopsida > Asparagales > Amaryllidaceae > Allium > Allium sativum. Next base: position 600,721,097 of record CM060916.1, on the reverse strand, counting down.
CTAGCAAGCCTGGTACGAAATCGGAGGAAGGCCTAAAGTCGAAGCTGGCTATAAACTCTAGGCTTTGTCTTTCAACAAACAACGGGATTAGGGTCAATTTCTTTCGGCTCAACGCGTCTGCCACTACGTTGCCTTTGCCCGAAGTGTAGGAGATTTCGAAATCGTACGAGGCAAGAAACTCCATCCATCTTTGTTGCCTCAAGTTAAGATCCTTCTGCGAGAAAAGATATTTCAACGATTTATGGTCAGTGTAAAGTTCGAACTTCTCACCTAGGAGATAGTGTCGCCAAGACTTGAGTGCAAAGACGATGGCGGCTAACTCAAGATCGTGGGTTGGGTAGTTCTTTTCGTGCACTTTCAACTGCCTCCCGCCATAAGCTACTACCCTTCCTTCTTGCATTAAGACGACGCCTAGCCCTGTCCCACATGCATCCGTATAAACAGTGAACATCTTGCTCCCATCTGGCAGCGTCAAAACTGGGGCTGTTGTAAGAGCCTTTTTCAGTCGTTGGAAAGCAAACTCGCAATCCAAGTCCCAATTGAACACTAGATTCTTCTTGGTTAATTTCGTGAGTGTGGCTGAGATTTTCGCAAAATCCCTTATGAACTTTCGATAGAAACCTGCTAGTCCTAGAAAACTTCGGACCTCAGTTGCATTCCTAGGTGTCTTCCAATCCTGTACCGCCACTACCTTAGCAGGGTCCACTGCTAACCCTTGTTTGGATACTATGTGCCCAAGGAACCTCACCTCTTCTCTCCAAATGTGGCATTTGGAGAATTTGGCTTTTAGTTGATGGACTCGCAAAGTTTCCATGATTGCCCTTAAGTGCTGAGCATGTTCCTCTTCACTCTTTGAGAAGATAAGGATATCATCTACGAAGACCACTACGAATTTGTAGAGGAAATCTCTAAATTCCCTACTCATCAGGTCCACGAAGTAAGCAGGTGCATTTGTCAAGCCGAAAGGCATGACAAGCCATTCAAAGAAGCCGTCTGGGGTTCTGAATGCCGTTTTATCGATTGTATCTTCAGCCACCCTTAGCTGATGAAAACCGGTCGCTAAATCGAGTTGGGAGAAAACAGACGCTCCTACAAGCTGGTCAAACAAATCGTCAATTCTAGGGAGAGGGTGCCTATTCTTTTTCGTTAGCTTGTTGAGCTCCCTATAGTCAACACATAGACGGAGTGAACCATCCGCCTTTATAGCGAACACCACTGGAGCGCCCCATTCTGAAATGCTCCTCCTAATGAACCCCTTTTCTAGAAGCTCTTTAATCTGTTTACTGAGCTCTTTCCTTTCCCGTGGAGCCATGTGTCTAACGGGTAACGCAACGGGCTTTGCATTATCTACAAGATATATGCGGAAGTCTATTTCCCGCTTCGGAGGCAAGCCCTTCACCTCTTCGAAGACATCCGGATATTCCCGGACCACTTTAACTGATTGCAAATTTTCAACAGAGGCATCTAGCGATTCAAGATAACTAAGCATAACCGCATACAAGGGATTACAAGAAATTTCCAAAGTATTACCGAGCTGGGTTAGGAGCCTAACAACCCTTTTCTCACAATCAAGGATGGCCCCATTACTGGATAGCCAATCCATACCCAAAATCAAACCATACCCCGAAAAGCCCAAAACAAAGGCACTACATTGAAATTCTACGCTTAGAATAGAAATTTTCAATCCCAAACAGATCATAGACAAATGAGCTGGGCCCCCAATTGGGTTTGAAACAATTAAGGGGTCCTCTACCATACTAGTTTTTAGGTGCAGAGATTCTACTAAAGCAGACGAGATAAAGGAGTGTGATGCGCCAGAATCAAATAAAGTGCGAACGGGGTGATCATAAAGATAAACTACACTTTCTACAGAAGTATTTATACCTCGCTGTTGCAGAGGTGGCTCTTCCAGCACATGAACCTGTGCCCCTGGGGTGGATCCAGCCCTTTGCCCCTGTCCTCGTTTCTTTGGACAGTCCTTAGCCCTGTGGCCTGTCTCACCGCAAGAAAAGCACCCACCATTCTCCTTGGCCTTCTTTTTCCGGCAGTCCTTTACTAAGTGCCCCACTTTGCCACAGAAATTGCACTTCCTCTTCTCTTTGTTGCCTTTCCCGCCCTTCTTAAAGTCTGTCTTCTTAGGCTGCAAGCCCTCTTTCTTCCCTTGAGAGCTTTCTGCCTTTGTCTCCTTCTTGCCCTTATCCTCTTCATTCAGCAATGCCATTTGCACCAATCTTTCATACGTGGCTCGCATGGGTATATGGGTCATGGCCAAACTGTGTAATGGCTCATTCAACCCTTTGACGAAACGGAGAGCCTTCTTGTGCGGAGTGTTGACTAGGTCAAGCCCAAACCTAGCCAGCTCATCGAACTGATTCACATACTCTCTGACTGTCTTGTCCCCTTGTTTAAGAAATAAGAATTTTTCCAACTGCAAACTTCTTTCCGCATCTGAGAGAAATTTAGTCTCAAACCTTGCCCTAAAGTCCTCCCATGTCTCCACTGGTCTTTCAGCATTAGTGACTTCCCACCAGTAGGAAGCCTCGCCCTTCAATAGCCATACTGCCAATTGTACTTTGTGTCTATCCTCTACCTCAAAGATGATGAATAGGTCCTCCGTTTCTTTCAGCCAATTTCTAGCTGCCACGAAGGACTCAGTTCCATGGAAATCTTTTCCTCCCATAGCTTTAAAATCTTTACATATCTTAGCAAAAGTGTTTCCCCGAGGAGGAGGTGGAGGAAAAGGTGCCGCTGCAGCTGGATGATTTCCGGCAGCTGGGGGAGGAGGAACGGTAGGACCTGGCTGAGTGGCTCTTGCTTCTAAGAACCGTCTAAACCAACCAGGTATTGGCACCCCTTCTGGCAAGTTAAGTTCTCCGGACATGCTGAAACAAAAAGGATAGATTCAAAACGAAGGATAAGAGATAATACCTATGGCTTTGGGGGGGGGGACTTTGCCTTTTTTTTTTAAAATAAAATAATATTTTTCTTAAAAATGCTTCTTTAAATTTCCTTTTTGAAAATAATTTTTCAAAACTTTTTATCTTATCTGGTAAACCTATGCTCTGATACCAAGTGAAACACCCCACCTCCGTTAGGGTCACTCTCAAAGGGAATGCCCTAATTTTGGTGGAGGTTTATAAGTATAAGTCACAGATATACAAGACAGATATAAGAACACATATTTGTAAACAGCGGAAAAATAACAACTTTTATTTCATAAAAGCAAATACGTGCTACAACAACATCACCATAATTGTCTTACGTCTTTTCCAAAAACATAACATAGCACTTTCATAATCTGTCTTGATTACATTATTTAAAGAAGCATAAAGAAAACGTAGATAAACTGCAAAAGCCCCATAGTGGTTGTCCAAAGCCATAGTTCAAAACGAAAAGGTCCAAACAATACATTTCTCTTCTTCAAGCTGGATGTTAAGGCTGGTCAAGCTGCTGTGTTCCCTCCCTGTGGACCTGGGGGGGGGAACGGAAGAAAAAAAGACGAAAGAAAAGTAGAGTCAGACATAAAGCCTGAGTAAGTCTAGTACTATTCTGTCTATGAATAAAGAACTGGGTATGATAAGTATAAACAAGAAGTGGGAAAGCACTATAAACTTGGTTAAGTTGTCTAGGGTCGAATATGCTATCGTACCCCATGTTAATCTCTGAACCTATATAAACTAGTTCCCAACTGGCACCCCATAATCAGGGTGAAGTGATCCATTTTATAATGATCGGCTCCTACTCGCATAGTTACCTGTGTCTTACGGCCCCCGATATTGTAGTTACCTATGCTGGTCCCACCATGGGGTGTATCAAGTCCCATGGTGGCGGCCCGACACAATCCTAGAATGCACAGGTATGCTACTGGTGTCCAGTGCCTTATTTTTCTGCGTCGGAGTGTGTGCACGCCCGCACCCCGTTAGAACCTACACTGCTACACCACCGCCGTCGATTTGACCTCTTACAATCAGCCCAGTAATCGTGCCCCACCCTGCCTAGTTTCAGGGTATCATGATACACCTTCTAGGGTTACTGCTGAAAAGGGTCCCCCGTTACTAGGTTTTCTATCTCTAGCCAACATGCTAAGTTGGTTAAGTGTTTTCTAACCTAACCCCCACCAGTCCGTTTAGTTTAGCATGTTCCATTTTGATTAAGTCTATAGTCCACTTAATCCTAACAATCCTGACTCAGCTTTAATTGTCTTATTAAAGCCTTGACCTCTCACATTAGACAGGTATTGTTGTGGCTACCTGTTGCCGGTTGGTTCCGGGCAGTCTTACGCCACAACTCAGTCTAACCTCGGGTCCTTATTGGGCTCCATGTTTAACCTCCCACATTGGATAGGTATTGTTGTGACTACTGGACAGCCGGGCGGTTCCGGGCAGGTTTACATCACAACTCAATCCAACCTCGGGTTAAACACATCGTATGTTCTACATTTATATATTTTGTCTTTCTTCTTTATTTTCTTATATGTAAATATTTGCGGCCCATTATTAAGTTAATGGTGTAAAGGTTACACCAATCAGGGGCCCAACCCATACTTGAATTTGGGCCCTTCTACTTTATATTTTCATTTATTAATAAATTTAACCCAACGTTATTTTCCCCCGTTTAATACGTCCGTTTATTATATATATGTTGGGCTTAGCCTTTTTTAAGCCCAACTTAACCATGAGAAAAAGGGGAGGCTTAAAGCGTGATTACATACACAAAAAGGGGAATGTGAACGCATGAACTTGCAATGTGACGCTGGAACTACAAAATAGAAACGGGTGTACTTGCATAGTGGTAACATATACTTTGGTCATAAAGCATAAGTGACATGAATCAAACCATGTAAACTTGTAGTTAAGTTAAGAATATCACTATTGACACATAGGCTTAACTACAACATAAACCTATACTTTTATTCAGGCATAATGTCGAACATAAGCAAATCATGTTCATAAGATTACTACATGTTTACAAAGGTGCTTACTTTTGTTACTAACACAAAAGTATCGTTCAACTAAATCATGATTTTAAATCTATTCACATAACCATGGCATAAATATTTCTAACATGAAATCATGATTTTTACTTTAGTCATGCAAACTTGCAAATGGGATTTTGAATCTAACCTAGCTATGTACCACATATGTCATCATATAATTCTTGTTAACAATATAGACCTATCATGGATTTCAATTATGCAAAATATCAATCATAGCCTAGTCATATTCATAAGTTTGCAAATAAGTTTTCTAGTACAAAAGCATGGCTTAATACATAGATTATGGTGCCAAAATTTCAACATAGTTTCATATGAACTATAATAACCCAAATTTGTTCCAATTACGTACAAAAATGATTTTTGTACAAAATATACATTATGATGGCATAGTAGCAAAACCCCAAACTTGCATGAATTTCAATTAATCAACTACATACATGTAGCTTCAACATGGATTACATAATTTACGAATATTCCAAACGTATACTTGCATAAAACTACCGCATGTAGTTTATAATGAATAACATAATTCGAGAATATCCAAACGTATACAATATTCCAAATCGATAAGAATCATAGAATCGCACAAATATGAATTACTTTATTGCCATAAATCAAGTATACAAACCAACACAATTATTTGTTCATACCAAAATAATACTCTACTTACAATGGTGTGGCGAATTCTCCAATTTAGGGATTTGGAGATGCGATTCCTTGTTGATTTGATTTGTTTAGGTTGCTTTATGCTTTAGAATTTGCCTCCTAATCCTCTCTCCAATTGGCGGCTACTCTTAATCGTTCCTCAGCAACATGACGGCTTTGTTCTTATTTTTGAATGAATAGATTAGGGTGAGTCTAGGGTCATTTTTATAGGGTTTATGAACTGATTAGGACCATTGATGTTGCTTGGATTGATCGTAGCCATTCATTCGAAAGAGAGACCAATTAGAGCCTGCCACCTAGCCCTAATGACAAAGCAAGCTTCTGAAAATCGGCCAAACACAGACCTGGCCAGCCAGGACTAGACCAGACCTGGCCAGCAGGTCATTTTTGACCTGGGCGCACTTGGCAGGTGCGCCAGGTCAAAAATGTACTGGCGCACTTCACAAGTGCGCCAGTTCATTTTTTTTCTGGTGCACTTCCCAAGTGCGCCAGTGCATTCTGACCCTTCTCCGGTTTTTCGCCCAACTTCGTTCGTCCATAACTTCTTCATACGATATCCGTTATTCGAAAACTCGGAATCTATTTCGCGTATTTTTCCGAGACGAACGCAATGGCGTATCCCGTTTCCCTTAGTTCTTTGATTTGAAATTAATTATACTTTAATTTGTGAATTTCACAGTTATAGAATTCGCGGGGTGTTACACTTTCTGAATAACCCACGTATATATTATAAAAGTGTTACACCAACACAACATACGCCTCATTCCATTTCATCAGTCACTAACCGTAAATTAACCAGAGAATAATTCCCCAAATATTAACCCCGAAGGCCGAAACCAACATCAGATCAATATCCAGAAAACCATTCTGCTTGGCTAACCGACAGTTAGTTTCTAAATTTCACATTCATAGGGAGAGGTTCCCATTAATTTTATCAGAGATAAATCATTAAAATTTATTCTTTAATCTTCTTTTGAATTTCGATTCAAACTAGTCGGGATTAACGAACTTTACCGAAGTAATTATTTGTTTTAATTTCCCAATCCCAACCTATTCATCCCATGAAGTAAAACTGGTAATACTTCATATCTAACACTACTGTGTTATCGGTAAATTCAATTACCATTTCACGTTCAAATCTAATTAAAGATTTAACTATCGCCTGGAGCAAAACTGGTGATACTCCATTCTCGATCATTTTAATCTAATTAAAGATTCATTAAAACTCCACTCAGTTTTAATCTTTGACTGGGTTAAAGAATCAGTGTCATTTAAAACATGGTTCACGGTAAACCAAAAATCACCTTCCATTAATTATCGGGTTAAAGAACAAGTGTTTTTTAAAACACTGTTCACGATAAACCCAAAAATCAATACTAATTCGATTCCAATTAAATATTATTTAATTGGTACACTTCATTTAATCTAAATAAAAAGATTTAATCTTTTCTCAATTGGGTTCAAGAACAATGTTAATAAAGACACCATTCACGACAAACCCAAATCACATTTGATTTTAAATACAAGGCTCTGAATAGAAAATATATCGGCTTATATTCAACATCAAATTCTACGACCAACAAATATCGTATCGGAAATAACGATATATATATATATATATATATATATATATATATATATCTTTCAAATTTCCATAACAACATCTGTATAATCACGAAATCTAACATCGAAATAATCCAAAGACCATTTCGATTCAAATCCATTCCAATATAATTATTGGAAATTATGGTTATATTTCAAAACCATTTCAGATCCACTTTATTTATTTCAAAAATAAATGAATTATAATTCTAGTTCGAAACTAGTTCATTTCGATAAAAATCTATTTTTATCTTTTCAAATATAGAGTTTTTCATCCCGATTTTTCCTAAATCATTTCTTATAATTTTACACAAATTATTATTATTTTTAATAATTTTATCAAGGCCCGTACAGTCGATTTCCATCAATGGCCATCGAACTGCACTTACAGCGACCTTTTCCAAATTTGATTTGGACATAATTCCAAATCCAACCGTTAGATTTCTAATTTCTAATATTCGTTAGAAAGCTCTTTTCGATACGAACCCAACGTTTCCGGTTTTAGGAGAATCCGACGGTCGAATCTCCCGTAATACCCGTTCGAAGTCAATGGTCGAAATTCGCGAACTACCGCGGCGCGTTCTATTCAGGCCATTATATTATATATATAATATATATATATATATATATAATATATACTTCGTCGATATAAATTCAAAACGTGCTTTATAAATCGTTTTTAAATTCATTTTCAAAACGGTTTCAACTTCATATTCAATTTCAAATCAAAATTGAATATTCCAATTTAAATTCATTTTAAATTCATTTCAAATTGATTTCAATTCAAATTGATTTCAATTCAAATTGATTTCTAATTCAATTTCAGTTTGTTTTCAATTCAATTCAATTTCTATTTGAATTCATTTCTATTCCATTTCAATTTCAATTTGAATTCATTTATATTCAATTCTTTTCAATTTCAATTCGAATTCATTTATATTCAATTTCAATTCGAATTTATTTATATTCAATTCTTTTCAAAATATCAGATTTTGAAATCACTTTCGATATTCGTTATAAAATGAATAAAATCGATATAAATATCGTTCACGTCAAAATGGCGTCAATCTAATCAATACGGCTTCATATATTCGTATTTTCAAATATTCTATTTCAAATATTTCTTTTTCAAATATTTCTATTTTAAAACTGGAATGAGGCCCAAACAATTACCATATAATGTTAATTATATGGATTTTCTACAACACACATATATATCAACAACAATGAATAATCAACCATCATCCAAAGTGCATTCTACACTGTATAAGCATCAAATATAAATATTCAACGCTTATAACAGCCAGTCAATCAATCGATCGACATACAACTAAACAATCGGGACTAGTGTACGTCAAATATCATCCCAATACCCGTGTGGGGTTTCAAGCAATCCAACACAGATTTTTATTTGTGCTGTTGGGCGATGTGTAAAATTTATCGTCCCAATCAATGTCCTTCAAATAGGTGTACATAAACAAACTGTCCGGTTTGTAAATGAATATTTATTTATTCACATTCACGTTAAAATTATATTTTTAACGATCAAACTATTTTATTCAACCTATGAATATTCTATTCGGTTCATTTATTAAATAAAATGTTATCTTTATTTTTCTAACTTATTTTTAGAAAATTTCGGCGGCATAACGGCACTATACTAGAAACGGGACAAGGCCTAGCCTTATCCCCGATCTAGTGAAGGCCCACGCCATTCACACAACAATCAAATCAATTTCATTTCACCAAACAATTCAATTCAAACCAAATAATCTAACCAACTATACAACCAAACAATTAAACAAACAAGCCATCCATGGTCTGCAGATGACGGGTGTCGGGTGCTACTAAACACCGTCTGCATCCTAGTATATATTAATAACTAGAATAATTAAATTGAAAGGTGAGAAGTTCTCATAGAATTGCTAATCCAACATCACGACACTTCATTTATAGAAATCTTCGTCGTTCTCGCCTTTTTGTCATCTTCGTTGCCCGTACTCTCTACATATGTAAAAATCGAATTTTTACTTTACTATTCAATATATAAAAAATCGAATTTTTTTACTTCGCTATTCAATATATAAAAATCGAATTTTTACTATGCTATTCAATATATAAAAATCGAATTTTTACTATGCTATTCAATATATAAAAATCGAATTTTTACTATGCTATTCAATATATAAAAATCGAATTTTTACTATGCTATTCAATATATAAAAATCCTATTTTTAAAATGGAGTTATTCAAATAAAAATCATATTTTCACTTCTAAAAATTATATTTTTACCTAGCTAAAAATTATATTTTTATACCGTTCTTTTCATATTCTAAAAATCTTAACTTCTCTATTTTCAAAATATAATCTTTTCTCCTTTCAAAATATAATCTTCATAAAATTAAAAATCACATCTAAATTTAGATTTAAAATCCCATCTCATTTTCAGTTTTAAATCAAAGAAAAAAATCAGTTTAAATCTCTATAAAAGTTCAGTTTTTAACAACTAAAAATTCAGTTTTAACCAACATAAAAATTCAGTTTTAATCCATATAAAAATTCAGTTTTAATCCATATAAAAATTCAGTTTTAATCCATATAAAAATTCAGTTTTAATCCATATAAAAATTCGGTTTTAATCCATATAAAAATCTAAATACTTACAGGGGGGTTTGTTGGCGGTAAAGGTCGCTGCTCCGGCGAGGGGGCGCGGTGGCCTAGGCTGCGAAACGACAGTGGGGTGGTGACGTTGGGTTTTGGCCGTGGGGCGGGGCTTTGGTGAAGGGGCTATCGATTTCTGAAATGGGGGGTGGGGTCGAGCTGTGGACCTCGCGCAAGAGGGAGGAGGTTGGTCGGGGTCTGGGATTCACGATGGATGGCGGCGGATCTTCCAGGTGGAGGCACGACGAACTGCGGCGGCGGCTGGAGTCTGGCGGAGGCGTCATCGACGGGCTCCTGTTAGTTTTTTTTTCGATTTCAGATCTGAATGGTAAGGAGAGAGAAAGGAGAAGGTTTATATATATTTAGTTTATTTAATTTTATTTTAAATCCTCATAAAGTAACTTTTTAATTTCAACTCGAAATTGAACCAACCGACTGTCGTCCCTAGCTAATTACCCCCATTCCGAACACAATGGGATATGTATCGTAAGCTGATTCGATCATTTCGATCAGTTTTCGTCAAAATCAACATATAACTCTATATATTGAATTTAAACGCGCATTTCAATTTACCGGGGCTACATACTAGCTCGAAAAATTCCCGAAAAATAATTTCTAGCTTCGTATTGACGATACGGTCCTAACAAAACTAGTTTCGTCGAATTCTGAGACTGTTTGAAAAATGGCAATTTTTCAGTCGATTAAAATCAACTGAAACTGGTCAAACGCGTTTTCCTTTGCCACGCTCATATATTGATTCAAAAAATTATGAAATTTGAAACCTAGCAATAACTTTACATCACAGGCCCAACAAAAGTGGTTTCGTCGAAATCCGAGGTCGTTTGCAAAATCTCCATTTTTAAGGGCCTGAATTCCATAGCGACTATTCAGAATTTTCAACTGGACATATCTTTTGATTCCCGTTATGAAATTTTGATTTTTAGGATTCGTTGGAAATATATCATCAATTAGATCCTACTGTTTTTGGTTTCCCTAAATTCCGGATTGTTTTGCACCCGGTACATTCAATTGAAGTTTGAAATCGAATTATCGAACTACCGCGCCATTTTCAATTCTATTTATAAATATATATAATTATTTATATTCTAACGACGACGTATATAATATATACGTTCGAATTCTATTCAAAATAAATTTCTCGTCGATATTATTTAAAATAATTCATTTTAAATAATCAAAATTCGCTAAAATTGCCAAAATAAAAATTTTAAACTGGCCCAGATTTTCGGGTTGTTACAAATTATAATTCATTTATTTTTGAAATAAATAAATTGGATTTGAAAGGGTGTTAAAAGTAACCAGAATTTCCGATAATTAAATTGGAATGGAATGGAAATCGTTTTGGTAATAATCGAAGTGAATTTTTGTGGAGGAAGACAACTAATATATCTGGAATTTAAAAGGCCTTGTCGTTATTCCATTTATATTATTATTCGGATATGGAAGTTCATATCGATTATATATATCGATTTGTTTTCCATGAAGATTCCATTGTTAATGGAATGTGATTTTGGGTTGTCGTGAATGGTATCTTTAATAATACTGTTCTTAGACCCAACGGAGTTAAGAAAAACAGAAACTAACTGAAGATTATTTAAGTTGAATGGTTTCCTGGGTATTGATCTGATGTTGGTTTCGGCCTTCGGGGTTATTACTTAGGGAATTGTTCACTTGCTAATTTACGGTTAAAGCCTGATGGAATAGAATGTGATTTTGGGTTTATCGTGAACTGTGTTTTAAATGACATTGGTTCTTTAACCCAGTTAAAGACAGGATATGATTTCCCAAGTTAAACAATCATTCATATTGATTTTTGGGAAGATTAAAACGAAGTGGAGTATTAATGAATCTTTAATTAGATTTAAATGATCGAGAATGGAGTATCACCAGTTTTTCTCCAGGCGATAGTTAAATCTTTAATTAGATTTGAACATGAAATGGTAATTGAATTTACCGATAACACCATGGTGTTAGATATGAAGTATTACCAGTTTTACTTCATGGGATGAATAGGTTGGGATTGGGAAATTAAAACAAATGATTACTTCGGTAAGGTTCGTTAATCCCGACTAGTTTGAATTGATATTCATAAGAAGATTAAAGAATAAATTTAAAGAATTTATCTTTGATAAAATTAATGGGAACCTTTCCCAAAGTGTAAGAATATTTGAATAAAAGAATATTCTGAATTGGAATGAGGCGTATGTTGTGTTTGTGTAACACTTGTTTATTATATACGCGATTTATTCAGAAAGACTGGGTTTATCCCATTCTGAATAACTGATTCGACGAGTGGTCGAGGATGAAGACGGTGGTCGAAGACCGGAGGTCTTCTCATCATTTGGATAATTACTGATGATCTTGATTGGGCTGTACACCCAAGAGGAGGGAATCAGTTGGTGATCGTCCAGACGTACTTGGAGATCAATGGATATGCGAGGTACAAGGTGCCTCCGGTTTCGTTCAGACCTAGAACAGACTTGTAAATGGACTGTGTGTCGACATTGGATATCATTCTGTGTGATTGATGGATATCGGTTGCATGGGGTGGTTTGCCTATGTGGCATGCTAAGATGCAAATGATCAAGGCTTCTCTTGAAAAGCAGAGTCTTGTGGTTGATGATCAAAGCACGGCCTGTGTGGCATAGCTTTGTGTAGCATTAATTCGCGAGCCTCACACCCCGGTTGTGAACCAGAAATGGAAGAGGACTTTAGGGAGGGCATGCGTTTCCTTCTAGCTAGGGTGGTGTGAGTGACCTACCAGCCCTGACATTTATATTATTTTCACATGTGTGGTTGTTGCTGTTGCGAGGTGCCTCGGATATATCGATGACTATGTGGAGCCGATGGAGTCATTTGGCTCATTGACGCCCCAAAGGGCGGGGAAACGCAGTGTTCAGGCATTATAATCCACATCGGTGGACCGGCCCTGACGATCCAAGGGGCAGTTGCGGCTGTTCCTGAGGGGCGGGCTAGAGCGTCTCGAATCGGTAGAGGACGATCCCTTGCCTCGGTTCACAGATGCAAATCCAACTTCCAAATACGAGATTTTGCGGTTTTAATTGTAGAACTAGTATGGCGACATGATATATGGTACCCATGCCGTCTATGATTGATACTTATGATTGAAATTGTTTTGACACTATACACTTATAGTAATAATAAAAGATGAAATTTAGCGTATCAAGCATTCTTTGGCTATTATAAGGTAAAACCCTATCCTCCGGCTTGTGTTGCATTGTGTGATGGGACCTGGGTCTTATAATAGCTTCATTGTTCTTTATTTAGCATTGCGCTGTTGTTTTATGTACTGGTATTCTTGGGAGGAAACCCGTTCCGTGTTATACGGTGTGGTCCCTTGATTTACCTAACTTTAAAATAAAAATTAATAACTGTTTTAGTTCTCACACCGGTCACATGACTGACCTGGTGTTTATTGTTTTAACCTAAACTCTGGGTGCCCTTATTTTCGCACGGGCAGCTAGTAGTTTTGGTTTTGCTGATTTATATTCACAGGATCCTGGTTTACAGCTGGAACGATATCCGGAAAGCTTTGTATCCGTATATCTCCTTCAGTTGCATTTTGTATTATTTTCCGCTGCTATGTAATGTATTGTAATCTCTGATATTTATCAAGTGTATATTATTTGTTTATACTCTGCATATTCTTGTAATCTGATGAAATTGTTGTAATTAACAATGAAATGTTCTTCTGTTTGCGTTCCGATGTGGCTTTTCTCAGTACAATCCACTATTTCCCGTAAGGGGGATTTCGGGTCGTGTCATGTACTGAAGTGTGGAACTAGATGCGTGGGGAAACCAAAGTGGTGAAGAGGAATGAAGGATTTCGAATGGGTTTCAGGAATTCGAAATGAAGACGAAGACCTGGGAGCATGATCCAAAGCAGTTCGGCAGTAATATTGACTAACGTAATTAGTTTAATCCTTCATTTATTTAGGGAATGGGTAAGATAATTGAATCCTATTTTTGGACTATGCAGGCATCGAGGAACGGGGAAAAACAAACTATGAATAAGTTTGGCCTAACTTAGGTTAAACGTATGTAATTAGCGCTAATTAAAATATAATCAAGGGATTGTTATTTAATTAATAATATGATTAGGAATTGGTTGGTGAATCAAAGTGTGCTTTAAACGTTGCAGGTATGACGGTTGATTACTACCGAACAAATGGAACCTGGGGAGGAACAAAACAAGAGGGTCGGCTCCTAAAATTAGATAAGACATAATTAATTTTATTAAATAATGACTTAGGGTTTCAATTAGTTAATTATTTAAATCATGCTAACTTAGAACGTTAATTTTGTTGCAGGAAGTTATACAGGAACATAAGGAAGAGGATCGGCCTACATGCTTTAAAATGAAATTAACGTATGTTAATAATCAAAATTTGGTAACTAATTACCAGAATCAATTATTATAATTAAATCATATATATATATATATATAATAAAAAGTTAATAACTCATCCATATTTTAAAAGAAGTGGACAAAACAAGAGGTGTTGGACTCCTTTCAACGAGCACTACTGTAACACCCCGAATTTTAGTTAATACTAAAATACACTAATTACAGGATAAATAATCTCAGATGTGGGAATTAGGGGAAACGGGCTGCGTCATTACGTTCGTCTCGGAAAAATACGCGAAATAGAGTCCGAGTTTTCGAAAATCGGAGTCCGTATGGCCCAGTTATGGCCCGATGAAGTTTGCAGAAAATTCAAAACTAAAACAGATTTAAAAATTTAAAATATGCAGATTTGGAATGGGCCAGGCGGGGTCAGGCGGGAAGCTTCCCGCCCAGCCCATGTCGACAGGGCTGTCGACAGGCCTGTCGACAGGGGTGTCGACATGCCTGTCGACTTGCCTGTCGACAGGGTCCAGGCGCCCAGTGAACCTGGGTGCACCAGGGTGCACCAGGTTGGGTTTCAGGCTGGCTAGGAGGGCTGGTTCTAGAGATTTCCTAAATCTAAGGGTCCTAACCTAATCTAGGGTTAATCTAAGGGCCTAAAACACTCACCTAATCCTATAAATAAGACCCTAACCCTACTCTAATTCATTCATAATTAAATCTAGTAGCTAAACTATGGAAAATTGAAATTTGAGCATGGCCTCCACTAGTTCATGAAGGAGTTGCAAGCAAATCCCTCTCAAATCATTCTCTAATCCATTCTAAGTATCTTAATCTTCTTCATTAGCTTGCTAATTGTGTTTTGGTGAGTTTCTATCACTTTAACATTAATTGTTAAAGTAAGTAGATTGGGTGTAATGAGACTTATGGTCTTAAATGCGGATTAGTGAGTTTAAATCATGTATGATGATATGTTACTCTATGTTTATGCATATATGTGATAAGTTGTTTTATGCATGCTTAATAAGTTGATTTATGCATGTTTAACAAGTTGATATATGCATGTTTAATAAGTGGATTTATGCATATTTAGTAAGTGGAGTTATGCATGTTTAGCAAAGTGATATGCAAGTTAAGTGTATGTTTAAATGCAAGTTGAAAGTGATATGCAAGTTATGCATGCTTATGCAAGTGTATGGATACTTATGCAAGTCATGTATATGTTTAAATGCAAGATTTATGTGATATGCAAGTTATGCATGCTTATGCGAGTATATGAATACTTATGCAAGATATGTATATGCTTAAATGACATGATATGCAAGTTATTCATGTTTATGCAAGTATGTGAATGGTTATGCAAGTATGTGGATGCTTATGCAAGTATATGAATACTTATGCAAGTTATGTGTATGCTTAAATGCATGTTTAACATGTTATGCAAGTTATGTGAATGCCTATATGCAAGTTCAACATGTTATGCAAGATATGTGTATGTTAATATGCAAGCTCATATGCAACATGTTATGCAAATCATGTGTATGATAATATGCAAGTTTGGGTTTATATGTAGTTGGGTTAATATATGCTCATATATGCAAGTTGACATCCTCTTAACCCATGACAAAGTTGTACGTTAAACCCATGATATTTATAATGATCTTCCCCTTTGTTATGTCATGAAATGAGAACGGTTTACGTGGGGAACGATGGGGTGGTAAATATGTTAAATGAATGATTGGGTATGATTAAGCATACCATAAAAAAATAAATTACCATAAGTGGGAATTTACCTATTGAGTTAGGTCTACCCCATGGGAATTTACCTATTGAGTTAGGTCTACCCATGTTATGGAAAACTTGATATTAATTAGGGATAATTAATATGGGGGTGATTAATTAGGTGTAATTAATCGACTAAGACACGAGGTTGGACTCATTTGTAGTGTAAAACTGCCCGGACCCGACCGGCTTAACCAGTTGCTACAAATGTCAGCCCAATGTGAGAGGTCTTAGCCATAAATTAAATACGTGATTAAGGTAAAGACACGAGGTTAGACTCTGTTATGACGTAAGACTGCCCGGATTCTACCGGCTTAACCAGGCGGTCATAACAGTCAGTCTAATGTGGGAGGTCTTTATGGGAGATCACGGTCTTAATTAATTAAGAAACACTTAACCATAATAGCATGTAGTGGGACATGAGGGGTTAAGTGGGTGCCTTGGGTGGCATGAGGAAATTTTGTGATTGCCTTGGGTGGCATGTGGAATCTAGTGGGTTGCCTTGGGTGGCAATAGAAAATACGATTAGAATACTTAACCAAGAGGAAACATGTAATTAAACATGATTAAAGGGTTAAGTGGGATACACTAGATATTTGACAAGCTTAAGTGGGTAGCTTGTGGGGGCCCATTTCAACCAATGTCCCAAACGTATCTTTGTGGGCTCGACCCATGTCGAGTGACGGGACACGCATATTGGGCTTGATTATAAGAGGCCAAAACGGGTTAGCGGTGGCAACACAAGTCCAACGGGCTTCATATGCGTGTGTGGGCCCGGGCTGGTAGATAAGCCGTTGTTGCATCGTGTAGATATAAAGCCGTGCACCGTTAGTATTGGGTAGCCACTTTAGGGGAGTGATACACCCCACTGTGGGACCAGCACGGGTATCTACGGTAGGGAGCCGATCGATGGGGAGTAGTGGGTACACCTAAGGAAGATAGGGGCAGACGGCACCTATGTAGGCATACACGAAACTACTGGGTAAGAATTACTGGGTACACCTAGTGGAGATAGGGGCAGACGGCACCTATGTAGTGGGCTAGGGGTACATGAAACTACTGGGGAAATTTTCTAAGTCCTTGGAAGGGATCAACCTTTAAGTTGGAATGACTGGTGTGGTGCAGTTAGTAATTATCCTTGGGTGGGTAGATGCGTCCTGACGATTATCTTAGTTTATCCTAAGTCTACCAAGCTGCTTAGTGTAGCCATTCATCCCCAGATATTACCGTGGTCAAGTTTATGTCTTCTCTGGTTACTTTAATGATTGTATTGTTAAAGTTATAGGACTCACTCAGACTTATGTCTGACCCCGTTGTTTTTACCTTTTTCCCAACCCTCAGGTCCTACGGTGGATCCTAGCGGTAGTAGAGCTTGATCGGATTGCTGTTCCAGTCTTGAGGAGCTTGGGTAGATGTAAAGCTCCAGTTATCCAGTTATCTTTTCTTTCCGTATGGCTATTGTATATGAGAGTGGGATTATGTACTTCTTTATTTTGACAGATGTTGTACTTGACTTTTATCATGGTTTTATGATGTAACCAGACATGTTTATTTCCGCTGTTATGAGATGATGTTTTAGAATTTCAAGTACTATTTATATCTGTCTTGTTGTAATTTTTCTGTTCTATATTCACTAAAATGCTCCACCGATGCTATGGCATTCCCTTAGTGAGTGACCCTAGCGGGCGTGGGGTGTTACACGTGGTATCAGAGCAAAGGTTACCGGAACAGATAAAATTTTTAGAAAACTATTTTTCTAAAACATTTTTGGAAAAGATATTTTCAAAAACATGTCTTTTAAGAGAAAAGTTTTTGAAAGAAAAGCATAATCCCCAATAGCCATATCTATATCCTTCGAATTCTCCGTTTTGAATCTTTCCTTTTTCGTTTCAGTATGGCCGAGAATCCTAATCTTCCGGAGGGTGTGACGGTACCAGTATGGTATAGGAGATTGATGGAGGCTAGGGCCACCACTGCGGGTCCAGCAAATATTCCTCCACCAACCGTAGCACCCGATCTTCCTCCTCCCCCTCCTCCTCGCACGGATACTTTTGCTAAGACTTGCAAGGAATTTAAAGCTATGGGAGGGAAACCTTTTCAAGGATCTGAAACCTTTGTGGAGGCTAGAGATTGGCTTAAGGAGGTGGAAGAGTTGATAGATATCTTTGAGATGGAAGAAGGGAAGAAAGTCAAATTGGCTGCTTGGTTAATGAAGGGAGAGGCCTCATTCTGGTGGGAGGTTACTAATGGAGAACGCCCCGTTGACTCTTGGGCGGATTTTAAGCAAAGATTTGTGGCAAAGTTTCTCTCAAGGGCGGAGGAAAACTTGTATATGGAAAGATTCTTGACTCTAAAGCAAGGGAATCTCTCGGTGAAGGAATATGTCAACAAATTTAATCAATTGGCAAGGTTTGGCCTAGATATGGTGAATACACCGGAGAAGAAGGCTTTGAGGTTCGTGAAAGGCTTAAATGAACCAATGCATGGGTTGGCTATGACTCACATCCCTATGGGGGCCACCTTTGAGAAGCTAGTTGACATGGCACTCATGTTTGAGGAAGAGAAGGGTCCTAATGCTAATAAGGCACCCGAGAAGAAGGGAGATCAAAAGAGACCTCAACAACAGCAAAGCAAAGGTGGGAAAGGCAACGGTGGCAAGGGCAAGAAGAAGAAGTGTTTCAATTGTGGGACACCTGGCCACCTAAGCAAGGATTGTCGCAAGAAGAAGAAGACCGGTTGCTTCCACTGTGGCGAAGCAGGGCACTTAGTGAAGGATTGCCCTAAGAAAGGGCAAAGGACGGGATCTACCTCAGGAGGACAGGTGCAAGCTCTTATGGCACCAGGTCAGGCTAGGGGGCAAGTACAGGCTCTCGCGGTTCCACCGATTCAGGAGAGAGGTAGAACTATTTCCGTTGAAAGTCTGGTTTTTCTATTTGACCATCCTGTCCGTACATTGTTTGATTCAGGCGCATCGCATTCGTTTATTTCATCATCATTAGTTGAGTTACTGCACTTAGACACCAGTCTGGTAGATGATCCCTTGGTTGTTTCAAACCCAATTGGGGGCTCCACTTATTTGTCCATGATATGTTTGGGTTTGAAGATTTCTATACTTAGCATTGAGTTTAGATGTGATGCTTTCGTGTTGGGCTTCACGGGCTATGGGTTGATTTTGGGCATGGACTGGTTATCCAGTAATGGTGCCGTTCTTGATTGCGAAAGGAGAGTTGTTAGGCTCATGACCCGCTTGGGTAACACTCTCGAGATTTCTTGTAACCCCAGGGACTCTGTTATGCTAAGTTATCTTGAATCACTTGACGCTTCGGTCGAGAGTTTGCAATCTGTTAGAGTGGTCCGGGAATATCCGGATGTGTTTGAGGAGGTGAAGGGCTTACCTCCGAAGTGGGAGATTGACTTCCGAATATATTTGGTGGATAATGCTAAACCGGTATCTTTACCAGTGCGCCACATGGCTCCTCGTGAGAGGAGGGAACTCCATAAGCAAGTAGGTGAGTTGCTTGAGAAGGGGTTCATAAGACGGAGCATATCGGAGTGGGGTGCTCCAGTAGTATTTGCTACGAAGGCGGATGGGTCCCTCAGACTTTGTGTAGACTATAGAGAACTCAACAAGCTCACAAAGAAGAATAGACACCCATTGCCGAGGATTGATGATCTTTTCGACCAGTTGGTTGGCGCTTCAGTATTTTCTCAGTTGGACTTAGCCACGGGGTTCCATCAGTTGAGGGTGGCTGAGGATAGCATAGACAAGACTGCCTTTAGGACTCCGGATGGTTTCTATGAGTGGCTGGTGATGCCATTTGGGTTGACGAATGCCCCTGCATACTTTGTTGATTTGATGAGTAGGGTGTTCAGGGAGTTCCTTAATAAATTTGTGGTGGTCTTTGTGGATGATATCTTAGTATTTTCTAAGAGTGAAGAAGAGCATGCCCTACATCTTGGGGAAGTGTTGAAGACTCTTCGAGCACATAGCCTTAAGGCTAAATTCTCTAAATGTCACTTCTGGAGGAGGGAAGTGCGGTTCTTGGGGCATGTGGTCTCCAAGGAAGGGATAGCTGTGGATCCCGCGAAGGTAGTATCAATTCAGGATTGGAAGGTTCCGAAGAATGCTACCGAAGTAAGAAGTTTCTTGGGGTTGGCGGGCTATTATAGGAAGTTTATCAAAGACTTCGCGAAGATATCAGCCCCATTAACCCGCTTGACAAAGAAGAATCTTGTTTTCACATGGGACGTAGATTGTGATGATGCGTTCCGACGGTTAAAGAGAGCTTTAACCACTGCTCCAGTTTTAGTGTTGCCAGATGGGAGCAAGCCATTTGTTGTCTATACCGATGCCTGTGGGACAGGCCTTGGCGCAGTCTTAATGCAAGAGGGAAGGGTAATAGCCTATGGTGGAAGGCAGTTGAGGGCACATGAGAAAAATTACCCTACCCATGATTTAGAGTTGGCCGCTATTGTTTTTGCGCTTAAGATTTGGCGCCATTATCTTCTTGGTGAGAGATTCGAGTTGTTCACTGACCATAAATCATTGAAGTACTTATTCTCTCAGAAGGATTTAAACTTAAGACAGCAAAGGTGGATGGAGTTCTTGGCATCCTATGACTTCGAGATATTGTATACCCCTGGCAAGGGTAACGTGGTGGCGGACGCCTTGAGTAGGAAGAGGTTGTCCTTGAGTCCATTGTTCGTGGAACGACGAAGCTTGGAATTTATCTCGACGTTTGATTTCAGACCTTCCATTGACTATGTACCCGGTTTGCTAGCTTCTTTGGAAGTTAGACCTACTCTTTTGGGGCGGATTGGAGAAGCACAGAGGGACGACCCACAGTTGGTTGAGTTGATAGAGAAGCTCATAAGGGGGGAGTCGTCCAGCCATTTGAGTAGGTACACCCTAGATGATAGAGGGTGCTTGCGCAGAGACGGTAGACTTTGTGTACCGCTAGATGAAGGGTTGAGGAAGGCTATTCTTGATGATGCACACCGTTCTAGGATGACCATTCATCCCGGTGGGGATAAGATGTACCAAGATATGAAGAGGGTTTTCTTCTGGGCCGGTATGAAGAAAGATGTGGCCGAATATGTAGCTCGATGCTTGGTATGTCAGCAGGTGAAGGCGGAGCAAAGGAAACCTGGTGGGTTGCTTCACCCATTGGAAGTTCCGCAATGGAAGTGGGATAGCGTCTCGATGGATTTTATTGACGGGTTACCCAGGTCGAGGAAGGGTAATACAGGAATTTGGGTGGTGGTAGATAGACTTACTAAGAGCGCCCATTTCATACCTGTGAAGAGCAAGAGGACCGCTCCATGGCTAGCTTCTGTATATCTTCGAGAGATAGTTCGATTGCATGGGGTACCCTCTAGCATAGTTAGTGATCGAGATCCTATCTTCACTAGCGAGTTCTGGAGAAGTTTGCAAGAAGCAGTGGGGACTCAATTGTGTCTGAGCACCGCATATCATCCTCAGACAGACGGCCAGACTGAGAGGGTGAATCGTGTTCTAGAAGACCTTTTGAGGCCTTGTATCTTAGATTTTGGAGGTACATGGGAAGAGCATCTTCCATTGGTGGAGTTCGCATATAATAACAGCTTTCAGTCCAGTATTGGTATGGCTCCTTTCGAAGCTCTCTATGGAAGGCCTTGTCGATCACCTACATGTTGGTGGGAATCTACGGATAAGATCTTGCTTGGGCCTGATATGGTTAGGGAGACTTCAGAGAAGATTGACTTGATTCGAAGAAGGATGAAAGCAGCGCAGGATAGGCAAAAATCTTATGCGGACAAGAGAAGGACGGATCTTGTATTTGAGGTTGGGGATATGGTTTTTGTCAAGGTATCTCCGTTAAGAAATGTTGTTCGCTTCGGATCCGTTGGGAAGTTAGCACCGAGGTTTGTTGGGCCGTTTCCTATCAAGGAAAGGATTGGACGGATGGCTTATAGGGTGGAGTTGCCCGATAGACTTAGTGGTGTTCATGATGTATTCCATGTATCACATCTGAGGAAGTACTTACATGAGACCGCAGAGGTGGTAGAGCCGAGCTTGCTTAGAGATGTAGAGGTTGAGCGTGATGTGACGATTCGACGAGCTCCTACTCGCATCCTTGGGTCAGAGACTAGGAAATTGAGGAATCGAGAGGTTCAGCTGGTCAAAGTGCAATGGGGAGAAGATGAGAGCAACGCAACTTGGGAGACGGAAACGAAGATGCGTTCATTGTACCCATTTCTTTTTGAGGGTATGTCTTTACTTTCTCCTTTATCGTTTGTCTAGTACTTATCTTATCTTTGGTATGTCCTCTCGTTAGTACCTTTGACCTTTAGTTAGGGTAAACCTATGGTTAAAACATGTGTTTGAGACATGTTATGGTTGATGGATGCAAGTGGATGCAAGTGTTTGCTAGTGGTTGCTCGTGGATGCATATACACACACTCTAGGCACTAGATCGGCTCAGTCACTTCATATTGCATATTGCATAAAATTGTGTGTAGGAAGATATATTTATGGATGAATAATGATTGTGTTATCACATGGATGATGCATTTTGGTGGATGATTGTGCACTCATGTAGATATTGTATGTGTCGATAGGGTTTTTCTCGCATACATAATGGATGCATGGCACTATCATGGTTTGCATATGTTCATACATTAGATAGGGAACATATACACACACTTTTTGCATATGCTCATACATCATTAGAAGTTGTTTTAAGGACAGTGGATGCCAGTGGTTGATGGTTTGAGTAGATGGTTGTTTGGATGGTAGGATATGCATTCTCCTTAGCTTAGAGATTTCGGGGACGAAATCCTTTAAGGAGGGGAGAATGTAACACCCCGAATTTTAGTTAATACTAAAATACACTAATTACAGGATAAATAATCTCAGATGTGGGAATTAGGGGAAACGGGCTGCGTCATTACGTTCGTCTCGGAAAAATACGCGAAATAGAGTCCGAGTTTTCGAAAATCGGAGTCCGTATGGCCCAGTTATGGCCCGATGAAGTTTGCAGAAAATTCAAAACTAAAACAGATTTAAAAATTTAAAATATGCAGATTTGGAATGGGCCAGGCGGGGTCAGGCGGGAAGCTTCCCGCCCAGCCCATGTCGACAGGGCTGTCGACAGGGGTGTCGACATGCCTGTCGACTTGCCTGTCGACAGGGTCCAGGCGCCCAGTGAACCTGGGTGCACCAGGGTGCACCAGGTTGGGTTTCAGGCTGGCTAGGAGGGCTGGTTCTAGAGATTTCCTAAATCTAAGGGTCCTAACCTAATCTAGGGTTAATCTAAGGGCCTAAAACACTCACCTAATCCTATAAATAAGACCCTAACCCTACTCTAATTCATTCATAATTAAATCTAGTAGCTAAACTATGGCAAATTGAAATTTGAGCATGGCCTCCACTAGTTCATGAAGGAGTTGCAAGCAAATCCCTCTCAAATCATTCTCTAATCCATTCTAAGTATCTTAATCTTCTTCATTAGCTTGCTAATTGTGTTTTGGTGAGTTTCTATCACTTTAACATTAATTGTTAAAGTAAGTAGATTGGGTGTAATGAGACTTATGATCTTAAATGCGGATTAGTGAGTTTAAATCATGTATGATGATATGTTACTCTATGTTTATGCATATATGTGATAAGTTGTTTTATGCATGCTTAATAAGTTGATTTATGCATGTTTAACAAGTTGATATATGCATGTTTAATAAGTGGATTTATGCATATTTAGTAAGTGGAGTTATGCATGTTTAGCAAAGTGATATGCAAGTTAAGTGTATGTTTAAATGCAAGTTGAAAGTGATATGCAAGTTATGCATGCTTATGCAAGTGTATGGATACTTATGCAAGTCATGTATATGTTTAAATGCAAGATTTATGTGATATGCAAGTTATGCATGCTTATGCGAGTATATGAATACTTATGCAAGATATGTATATGCTTAAATGACATGATATGCAAGTTATTCATGTTTATGCAAGTATGTGAATGGTTATGCAAGTATGTGGATGCTTATGCAAGTATATGAATACTTATGCAAGTTATGTGTATGCTTAAATGCATGTTTAACATGTTATGCAAGTTATGTGAATGCCTATATGCAAGTTCAACATGTTATGCAAGATATGTGTATGTTAATATGCAAGCTCATATGCAACATGTTATGCAAATCATGTGTATGATAATATGCAAGTTTGGGTTTATATGTAGTTGGGTTAATATATGCTCATATATGCAAGTTGACATCCTCTTAACCCATGACAAAGTTGTACGTTAAACCCATGATATTTATAATGATCTTCCCCTTTGTTATGTCATGAAATGAGAACGGTTTACGTGGGGAACGATGGGGTGGTAAATATGTTAAATGAATGATTGGGTATGATTAAGCATACCATAAAAAAATAAATTACCATAAGTGGGAATTTACCTATTGAGTTAGGTCTACCCCATGGGAATTTACCTATTGAGTTAGGTCTACCCATGTTATGGAAAACTTGATATTAATTAGGGATAATTAATATGGGGATGATTAATTAGGTGTAATTAATCGACTAAGACACGAGGTTGGACTCATTTGTAGTGTAAAACTGCCCGGACCCGACCGGCTTAACCAGTTGCTACAAATGTCAGCCCAATGTGAGAGGTCTTAGCCATAAATTAAATACGTGATTAAGGTAAAGACACGAGGTTAGACTCTGTTATGACGTAAGACTGCCCGGATTCTACCGGCTTAACCAGGCGGTCATAACAGTCAGTCTAATGTGGGAGGTCTTTATGGGAGATCACGGTCTTAATTAATTAAGAAACACTTAACCATAATAGCATGTAGTGGGACATGAGGGGTTAAGTGGGTGCCTTGGGTGGCATGAGGAAATTTTGTGATTGCCTTGGGTGGCATGTGGAATCTAGTGGGTTGCCTTGGGTGGCAATAGAAAATACGATTAGAATACTTAACCAAGAGGAAACATGTAATTAAACATGATTAAAGGGTTAAGTGGGATACACTAGATATTTGACAAGCTTAAGTGGGTAGCTTGTGGGGGCCCATTTCAACCAATGTCCCAAACGTATCTTTGTGGGCTCGACCCATGTCGAGTGACGGGACACGCATATTGGGCTTGATTATAAGAGGCCAAAACGGGTTAGCGGTGGCAACGCAAGTCCAACGGGCTTCATATGCGTGTGTGGGCCCGGGCTGGTAGATATGCCGTTGTTGCATCGTGTAGATATAAAGCCGTGCACCGTTAGTATTGGGTAGCCACTTTAGGGGAGTGATACACCCCACTGTGGGACCAGCACGGGTATCTACGGTAGGGAGCCGATCGATGGGGAGTAGTGGGTACACCTAAGGAAGATAGGGGCAGACGGCACCTATGTAGGCGTACACGAAACTACTGGGTAAGAATTACTGGGTACACCTAGTGGAGATAGGGGCAGACGGCACCTATGTAGTGGGCTAGGGGTACATGAAACTACTGGGGAAATTTTCTAAGTCCTTGGAAGGGATCAACCTTTAAGTAGGAATGACTGGTGTGGTGCAGTTAGTAATTATCCTTGGGTGGGTAGATGCGTCCTGACGATTATCTTAGTTTATCCTAAGTCTACCAAGCTGCTTAGTGTAGCCATTCATCCCCAGATATTACCGTGGTCAAGTTTATGTCTTCTCTGGTTACTTTAATGATTGTATTGTTAAAGTTATAGGACTCACTCAGACTTATGTCTGACCCCGTTGTTTTTACCTTTTTCCCAACACTCAGGTCCTACGGTGGATCCTAGCGGTAGTAGAGCTTGATCGGATTGCTGTTCCAGTCTTGAGGAGCTTGGGTAGATGTAAAGCTCCAGTTATCCAGTTATCTTTTCTTTCCGTATGGCTATTGTATATGAGAGTGGGATTATGTACTTCTTTATTTTGACAGATGTTGTACTTGACTTTTATCATGGTTTTATGATGTTACCAGACATGTTTATTTCCGCTGTTATGAGATGATGTTTTAGAATTTCAAGTACTATTTATATCTGTCTTGTTGTAATTTTTCTGTTCTATATTCACTAAAATGCTCCACCGATGCTATGGCATTCCCTTAGTGAGTGACCCTAGCGGGCGTGGGGTGTTACAACTACTTCATGAAATAGAATTGGATGGAATCATGGAACTGGAATCAACTGGGATTTTTAATTAAATTAAACACCTGTTTAATTTAATTAAAACCAACTGTTTCAACGATAAATCGGATCAAGTTGAGTTAAACTCACTCAGTTCTTCCCATTTATATTTTATATAAATTGGGTTTTTATTTTGTGTGCTCTGTTTGATAATGGTTGACTGGTTGCTAGTTATATATTTATTTGTTGATTTAACCGATGAAATTAAACTGTTGTTTAATTTCAGTGAAATACCAAATCGTTATTTTAACAGTTGAACCCAATGAAGGTTACTTGCCTTATTGGTCACATTTATTTATAAACGTGTTTAATTGTTTGAACTGATTGAATTGTTTTTTTAGTTGGTTGATGTGAAATAGCTGTTATTTACTGTTATAGAAATTATTAGTGATTGACCGGATTTGAGATGACCGATTTGAATACAGGGACGAACAGGTTGGAGGAATCTAACGGGATTCCTCAATATATATTTATTTCCATATTATCATATATGAACTGTCATGATTGGGTGATTGATTTGATTAGTGATCATTTACTAGATATTTAACATGTGTTTTGTTCTAACCAATGGGTAGTATTGGTTGAGTATTGGGCAACATATGGCCGATAAAATCAACTGTTTTGTTTATATTGGTTTACCGTCTGGTGGATTGATAGAACTGAAGTTATAAAATTTATTTTTATAACTGGAGATAGATTTTTAAATATATATTATTTTGAATTAAAAGTTTTTAAAAGGAAATAAATATTTATTATTTATTATTTAAATGTATAATTAATTATTAATTAATTTTATAGAGTAAATTCTAATGTTAATCAGATTTATAAACTGGTGAATAGAAATTAACCTAATAGTTAAAATGGGATAATTGTTTGTCAAGAAACAATTAATGGAATTATTTAAATTAATTATATTTTTAATTAATTTAAAGGGAGAATGAATTGGAATGGGTTAACGAGATAAACGGGTTTGAGTTGAGTAAACCGACTATTTTAACTGGAATCGACTATTAAATTGGTTTGTTTTGAATTAATCTAATTAAATAGTTTAAAGAATATTTGTTAAATTTTAATGGAGTTTTAAAAAGGGATTTATTATTTATTTTAGTTAATAAAGAAATTAGCTACGGATGTAGTTAATAATCGAAGTAAATTAACTATGTAATTAATAATAATTTAGAAGATTACTTTTTAATTGAAATTCATTTAAAAAGTAATCATAGTTGGAATGCAATCTAATTGATTGGTGGAAGGAGTTTATGAACATGTTTATTTCAAATCTGAGTTTATAACAAAGTTATAGAAGGAATTTTAAGCGTATACGATAGCTTAAAATGAATGTTACTTGAATAATTGGAATTAATGGAAACTGAATTAAGATAAAAGGGGTTTATAGTAACCAGGGTTATCCAAATGTGTTTTAAGATGTTAAAGCATGAAATTGACAATTAACGTTACTTAATGATGGGATTAAGTAAAAGTAGGGAAATGAAAATGAGAAGTTTAAGTGGGAAATAGTTGAATTGATTTGAAAGGGATTGGTAAAAGTGAATTTGGCAAAGGAAGTGAGTCATGGGATTTTGAAACAAAATCCGAATTAAAGTGAATTTTTTAGAGAGGTAGAGGCTAAAAAGGTGATGTTTATAGGAAATCACTAAATTAGTTAATTAAGGAAAATGGTTATATCCGAAAAAGAGATTTTCAAAGAGTAAAAAGGTTTTCTGAAACCGTATTTAAATAAAATAGAAATGGAATTTGTATTGGTTTTTGGATTACAGCTTGTATCTATCTTAATATATTAACGTTATTGATCAAGGTCTGAGAGGTAATTAAAATACCCTAACTTGAATGACATCAGAATTATCTGAGGAAGATATGAGTTGGTAATGGTAAAAGAAGTTTGTAATAATTTATTATTTACATTACAAAAATAATAATGCAATGTGTAATGAAGATTTGGAAAATATTTATAATGAGGATTCCAAAGTGGAAAGGGGAAATAAAACGGGGTCGCATGGAATTATAACGGTATTTCCGAGTTAGGAAAGGAAACGTAAGTTGAGTTTTACTCTACAAGAATAAACATTGGATTTTGTTTTCCAATAATGAATAAAACATATCTCGTAACGTTGTTTTACAAGTAATAGGTTGAATGGATTTCCCAGTATTAGATAATAGTGTGTCTAATGTTTTAAAAGTGGAATAGAAAACTGGATATAAAAAAAATGAATTTGTTTAAAGAATAATCTTATGATAAATAGAAAGCGGGGACTATATTTATAATATCGAAATATTTAAGAGTTATAAATTTACATTTGTTTTAAATTAAAAGGCCAATTGATGCTGAATACTGAACTGGTGAACTCATTGGATGTTCATGATTGAATCACTGTTTATTTTGATAGTTAAATAACCGACTATAAAATCTATCCAATACGATTGTTGGTACGGAAAGACCGGGATCGAATTTATATTCGAAAACCACTCTGACCAACAAATACGTGAAGATATCAGAAGATGATCGAGAAAGAGCATTGAAGACCATAAATCTTCATTAAACGAAAGAACCGCTAATAATCTCTGGGATTGCAACCAGAGATAAACTGTGGATCTTTCGTGATTGGAATGTACGGGTTGCAAGGACTTCTCGCTACTGATCCATGGGGTGATTTCTGTATTGGATGTAGTAGGAGAGTACCTTCGGTTCATCCTGTTCCTGGATGAACAATAAGGACGAATGTCTGATAGAGTATTTCCAAAGAGATCACGTACGTTGATTTCTTCAAACGTACTATAGTTGTTGCCAGAGAAGGACATACACCTTCTCTTAGCTAAACCACAGAGTATTTTTGTGGATGTCAATTAGTGATATCTAGCTGATCTGATGATGTGGCATTCAAAGTAAATGGTGACCAGATGTTCCAAAAGGAAAATTCTGACCTCAAGCCTCAACAACCGAGAAATGAAAAAAATCGGGCAGGCAGCATGGCTATGTGGGTCTCTCCCATTAGGGTGTATAATCACCTATCTAGAGAAATTCCTTTTGCTTCTTTTATCTATTTCGATGCTGTCCCTTTCGGGAAACGGTTATTTGGGCCCAACCGTTGGTGATATACATTCGATACACTCAAGAGAAATGAGTGGTCGGTCATGTGTGGGCCTGGTTGCAAGACGTTTTTGTTGAACCCAGTGTATTCGCCTCTAGAGATACACTATCGGTAGGTGGTCCCATACCTTGTCATAATCGGAATCCAATCTCCAATAAGTTCCACGGTTTTGATTGTATACTGTGTATGTGGAGCGTGAGATGCAAGCGTTCCGCTAGATTGATATTTACTTATATTTAGACATTATTATAATATCAAAAAAGATATTGATTTCAAAAAAATGTTTTGGGTTATCGTAAGGTAAAAACCGTCCGTATTTATGTGTGGATTTGGTCTTACGATTACCCTTTTCTTTCGAAAAGATTTTGAACTTTAAAATCAAGTTGGATGATTCCCCTTAAACTTAGTGTGTTTTTCTCACTCTTGTTCACCAGACTGACCCGGTGTTTTGTAAATGCTCGAGTTAGACCGGGGTTTACAGGTCCAAGTTATCGGATGCTGCGAAGTCTAGAGACGAGTTAGAGGTGTTCAGACGTATGATATTATATAGCTACTATTCCTCTGTGTGTTGTACATAAGGACAGGTTATTATAACTGTTCAGATGTGTGAAGCACTCTGATGATTGTAAGTATTTTTAAAAGCTCTCAAATAAGTTTTTATTTCTGTATTATATTTTGTTCCGCTGCGATGTGAAACTCTGTTTCTATGTTGTGTTGGTTCTTCTTCTTCTTCAATTCTAATATTTCTTTCTTTCTTATCTCACCCTCTAATTTCTTTTTAATAACGCTCCTATGTTTTCGGTGTTTAGAAGGTCGGCATGAGGTACGGTAAATGTATTTATGTCGATTTTCGGGGCCGAAAATCCTTGGGTCATCACAGTGGTATCAGAGCTATTGGTTTAGTAATAACCTTGGCTCTGTGGTATAACTCGATAAAGATTGGGTTAGTACCTAGATCGAGATTGAGTGTATATATATGAGAGCGTATTTGTAAATTTTATATACAAATGTTTTGTATTGTGTTGTTTGATCGGTTCAAGTGTTGAGAAGCATTGAACTAGCAATGGATACAATATGGTTTTGTAAATAGGGTAAATGAAATAATTTTACCCAAATTATATTTTTGTATAGAAAAGAAATAATTTTATCAAATTATTGAGGTATTAGTGTGTTTGATTGATTTGAATATAATCCAAATTGGATTGACAATTTGAATTGAGACTTAGCTTGGTTAAGTGTAATTAAATTCAGAATGATATCGAAATTAAATAAAACAGGTTTGTAAATTGGATGAATAAATAAATTTGGAATTTGAATTAATAATAATTAACTGGAAATCAATCGAGTGTTAATCGATTGATGTTCAAGTATGTGAAACCAAAGCAAAATATTAATATTGAAATGTAAATCCAATTGATTTGGTTGATTGGTTGTGTATTAATTGTTAATTGTGAATTGTTTGTTATTGGATGGTAGTTTGTTTGGAATGGAAATAATCAACAATTTAATGGAGCTAAACGATTTACAAACTAAAGAATAATTTCTAGTATAATTTAAACTAGAATTAAACTGCATATGAACTGGAATTTATGATTTAACCCTGTATTTGATAATGAATTGATGTTGTATGTTTGATTTTGGAATTGATGTAGTTATACCAGTTGATCAGTGAAATATTATCTTAGAATTCCATATGTTCGACCGTGGGGACTCTACCGAATTTTTCCGGGAATTTAATATGTTAGAAAATTTTCGATATTTTTGAAAAATATTTATTACGATATTGAATCGGTTTTCGATGTAAAATAATTTGAAATTGGAAATTAATGGGTTTGTAACGTTCTTTCCTACCTTAGCAATTTCGGGACGAAATTATTTTAAGGGGTAAGAATGTAACGACCCGTATTTTTAGTAGTCAAATATTTTATTTAATTTATTGTTTTAAATATTTTATTTGGAATATTTAATGGTTTTTAATATTTAATTTGTTATTTAAAAAGAAGTTTGAACGTTATATTTATATAAATATAAAACGAGCTCGAAATGGCGCTGCAGTTCGTAATATGGAGTTTTGAACTTCAATTGGATATACAGTGTAATGTCCCGTATTTTTACGATGTTATAATTAATTTATTTAATTATTTAAATAGTGATTTAGAGAATTTAATGGTCGTTTAAATTAAATAACTTTGAATATTTAATTAATATAATAATTAAATAATATATTTAATTCTGAAATAATCAGAATTTGCCGAAATGGCAATATCGTGTGAATTGGACAATTCAAAATATATAATTCAGTTTAGAATTGAATTACGATAACAAATAAAATTAATTAACGACAGTTGAGTGTATAATTATATTATAATTAAATTCGAGCTCGAAATGGCACGGCAGTTCGTAATTTGGCGATTCGAACTTCAACTAAATATACAGGGTCAGTTTTAAATCGGATTTCTGTGAAACAAGAAACGTTCAGAGCTGGTGAAGTATATTTTTCTAATGGAAGAGAAAAATCGAGATTTCGTCGTGTAGATTTTGAGTTATGTCCAAATCAAATTTACGAATAGTCGCTATGGAATCATTTATAACCATAACAATATATTTAATTATAATTAAAAATTGGTATCGGATTTGGACAAATCCTTTTAGATGTAGTTATAATTTAATTTAAAGAATCTTACTGTGATTTTTAATTAATTAAATACGCAACTTTATATTTGGATTATTTTGCACCCTATATCAATGTTTTGGGGTTTCACAATATGAGTTAACCTACCGACATTATTATATTTTTTGGAATTGTGACACCTTGCTTGTTTCAATGGTATTTTTATTTTTGTCGATTAATAGTTCATGAACGAATGGAATTTTAGTTAACACAGTACCCCTTCATCCTTCCTAAACCCTAAGATATTATTTCTCCTTAGTCAAAAATTAGTCCACGCTTCATCTCTTCTCAGCCGCATCTCCTCTTCCTCAAAACGTGACCCTTCCTTCTTCAAAAAATCAAAGAAAATCCCCTATATAATAGCTTTTCCTTTCGAACCTAATTACTAATTAAAATTCTTCATCGCATGTAACGCCTCCTGTAACAACCCAGAAAATCTGAACCAGTTTAAAAAATTTAAATTGGCTATTTTAGTGGATTTTAAATATTTAAAATAAATATTTTAAATAATAACGATGAAAAGTATGTTTGAATCGATGTTTGAAAATAAATATAATTAATTTTAATTATAAAATAGGCCTGAAATGGCGCTGTAGTTTCAAAAATTGAATTCAAACTTTAACTGACTGTACCGGGTGCAAAATAAAACGGAACTTAGCGAAACCAAAAATATTTAAATTTGTTAGTGAATATCTTTCTAACGAATCTGAAAAATCGAAGTTTCATAGCGGGAATCAAAAGTTATGGCCAAATGAATTTTCAGAAAGGTCGCTATAGAGAATATATCGTCCTTGAAAATAGACATTTTGCATACGACCTCAGAATTCGACGAAACCACTTTTGTTGGATCCGGGATGTCAAATTATTGCTAGGTTTCAAATTTCATAATTTTTGAAGTTAATATGTGAGCGTGGCGAAGGAAACTGTGTTTTGGTCAATTACAGTTAAATTGGATCGACCAGAAAATGGCCATTTTTCAAACGGTCTCGGAATTCGACGAAACTAGTTTTGTTGGGACCGTATCGTTAAAACATAGCTAGATTTATTTTTTGGGAATTTTTAGAATCAGTATGTGGCCCCGGCAAATTGAAATGTACGTTCAAATAAAATATTGAATATCTTATATTTTTATTTGAAGGAAAACTGACAGAAAGAGTCGAATGGGCTATCGAAACATATCCCATTGTGTTCGGAATGGGGGTATTTAGCTAGGGATGATTGTCGTTGGGTTTGGGTTGGAGTTCGTATGAGATGAGGGGTATTTTTGGATTTTTAAAAATATATAAATATAAAAAAAATCTCATTAGCCAGTCAACCTTCTCTCTCCCCTCTTTCTCTCTCTCCCTCCCCCGATCGACGACGAAACTCGTTCCTCCCTTCCCGGCCATTTTCCGATCAAACCACGCATTGATAGCCTTCGACCCAGTTGAGCTTTTTGAAGATCTTCCCGAGCTCTTCAAATCCATCTAAGCCACGCCCCTCCTCGTCGCTCCTACCTCGAGAATCGTGCCTCCAAAGTCGGCCACTTCCATCCGTCGCCGCCGCTTCCTGGCCAGATCGAACTGGACCCCACCACCCTGCGCCTGAAGCTCTCTCCTCCCTCTACCTCGTGGCGAAGTCCGATCGTGTAACCACTACACGGTTTGATCAGAAAATCGAAACCTAGTTTTGAACAAATCACAGAGGTAACGGCTGTTTTATTTTTAACTATTCTATAGCACTTCTAAACGCTACGGATTTTGATTTCACTATAAAAATCATATCTTTTTCGTTTGTGGTCGAAACTCAGTGAAACAAGAGACGCCGGGACCGTGAGGACGTCTTCTACATTTTAGAAGAGAGCGCATATTTTTCTGAGCCTTCTGCAATATTTGGTAGAGTGGAACCCAATGTGAGATTTCTGTGTTATAAATGATATGGAAACGGCGATGTATAAATTATATAGTCGATGTATGAGTTATATAAGCGTTGTATACCTCATGTATAAGCGTTGTATACCTCATGTATAAGCGTTGTATAAGTTGTATGTTCGATATATAAGTTGTATGTTCGATGTATAAGTTATATATGCATTGTAAAAATTATATATGCAATGAAATGAATTGAAGTGAATTAAAATATATTTATATACGAATATACATATACATATACATATATATATATATATATATACTCCCCTCGTCCACAGACCATGGACGATATTTATTGGTTGTGATATTGTTTGGATTATTTGGTTGATGTGAAATTTGGTGAATAATACGAATGGTTGATAGAATTGTTTGTGGTTGAGAATGATGGATTGTGGTTGAAAAATACCCATTTGTGGCTGAAAACAAAATTAGAATAAGTTGTGGAAATGAAAGAAAACATGCTCTCCTGCGTGCGAATTAGATGCATGAAATCCCCATTATCAAAAACCGCAAGGTTTTAAGGTAGAGCGAGGAGCCATACATCGATACGGTCCTGGTTTTAACTACCCTGCCGTTATGCTGCCGAAATTTTCTGAAATAATTCTGTGTTTGATTTATTTTCATATGTTGGAACTATATTCATGTGTTGAATAGAAATTCATGTGGGGAGTGACATTCATGTGTTGAAATAAATTGTTTTATAATAAAAATCACATTTTTATCATCTATATGAACTATATAAAATAGTCATGTTTTGAAATAAATTGTTTTGTAATAAGAATCACATTTTTATCATCTATATGAACTATATAAAATAGTCGTGTTTTGATATAAATTGTTTTATAATAAGAATCAAATTTTTATCATCTATATGAACTATATAAAATAGTCGTGTTTTGAAATAAATTGTTTTGTAATAAAAATTACATTTTTATCATCTATATGAACTATATAAAATAGTCATGTTTTGAAATAAATTGTTTTACAATAAAAATCACATTTTTATTAAATACATGAATTGTTAAAAATAGTGATGTATTGAAATAAATACCTGTTAGATAAAAATATTATTTTTATCGAATGTATGAAATGAATACGGTTTTGAAATCGAAGAATCGATTATATATATATAAATAAATAAATATAATTAAAATAAATCGAATAACGAAGCTGCAGTTCATATTTTGAAATCGTGATTTCAAACGATTATTGCGGGAGATCCGACCATCGGATTTTCCCGAAACCACAACCATGGGGTTCGCCTTGGAAATATCTTTCCAACGGCACCAACTTTGTAAAGATCCAACGGTTGGATTTTCTGGAATGTTTAATTCAAATCTGAAGAAAAATAGCGCCAAAATCGATTATATATATATATATAATTAAAATAAATTGAATAACGACGCTGCAGTTCGTATTTTGAAATCGAAACTTCAAACGATTGTACCGGGAGATCCGACCGTCGGATTTTCCCAAAACTGGAACCGTTGGATTCGTTTTGAAAAGAACTTTCTAATGATATAAAATTTGTGAAGATCCAACGGTTAGAATTTCAGATATGTGTAAATCAAATCTGAAGAAAAACAGCGCCACGGCCGCGTTATGTCCTGAAGCGCCGTTTGAATGAATAGGCTATTTTTAAAATAAATAAAAATAGTGATAAATCAGTATAAAATATTATAAACGATATGGAATGAAAATAAACAGAATTTACCTGGTTTATTGGATATTTGATGGTTGGATGTGTTTGGCGTGAAAATTACATTAAA
The DNA here is from genome assembly GCA_030737875.1 of Allium sativum. Taxonomy (NCBI): domain Eukaryota; kingdom Viridiplantae; phylum Streptophyta; class Magnoliopsida; order Asparagales; family Amaryllidaceae; genus Allium; species Allium sativum. The sequence continues at coordinate 600,685,367 of CM060916.1, read as the reverse complement.
GAACAGAATTATTGGTGTCGAATAATTTAACCATTGAAATGAATTGATTTGAAATTCTAAATATACGTGAATTATTTGAAAAGGCCGAGTTGATTCTCATTTCAAATAATTGATCGACGAGTGAAAGTCGAAGATATGAAGACGGTGCAAGACCGATGATCTTCATGTCGAATGGAGGGGTGCTACTGATGCTCATGATGGGAGTAGCTACCTTGAAGGGGCTGATGTAGTAGCCATCCGGACGTACATGTTGATTGTACGGATGTGCGAGGAATAAAGATCTTCCGGTTTCGTTCAGACCCAGAACGGACTTGTAAATGGATTGTGTGTCCGACATTGGATTTCATTCTGTGTGATTGATAGCCATCAGTTGCATGGCGTGAATTGCCTGTGTGGCATGCTGAGATGCAGTGATCAAAGATTTTATTAAAAAGCAGAGCTTTGTGGTTGATGATCAAAGCATGGCTTTGAATAGCTAGCTTTGTGTTTAGCGTTGTTTCGCGAGCCTCACACCCCGATATGAGCCAGAAACGGGAGAGGACCTAAGGGAGGACATGCGTTTCTTTCTAGCTAGGGTGGTGTCAGTGACCTACCAGCCCTGACATTTATATTACTTTCACCTGTGTGGTTGTTGCTGTTGCGAGGCGCCTCGGTTATATCGGTCGATCCGGGACCGATGAATTCATTTGTTGGCTCATTTACACCCCAAAGGGCGGGGAAATGCAGTGTTCAGGCATTTTAATCCACATCGGTGGACCGGCCCTGACGATCCAAGGGCCCACCTGAGTCTGGGTCATAAGACGCGGGCTAGAGCGTCTCGAAGCGGTGAGGACGATCCCTAGCCTCGGTTCATGACATAAATCCAATTTCCAAATACGACATCGTGCAGTTTTGATTGTATACCTATATATGGCGACATAGTGGTATGAGGCATTAATGCCGTCTATGATTGATACTTATGATTGAAATTGCTTTTGAAACATATAAACACTAGTAATAATATCAAATGCTTTTGTTTTATTCGTATCAAGCATATTTTGGCCATTATAAGATAAAATTCTATCCTCCGGTTTGTGTTGCATTGTGTTATGGGACCTGAGTCTTATAATGGATTCATTTTTATAAAAAGCATTGCGATGTTAAAAAGATTTACTTATTTGAAAGCACTGGCAATCACTGGAGTAAACTCGTTCCGCGAAAGTGGCGTGGTCCTGTGATTTTCCATATTGTAAAAGATATTAAATAGATTTCTCATAACAGTTCCCATGACTGACTCGTAGTTTGTTTCACTTGCAAACTCGGGTGCCCCTCTCTCTACACGGGCAGCCTTGTATTCAGGTTTTAGCAGGCTCTTTCTGGATAGCTGGAGCTGAAGATGGTTCCTATCATTTATCTCTTTTTATGTTGTTCAGCTCCTATTGTACATTTATGTTTGTTTCCGCTGTAGACACTCATGTATAGCTGAACTGTATTTTGTACTAAGTATGATCCTGTATACTGTGTAACTCTGATGTTTATATTTATCCAGTATATTCTGTTGTACATTATCTGGTGTATTTATTTATTTCTATTCTGCTGTTATCTGTTTATGTGTTATATTCCAAAGATTACCCTTGCCTTCGTGTTACGGGGCTTGGGTCGTCACAAACGTGGTATCAGAGCTTTGGTTAAGCTTAGTTCTGGAATATAACATATTAACGAACTCGTCAGAAATAGAACCAGTAGTGTTCTAGGACGAATAACTCATTACAGATAGGATCAGAAAAATCCTAGTATGAGTACAGCAGAATGAAATACACCCCCAATAGACACATTTACGTTCAAGTATATGTCTCTATGTTTTAAAATTGCCTTTTCTATTGACCTGACACTTGGTCTGCTATTTGCAGAAGTACTAGAAAATGAGTGTCAGAAACAGAAGGAATGCAGAACCAGATCTAGAACCTCTATTAAAGAAATTTCAAAATCTGGGTGGAGTATCATTCTCGGGCAATGAATCCATTAGTCAAACTCAAGATTGGATACGTTCTGCTGAAAGAATTTTTGAGCGTCTCCAGCTACGAGATGATCAAAAAAGATTAGTGGCATCTTGGGCACTCAAAGACGAAGCTTTGTTCTAGTGGGATTCGATTATTAAAGATAATCCAGAAGGTGATATCACCTGGGATAGATTTAAAGAGATTTTCGGTGAAGCATTTATTCCTCCAGAAGCAACTGAGCGGTTATGTGATGAATTCTACTATCTGATACAAGGTGATATGGATATTCCCGAGTATCATAAAAGATTCAATGAACTTTCTCGTTTTGCTCCGCATCTAATTAAAAAACCAAAGATGAAGAATCTGAGGTTTATTAACGGGCTCTAAAGAAAATACCAGAATAGTGTAATAGGGCACGTGAAGCTTCCTTTTGCTGAAATGATATACATGGCTTACCAGTATGAGGATCTCGATAGGAAAGGTATGTTGCGAGACGAAGAGGAAGTCAGTTCTAGCAACAAAAGAAAATTCGAAACTGATAGCCCAGAGACAAGTGCACGACCTAAGGCCAGTACGAAGTCTGGGGCCAGAAAGAAGCCTAGAATCAATAGGAAAAAGGTTAAATCCGAGAAAGAACCCGTAACGACGGCCACATGCAATAACTGCAATAAGCAAGGGCATTTGACTAGGAATTGCAGACCCTTAAAAATGCAGAAGAAGAATGGACCAAAGTCCAATAAGAAGGAAAAGTTCCAAGAAAATAGAAAATGCCATAAGTGCCATCAAGCAGGGCATATTGCAAGGGATTGCCAGCTCTCAAAGAAATCTGCGATGGTGCAAGTAAACGAAGTGGATGAAACTTCAGGACCCTCAGATAAGAAGGGAAGGCCAGATGTTTTGGAAGGCATGCTTACTGTCAAAAACATCCCAATTAAAGTACTGTTTGATACAGGCGCGTCGCGAAGCTTTGTTGCAAAGAATGCGGTTAAGAAGCTAGATTTGAATTTGAGAAAGCTCAAAGAACCCATAACTGTTCAGAATCCGGTTGGGGGTTCCTTGATCTTAGTTGGATTTGTGGGGTGCCTGTTTCTTTTTCTTGTTATCGGTTCCCTACTATCTCTATTGTCATGAATTTTACAGAATTTGATCTTATTCTAGGGATGGATTGGTTAACCAAATATGAAGCTGAGGTTAAATGCGCCGACAGGGTCGTAAGGGCGAAGGCTAAATCAGGCAATTATATAACCATTCCATGTGAAGGACCGAATTCTGATAGAAAGGATTTTTGGTCAGCTTTATATGTTTCTCCTGCTCAAATAGAACCTGTTCCTGTCGTCCCAGAGAATATTCTGGTCGACATTGAAAAGATACCAGTTGTCAAGAACTATGCGGATGTGTTCGAAGAAGTTGTCAGCTTGCCTCCGCAAAGAGAAATTGATTTCAAAATCGCTTTAGTTCCGAATGCAAGGCCAATAGTTCACTCTATTCGAAGAATGACCTTGAAGGAGAAAGACGACTTAGATAATCAAACTCGACAGCTAGTATGAAAGGGTCTAATCAGGCCTAGTTTCTCTGATTGGGGAGCAGCAGTGGTATTTGTCCCGAAGTCAGACGGTACTCTCAGACTATGTGTAGATTATCGTGACTTGAATAAGCAAACATTGAAAAACAAATATCCATTGCCGCAGATTGATGATTTATTGGATCGATTGAATGGCGCACAAGTGTTTTCACGAATGGACCTAGCTACATGTAACACCCCGTAATTCTGCGACATTAAGATTCTCAAATTAAAGTATAATTAATTTTTAAAAGAAAAATTAAAAGAAAAAGATCCATGCAGTTGTTTAATTTAAGTATTGTAACTAACATGAAAAAAAAGAGGTAAGGAGAGAACAATAATTATTATTGTTCTAAGACTTATTAACAAAAGCCTCTGTAGCTCAGTTGGTTAAGGCATTGGATTGGTAGCATGGAGGTCGGGGGTTCGAACCCCGGCGGCGGCATAATTTTTTTATCATTGTTTTAGAGAGGGCCAACTAAACATGCAAATATATGTACGTATACAAATTCAAAATTTGAAAGGATAAGAACGTACGTATAAGGAAATAAAGAATATATATATATATATATATACATATGAGAAATATAAATATATATATATATATACACACAAAAATATATGTATACGAAAGATAAAATTCAAGATAAGGCTACAGTCAATGAAATATGGCAACATCATTTGAATTTTGAAAATAAAATGAAAGTTGTGCGTATATATATACGCGTAAAATGGTCGTTAGAGGAATTGTATACATATAAGAATATTTCATGTGAATAAAACAGTTAAATAAATTCCAGAAATTCAAAAGTTTGAAAATCAAACTTTTACGCCAAAATAGCTTGTGGGACCCAATGCTGACTCAGCACTGCGTGTATGATAAGGTTTGGCTAGATTCATCTACGTACCTGGACTATTTTCTTAACTAGGTTCAATGCTGACTCAGCGCTGCGTGTACGATAAGGTCTTGAGCAGCTATATAAACAGCCCTAGTCTTCATTCTCTTTGCACCAATTCTCTTCTATCCTTATGCTGCTAAGATTCATGGCTTCTTCCCCTCTTCTAAATTTTCTTAAATAAATAAAATAAAATATGATTCAAGACGAGGAGATGCTGCTAAAAGACTTTTAAGGAGGGATTCAAATCAAAGTTTCAAGTGAAGAATTCAAAGGCTAGCTCAAACAAGTTTCAAGCAACGACGCACGAATCATAGCCACGCTTTCCTTCTTTTCTAGATCTATTTTCTGTAAGTTGGTTATTTCTAGATCTGAATATTTTGTTTTATTTGTGACATGAAATTAAAGGAATAAAGGAATATGCCAAATCTCTCTCTCTCTCTCTCTCTTCGAATCTGTGTTTATACTCTTGGACTGAATTAAGAACTGTTATGATTCGAGGACAAATAAGACTGTAACCGTGACTATGACTATAGAACTGTGGCCTTTGAAAGCATATGCCTTTGGACTATGACATAAGCCTTTGATTTTGGGACATATAAACATTGCCTATGACAATGACTTATGACTATGGGAATTATTTTCCCTTTTGGACTATGAACATCGCATATGACTATGGACATTTCCTATGACTGTGACTGTGACTACAAGGATTATTTCCTTGACTAGGCCTATACCTTTGATTTGGACATAAGCTATTACTTATGACATAATGAGGACAACTGTGATTTTGACACCCATGATTTATGATTAGGAAAATATTGCTTTAGTTTTGTGATTGAGAAGTTGGGTCTAAACCCAATTATTTATTCTACCTGTTCCTTGGTTTTTCTTTGGTTTTAAGATAGTGGGAATTTACCTATTAAGTTAGGTCTACCCACGTTCTTGAACCTATTTTGCCCATTCTTTGGTTTTAAGACAGTGGGAATTTACCTATTTAGTTAGGTCTACCCATATTCTTGAACCTACATTGTTATCCAAACCTTTTTATGCCAATTATTCCTTCTTGTCATTTTGATTCATTCCCTTTTTATCTACGAATCTAGATTTATTTATAATCTAGGTTGAATCACGATTATTCGAACGGTGGGAATGCGATTTGGGGAAAAACATGGAAATGAATATGAACGTAATTGTAAACTTGGAAATTGGCATAATTTGGAATATGTATTATGTCATGCATGTTAAAATGAAAACGGGGAAATTTGACATGGATTAGGGAATATGTGATTTTGACATATTAAATTTAGCGTTAGTAAGTAAGCTAAATTTTAGGCATAAAATGTAAACTAGAAAAATAATTCTAGTTTTGCCATAAATTGTGAATTAGGAAGTTAAACCAAGATTGGGTTTATTAAGGTTGATTTGGAATAAGTATATTAGCACAATTTTGAATTTATTCATAATTGTGAGCAATTGTCATGTTTAGAATAAATTATGGTTAGCGACACTAAATTTGGTATAATTTACATACCAAAAAATATAAATATGATAAATAAGAGAGAATGCACCATAATAATAAATGTGACAATGTACATTAAAAGAGTAGTAATGAAATAAGTAAATTAGGAGTAATTTACTTATAGAATTCGTCATAAATGTTAAATTGTTCATTTACCACAAAATATGTAACTTGGTTTAGTTTTGGCCATAAATTATAAACTAGGATATTTAATCTAGTTTCAGCAATGAAATAGGAAATGGCCTAAACTGCATGTTGGGTTAGGACTTGGGCCTAGAATATAAGTATACTAGTAGGCTTGACAAATAAATATAAGCCAAATTTGTCTAAAAAAGGGAAATGGGCTTTTGAAATAAATTGTTAACAATTTATAAACAAAGGAAAAGTATTTTGATAACATCCCTTTTTATAACACATAGACCAGAAGGTTCTAGGGTGACAGAGAGGATAGTGTCTAGGCTTGGGTTTGGAAAATACAAGTTTCCTGCCCTCCCTGGCTATCCCTAACTGATCCGAAGGACGGGATGGTTGTTTTCAAAACCAGATTTGGAAATTAATCAAAAACCCTTTGAACTTAGAAAACATGAATATGCCTAACCCGAGGTTAGACTGAGTTGCGGTGTAAACCTGCCAGGAACCGACCGGCACATCCAGTAACCGTAGCAATATCTGTCTAATGTGAGAGGTTGCGGCTTTAATTTATTAATTAAAGCTAGAACAAGAATGGGAGAGTTAAGTCTATAGGAACACATAACCAACCTAACACGGTTAAGCTAGAATGGGAAGGTTAAGGAACACTTAACCAACTTAGCACAGTTAAAGCTAGAATGGGAGGGTTAAGTCCATGGGAATACTTAGCCAAATTAACATGTTGACTAGACTAGAAGGTGGGGTTAAGTAAAGTTAATACACTTAGCCAATTTAACATGTTAATTAGACTAGAGGTTGGGGTTAAGTAATACACTTAGCCAAATTAATATGTTAACTTGACTAGACCATAGGGTTAAGTAAACTTGAACGCTTAACCATCAGAATATGATAAATGAATAGGGTTAAGTAAAAAGCATGAAGGGATAACACTTAACCAGTGTAATAGGATAAGGGAAGAGGGTTAAGATAGCTTGAATCGACTAAATACACTTAACCAACCCAACCTGGCGAGAAGGAAAACTAAGTAGTAGACCTCAGTTGAAAAAGGGACTAAGTAGTAAAACTTAGTTAATAAAACAAGGAATTTGGAAACTAAGTGGTAAACCTTAGTTAGTAGAACTAAGTAGTAATTCTTAGTATAACACGAAGGAGCAGACATCCATCTGGTTTTAAGAAGGCTCCAACGAATTGGGTTACGAAGCCCGAGGCTTCGAGGGGACGTGAGGGTACTCTTGGTATCCCTCTGTGAGGCTGCAGATGATCATCCTGGGCTCACAGAGGTTAAGGTCTACGTTAGAAGAACCGAGGGTATGCCTTGGTTGCAATATATATATGTGGCAACCTAAAGACTAGGATGGACCAGCGTGATTCGGCGAGAAGACGGTAGCCCTGTGATAGCAACTCGTCGTCTACCATCCATCTTGAGTCGGTCGAGATACGTGAAGCGGAAAGGCGGAGAACTCCAAAAGACCATAATTGCTATCTAGTTATGGGTGAGGATGGCCATAGGATAGTGGGGCACCGGGGGCCGGCGTATAGTTCTCATTTTACAAAGGGTGCCTTTCATTAGTTGAGGGAGGGGTCAAGTGGGACCATAGCCACTGGAATAAAAACAGACCTTAGCATCTGCATCGGCAGATATCTGAAAGCTCCCGACCGAGTTCTGTATTCCTTGATTTGCCCTGTCACAGGACTCGGACCGCACATTACAGGACATGTGCATCTAGACAAGCGATAACGATTCGCGATACATGTGTGGGGAAGTATAGGAACATATACCACACTAGGTAGTGTGTCCTAGACTTGGGGGCATCGTTCGACAGGTAGCGTAATCCCTAGTTGGACTAGGTGGCATGAATCCGAGAAGCGTTCAGCAGATAGCGTAAACTCTAGTTAAGTCTAGAAAGCACTTGATAGAAAACCCTAGATTTGATCTAGGTAATAAATAATGAATGTATGCCGGAATGCAATGGAAAATAAAGGGATTGGGATCACGTTATCATTACTAGTTGGGACACTAGGTAGGTGGTGCAGAGATATAGAAATCAGTATAACAAGGAAATAGCGAAGCGGCGAAGTATTAGAGCGAAGCGGCAAAAGTATTAGAGCGTATCCAGTTTATCTTATCTTAGCATATCTTGTGATTACCTTGTCCAATCTTGTTGACCCTATCATCATGGTGTAATCTTGTATTCAGTTAATTCATGTCGTTTTGTTTTTCCATGTTCACATGCTAGAAGTTACTGAACTTACTCAGGCTTTATGTCTCACTCTGTTTTTCTTTCGTCTTCTTTTCTTCCGTTCCCCCCCCAGGTAGTAGAGGAGGGAGTAGTATAGCTCAGGTTAAGTTGGATCGTCACTATTTCCCAGCTTGAAGATTTGTCGAAGTTTTGCTTGGATTCTCTTTTTCAGATGCTATGGCTGGTTCTTGTTACATTGGGGAATATAAATGTATTTTTATGCTTCTTTATTTTGTAAGATAGATGACACTCTGATATTGTAAAGAAATCTTTGTACAAACTATTTTATCAATAAAGCAAAGTTTTATTTTCCGCTGTTTAATTTCCGTCTGTCTTGTAATTTATCTGCATCTTTTACCCTAAATGCTCCACAGAACTTAGTGCATTCCCTTTGTGAGTGACACTAACGGACGTGGGGTGTTACATGTGGTATCAGAGCTGAAGGTTACCAGATCAGATAAAGGATTTGAAAATTTATTTTCAAACGGTTTTAAAAGAAGCATTTTCAAAAGAAGAGATTTGTTTTAAAGGCATATTCCCCAAAGCCATACGCACTATCTTCTCTTCCTCTGTTTAAATTCTTGTCTCCTTCTTTCTTGAGTCTCTGGGGCTCCTGGATTTCTGGGAGGTAACCTCATCGAAGGGCAAAGTAGTGCACGGCTTCCATCCATAGCCGTAGTTGTTTCATCTACGGGCAGTTTTCTTTCAAGTTTATAGGGTTTTTCCGTGCGATAGAGGCAACTTTCGAGAGATTTGCCAACATGGTTACACGCGGAAGTTTGGCAAAGGAGCACGACCCAAGGATGAGGAAATTATGGATGTAGACTTGGCTCACGAAGGAGGAAGGGATTATAAAACCTAAGACAAGAGCAAGTATCTTTACTATGGTATGATAGGACATATACTTAAGGACAAGGGCAAGAACGAGGACGAGATTTTCAGAAGGACAAGTACATGCTTTCGCCACCAAGCGTACCTAGGAGAAAGGTAGTCCGGTTAGAAGAGTCTAGTTTTCTGTTCGTGCTATTTCCTTAGGTTCTAGCGCTTCTCATTTGTTCATATCCACTTTCATAGTTGGGTCTCTGCACCATAGTACTTGTATAGTAGAAAGATCCCACTAGATTCTCAAATCCAATTGGTGGTCTGACCAGTTTATTTTTTTGTTAGTAGGGACTTGAGAATAGCTATCGAGTTTGCTTATATCATCTCACGTAGATCATCTAAATTCGGGGGAGATATTCCTTGGGTGCTTGTCTGATATTGGTTTAGGCCTTTGGGGCTTGTACTTGAGGAATGTCGAGTTCGACTAGGATGGTTTGCATGAGAGATGAATAGTTGTGACAGGCGCTCTAAAATGCGCTTAGTGATCTTTCAACCCTTATAGTTATGGCATGGTGGATAAGGGAGAGATCTCTAATCATACACTTGGTACCGTGATTGACATCTGTTTATTTTGGAAATGGAGGTTAGGAGCTTCACAATCGTGAAGATAAATTGTTTAAGATACAGTGGAGTAAAGCTCAAGAAGGCTAGATACTAGAAACATGCCCTTTTTCCTTAAGGGTGCATCCTTGATTTCTCTGTTTAGGAGCTTTACGCGTAGTTGTTTCTCTCTTTCCAAAGTATATCCTCTAGGTCGTATCTGCAATCCTTAGGTAGAAGCCAATGGATGTAAACATGTATTTGAAACATGTTATGGTTGAATGGTTACAAGTGGTTGCAAATGGTTGCTTGTGGATGCATATGCATACGTATTAGGCACTAGATCAAGTTCGGACGTTCTCATATTGCATTTACATATATGCATTTGTTTATAAGTTGAACTTGGTATGATATCATATGGACGTTGCATATGGATGAATGGCTGTGCACGCATGTAGTATTTACATGACTAGGGATGTTTTCATGCATGATTGGACGCATGGCACTAACATGATTTGCATTAAGGAGGTCAACTGAATCAGTAGACCGCCTGATTTTGCATTAGATAGAGACATATACACACACTATGCATATGAACATGAAAGCATTAGAAATCTTTTAAGGACAATGAATGCCTGTGATTGAATGGTTGAGTAGATGGGTGATTGGATGGTAGGACACATTCTTCCTAACTTGAAGATTTCGGGGACGAAATCCTTTTAAGTGGGGGAGAATGTAACACCCCGTAATTCTGCGACATTAAGATTCTCAAATTAAAGTATAATTAATTTTTAAAAGAAAAATTAAAATTAAAAGATCCATGCAGTTGTTTAATTTAAGTATTGTAACTAACATGAAAAAAAAGAGGTAAGGAGAGAACAATAATTATTATTGTTCTAAGACTTATTAACAAAAGCCTCTGTAGCTCAGTTGGTTAAGGCATTGGATTGGTAGCATGGAGGTCGGGGGTTCGAACCCCGGCGGCGGCATAATTTTTTTATCATTGTTTTAGAGAGGGCCAACTAAACATGCAAATATATGTACGTATACAAATTCAAAATTTGAAAGGATAAGAACGTACGTATAAGGAAATAAAGAAAATATATATATATATAAATATGAGAAATATAAATATATATATATATATACAAAAATATATGTATACGAAAGATAAAATTCAAGATAAGGCTACAGTCAATGAAATATGGCAACATCATTTGAATTTTGAAAATAAAATGAAAGTTGTGCGTATATATATACGCGTAAAATGGTCGTTAGAGGAATTGTATACATATAAGAATATTTCATGTGAATAAAACAGTTAAATAAATTCCAGAAATTCAAAAGTTTGAAAATCAAACTTTTACGCCAAAATAGCTTGTGGGACCCAATGCTGACTCAGCACTGCGTGTATGATAAGGTTTGACTAGATTCATCTACGTACCTGGACTATTTTCTTAACTAGGTTCAATGCTGACTCAGCGCTGCGTGTACGATAAGGTCTTGAGCAGCTATATAAACAGCCCTAGTCTTCATTCTCTTTGCACCAATTCTCTTCTATCCTTATGCTGCTAAGATTCATGGCTTCTTCCCCTCTTCTAAATTTTCTTAAATAAATAAAATAAAATATGATTCAAGACGAGGAGATGCTGATAAAAGACTTTTAAGGAGGGATTCAAATCAAAGTTTCAAGTGAAGAATTCAAAGGCTAGCTCAAACAAGTTTCAAGCAACGACGCACGAATCATAGCCACGCTTTCCTTCTTTTCTAGATCTATTTTTTGTAAGTTGGTTATTTCTAGATCTGAATATTTTGTTTTATTTGTGACATGAAATTAAAGGAATAAAGGAATATGCCAAATCTCTCTCTCTCTCTCTCTCTCTCTTCGAATCTGTGTTTATACTCTTGGACTGAATTAAGAACTGTTATGATTCGAGGACAAATAAGACTGTAACCGTGACTATGACTATAGAACTGTGGCCTTTGAAAGCATATGCCTTTGGACTATGACATAAGCCTTTGATTTTGGGACATATAAACATTGCCTATGACAATGACTTATGACTATGGGAATTATTTTCCCTTTTGGACTATGAACATCGCATATGACTATGGACATTTCCTATGACTGTGACTGTGACTACAAGGATTATTTCCTTGACTAGGCCTATACCTTTGATTTGGACATAAGCTATTACTTATGACATAATGAGGACAACTGTGATTTTGACACCCATGATTTATGATTAGGAAAATATTGCTTTAGTTTTGTGATTGAGAAGTTGGGTCTAAACCCAATTATTTATTCTACCTGTTCCTTGGTTTTTCTTTGGTTTTAAGACAGTGGGAATTTACCTATTAAGTTAGGTCTACCCACGTTCTTGAACCTATTTTGCCCATTCTTTGGTTTTAAGACAGTGGGAATTTACCTATTTAGTTAGGTCTACCCATATTCTTGAACCTACATTGTTATCCAAACCTTTTTATGCCAATTATTCCTTCTTGTCATTTTGATTCATTCCCTTTTTATCTACGAATCTAGATTTATTTATAATCTAGGTTGAATCACGATTATTCGAACGGTGGGAATGCGATTTGGGGAAAAACATGGAAATGAATATGAACGTAATTGTAAACTTGGAAATTGGCATAATTTGGAATATGTATTATGTCATGCATGTTAAAATGAAAACGGGGAAATTTGACATGGATTAGGGAATATGTGATTTTGACATATTAAATTTAGCGTTAGTAAGTAAGCTAAATTTTAGGCATAAAATGTAAACTAGAAAAATAATTCTAGTTTTGCCATAAATTGTGAATTAGGAAGTTAAACCAAGATTGGGTTAATTAAGGTTGATTTGGAATAAGTATATTAGCACAATTTTGAATTTATTCATAATTGTGAGCAATTGTCATGTTTAGAATAAATTATGGTTAGCGACACTAAATTTGGTATAATTTACATACCAAAAAATATAAATATGATAAATAAGAGAGAATGGACCATAATAATAAATGTGACAATGTACATTAAAAGAGTAGTAATGAAATAAGTAAATTAGGAGTAATTTACTTATAGAATTCGTCATAAATGTTAAATTGTTCATTTACCACAAAATATGTAACTTGGTTTAGTTTTGGCCATAAATTATAAACTAGGATATTTAATCTAGTTTCAGCAATGAAATAGGAAATGGCCTAAACTGCATGTTGGGTTAGGACTTGGGCCTAGAATATAAGTATACTAGTAGGCTTGACAAATAAATATAGGCCAAATTTGTCTAAAAAGGGGAAATGGGCTTTTGAAATAAATTGTTAACAATTTATAAACAAAGGAAAAGTATTTTGATAACATCCCTTTTTATAACACATAGACCAGAAGGTTCTAGGGTGACAGAGAGGATAGTGTCTAGGCTTGGGTTTGGAAAATACAAGTTTCCTGCCCTCCCTGGCTATCCCTAACTGATCCGAAGGACGGGATGGTTGTTTTCAAAACCAGATTTGGAAATTAATCAAAAACCCTTTGAACTTAGAAAACATGAATATGCCTAACCCGAGGTTAGACTGAGTTGCGGTGTAAACCTGCCCGGAACCGACCGGCACATCCAGTAACCGCAGCAATATCTGTCTAATGTGAGAGGTTGCGGCTTTAATTTATTAATTAAAGCTAGAACAAGAATGGGAGAGTTAAGTCTATAGGAACACTTAACCAACCTAACACGGTTAAGCTAGAATGGGAAGGTTAAGGAACACTTAACCAACTTAGCACAGTTAAAGCTAGAATGGGAGGGTTAAGTCCATGGGAATACTTAGCCAAATTAACATGTTGACTAGACTAGAAGGTGGGGTTAAGTAAAGTTAATACACTTAGCCAATTTAACATGTTAATTAGACTAGAGGTTGGGGTTAAGTAATACACTTAGCCAAATTAATATGTTAACTGGACTAGACCATAGGGTTAAGTAAACTTGAACGCTTAACCATCAGAATATGATAAATGAATAGGGTTAAGTAAAAAGCATGAAGGGATAACACTTAACTAGTGTAATAGGATAAGGGAAGAGGGTTAAGATAGCTTGAATCGACTAAATACACTTAACCAACCCAACCTGGCGAGAAAGAAAACTAAGTAGTAGACCTCAGTTGAAAAAGGGACTAAGTAGTAAAACTTAGTTAAGAAAACAAGGAATTTGGAAACTAAGTGGTAAACCTTAGTTAGTAGAACTAAGTAGTAATTCTTAGTATAACACGAAGGAGCAGACATCCATCTGGTTTTAAGAAGGATCCAACGAATTGGGTTACGAAGCCCGAGGCTTCGAGGGGACGTGAGGGTACTCTTGGTATCCCTCTGTGAGGCTGCAGATGATCATCCTGGGCTCACAGAGGTTAAGGTCTGCGTTAGAAGAACCGAGGGTATGCCTTGGTTGCAATATATATATGTGGCAACCTAAAGACTAGGATGGACCAGCGTGATTCGGCGAGAAGACGGTAGCCCTGTGATAGCAACTCGTCGTCTACCATCCATCTTGAGTCGGTCGAGATACGTGAAGCGGAAAGGCGGAGAACTCCAAAAGACCATAATTGCTATCTAGTTATGGGTGAGGATGGCCATAGGATAGTGGGGCACCGGGGGCCGGCGTATAGTTCTCATTTTACAAAGGGTGCCTTTCATTAGTTGAGGGAGGGGTCAAGTGGGACCATAGCCACTGGAATAAAAACAGACCTTAGCATCTGCATCGGCAGATATCTGAAAGCTCCCGACCGAGTTCTGTATTCCCTGATTTGCCCTGTCACAGGACTCGGACCGCACATTACAGGACATGTGCATCTAGACAAGCGATAACGATTCGCGATACATGTGTGGGGAAGTATAGGAACATATACCACTCTAGGTAGTGTGTCCTAGACTTGGGGGCATCGTTCGACAGGTAGCGTAATCCCTAGTTGGACTAGGTGGCATGAATCCGAGAAGCGTTCAACAGATAGCGTAAACTCTAGTTAAGTCTAGAAAGCACTTGATAGAAAACCCTAGATTTGATCTAGGTAATAAATAATGAATGTATGCCGGAATGCAATGGAAAATAAAGGGATTGGGATCACGTTATCATTACTAGTTGGGACACTAGGTAGGTGGTGCAGAGATATAGAAATCAGTATAACAAGGAAATAGCGAAGCGGCGAAGTATTAGAGCGAAGCGGCAAAAGTATTAGAGCGTATCCAGTTTATCTTATCTTAGCATATCTTGTGATTACCTTGTCCAATCTTGTTGACCCTATCATCATGGTGTAATCTTGTATTCAGTTAATTCATGTCGTTTTGTTTTTCCATGTTCACATGCTAGAAGTTACTGAACTTACTCAGGCTTTATGTCTGACTCTGTTTTTCTTTCGTCTTCTTTTCTTCCGTTCCCCCCCCCCCCCCCCAGGTAGTAGAGGAGGGAGTAGTATAGCTCAGGTTAAGTTGGATCGTCACTATTTCCCAGCTTGAAGATTTGTCGAAGTTTTGCTTGGATTCTCTTTTTCAGATGCTATGGCTGGTTCTTGTTACATTGGGGAATATAAATGTATTTTTATGCTTCTTTATTTTGTAAGACAGATGACACTCTGATATTGTAAAGAAATCTTTGTACAAACTACTTTATCAATAAAGCAAAGTTTTATTTTCCGCTGTTTAATTTCTGTCTGTCTTGTAATTTATCTGCATCTTTTACCCTAAATGCTCCACAGAACTTAGTGCATTCCCTTTGTGAGTGACACTAACGGACGTGGGGTGTTACATGTGGTATCAGAGCTGAAGGTTACCAGATCAGATAAAGGATTTGAAAAATTATTTTCAAACGGTTTTAAAAGAAGCATTTTCAAAAGAAGAGATTTGTTTCAAAGGCATATTCCCCAAAGCCATACGCACTATCTTCTCTTCCTCTGTTTAAATTCTTGTCTCCTTCTTTCTTGAGTCTCTGGGGCTCCTGGCTTTCTGGGAGGTAACCTCATCGAAGGGCAAAGTAGTGCACGACTTCCATCCATAGCCGTAGTTGTTTCATCTACGGGCAGTTTTCTTTCAAGTTTATAGGGTTTTTCCGTGCGATAGAGGCAACTTTCGAGAGATTTGCCAACATGGTTACACGCGGAAGTTTGGCAAAGGAGCACGACCCAAGGATGAGGAAATTATGGATGTAGACTTGGCTCACGAAGGAGGAAGGGATTATAAAACCTAAGACAAGAGCAAGTATCTTTACTATGGTATGATAGGACATATACTTAAGGACAAGGGCAAGAACGAGGACGAGATTTTCAGAAGGACAAGTACATGCTTTCGCCACCAAGCGTACCTAGGAGAAAGGTAGTCCGGTTAGAAGAGTCTAGTTTTATGTTCGTGCTATTTCCTTAGGTTCTAGCGCTTCTCATTTGTTCATATCCACTTTCATAGTTGGGTCTCTGCACCATAGTACTTGTATAGTAGAAAGATCCCACTAGATTCTCAAATCCAATTGGTGGTCCGACCAGTTTATTTTTTTGTTAGTAGGGACTTGAGAATAGCTATTGAGTTTGATTATATCATCTCACGTAGATCGTCTAAATTCGGGGGAGATATTCCTTGGGTGCTTGTCTGATATTGGTTTAGGCCTTTGGGGCTTGTACTTGAGGAATGTCGAGTTCGACTAGGATGGTTTGCGTGAGAGATGAATAGTTGTGACAGGCGCTCTAAAATGCGCGTAGTGATCTTTCAACCCTTATAGTTATGGCATGGTGGATAAGGGAGAGACCTCTAATCATACACTTGGTACCGTGATTGACATCTGTTTATTTTGGAAATGGAGGTTAGGAACTTCACAATCGTGAAGATAAATTGTTTAAGATACAGTGGAGTAAAGCTCAAGAAGGCTAGATACTAGAAACATGCCTTTTTCCTTAAGGGTGCATCCTTGATTTCTCTGTTTAGGAGCTTTACGCGTAGTTGTTTCTCTCTTTCCAAAGTATATCCTCTAGGTCGTATCTGCAATCCTTAGGTAGAAGCCAATGGATGTAAACATGTATTTGAAACATGCTATGGTTGAATGGTTACAAGTGGTTGCAAATGGTTGCTTGTGGATGCATATGCATACGTATTAGGCACTAGATCAAGTTCGGACGTTCTCATATTGCATTTACATATATGCATTTGTTTATAAGTTGAACTTGGTATGATATCATATGGACGTTGCATATGGATGAATGGCTGTGCACGCATGTAGTATTTACATGACTAGGGATGTTTGCATGCATGATTGGACGCATGGCACTAACATGATTTGCATTAAGGAGGTCAACTGAATCAGTAGACCGCCTGATTTTGCATTAGATAGAGACATATACACACACTATGCATATGAACATGAAAGCATTAGAAATCTTTTAAGGACAATGAATGCCTGTGATTGAATGGTTGAGTAGATGGGTGATTGGATGGTAGGACACATTCTTCCTAACTTGAAGATTTCGGGGACGAAATCCTTTTAAGTGGGGGAGAATGTAACACCCTGTAATTCTGCGACATTAAGATTCTCAAATTAAAGTATAATTAATTTTTAAAAGAAAAATTAAAAGAAAAAGATCCATGCAGTTGTTTAATTTAAGTATTGTAACTAACATGAAAAAAAAGAGGTAAGGAGAGAACAATAATTATTATTGTTCTAAGACTTATTAACAAAAGCCTCTGTAGCTCAGTTGGTTAAGGCATTGGATTGGTAGCATGGAGGTCGGGGGTTCGAACCCCGGCGGCGGCATAATTTTTTTATCATTGTTTTAGAGAGGGCCAACTAAACATGCAAATATATGTACGTATACAAATTCAAAATTTGAAAGGATAAGAACGTACGTATAAGGAAATAAAGAAAATATATATATATATATACATATGAGAAATATATATATATATATATATATATATATATATATACAAAAATATATGTATACGAAAGATAAAATTCAAGATAAGGCTACAGTCAATGAAATATGGCAACATCATTTGAATTTTGAAAATAAAATGAAAGTTGTGCGTATATATATACGCGTAAAATGGTCGTTAGAGGAATTGTATACATATAAGAATATTTCATGTGAATAAAACAGTTAAATAAATTCCAGAAATTCAAAAGTTTGAAAATCAAACTTTTACGCCAAAATAGCTTGTGGGACCCAATGCTGACTTAGCACTGCGTGTATGATAAGGTTTGGCTAGATTCATCTACGTACCTGGACTATTTTCTTAACTAGGTTCAATGCTGACTCAGCGCTGCGTGTACGATAAGGTCTTGAGCAGCTATATAAACAGCCCTAGTCTTCATTCTCTTTGCACCAATTCTCTTCTATCCTTATGCTGCTAAGATTCATGGCTTCTTCCCCTCTTCTAAATTTTCTTAAATAAATAAAATAAAATATGATTCAAGACGAGGAGATGCTGCTAAAAGACTTTTAAGGAGGGATTCAAATCAAAGTTTCAAGTGAAGAATTCAAAGGCTAGCTCAAACAAGTTTCAAGCAACGACGCACGAATCATAGCCACGCTTTCCTTCTTTTCTAGATCTATTTTTTGTAAGTTGGTTATTTCTAGATCTGAATATTTTGTTTTATTTGTGACATGAAATTAAAGGAATAAAGGAATATGCCAAATCTCTCTCTCTCTCTCTTCGAATCTGTGTTTATACTCTTGGACTGAATTAAGAACTGTTATGATTCGAGGACAAATAAGACTGTAACCGTGACTATGACTATAGAACTGTGGCCTTTGAAAGCATATGCCTTTGGACTATGACATAAGCCTTTGATTTTGGGACATATAAACATTGCCTATGACAATGACTTATGACTATGGGAATTATTTTCCTTTTTGGACTATGAACATCGCATATGACTATGGACATTTCCTATGACTGTGACTGTGACTACAAGGATTATTTCCTTGACTAGGCCTATACCTTTGATTTGGACATAAACTATTACTTATGACATAATGAGGACAACTGTGATTTTGACACCCATGATTTATGATTAGGAAAATATTGCTTTAGTTTTGTGATTGAGAAG
This sequence comes from Allium sativum, assembly GCA_030737875.1. Lineage (NCBI taxonomy): Eukaryota > Viridiplantae > Streptophyta > Magnoliopsida > Asparagales > Amaryllidaceae > Allium > Allium sativum. The sequence goes on along the minus strand of CM060916.1, from coordinate 600,666,532 downwards.
TTGGGTCTAAACCCAATTATTTATTCTACCTGTTCCTTGGTTTTTCTTTGGTTTTAAGACAGTGGGAATTTACCTATTAAGTTAGGTCTACCCACGTTCTTGAACCTATTTTGCCCATTCTTTGGTTTTAAGACAGTGGGAATTTACCTATTTAGTTAGGTCTACCCATATTCTTGAACCTACATTGTTATCCAAACCTTTTTATGCCAATTATTCCTTCTTGTCATTTTGATTCATTCCCTTTTTATCTACGAATCTAGATTTATTTATAATCTAGGTTGAATCACGATTATTCGAACGGTGGGAATGCGATTTGGGGAAAAACATGGAAATGAATATGAACGTAATTGTAAACTTGGAAATTGGCATAATTTGGAATATGTATTATGTCATGCATGTTAAAATGAAAACGGGGAAATTTGACATGGATTAGGGAATATGTGATTTTGACATATTAAATTTAGCGTTAGTAAGTAAGCTAAATTTTAGGCATAAAATGTAAACTAGAAAAATAATTCTAGTTTTGCCATAAATTGTGAATTAGGAAGTTAAACCAAGATTGGGTTAATTAAGGTTGATTTGGAATAAGTATATTAGCACAATTTTGAATTTATTCATAATTGTGAGCAATTGTCATGTTTAGAATAAATTATGGTTAGCGACACTAAATTTGGTATAATTTACATACCAAAAAATATAAATATGATAAATAAGAGAGAATGGACCATAATAATAAATGTGACAATGTACATTAAAAGAGTAGTAATGAAATAAGTAAATTAGGAGTAATTTACTTATAGAATTCGTCATAAATGTTAAATTGTTCATTTACCACAAAATATGTAACTTGGTTTAGTTTTGGCCATAAATTATAAACTAGGATATTTAATCTAGTTTCAGCAATGAAATAGGAAATGGCCTAAACTGCATGTTGGGTTAGGACTTGGGCCTAGAATATAAGTATACTAGTAGGCTTGACAAATAAATATAGGCCAAATTTGTCTAAAAAGGGGAAATGGGCTTTTGAAATAAATTGTTAACAATTTATAAACAAAGGAAAAGTATTTTGATAACATCCCTTTTTATAACACATAGACCAGAAGGTTCTAGGGTGACAGAGAGGATAGTGTCTAGGCTTGGGTTTGGAAAATACAAGTTTCCTGCCCTCCCTGGCTATCCCTAACTGATCCGAAGGACGGGATGGTTGTTTTCAAAACCAGATTTGGAAATTAATCAAAAACCCTTTGAACTTAGAAAACATGAATATGCCTAACCCGAGGTTAGACTGAGTTGCGGTGTAAACCTGCCCGGAACCGACCGGCACATCCAGTAACCGCAGCAATATCTGTCTAATGTGAGAGGTTAGGGCTTTAATTTATTAATTAAAGCTAGAACAAGAATGGGAGAGTTAAGTCTATAGGAACACTTAACCAACCTAACACGGTTAAGCTAGAATGGGAAGGTTAAGGAACACTTAACCAACTTAGCACAGTTAAAGCTAGAATGGGAGGGTTAAATCCATGGGAATACTTAGCCAAATTAACATGTTGACTAGACTAGAAGGTGGGGTTAAGTAAAGTTAATACACTTAGCCAATTTAACATGTTAATTAGACTAGAGGTTGGGGTTAAGTAATACACTTAGCCAAATTAATATGTTAACTGGACTAGACCATAGGGTTAAGTAAACTTGAACGCTTAACCATCAGAATATGATAAATGAATAGGGTTAAGTAAAAAGCATGAAGGGATAACACTTAACCAGTGTAATAGGATAAGGGAAGAGGGTTAAGATAGCTTGAATCGACTAAATACACTTAACCAACCCAACCTGGCGAGAAAGAAAACTAAGTAGTAGACCTCAGTTGAAAAAGGGACTAAGTAGTAAAACTTAGTTAAGAAAACAAGGAATTTGGAAACTAAGTGGTAAACCTTAGTTAGTAGAACTAAGTAGTAATTCTTAGTATAACACGAAGGAGCAGACATCCATCTGGTTTTAAGAAGGCTCCAACGAATTGGGTTACGAAGCCCGAGGCTTCGAGGGGACGTGAGGGTACTCTTGGTATCCCTCTGTGAGGCTGCAGATGATCATCCTGGGCTCACAGAGGTTAAGGTCTGCGTTAGAAGAACCGAGGGTATGCCTTGGTTGCAATATATATATGTGGCAACCTAAAGACTAGGATGGACCAGCGTGATTCGGCGAGAAGACGGTAGCCCTATGATAGCAACTCGTCGTCTACCATCCATCTTGAGTCGGTCGAGATACGTGAAGCGGAAAGGCGGAGAACTCCAAAAGACCATAATTGCTATCTAGTTATGGGTGAGGATGGCCATAGGATAGTGGGGCACCGGGGGCCGGCGTATAGTTCTCATTTTACAAAGGGTGCCTTTCATTAGTTGAGGGAGGGGTCAAGTGGGACCATAGCCACTGGAATAAAAACAGACCTTAGCATCTGCATCGGCAGATATCTGAAAGCTCCCGACCGAGTTCTGTATTCCTTGATTTGCCCTGTCACAGGACTCGGACCGCACATTACAGGACATGTGCATCTAGACAAGCGATAACGATTCGCGATACATGCGTGGGGAAGTATAGGAACATATACCACTCTAGGTAGTGTGTCCTAGACTTGGGAGCATCGTTCGACAGGTAGCGTAATCCCTAGTTGGACTAGGTGGCATGAATCCGAGAAGCGTTCAGCAGATAGCGTAAACTCTAGTTAAGTCTAGAAAGCACTTGATAGAAAACCCTAGATTTGATCTAGGTAATAAATAATGAATGTAAGCCGGAATGCAATGGAAAATAAAGGGATTGGGATCACGTTATCATTACTAGTTGGGACACTAGGTAGGTGGTGCAGAGATATAGAAATCAGTATAACAAGGAAATAGCGAAGCGGCGAAGTATTAGAGCGAAGCGGCAAAAGTATTAGAGCGTATCCAGTTTATCTTATCTTAGCATATCTTGTGATTACCTTGTCCAATCTTGTTGACCCTATCATCATGGTGTAATCTTGTATTCAGTTAATTCATGTCGTTTTGTTTTTCCATGTTCACATGCTAGAAGTTACTGAACTTACTCAGGCTTTATGTCTGACTCTGTTTTTCTTTCGTCTTCTTTTCTTCCGTTCCCCCCCCCCAGGTAGTAGAGGAGGGAGTAGTATAGCTCAGGTTAAGTTGGATCGTCACTATTTCCCAGCTTGAAGATTTGTCGAAGTTTTGCTTGGATTCTCTTTTTTAGATGCTATGGCTGGTTCTTGTTACATTGGGGAATATAAATGTATTTTTATGCTTCTTTATTTTGTAAGACAGATGACACTCTGATATTGTAAAGAAATCTTTGTACAAACTATTTTATCAATAAAGCAAAGTTTTATTTCCCGCTGTTTAATTTCTGTCTGTCTTGTAATTTATCTGCATCTTTTACCCTAAATGCTCCACAGAACTTAGTGCATTCCCTTTGTGAGTGACACTAACGGACGTGGGGTGTTACACTACAGGTTTCCATTAGCTTCGTATTGCCGAAGAGTGTGTTCCTATGACAGCATTCAGAGGTCCAGATTTATTCTACGAGTGGTTAGTAATGTCGTTCGGCTTATGTAACGCTCCAGCTTATTTTGTCGATCTAATGAACCGAGTATTCAGAGGAGTTTTGAATAAATTTGTTCTGGTTTTCATTGACGATATACTGATCTTCTCTAAGTTAGAAAGCGAGCATGAAAATCATTTGGAGCAAGTGTTAGAAATTCTGAGAAAGAATGTTTTGAAAGCAAAGTTTTCCAAATGTATATTCTGGCAAGAATAAGTCAAATTTCTTGGCCACGTCGTGTCAAAACAAGGAATCTCAGTGGATCCCAGTAAAATCACTACTATTCAGAATTGGAAACAGCCTCGTACACCCACAGAAGTCTGAAGTTTTCTCAGTTTGGCTAGTTATTATCGGAAATTAATTAAGGATTTCGCGAAGTCATCTAGTTCCTTAACGAAACTAACTAAGAAACATTCGAGATTCAACTGGACTCCAGAATGTGAGGAAGCTTTCCAGAAGCTGAAATTAAAACTGACAACTGTTCCAGTGTTAACAATAATAGATGGCGATGAGGACTTGAAAGTCTGGACTGACGCCTCTAGAGAAGGCCTTGGCGCAGTATTAATGCAAAGAGGTCAAGTGGTTGCTTATGCTAGTTGTCAGCTAAAACCGCATGAGAAAAATTACGTTACTCATGATCTTGAGTTGTTAGCCATCGTATTTTCTTTGAAAATCTGGAGGCACTATCTTTTGGGTGAGAAATTCGAACTGTATATAGACCATCGGTTATTTGTTCACCCAGAAGGACTTGAATCTGAGGCAGCAGCGTTGGCTAGAATTTCTTGCAGCGTACGATTTTGAGATTTTGTACACTCCAGGGAAAGCCAATGTTGTGGCTGATGCGCTAAGTAGAAAGAATGTAATAATCGCCAGTTTTATTGTTACGACTTCATTAATCGATAAAATATCTGCTCTTCAGAAGGATGATCACTTCATTTAAAGAATCAGAGAAAGAATACAGAAAGGAGAGCCCTTGAGTTTTCAGATTGATAACGAGGGAATTCTGAGGTTAAAAGGCCGAATATGTGTGCCAAACATTGCTGAACTCCGTAGAGAAGTATTGGATGAATGTCACAAAGCCAAGCTTAGTATCCATCCAGGAGTGAGCAAGATGTATAATGATATCAAACGCACTTTCTGGTGGAGATCGATGAAACGTGACATTTCTTTATATGTAAGCCGGTGTTCCACCTGTTAGCCAGTCAAAAGCGATCAGCAGAAACTCGCTAGATTATTGCAACCTTTAGAAACTCCAGGTGGAAAGTGGGAACAGATTTCTATGGATTTCATAGATGGTTTGCTCAGAACCAAGAAATGAAATGACAGCATTTGGGTGATCATAGATCGTTTCACGAAGACCGCCCATTTCATACCTGTCAGATCGAACAGAACTGCTCAGTGTCTGGCGCAGATATATTTCAAGGAAATTGTTAGACTGCATGGAGTTCCCATGAGCATCGTTAGTGATCGTGACCCGATTTTTGCTAGTAAATTCTGGGAAGCATTCCAAGCAGAATTGGGAACGAAACTGAACTTGAGCACCGCATATCATCCTCAGACAGATGGTCAGACTGAGAGGGTGAATCGTATTTTAGAAGATTTGTTGCGGGCTTGTATTATTGATTTTGGTGGATCATGGGAAGACCATTTGCATTTGGCTGAATTCTTATATAACAAAAGCTACCAGGCGAGCTCGAAAATGTCTCCATTCGAAGTATTGTATGGTAGACCATGCCGATCCCCTGCTTGTCGGGTGGAACCTGGTAATAGACTTGTATTAGGGCCTGATATGATTCGCGATGCTGCAGATAAAGTTGATTTCGTTAAGAAACGATTATTAGCCGCTCAAAGCCGACAAAAGAGCTATGCAGATAAAAGAAGGAGAGATGTATCATTTGCTGTTAGCGACTATGTTTATTTGAAGGTATCTTCGATGAGGGGAGTCATCCGATTCGGTAAAACAGGGAAACTGGCGCCCAAATTCATTGGTCCGTTTCCTATTCTAGAACGGATTGGAACTCTCTCTTATAGGGTTCAATTACCAGACTGGTTGCCTAGAGTACATGATGTGTTTCACATATCTCAACTTCGAAAGCATGTTCATGATCAGATTTAGTCGTAGAAGAAGCCGCGCAATGGGATTTAAAAATTACTCCAGAATTGGCTGTAAGAAGAGAGCCGATCAAGATTATTGGCAAAGAAACCAAAGAGCTGAGGAACAAGAAAGTTCACTTAGTCAAAGTGCAATGGAGTGGAGATCCACGAGACTGTACTTGGGAAACAGAGGAAAGCATTAAGAAATCCTATCCCGATTGCAAAGTGGATGTCTCTGAGTGACTCCGGTGCAAGGTACATTTACCGTATTTTGCAATTTCCATTATGTACTCTATTTTGTTGTTGTTTTCTTTTCATGAATGTAAAATTTTAATCATATAGTCTGAATGATTTTAAAAGAGTATATGAATTAATTAGAATATTTGTGAAGAGTTAAAAATAAATTGATTGATGTTTATGTTGTGTGATTGTGGATTTGATTTATTAAATTATTAGAGTGATAGTTAATTAAATCAATAAAAGAATGAATGGTAAAATTTTATTCAATTAAATCACACATTGAACTGATTAGAAAATAGATAGAAATATATACATGTGTATTATATATGTTTGAACAGGTAAATGGATTAGCTGTTGAGTAAAGATTTTATTTGCGTGCCCGACAAATAGGTAGACCTTAATGAGTTGGATGCACAATTTTATTATTATATCAACTCATGTGAGTGCCATTGGATGCAGAGTGCTGGTTATTCTGTGTGTAATTAATAAATGTCGCCATAGGATAGTAACAATTTATTTTGAACTACACTGCATGGCATACTTCTTGAAGATGGCATACTTCTTGAAGATATCATACTTCATCATATACCACATAAGCATTTGGAGCTTGTGTGACGAGGTGGAAGATTTACCGTACGAGCGAGAGGCTTGTACGGCGATGACTATATATATTACATGTTGAACTGATGACAGATATGGACTATATATTACAGGTTGAACTGATGACGGATATGGACCATATAAAAATTGTATCAATAAATTGCCAGATTAATAAAAACCCCACACGGGTCTAGAGATGATAATAAGCACGTCTATCTAGTTGATAAGGCACAAAATCTATTTATGGGGTGACGAGAATTTATTCTCTGGAGTTATTATCTATACACACTCCCCGTGGACACTATAATATATCACTATAAATATATGTATGCTTATTAGGATTTATTGGGTACCTAATACGGCCCAATAAATTTCCAAACCCCTCACTGTACAAAGGAGGTTATGGCGAAATTTTTCGAAAATTTAGGGTGTTAGCCAAATTTTTGAAGAATTTGAAAATTCTTAGAAACTAAAAAGTTGAAGAATGGAAGCCAGATAGAAAGTAGAGTTGGTTAATCAAACCACTTTCGACTTTGTTCCTTTTCGGGGATGAAAAGTTTTAAGTGGGGGAGATTGTAACAACCCGGAAAATCTGAACCAGTTTAAAAAATTTTAATTGGCTATTTTAGTGGATTTTAAATATTTAAAATAAATATTTAAAATAATAACGATGAAAAGTATGTTTGAATCGATGTTTGAAAAAAAATATAATTAATTTTAATTATAAACAAGGCCTGAAATGGCGCTGTAGTTTCAAAAATTGAATTCAAACTTTAACTGACTGTACCGGGTGCAAAATAAAACAGAATTTAGCGAAACCAAAAATATTTAAATCTATTAGTGAATATCTTTCGAACGAATCTGAAAAATCGAAGTTTCATAGCGGGAATCAAAAGTTATGGCCAAATGAATTTTCAGAAAGGTCGCTATAGAGAATATATCGCCCTTGAAAATAGACATTTTGCATACGACCTCAGAATTCGACGAAACCACTTTTGTTGGATCTGAGATGTCAAATTATTGCTAGGTTTCAAATTTCGTAATTTTTGAAGTTAATATGTGAGCGTGGCGAAGGAAAATGTGTTTTGGTCAATTACAGTTAAATTGGATCGACCAGAAAATGGCCATTTTTCAAATGGTCTCAAAACTCGACAGAACTAGTTTTTTTGGGATTGTATCGTCAAAACATACCTAGATTTATTTTTTGGGAATTTTAGAATCAGTATGTGGCCCCGGCAAATTGAAATGTACGTTCAAATCAAATATTGAATGTCTTATATTTTAATTTAATGGAAAACTGACTGAAACAATCGAATGGGCCTTCTAAACATATCCCATTGTGTTCGAAATGGGGGTATTTAGCTAGGGACGACAGTGGTTGGGTTTGGATTGGAGTTCGTATGAGATGAGGGGTATTTTTGGATTTTTAAAAATATATAAATATAAAAAAAATCTCATTGGCCAGTCAACCTTCTCTCTTCCCGCTTTCTCTCTCTCCCTCCTCCGATCGACGACGAAACTCATTCCTCCCTTTCCGGCCATTTTCCGATCAAACCACGCATCGATAGCCTTCAACCTAGTTGAGCTTTTTGAAGATCTTCTCGAGCTCTTCAAATCCATCTAAGCCACGCCCCTCCTCGTCGCTCCTACCTCGAGAATCGTGCCTCCAAAGTCGTCCACTTCCAGCCGCCGCCGCCGCTTCCTGGCCAGATCGAACTGGACCCCACCACCCTGCGCCTGAAGCTCTCCCCTCCCTCTACCTCGTGGCGAAGTCCGATCGTGCAACCGCTACACGGTTTGATCAGAAAATCGAAACATAGTTTTGAACAAATCAGAGAGGTAACGACTGTTTTATTTTTAACTATTCTATAGCACTTCTTAACGCTATGGATTTTGATTTCACTATAAAAATCATATCTTTTTCATTTGTGGTCGAAACTCAGTGAAACAAGAGACACCGGGACCGTGAGGACGTCTTCTACATTTTAGAAGAGAACGCATATTTTTCTGAGCCTTCTGCAATTTTTGGTGGAGTGGAACCCAATGTGAGATTTCTGTGTTATAAATGATATGGAAACGACGATGTATAAATTATATAGTCGATGTATGAGTTATATAAGCGTTGTACACCTCATGTATAGGCGTTGTATAAGTTGTATATTCGATGTATAGGTTATATATGCGTTGTAAAAATTATATATGCAATGAAATGACATTGAAATGAATTGAAGTGAATCGAAATATATTTATATACGAATAAATATATATATATACTCCCCTCGTTCACAGACCATGGACGATATTTATTGGTTGTGATATTGTTTGGATTATTTGGTTGATGTGAAATTTGTTGAATAATGCGAATGGTTGATAGAATTGTTTGTGGTTGAGAATGAGGGATTGTGGTTGAAAAATACCCATTTGTGGTTGATAACAAAATTAGAATAGGTTGTGGAAATGAAAGAAAACATGCTCGCATGTGTGCGAATTAGATGCATGAAATCCCCATTGTCAAAAACCGCAAGGTTTTAAGGTAGGGCGAGGAGCCGTACATCGATACGGTCCCGGTTTTAACTACCCTGCCGTTATGCTGCCGAAATTTTCTGAAATAATTTTGTGTTTGATTTATTTTCATATGTTGGAACTATATTCATGTGTTGAATAGAAATTCATGTGGGGAGTGACATTCATGTGTTGAAATAAATTGTTTTATAATAAAATCACATTTTTATCATCTATATGAACTATATAAAATAGTCGTGTTTTGAAATAAATTGTTTTATAATAAGAATCACATTTTTATCATATATATGAACTATATAAAATAGTCGTGTTTTGAAATAAATTGTTTTATAATAAGAATCACATTTTTATCATCTATATGAACTATATAAAATAGTCGTTTTGAAATAAATTGTTTTATAATGAAAATCACATTTTTATCATCTATATGAACTATATAAAATAGTCGTGTTTTGAAATAAATTGTTTTACAATAAAAATCACATTTTTATTAAATACATGAATTGTTAAAAACAGTGAATTATTGAAATATATGTTTGATAAAAATATTATTTTTATCGAATGTATGAAATGAATATGGTTTTGAAACCGAAGAATCGATTATATTCATATATATATAAATATAATTAAAATAAATCGAATAACGAAGCTGTAGTTCATATTTTGAAACCGTGATTTCAAACGATTATTGCGGGAGATCCGACCATCGGATATTCCCAAAACCACAACCGTTGGGTTCGCCTTGGAAATATCTTTCCAACGGCACCAACTTTGTAAAGATCCAACGGTTGGATTGTCTGGAATGTTTAATTCAAATCTGAAGAAAAACAATGCCAGAATCGATTATATATATATATATATATATAATTAAAATAAATCGAATAATGATGCTGCAGATCCTATTTTGAAATCGAAACTTCAAACGATTGTACCGGGAGATCCGACCGTCGGATTTTCCCAAAACTGGAACCGTTGGATTCGGTTTGAAAAGATCTTTCTAATGATATAAAATTTGTGAAGATCCAACGGTTAGATTTTCAGATATGTGTAAATCAAATCTGAAGAAAAACAGTGCCACGGCCGCGTTATGTCCTGAAGCGCCGTTTGAATGAATTGGTTATTTTTAAAATAAATAAAAATAGCGATAAATCGTTATAAAATATTATAAACGATATGGAATGAAAATAAACTAAATTTACCCGGTTTATTGGATATTTGATGGTTGGATGTGTTTGGCGTGAAAATTACATTAAAGAACAGAATTATTGGTGTCGAATAATTTAACCATTGAAATGAATTGATTTGAAATTCTAAATATACGTGAATTATTTGAAAAGGCCGAGTTGATTCTCATTTCAAATAATTGATCGACGAGTGAAAGTCGAAGATATGAAGACGGTGTAAGTCCGATGATCTTCATGTCGAATGGAGGGGTGCTACTGATGCTCTTGATGGGAGTAGCTACCTTGAAGGGGCTGAAGTAGTAGCCATCCGGACGTACATGTTTATTGTACGGATGTGCGAGGAATAAAGATCCTCCGGTTTCGTTCAGACCCAGAACGGACTTGTAAATGGACTGTGTGTCTGACATTAGATTTCATTCTGTGTGATTGATAGCCATCAGTTGCATGGCGTGAATTGCCTATGTGGCATGCTGAGATGCAGTGATCAAAGCTTTTGTTGAAAAGCAGAGCTTTGTGGTTGATGATCAAAGCATGGATTTGAATAGCTAGCTTTGTGTTTAGCATTGTTTCGCGAGCCTCACACCCCGATATGAGCCAGAAATGGGAGAGGACCTCAGGGAGGACATGCGTTTCTTTCTAGCTAGGGTGGTGTTAGTGACCTACCAGCCCTGACATTTATATTACTTTCACCTGTGTAGTTGTTGTTGTTGCGAGGCGCCTCGGTTATATCGATCAATCCGGGACCGATGGAGTCATTTGTTGGCTCATTTACGCCCCCAAAGGGTGGGGAAACACAGTGTTCAGGCATTTTAATCCACATCGGTAGACCGGCCCTGACGATCCAAAGGCCCACCTAAGTCTGGGTCTTGAGACACGGGCTAGAGCGTCTCGAAGCGGTGAGGACGATCCCTGGCCTCGGTTCGTGACAGAAATCCAATTTCCAAATACGACATCGTGCGGTTTTGATTGTATGCCTATATATGGCGACATAGTGGTATGGGCGCATTAATACCGTCTATGATTGATGCTTATGATTGAAATTGCTTTTGAAACATATAAACACTAGTAATAATATCAAATGCTTTTGTTTTATTCGTATTAAGCATATTTTGGCCATTATAAGATAAAACTCTATCCTTCGATTTTGTTGCATTGTGTGATGGGACATGAATCTTATAATGGCTTCATTTTTATAAAAAGCATTGCGATGTTAAAAAGATTTACTTGTTTGAAAGCACTGGCAATCACTGGAGTAAACCCGTTCCGCGAAAGTGGCGTGGTCCTGTGATTTGCCATATTGTAAAAGATATTAAATAGATTTCTCATACTAGTCCCATGACTGACTCGTAGTTTGTTTCACTTGCAAACTCGGGTGCCCCTCTTTCTACACGAGCAGCCTTGTATTCAAGTTTTAGCAGGTTCTTTCTAGATAGCTGGAGCTGAAGATGGATCCTATCATTTATCTCTTTTTATGTTGTTCAGCTCCTATTGTATATTTATGTTTGTTTCCGCTGTAGACACTCATGTATAGCTGAACTGTATTTTGTACTAAGTATGATCCTGTATACTATGTAACTCTGATGTTTATATTTATCCAGTATATTCTGTTGTACATTATCTGGTGTATTTATTTATTTCTATTCTGGTGTTATCTGTTTATGTGTTATATTCCAAAGATTACCCTTGCCTTCGTGTTATGGCGTTTAGGTCGTCACACCTCCATTCTAAAACTTCAGCCAATTAAATGAACTGAACTCCACTTCTAAAATCAATTTAAGTTCTTGGAAAATCCCAAAATCTGCCAATCTTCGATCTATCGCACTCCCTTTCTTCTCAGTTTCACACTTACATGTATATCACCAAGATCGAAGTAAAAATTGTTTCCCACCAAGTTAGGGCAATGCGAGATTAACTATTTGTTACTGGAAAAGCAGGAAGTCGCTACCTGCGACAATAGTTCGAGCGTGTGGTTTTGGGGTAGCTCGTTTGAAGCTTAGTGGAGTATAGAGGTGAAGGAGGCGATATACTGTTGCGGTCCAAGTTCAATACCATGATCGAGATCCTGCTTCCGAGTTGGCCAGAAATGGTATGAGAAGAAAGTGTTTTTCTTTGATTGTATGGGGAAGGAGATTTTAACAAGAGGGACAGTGGTGTTGGTGGTGAAAGAGGGATGACATTTGCTGTATATGGGTACGGGAATTTTAAGTGAAGCGGTGAGTTGGGAACTGGAAAGCTGCATTGGGAATAGGGAGGTGTTATGGAAGATGATGGACAAGGGAAAGAGCAGCTGATTGGAGAGGCTTTGGCAATGGAAAATGTTCGGTGTGAAATCTGGTATCGGGGAAGATGGACGGGTCAACAACCGTGGGCATGGGCTTGAACGAAGGGGGTATGGGCCATTTAGTTTAATTAAGCCCGATATAAATAAATGAGTTAAAGCTTTTATTTGATTTAATATTGTATAAATTTGTAAATGCAATATCTTACTCATGCCATATCGAAATTCAGCGAAACAAGATCCATTGGGATCATATGGACGACGGCTACGGAATGGAACTGACTGGGAGTGAATCGAAGCTCGTTACAATTTATTGCGAAATAAATTGTCCGTCTGAATCAAAGATAGTTAATCGTTTTTAACGATAACTGTCCAATGTGAGTAAAACTCACCAACTCTGAACAGTTATATTTTTATAACGTATTCTTAAAACTGATGATTATCTGTTGATTGCTGTGTGTTAACTGTTTGGTTGAATTGCTTATGTATTGGTTGAAATTATAGATAATGATATATATATATAAATCGTTAATCAAATATTGATTATGTTAGCAGAATATTTCATATTGAATGAAATCGATGTTGATTATATTGTTTAACATCTGTGGATGCAGTAAAACAGGTTGGAGGGATCCAACTGAATTCCTCAATATTTACAATACTGTTCTTTTCATATATTGAAATATATAATGTGATATATAATTTATTGTTGATTATGTGTGTTTGAATGATATCGATCATTGTTATATGGTACGTTAAATACCATAAGAAATACCAGAACGTAAAAAGGGGATTTTCAAAGTGTTTATTGTAAATAAAATATTTATAAAAATCAAAGGGTTTTATAAAAAAGGAAATTTATTTATAAAATCAAGGGATTTTATAAAAGGGAGTTATTTATAAAACCAAAGGATTTTATAAAGAGGAATATTTATTGGGAAAATAAAATCATATAAGGAATATTTATTGAGAAAATAAATAGAAGTATAAAATGAATTTATTTATTAAGAAAATAAATAGAAGTATAAAGGGATTATTTATTTGGGAAATAAATAAGATATTATAAGGAAATATTTATATGAAATAAATATAGATAATTATATAAAGGAAATATTTATTGGGAAAATAAGTAGAATTATATAAAGGAAATATTAATATGAAATAAATATAGATAATTATAAAAGGAAGTATTTGTAAAACAAATAGAATTGTATAAAAAGAGATTTTTACATTTGAAAGGTTTAGACCCGTGCTTCGCACACCGGTATAACATGATATGGATTTAAAGCAAAGATTTTAAACTGAACTGTTCTAACCGATAGATTGAGAAGATTAATTTATAAATTAAATAAAATATTTAGCATTGGATAAATAGAATATATAAGTCAGGACTTATATAGAGAAGTAAGAATCGATTTTAACATCGACATTTGAAACTGAATATGGACGTAGGGTTAATCGATTAGAGTTAATCGATTAGAGTTAATCAGTTAGTGTTAATCGAGTTAGAGTTAATTAGTTAAAGTTCATCGAGTTAGTGTTAATCGAATTAGAGTTAATCAATTTTAGTTATACGAAGGAGTTATCGAATATAGTTTATTCGAAAGAGAGAATATCGAATATTAGTTATTCGAAGAAAGGAGTTATCGAATATAGTTTATTCGATGTGAGCTAATTGAATATAGTTTATTCGAATTAAAGAAAATTGAATATAAGTTATTCAAAGAGAGATAATCGAATATAGTTTATTCGAATTAAAGAAAATCGAATATTAGTTACTCGAGGGAGTTAATCGAATATTAGTTATTCGAAGGAGTTAATAGAACAGAGATTTACTCGAAAGAGAGTTATACGTCGAATTCGATTATATCGAATTCGAGAAAGTATTATTTACTTTCCGGTTTTTAATCAAGATTTGTTTATTTATAAATAAATTAGTTATCGGCTTATTTATTCAAAATAAGAATTTAAGTTAGATTTCTAAGGTAGATATTTCAAAAGTAGGGTTTATAACGTTAGCGTTATAATAAATGTTTTTCATAAAAGAAGTGGATTCATAATCTGAATCCGAGAATTTGCATAAGAAAACGATTGTAGAAATTTGAGCGGTGAGCTTTGTCTATTGCAAGGTTAAGAACGTTGTTCACTTAAGGTCTGAGAGGTAATTATACCCCAACTTGATTGACTTCCTTACTTAACTAAGAATAGTTGGGATTCGATGGCGAGAGTTAGTTAGAAATACAGTTAAGTAATAAGTGATTTATGGATTGAGCGGTCGTAACAATGTTTTATACAACGTTAGTCTGAAATCCATATAAATGAGTTTTGGAAACGTTTTCCAAATATAGAATCCGAGATGTTTTCTAAACATAGAAAATGAAATATTTTGTTAATAAGAAATTAAGTAATAAAGTTAAGCAAGATCAAAAACATACTAGAGATTAGTAAATTGAATGGTTTTCTAAGTGTCTATCTGATGGTTGTTTCGACCTTCGGGATTGATACTTCGGGAATTGTTCTCATACTAGTTTACAGTCAGAGACTGATAGTTGTACAAGAATAGTGATACGTAAATAAGGTATGGAAATGTTTTCCAGTGTTAATAACATATATTTTCTAAACATAGAAAATAAGGGAATATATATATATATATATATGTGTGTGTGTGTGTGTGTTTGATGGTTTGATCGATAATTCCATTTGGAAATAAGATCATTGTGTGTACACGGACATTTTTCATTTGATAGTTAAATCACCGACTATCAAAGTTTTTGACCATTTTAACGTTGTTAATATGGAGAGACCGGTTGGATTATTATCCGAAAAACCACTCCGTATTGGCATAAGCGTTGCAAACCAAGTATGCTAAATATATTGAAGATGGTGTAAAGTGCAAGGGCTGTTGTATAAATCCTAGGTAGAGATTGCCTAGGATGGATGTACTGAATAGTGCCTTCGGTTTGTCCAGTCCTAGGACAAATCTATATGGAAGAATGTCTGACAGAGTATATCTAAAGGACCGCGTAAGTTGATCTATTCAAACATAGTTACGTTGGTGGTGGAGGAGTTCGTTTCTCTTAGCTGTATACCCGTGGTATTTTTGGGGAAATCAATTTGTGATTCGGCGGGTATGACGATGTGGTATTCCAAGTAAATGAAGATATGATATGTAAAAAGATAAGCGTAGCTTCTAGCCTCACAACTGGGAAATGACAAAAATCGGGCAGGCAGCATGGCTATGTAGGTCGCACCTATTAGGGTGTATAATCACCTATCTAGAGAATATTCATTTGCTTCTTAAATCTATCAATGCTGTCCCTTATCGGGAAACGGTTGCTGATCCCAACAGTTGGTGATATACATTCGATACACTCAAGAGAAATGAGTGGTCGGTCATGTGTGGCCGGGTTGCAAGATGTTCTTGTTGAACCCAGTGTATTCCTCTCTAGAGATACACTATCAGAAGGTGGTTCCATACCTTGTCATAATTGGTAATCCATTATCCAATAAGGCTCGTGGTTTTGGTTGTATACTATATATGTAGAACGTGAGATGAAAGCGTTTCTGCTAGATGATTATTATATTGTGGTTGATAGACACTATTATAATATCAAAAGATTTTTGATATAAAGATTATTTTGGATTCTCATAAGGGAAAAACCCGTTCCATTATACAGCGTGGTCGTATGAGATATCGTTAAATTGCTAAAACTGGTTTAAATTGTTTTACTCACACCAGTCCCATGACTGACCCAGAGTTTAATTTGTTTTGTTTTCCCTAAACTCTTGGGTGCCCCATTTTGTATGGGCAGTCAAGTAGTCAGGATTTTACAGATATACTCGGAGAGCTTGGAGCAGGAGGCTTCAGGATTTTATAGCTATAGTTATTTCCGCTGTGTTGTAAGTGTTGTACTCTGATAATGTTATTGTATACATATATTGATTTTATTTCAATGATATGTTATCTATTATATGTTGTTCGCTCCGCTGTGAGATTCGAGTTACTTTGATGTTGTATGTTCGTCTTCTTCTTCTATTCTAAGTTTCTATCTTATCTATCCTCACCCTCTATTTTCTTTCTATTAGTTTTCTGGTTTCCAGTGCAATTGGGGTTGGACTTGTGTTATTTGGTCAGCTCAAATTGTACTGGAATTTCGGGACACTACAGTTGGTATCAGAGCTTAAGGTTAAGTAATTACCTTGGCTCTGTGGCGTGACTCAGTAAAGATAGGGTTAGTAATACCCTAGATTGAGTTGAGTGTATATATACGAGTGAACGTATTTGTTATTTAATATAAAATTGTTTTATATTGTGGAGATTTATTGGTTAAGTGGCTTATGAATTCTAGTCGACGGTGAGGCATCACAATGTCGATAAGGATTTCTAAACACTCGAATACGATTTACCGACACGGTATGTTTTGAAAAAAAGGGTAAATGAAATAATTTTAATCGAAATATATTTTGTTATGAAATAAATATATATCTTGAAATTATAGTATAATGGATGTGTTGGTTGATATTATAATTAAATGAGATAAAAAAAGGGAAATGGTCATAGATAACCAATCAGAATTCATATAAGTATAGTATATGAGAATTTTAAAATCCTGGGAGATTTTAAATTGTTTACAAACATTGGAAGGATATTTTGAACTGATTTCAAAATGAAAATGTTTAAGAATGGTTTTGAAAATGTTATAGTATTGAACTTACTTTGATCGCTGGGAAATAAATTCCGAGGGTGCATCATCGGTGTTCATTTTCGAGTTTTTAAGTGACGGATTACTACCAAAGGTTTTGTTTTTGGAAATGTTTTGCGAAAACAAGTTTTTTGAATTTCAAAAAGGATTGTTTGATTTTTGAGAAAAGCGAAGCTGTTTAAAACTCCCAAGGAGAGATTGATGAATTAAAAACAAGTTAAATAATATTTGTGGAAATAAATTGGAATTGAATTGAAAACCAATTAAGTGGAAATTTAATTGGATTAGAATAATATCGAGAAAATTGGATTTGTGACATAGGAATCCAAAATTGTATTGGATTGATGAGTTAATAATTTGAAAATCGAGAATGGAAATTTGATTTTAAATTGAATTTGGCTTAGATAAGCGAATGGTTGTGTTGGAGATAAAAGTGATTTGAATTTGATTGGGATGACATTGTTATATGCTGAATTGATAACAAATGGAAAAGATATAATGATATGCCCAACAAAAAGGTACAAGTTTATTTTGATATGAGTTTGGGATTTATGAGCTGATTTGGCAAGCCGCTTGGCTGTTTGATTTTCTTTTGGATTGGAGAAGACCTAGAGAGGCAAGTTGGAGTTTGAGCTATTGACCAGTACAAAGGAGGTGATGGCGAAATTTTTCGAAAAGTTAAGGTGTTAGAAAATTTACAGGATTTTTGAAAAATTTCGTTAGTAGGAATGAATAAATATTTAATTGAAATTAAATTGGTTCAGTTGAAACTGAAGTTAAGAAGTGAACAAATAAGTTCTAACTAGTGAATAGGGTTTGTTTTCTACTTTAGCAATTTCGAGGACGAAATTATTTTATGGGGGGAAGAATGTAATGTTCCGTATTTTTACGGTGTTATAATTAATTTATTTAATTATTTAACTAGTGATTTAGAGAATTTAATGGTCATTTAAATTAAATAACTTTGAATATTTAATTAATATAATAATTAAATAATATATTTAATTTTGAAATAATCAGAATTCGCCGAAATGGCAATATCGTGTGAATTGGACAATTCAAAATATATAATTCAGTTTAGAATTGAATTACGATAACGAATAAAATTAATTAATGACAATTGAGCGTATAATTATATTATAATTAAATTCGAGCTCGAAATGGCGCGGCAGTTCGTAATTTGGCGATTCGAACTTCAACTGAATATATAGGGTCTGTTTTAAATCGGATTTCTGTGAAACAAGAAACGTTTAGAGCTGGTGAAGTATATTTTTCTAATGGAAGAGAAAAATCGAGATTTCGTCGTGTAGATTTTGAGTTATGTCCAAATCAAATTTTCGAATAGTCGTTATGTAATCATTTATAACGATAACAATATATTTAATTATAATTAAATATTGGTATCAGATTTGGACAAATCCTTTGAGACGTAGTTATATTTTAATTTTTAGAATTTTACTGTGATTTTTAATTATTTAAATACGCAACTTTATATTTGGAGTATTTTGCACCCTATATCAATGTTTTGGAGTATTTCTAAGGACAATGGATGCCTGTGATTGAATGGTTGAGTAGATGGGTGATTGGATGGTAGGATACATTCTTCCTAACTTGAAGATTTCGGGGACGAAATCCTTTTAAGAGGGGGAGAATGTAACACTCCGTAATTCTTTAACATTAAGTTTCGCAAATTAAAAGTATAATTAAATTTTAAAATAAGAATCAAGGGAAACGGGTTGTGCCATTGCGTTCGTCTCGAAATTCTGCTTGAGGTAGAGTCCGAATTTGCGTAAATCAGACTCCGTATGAAGAAGTTATGGCCTTCTGAAGTTTCAGAATTCAGTTTAAAATTCAAAGCCCGAAAATCAGTTCAAATTTCAAAACAGGGTCAAAATTGGGCTGGGCGGGAAAATTCCATCCCAGGACCCAGGTCGACCAAGGGGTCGACCTGGGTACCCAGGTCGACCAGGGGGTCGACCTGGGGATCGACCTATGGGTCGACCTACCCGGTCGACCTGGTCAGGTCTGGATGACTTTTTCTGGGACTGCTGAATCACCTGGGGTCTTCTGGATAGTTCTAAACTGATCTGATGGTTGGGGTTAATTCTAGGGTTTGTCTAATGGCTCTAATCTGATTGAAATCCTATAAAAACACCCCTAGACCTATTGTTTCTCTACACAACTTCATTCTACCTGTACTCGGCCTCCATTCTTATTAAAAATAAAAATGGCGTCGCTACCCTGCTGAAATCAAAACTAGGACTAATGCATCTTCTTCCAACCTGAATAGAATTAAAAGCTAAATCAAATCTCAAATCAAAGTTTAGAGCTTCAACGACAATTAAAGAAGAGTAATTCAGCAGTTCTGCATCAACAACAGTGTATTATCCTTTCTTAAACCACGAAAGGCAAGTACAGTTATTTTTAAATATAAACTTTAATTATAATTGTGACATGATTGTAAGTCTGAATTTCAGGTTGTGTATGTTTTGTTCTATTTTATTCAGTATCTCTTTCTTCCTTTTGTTCTATAGCCAGGCTACCACGAGCCTGCGCCAAATCTCATAAGAGATTAACGCACAAATGCTAAACTTTGGGACAAATAATGAATGAGGGCATAATTTGGACATGGCTAATCTATGACTGATTTAAGAAAAAGGACATATGTTGTAAACTAGATTTAGATCTATGCATATTCTGTGAGTTGGAAGAAGAGGAACCATTGTATGTTAACATGTGACTTGAGACATTGGACATAACGCATATTTAAAAATTAAGATCTGATTTTGAGAGGATATAATTTAAAGATCTAGATTGTTGGGTATATTTTTATATAACGATTCATGGCTTGAGATAAAAAGAGAATATGACTTAGGTGTAAAGATCTATATTAAGATTTGATAACTGTTAAACGTGAATAACACCTAATTGGGGGATTTTTGAATATATTACATGCATTGTAATCAACGGCTATATTTGGCATAATTTATATGTGAATCACGATTGGGGTTTTTGGAGAATATTCTGAACTATGCAAGTTTAACCAAAATTTAGGACATATGTTATATGGTGAATTATGACCATAACTTAGGCATGTAAGTTTAGGCTCCCTTCATGATTAGGTAAGATATGTGAATAAGACTTTGAGAAATGTTTAAATCTGCTGTTAATATGTTAAATTTGCCTAATCTGCTAAATCTGTTACCTGTTTAATCTGTTGAATTGCCAAAACTGTTAAATTTATTAAATCTCCTAATCTGCTAATTATGCCTAATCTGCTAAATCTGTTGAGCTGCCTAATCTGCTAAATCTGTTGAACCGTCTGAGCTGCTAAATCTATTGAAAAGCTGAATGATTGTAATTTGTGTATGAAAATCCGTAGGCTCGATCTAAGATTGGGTAAAACATGTTAATTTGTTTAATCTGCTGCGACTTGAAAAGAAGTCAAAACTGTTAAATTGACAGAATTAGTCTAATAGTTGTATAATCTATAATGGAATAAAGGGTTATAATAAAAATGCTGAGACACGAGGTTAGACTTATGTTTGCGGTAGAAGCCTGCCCGGACCCAACCGGCTTAACCAGCAACCGCAAATTGCTAGTCTAATGTGAGAGGTCGTAGGCACAACTAAAATATGCTTAGACACGAGGTTAGGTCTGGCTTGTGGCAGAAGTCTGCCCGGAACCGCCCGGTATATCCAGCGGCCACAAGCTACCGACCTAATGTGAGAGGTCTGTGCATTAATATTTAATTAATGCAAATCTGAGATAAATATGATGTCTAAAACGTGTTGGGTGGATAGGGCTAAACCAACTGGGTTGATGAATTTAATAAACTAGTTTCGTGAATCTGTAGGTCCAATACAAAGTTAGACAATCTGCAAATCTGTTAAAACTGTACATCTGACCCGTTAGTCTGAAAACCTGTTAACTTGATTTTCTGATCTGTGAACTAGTTGACTTGAACTCTGTATGTCTGAAATCTTGTAAACAAGTTAATCTGAAATATGTTAGTCTGGGGACACAAGGTTAGGAGGGAAAATACTTGTGTCTTCTGTTGTTTGGGACCCATATTAGTCAGTAACCCTTTCTGGTATCAAAACTATGACCCAACAGTAGGTAGGGTCCGGGCACGCTTACTGAACTAATTATAAGCGGTTCATTCTAATAATGGCGAGGGGTGTTGATGGTGAGTTCCAACCGGGTCATGTGCGTGCATGGATCCCGGTCTGCCTATGAGGATGTAAGACGCCGTGACATCTGTAAATAGGTCTGTGTCATTCAAAGGTTGCCACTTTAGGGAATGATACACCCTTTTGTGGGGCTGGCACATGGTATTTATGTATTAGGGACCCGATCGCGTGGGGTAGGATTTAGGGTACACTTAGTTCTGTCTGTTTTGTGGGGTATCGTCTATTTCTGTTGGGTGGTAACACCTGTCTATTTCTGCGTGGTACCGTCTGTTGGGGTGGTAAAGGCCCATTTACTAGTGTACACCTAATTTTAACATTCTGTTTCCGTAAGGATTATTCTGTTTCTGTTCTTGTACCTTCTGTTCGGGTGGTAAAGGCCCATTATTCTGTTTTTGTTTAGACATTAGGGTAACACCTAATCCTGTTATACTAGTATTAGTGCAGAGAAGTAAAATATAAGTAAGAAGCATAACTTGGTCTATATCATTCTGTTTCTTCTGTTTAGCTTAAGTATATCAGTTACTCCTGTTGATGTTGTCTCTTATCCAGCTTTATTTTCATGTCATGATATTATTATCTGTTCATATGCTGAAAGTCACTGGACTTGCCATACTTTATGTCTGGCCTTGCTTGTTTTCGCCCCTTTTCTTTCATTCCCCCCCCAAGGTTTGTAGGGTGGAAATCTAGGAGCTTGATTCAGATCTTCTCTGCTTGAAGTATCGCTTGGCTTTGGCTCTATCTTTCCATGGCAGTTTATGTTGGGGATTATGATTTAAAAAAAACTATGCATTCTGAAGGCTTTGTACAAGACCGATATTTTGTACTTGAATTCTGATATTGTGATTTGAAAAGATGTAACCAAACTTATTTCGGTTTTTGTTGTAATAAAGTTATTAATTTTTCAAGTATTGTTTTATCTGTCTTGTAAATTTCCGTTCTGTCTACTAAAACGCTCCATCAAAGTTAAGGCATTCCCTTTGTGAGTGACCTTAACGGAGTTGGGGTGTTACACTTGGTATCAGAGCTGAAGGTTACCAGATTTGATAAAAAGTTTTGGAAAACTACTTTCGAAAAGGTTTTTAAAAAGGGAGTATTTTCAAAAGTAGAGTTTATTTTGAAAAAAAACATAATCCCCAAAGCCATAGCCTATCTTTCTATCCTTTGTTTTGAATCTTTCCTTTTTTCTTTCGTTTCAGCATGTCTGGGGATCTTAACCTTCCTGAGGGCGTACCGGTACCTGGCTGGTTTAGGAGGTACTTAGAGGCTAGGGCCAACGATGCAGGCCCAGCAGATATTCCTCCTCCAGCCGCAGCGATTCCCCCTCCTCCACCCCCTCCTCGTGCAATTGCTTTCTCAAAGATCTGTAAAGATTTTAGGGCCATGGGTGGAAAGGATTTCAAGGGAACTGAATCATTCGTAGAAGCGAGGAACTGGCTCAAAGAAACTGAGGATCTGTTCGTTATCTTCGAGGTGGACGATAGGCAGAAGGTATAGTTTGCGGTATGGTTGCTCAAAGACGAAGCTTCCTATTGGTGGGAAGTCACTAACGCCGAGAGGCCAGTTGAAACATGGATGGATTTCAGAACAAGGTTTGAGACGAAATTCCTCTCGCAAGCTGATTGAAGTCTACAACTGGAAAAGTTCTTATCTCTTAAGCAAGGAAGTATGACGGTCAAGGAATATGGCAACCAGTTCAACCAACTGGCTAGGTTCGGACTGGATTTAGTCAACACTCAGCATAAAAAGGCTCTCCGCTTTGTTAAAGTATTGAACGAGTGATATACACATAAATGTGTATATTTTATCCGCTTATTTATCTTATTTTCCCTTTAAAATAATTGATACTTTGTATTTATAGCTGTATTTTCAGATTGTTGACAAGAAGCATGGTTTAGAGCATTTGATGGATAAAAGCATGAAGAATTTGCTTAAAAAAGAGTGAAGTTTAAAATTGCTAAAGCTTGAAGAGTCTAAAGCTTGAAGAACGGTTGCAATTATATTTCAGTTAAGAAGATTTGGCTCAATAAAGACTCAAACTGCATTCACATTAGCTCATTTGGAAGGCCTCTTACTCATGTTGCGTTCACACTAGCCTATTTTCTAGACCACTCACTCTAAAGCTGCGTTCACACTGGCTTATGTGTTATTTGGGTTATTTCTTTAGTCCCACATTATGTAATTAGCTAGCTAGCCTTTGTCATATCAGCTATAAATACCTTGTATCTCATTCATTGTAAAACACATTGGGTTTTATTCTGTAATTCTCTTCTTGGAATAAAATCATTCTTTTTCCTCTTTTCTATTTAGTTTTAGTTTTATTTATGTTCTTGTTATTTAATTTCTGTTTTTCTTCTTCTTTAGCTATGTCTAGCTAATCCCTTTGATTAGGGGGTGATGACGCTGATAGTATGATTCAATATGAATCACATAGCCAAAGGATGAGGAATTCATGTATATAGATCTAGATCTGAACCAAGGGTTAGATCTGAACCTTAATATCCTGTGTCGTTTAAGAGCTATGCTCCTTCACAAGGTATATCCGTGTTCGGTCTAACAATTATCAGATTTAGATCTAATTTTAGGGTTTTAGAAATTAATTAGTAAATCTGTCCTGATAGTCTATGGTTGTAGAGCTGAGCTCCTGCATAGGCTATGCTTGTCGTTATTTACATATTTGTTTCTAAAAACTTATTATCGTTGATTCATGTTTGTGACAGAAACATGTATTAGATCTGGTTAACCTTTTGGCTATTGATGATTATGAATCTGATCTATGTCATTATCCCCTAATTGCTTTCACTTAGTGTTAAAACTCTCTTTTATTTAAATTCTGCTATTTTCTTTGTTTTCCACCAATCAAAAGTTAGGGATAACTTGATTGGATTTATTAATAAAATAATTTGGTCCCAGAGTTCGACACCCTCTACAACAATCCTTGTTGTTTAGGAAAGACGAACGAATTTAAACAATTGTAAACAACGAGCCACTGCACAGCCTAGCCATGACCCATGTACCCATGGGAGCGACTTACGAGAAATTGGTAGACATGGCACTACTGCACGAGGAAGACAAGGGCAAGAAAGAGACAAAGAAGGAAGAACCACAGAACAAGAAAGCATGGCTAAAAAGGAAACACAAAAGAAGGATGAGAAGTTTGAAGATAAGAAGGAGAAAAAGTGCTTTACTTGTGGAAGCTTGACTTATCTGAACAAGGATTGCAGAAAAAGGAAGGGCACTTGCTTCAACTGTGGTGAGATGGGACACTTCAATAGGGACTGCCCAAAGAAACGAGGGCAAGGGCAGAGGGTAGGACCAACTTCTGGAGGGCAGACAAACACTCTCAAGGCTAGTGGATAGGATAGAAATAGGAGGAAAAAAATCCGTAGAAGGTTTAATTTTCTTATCTGATTGTTGAGTTAAAACTCATTCTGATTCTGGCATTTTGATTCTGTAATCGATACTCTGCACTTTAATACTGGTATTGTTTCTGATTCCGCTGTAGACTCATTTATTTGTGATAGATTGGGGTTTGAGAGATATATGTGTTAGGCGTCAAGTAGGACGCATACATTCTGGGTTTTATCATGCTTAGTTTCCTAAGAATCATTTGGTAATCTGATTTGTACCAGTAGTTTGTAAGTATCTGAATATTTCTGATAAGGTTAAGATTTCCAGTTTTGACATTGTCTAAAGAGGGTAATCCTCTGGGTGACAATCTGATGTTGATTTCGGTCTTCGGGGTTGATACTTAGGGAAATTATTCTCTCAACCAATGTCTAATGGGAGCCAAGTTTTTGTTTTATCTGTACTCGCTTCCATCACTCGACTGTACCCTATCGATCGAATCTTCGACCTTTAGATAGGAGTCCTATGGATGTAAACATGTGTTTGAGACATGTTATGTTTGATGGTTGCAAGTGGATGCAAGTGGTTGCTAGTGGTTGCTCGTGGATGCATATACACACACTAGGCACTAGATCGGCTCGAAAACACTCTCATACTGCATATGGATGTGTGAGCATTTTCACTTTTTGTGGATGCAAAATGATTGACTCATCACATGGATGTTGCATATGAATGAATGGTTGTCACTCATATAAGAATGATATGTATCAAATAGGAAAATTGCATACATGTTGGACTCATGGCACTGACATAATTCGCATTAAGGAGGTCAACTGAATCAGTGGACCGCCTGATCTTTGCATTAGATAAGGAACATATACACACACTTTTGCATATGTTCATACAACATTAGAAGTTTTCTAAGGACAATTGTAACACCCCACCTCCGTTAAGGACACTCACAAAGGGAATGCCTTAACTTTGATGGAGCGTTTTAGTAGACAGAACAGAAACTTACAAGACAGATAAAACAGTACTTGAAAATTTTATAACTTTATTACAACAGATACCGAAGCAAGTTTGGTTACATCTTTTCAAATCACAATATCAGAATTCATGTACAAAAATATCAGTCTTGCACAAAAGCCTTCAGAATGCATAGTTTTTAAAATCATAATCCCCAACATAAACTGCCATGCCAAAGCCAGACGATACTTCAAACAGAGAAGATCCGAATCAAGCTCCTAGATTTCCACCATACAAACCTGGGGGGGGAACGGAAGAAAAGGGGCGAAAACAAGCAAGGTTAGACATAAAGTCTGGCAAGTCCAGTGACTTTCAGCATATGAACATATAATAATAATAATGACATGAAAATAAGCTGGATAAGAGATAACAGTAACAGGAGCAGCAGATATACTTAGGTTAAACAGAAGAAACAGAATAATATTACTTTTCACCTCTCTGCACTAATACTAGTATAACAGGATTAGGTGTCACCCTAATGTCTAAACTGAAACAGAAACGGGAACAGAATAATTTCCACAGAAGAGAATGTTAGTAATGGGCCTTTACCACCCCAATAGAAACAGATAGAAACAGAATGCTAATAATGGGCCTTTACCACCCGAACAGAAACAAACAGAAACAGAATGCTAATAATGGGCCTTTACCACCCGAACAGAAGGTACAGAAACAGAATGCTAATAATGGGACTTTACCACCCGGACAAAAGGTACAGAAACAAATGCTAATAATGGGCCTTTACCACCCAAACAGAAGGTACAGAAACAGATTAATCCCTACCGAAACAGAATGTAGAATTAGGTGTACACTAGTAAATGGGCCTTTACCACCCCAACAGACAGATGGTACCACGCAGACAGGTGTTGCCACCCAACAGAAACAGACGGTACCCCACAGAAACAGACAAAGCTAAGTGTACCCTAAATCCTACCCCACGCGATCGGCTCCCTATTACATAAATACCCTGTGCCAGCCCCACAGAAGGGTGTATCATTCCCTAAAGTGGCAACCTTTGAATGAAACAGACCTATTTACAGATGTCACGGCGTCTTACATCGACAGAGGCAGGCCGGGATCCATGCACGCACATGACCCGGTTGGAACGCACCATCAACACCCCTCGCCATTATCAGAATGAACTGCTTATAATTAGTTCAGTAACCGTGCCCGGACCCTACCTACTGTTGGGTCAAAGTTTTGATACCAGAAAGGGTTAGTGACCAATATGGGTCCTAAACAACAGATGACACAAGTATCCTTCCCTCCTAACCTTGTGTCCCCAGACTAACAGATTTTAGATTAACTTGTTTACAAGTTTCAGACATATAGAGTTCAGATCAACTAGTTCACAGATTAGAAAATCAAGTTAATAAGTTTTCAGACTAACGGATCAGATATACAGATTTAACAGACTTACAAATTAACCGGTTACAGATTAACAGACTTACAGATTAACCGGTTACAGATTTACAGACTTGCAGATTGTCTAACTTTGTATTGGGCCTATAGATTCATGAAACGGGTTTATTAATTTCAATAGTCCAGTTGGTTTAACCCTATCCACCCAACACGTTTTAAACATCATATTTATCTCAGATTTTCATTAATTAAATATTAACGCCCAGACCTCTCACATTAGACTAACAGTCTGCGGCTACTGGTTAGGCCGGTTGGTTCCAGGCAGGTTTCTGCCACAAACTGAGTCTAACCTCGGGGTTCAAGCACGTTATGACTAACTTCTCACATTAGAACCTATTGTTTGCGGCCACTGGATGTGCCGGGCGGTTCCGGGCAGGATTACGCCGCAAACTCATTCTAACCTCGAGTCAACCATGTTTATCTTTGCGGCCAATTAATTAATAATTTACCATTTATGCCCACGCCTAATATACATGTCAATTTTTCATAACTATAGCCAATTCAGATTATGTCAATAACAGACTAAATATATCAACTCAACAGATATAGCGGATTACAGATTTCACAGATTAGGCGACTTAACGGATTTAGCAGATTAAGCAATTTAGCAGATTTAGCATATAACAGATTAGGCATTTTCAGCAGACTTAGCAGATGACAGATTTGGCACATGAATAGATCTAGCAGATTGGGCAATATAGCAGAACTAGCAAATTAGGCAATATAACAGATTTAATCATTCCTTAAAGTTTCATTGATATATCTTGCCTAACTATAAATTTGGCCTAAGTTTGCATGCCTAAATAGTTGTCATGATTCACAATATGATCATATACCCCACGTTTACATTGAATTTACATGGCACAGATTAGGGTCATAATTTACAATATTACACATGTCCCAAATTTAGTTAAACTATCCTAGTACAAAAGATTCACATATAAATTATACCAAATATAGCCATCGATTTCAATGCATGTCATATATTCAGAAATCTCCCACTTAAGTGTTATTCACATTTAATAGTTAATAAATCTTAATATATATCTTCACACCTAAGTCATATTCTCTTTTTTATCTCAAGTCATGAATTGTTATATAAACAATATGCCCAACAATACAGAACTTTAAATTATAACAGATCTTAATTCAAAATATGCGTTATGTCCAATGTCTCAAGTCACATGTTAACAAACAATGGTTCCTCTTCTTCCAATTCACAGAATATGCATAGATCTAAATCTAGTTTACAACATATTTCCTTTTAGTCACAGATTAGCCATGTCAAATTATGTCATCGTTCATTATTTGTCCCGAAGTTTAGCATTTGTGCGTTAATCTCTTATGAGATTTGGCGCAGGCTCGTGGTAGCCTGGCCATAGAACAGAAAGAAGATAGATCCAAACAGAACAGAACATACATAACCTCAAATTCAGATTTACAATCATGTCACAATCATAATTAAAGTTTATATCGGAAAATAACTGCACTTTCCTTTCGTTGTTTTAAGAAAGGATAATAAACTTTTGTTGATGCAGAAATGCTGAATAACTCCTCTTTAATTGTTGTTGTAGCTCTAAACTTTGATTTGAGATTTGATTTAGCTTTTAATTCTATTCAGATTGGAAGAAGGTGCATCAGTCCAAGTTCCAGTTCATATTTCAATAGAGCAGCAATGCCATTTTTATTTTAATTAGAACAGAGGCAGAGTATAGGCAGAATGAAATGGTGTAGAGAGAATGAGGCTAGGGGGCTGTTTATATAGGTTTAGAGTCATGAATCTGGTCAGAAAATCGGGCCAAAAACATCAGAATGCATCAGTTTCAGGAAGTGGGTTCGAGAGGTAGGTCGACCCCCAGGTCGACTACCCAGTCGACCTGGTTAGGGGGGTCGACTACCCAGTCGACCTGGGTCCTGGGCGGGAAATTTCCCGCCCAGCCCGCTTTCGGGTTTAAATTCGAATTTTGAATTCGAATTTCGAGCTGTTTTCGATTCTGAAAATTCCTGAAACTTCGGAGGGTCATATCTCCCTCATACGGACTCCGTTTCTCGAAAACTCAGACTCGTTTACAAGCAGAATTTCGAGATGAACGCAATGACGCAACCCGTTTCCCTTTATTCTTATTTTAAAAATTAATTATTCTCTGATTTGTTACTTATACATTCACAGAAAATACGGGGTGTTACAGTCTCCCCGCCTTAAAGGATTTCGTCCCCGAAATCTTCAAGTTAAGAAGAATGTGTCCTGCCATCCAACATCCATCTACTCAATCATCAATCAATGGCGTCCATTGTCCTTAGAAACTTCTAATGTTGTATGAACATATGCAAAAGTGTGTGTATATGTTCCTTATCTAATGCAAAGATCAGGCGGTCCACTGATTCAGTTGACCTCCTTAATGTGAATTATGCCAGTGCCATGAGTCCAACATGTATGCAATTTTCCTATTTGATACATATCATTTCTATATGAATGCACAACCATTCAGTAATATGCAACATCCATGTGCTGAGTCAATCATTTTGCATCCACAAAAATTTAAAATGCTCACACATCCATATGCAGTGTGAGAGTGTTTTCGAGCCGATCTAGTGCCTAGTGTGTGTATATGCATCCACGAGCAACCACTTGCAACCATCAAACATAACATGTCTAAAACACATGTTTACACCCATTAGTTTCTACCTAAAGTTCGAAGATTCGATCGATAGGATACAGTCGAATGATGGAAGCGAGTACAGATAAAACAAAAACTTGGTTCCCATTAGACATTGGTTGAGAGAATAATTCCCCTAAGTATCAACCCCGAAGACCGAAATCAATATCAGATTGACACCCAGAGGATTACCCTCTTTAGACAATGTCAAAACTGGAAATCTTAAACTTATCAGAAATATTCAGATATTTACAGATTACTGGTGCAGATCAGATTATCGAATGATTCTTAGAAAACTAAGCGTGGGAAAATCCCACCATATCCCTCAAAACCCCAGAATGTATGTGTTACAATCGACTTAATGCCTAACATAGATACCCTCAAACCCCAACCTATCACCAACAGATGAGTCGTAACCCCTATGGGGTTTGAGACTATAACCAGATCAGAAACAAGACTAGTATTAAAGTGTAGAGACTCGACTACAAAATCAGAATTCCATAATCGGAAAGAGTTCTAACTCAATAATCATGTAAGGAAACTAAACTCTCTACGGAAATTTTCCTACTTCTATCCTATCCACCAACTATGAGAGCATTCGCCTGCCTTCCCGAAGTAGGTCATGTCATTTATCCTTGCTCCCGCTTCTTCGGGCAGTCCGTAGTGAAGTGTCCCATCTCACCACAGTTGAAGTGAGTGTCCTTCCTCTTTCGGCAATCCTTGTCCAGATGAGTCAAGCTTCCATAAGTAAAGCACTTTTCTCCTCCTTTATCTTCAGACTTTTCTTCCTTCTTTTGTGTTTCCTTTTTTCCTCCTTTGTGAACCAAGTCCATATCCATGAGTTTCTCATCCTTGGGTTGTACTCCTTAGCCAGTCTCCCTCATTCTCATCTTTACTATATGTGTCTAACACGTAGACAAGTCCCTCGAAAGCTGCCTCTATCACCCGGAAAATCCTACAAAGCTCGAAAGAAAATTAGCCGTAGGCGAGACTACTGCGGCTACAGATGGAAGTCGGGCGTTTATTTGCCCTTTGACCAGTGTCGTAGTCTTATCAAGCCTACAGAAACTTGTCGCGATGAGGTTACCTCCCAGAAAGCTGGGAGCCTCGGAGAAAGAAGGAAACAAAGATTCAAACGGAGGATCAAAAGATAGATATATGGCTTTTGGGGATTATGTTTTTTTCAAAAATAGGCTTTACTTTCGAAAATACTTCCTTTTAAAACCTTTTTGAAAATAGTTTTCAAAAACTTTACCCAATCTGGTAACCTTCTGCTCTGATACCAAGTGTAACACCCCACCTCCGTTAAGGACACTCACAAAGGGAATGCCTTAACTTTGAGGGAGCGTTTTAGTAGACAGAACAGAAACTTACAAGACAGATAAAACAGTACTTGAAAATTTTATAACTTTATTACAACAGAAACCGAAGCAAGTTTGGTTACATCTTTTCAAATCACAATATCATAATTCATGTACAAAAATATTAGTCTTATACAAAAGCCTTCAGAATGCATAGTTTTTAAAATCATAATCCCCAACATAAACTGCCATGCCAAAGCCAGACGATACTTCAAACAGAGAAGATCCGAATCAAGCTCCTAGATTTACACCCTACAAACCTGGGTGGAAACAGAAGAAAAAGGGAGAAAACAAGCAAGGTCAGACATAAAGTCTGGCAAGTCCAGTGACTTTCAGCATATGAACATATAATAATAATAATAATGACATGAAAATAAGCTGGATAAGAGATAACAGTAACAGGAGCAGCAGATATACTTAGGTTAAACAGAAGAAACAGAATAATATTACTTTTCACCTCTCTGCACTAATACTAGTATAACAGGATTAGGTGTCACCCTAATGTCTAAACTGAAACAGAAACGGGAACATAATAATTTCCACATAAGAGAATGCTAGTAATGGGCCTTTACCACCCCAATAGAAACAGATAGAAACAGAATGCTAATAATGGGCCTTTACCACCCGAACAGAAACAGACAGAAACAGAATGCTAATAATGGGCCTTTACCACCCGAACAGAAGGTACAGAAACAGAATGCTAATAATTGGCCTTTACCACCCGAAAAGAAGGTACAGAAACAGAATGCTAACAATGGGCCTTTACCACCCAAACAGAAGGTACAGAAACAGATTAATCCCTACAGAAACAGAATGTAGAATTAGGTGTACACTAGTAAATGGGCCTTTACCACCCCAACAGACAGATGGTACCACGCAGACAGGTGTTGCCACCCAACAGAAACAGACGGTACCCCACAGAAACAGACAAAGCTAAGTGTACCCTAAATCCTACCCCACGCGATCGGCTCCCTATTACATAAATACCCTGTGCCAGCCCCACAGAAGGGTGTATCATTCCCTAAAGTGGCAACCTTTGAATGACACAGACCTATTTACAGATGTCATGGCGTCTTACATCCACAGAGGTAGGCCGGGATCCATGCACGCACATGACCCAGTTGGAACGCACCATCAACACCCCTCGCCATTATCAGAATGAACTGCTTATAATTAGTTCAGTAACCGTGCCCGGACCCTACCTACTGTTGGGTCAAAGTTTTGATACTAGAAAGGGTTACTGACCAATATGGGTCCCAAACAACATATGACACAAGTATCTTTCCCTCCTAACCTTGTGTCCCCAGGCTAACAGATTTCAGATTAACTTGTTTACAAGTTTCAGACATACAGAGTTCAGATCAACTAGTTCACAGATTAGAAAATCAAGTTAATAAGTTTTCCGACTAACGGATCAGATATACAGATTTAACAAACTTACAAATTAACCGGTTATAGATTAACAGACTTACAGATTAACCGGTTACAGATTTACAGACTTACAGATTGTCTAACTTTGTATTGGGCCTACAGATTCATGAAACGGGTTTATTAATTTCAATAGTCCAGTTGGTTTAACCCTATCCACCCAACACGTTTTAGACATCATATTTATCTCAAATTTTCATTAATTGAATCTTAACGCCCAGACCACTCACATTAGACTAACAGTCTGCGGCTACTGGTTAGGCCGGTTGGTTCCGGGCAGGTTTCTGCCACAAACTGAGTCTAACCTCGGGGTTCAAGCACGTTATGACTAACTTCTCACATTAGAACCTATTGTTTGCGGCCACTGGATGTGCCGGGCGGTTCCGGCCAGGATTACGCCGCAAACTCATTCTAACCTCGAGTCAGCCATGTTTATCTTTGCGGCCAATTAATTAATAATTTACCATTTATGCCCACGCCTAATATACATGTCAATTTTTCATAACTATAGCCAATTCAGATTATGTCAATAACAGACTAAATATATCAACTCAACAGATATAGCAGATAATAAATTTCGCAGATTAGGCGACTTAACGGATTTAGCAGATTAAGCAATTTAGCAGATTTAGCATATAACAGATTAGGCATTTTCAGTAGACTTAGCAGATGATAGATTTGGCAGATGAACAGATCTAGCAGATTGGGCAATATACCAGAACTAGAAAATTAGGCAATATAACAGATTTAATCATTCCTTAAAGTTTGATTGATATATCTTGCCTAACTATAAATTTGGCCTAAGTTTGCATGCCTAAATAGTTGTCATGATTCACAATATGATCATATACCCCACGTTTACATTGAATTTACATGGCACAGATTAGGGTCATAATTTACCATATTACACATGTCCCAAATTTAGTTAAACTTGCTTAGTACAAAAGATTCACATATAAATTATACCAAATATAGCCATCGATTTCAATGCATGCCATATATTCAGAAATCTCCCACTTAAGTGTTATTCACATTTAATAGTTATTAAATCTTAATATAGATCTTTACACCTAAGTCATATTCTCTTTTTATCTCAAGTCATGAATTGTTATATAAACAATATGCCCAACAATCTAGAACTTTAAATTATAACAGATCTTAATTCAAAATATGCATTATGTCCAATGTCTCAAGTCACATGTTAACATACAATGGTTCCTCTTCTTCCAATTCACAGAATATGCATAGATCTAAATCTAGTTTACAATATATGTCCTTTTAGTCACAGATTAGCCATGTCCAATTATGTCATCGTTCATTATTTGTCCCAAAGTTTAGCGTTTGTGCGTTAATCTCTTATGAGATTTGGCGCAGGATCGTGGTAGCCTGGCTATAGAACAGAAAGAAGATA
Source organism: Allium sativum (assembly GCA_030737875.1). Classification (NCBI taxonomy): domain Eukaryota; kingdom Viridiplantae; phylum Streptophyta; class Magnoliopsida; order Asparagales; family Amaryllidaceae; genus Allium; species Allium sativum. The sequence goes on along the minus strand of CM060916.1, from coordinate 600,632,482 downwards.
GATCCAAACAGAACAGTACATACATAACCTCAAATTATGATTTACAATTATGTCACAATCATAATTAAAGTTTATATCGGAAAATAACTGCACTTGCCTTTCGTGGTTTTAAGAAAGGATAATAAATGGTTGTTGATGCAGAAATGCTGAATTACTCCTCTTTAATTGTTGTTGTAGCTCTAAACTTTGATTTGAGATTTGATTTAGCTTTTAATTCTATTCAGATTGGAAGAAGGTGCATCAGTCCAAGTTCCAGTTCAGATTTCAGCAGAGTAGCGACGCCATTTTTATTTTAATTAGAACAGAGGCAGAGTACATGCAGAATGAAATGGTGTAGAGAGAATGAGGCTAAGGAGCTGTTTATATAGGTTTAGAGTCATGAATCTGGTCAGAAAATCGGGCCAAAAACATCAGAATGCATCAGGTTCAGGAAGTGGGTTCGAGAGGCAGGTCGACCCCCAGGTCGACTACCCAGTCGACCTGGTCAGTGGGGGTCGACTACCCAGTCGACTCCCTAGTCGATTTGGGTCTTGGGCGGGAAATTTCCCGCCCAGCCCGCTTCTGGGTTTAAATTCGAATTTTGAATTCGAATTTTGAGCTGTTTTCGATTCTGATAATTCTTGAAACTTCGGAGGGTCATATCTCCCTCATACGGACTCCGTTTCTCGAAAACTCGGACTCGTTTCCAAGTAGAATTTCGAGACGAACACAATGGCGCAACCCGTTTCCCTTGATTCTTGTTTTAAAAATTAATTATTCTCTGATTTTTAACTTATACGTTCACAAAAAATACGGGGTATTACATTCTCCCCTCCTTAAAGAATTTCGTCCCCGAAATCTTCAAGTTAAGAAGAATGTATCCTACCATCCAACATCCATCTACTCAATCATCAATCACTGGCGTCCATTGTCCATAGAAACTTCTAATGTTGTATGAACATATGCAAAAGTGTGTGTATATGTTCCTTATCTAATGCAAAGATCAGGCGGTCCACTGATTCAGTTGACCTCCATAATGTGAATTATGCCAGTGCCATGAGTCCAACATGTATGCAATTTTCCTATTTGATACATATCATTTCTATATGACTGCACAACCATTCAGTAATATGCAACATCCATGTGCTGAGTCAATCATTTTGCATCCACAAAAATTTAAAATGCTCACACATCCATATGCAGTGTGAGAGTGTTTTCGAGCCGATCTAGTGCCTAGTGTGTGTATATGCATCCACGAGCAACCACTAGCAACCACTTGCATCCACTTGCAACCATCAAACATAACATGTCTCAAACACATGTTTACACCCATTAGTTTCTACCTAAAGTTCGAAGATTCGATCGATCGGATACAGTCGAATGATGGAAGCGAGTACAGATAAAACAAAAACTTGGTTCCCATTAGACATTTGTTGAGAGAATAATTCCCCTAAGTATCAACCCCGAAGACCGAAATCAACATCAGATTGACACCCAGAGGATTACTCTCTTTAGACAATGTCAAAACTGGAAATCTTAACCTTATCATAAATATTCAGATATTTACAGATTACTGGTGCAGATCAGATTATCGAATGATTCTTAGAAAACTAAGCATGGGAAAATCCCACCATATCCCTCAAAAACCCAGAATGTATGTGTTACAATCGACTTAATGCCTAACACAGATACCCTCGAACCCCAACCTATCACCAACAGATGAGTCATAACCCCTATGGGGTTTGAGACTATAACCAAGTCAGAAACAAGACTAGTATTAAAGTGAAGAGACTCGACTACAAAATCAGAATGCCATAATCGGAAAGAGTTCTAACTCAATAATCAGATAAGGAAACTAAACTCTCTACGGAAATTTTCCTACTTCTATCCTATCCACTAACTATGAGAGCATTCGCCTGCCTTCCTAAAGTAGGTCATGTCCTTTGTCCTTGCCCCTGCTTCTTCGGGCAGTCCCTTGTGAAGTGTCCCATCTCACCACAGTTGAAGTGAGTGTCCTTCCTCTTTCGGCAATCCTTGTCCAGATGAGTCAAGCTTCCATTAGTAAAGTACTTTTCTCCTCCTTTATCTTCAGACTTTTCTTCCTTCTTTTGTGTTTCCTTTTTGCCTCCTTTGTGAACCAAGTCCATATCCATGAGTTTCACATCCTTGGGTTGTACTCCTTAGCCAATCTCCCTCATTCTTATCTTTACTATCTGTGTGTAACACGTAGACAAAGTCCCTCGAAAGCTGCCTCTATCGCCCGGAAAATCCTATAAAGCTCGAAAAAAAAATTAGCCGTAGGCGAGACTACTGCGGCTACAGATGGAAGTCGGGCGTTTATTTGCCCTTTGACCAGTGTCGTGGTCTTATCAAACTAACAGAACCATGCCGCGATGAGGTTACCTCCCAGAAAGCCGGGAGCCCCGGAGAAAGAAGGAAACAAAGATTCAAACGGAGGATCAAAAGATAGATATATGACTTTTGGGGATTATGTTTTTTTCAAAAATAGGCTTTACTTTCGAAAATACTTCCTTTTAAAACCTTTTTGAAAATAGTTTTCAAAAACTTTACCCAATCTGGTAACCTTCAGCTCTGATACCAAGTGTAACACCCCACATCCGTTAAGGACACTCACAAAGGGAATGCCTTAACTTTGATGGAGCGTTTTAGTAGACAGAATAGAAACTAACAAGACAGATAAAACAGTACTTGAAAATTTTATGACTTTATTACAACAGAAACCGAAGCAAGTTTGGTTACATCTTTTCAAATCACAATATCATAATTCATGTACAAAAATATCAGTCTTGTACAAAAGCCTTCAGAATGCATAGTTTTTAAAATCATAATCCCTAACATAAACTGCCATGCCAAAGCCAGACGATACTTCAAACAGAGAAGATCCGAATCAAGCTCCTAGATTTCCACCCTACAGACCTGGGGGGAAACGGAAGAAAAAGGGCGAAAACAAGCAAGGTCAGACATAAAGTCTGGCAAGTCCAGTGACTTTCAGCATATGAACATATAATAATAATAGTGACATGAAAATAAGTTGGATAAGAGATAACAGTAACAGGAGCAGCAGATATACTTAGGTTAAACAAAAGAAACAGAATAATATTACTTTTCACCTCTCTGCACTAATACTAGTATAACAGGATTAGGTGTCACCCTAATGTCTAAACTGAAATAGAAACGGGAACAGAATAATTTCCACAGAAGAGAATGCTAGTAATGGGCCTTTACCACCCCAATAGAAACAGACAGAAACAGAATGCTAATAATGGGCCTTTACCACCCGAACAGAAACAGACAGAAACAAAATGCTAATAATGGGCCTTTACCACCCGAAAAGAAGGTACAGAAACAGAATGCTAATAATGGCCTTTACCACCCGAACAGATGAAACAGAAACAGAATGCTAATAATGGGCCTTTATCACCCGAACAGAAGGTACAGAAACAGAAATAGATTAATCCCTACGGAAACAGAATGTAGAATTAGGTATGCACTAGTAAATGGGCCTTTACCACCCCAACAGACAGATGGTACCACGCAGACAGGTGTTGCCACCCAACAGAAACAGACGGTACCCCACAGAAACAGACAAAGCTAAGTGTACCCTAAATCCTACCCCACGCAATCGGCTCCCTATTACATAAATACCATGTGCCAGCCCCATAGAAGGGTGTATCATTCCCTAAAGTGGCAACCTTTGAATGACACAGACCTATTTACAGATGTCACGGCGTCTTACATCCACAGAGGCAGGCCGGGATCCATGCACACACATGACCCGGTTGGAACGCACCATCAACACCCCTCACCATTATCAGAATGAACCGCTTATAATTAGTTCAGTAAGCGTGCCCGGACACTACCTACTGTTGGGTCAAAGTTTTGATACCAGAAAGGGTTACTGACCAATATGGGTCCCAAACAACAGATGACACAAGTATCTTTCCCTCCTAACCTTGTGTCCCCAGACTAACAGATTTCAGATTAGCTTGTTTACAAGTTTCAGACATACAGAGTTCAGATCAACTAGTTCACAGATTAGAAAATAAGTTAGTAAGTTTTCAGACTAATGGATCAGATATACAGATTTAACAGACTTACAGATTAACCGGTTACAGATTAACAGACTTACAAATTAACCGGTTACAGATTTACAGACTTACAGATTGTCTAACTTTGTATTGGGCCTACAGATTCATGAAACGGGTTTATTAATCTCATTAGTCCATTTGATTTAACCCTATCCACCCAACACGTTTTAGACATCATATTTATCTCAGATTTTCATTAATTAAATATTAACGCCCAGACCTCTCACATTAGACTGACAGTCTGCGGCTACTGGTTAGGCCGGTTGGTTCCGGGCAGGTTTCTGCCACAAACTGAGTCTAACCTCGGGGTTCAAGCACGTTATGACTAACTTCTCACATCAGAACCTATTGTTAGTGGCCACTGGATGTGCCGAGCGGTTCCGAGCAGGATTACGCCGCAAACTCATTCTAACCTCGAGTCAGCCATGTTTATCTTTGCGGCCAATTAATTAATAATTTACCATTTATGCCCACGCCTAATATACATGTCAATTTTTCATAACTATAGCCAATTTAGATTATGTCAATAACAAACTAAATATATCAACTCAACAGATATAGCGGATAACAGATTTCGCAGATTAGGCGACTTAACGGATTTAGCAGATTAAGCAATTTAGCAGATTTAGCATATAACAGATTAGGCAGTTTCAGCAGACTTAGCAGATGACAGATTGGGCAGATGAACAGATCTAGCAGATTGGGCAATATAGCAGAACTAGCAAATTAGGCAATATAACAGATTTAATCATTCCTTAAAGTTTCATTGATATATCTTTCCTAACTATAAATTTGGCCTAAGTTTGCATGCCTAAATAGTTGTCATGATTCACAATATGATCATATACCCCACGTTTACATTGAATTTACATGGCACAGATTAGGGTCATAATTTACCATATTACGCATGTCCCAAATTTAGTTAAACTTGCCTAGTACAAAAGATTCACATATAAATTATACCAAATATAGCCATCGATTTCAATGCATGTCATATATTCAGAAATCTCCCACTTAAGTGTTATTCACATTTAATAGTTATTAAATCTTAATATAGATCTTCACACCTACGTCATATTCTCTTTTTATCTCAAGTCATGAATTGTTATATAAACAATATGCCCAACAATCTAGAACTTTAAATTATAACAGATCTTAATTCAAAATATGCATTATGTCCAATGTCTCAAGTCACATGTTAACATACAATGGTTCCTCTTCTTCCAACTCACAGAATATGCATAGATCTAAATCTAGTTTACAACATATGTCCTTTTAGTCACAGATTATCCATGTCCAATTATGTCATCGTTCAATATTTGTTCCAAAGTTTAGCGTTTGTGCGTTAATCTCTTATGAGATTTGGCGCAGGCTTATGGTAGCCTGGCTATAGAATAGAAAGAAGATAGATCCAAACAGAACAGAACATACATAACCTCAAATTCAGATTTACAATCATGTCACAATCATAATTAAAGTTTATATCGGAAAATAACTTCACTTGCCTTTTGTGGTTTTAAGAAAGGATAATAAACTGTTGTTGATGCAGAAATGCTGAATTACTCCTCTTTAATTGTTGTTAGCTCTAAACTTTGATTTGAGATTTGATTTAGCTATTAATTCTATTCAGATTGGAAGAAGGTGCATCAGTCCAAGTTCCAGTTCAGATTTCAACAGAGTAGCGACGCCATTTTTATTTTAATTAGAACAGAGGCAAAGTATAGGCAGAATGAAATGGTGTAGAGAGAATGAGGCTAGGGGGCTGTTTATATAGGTTTAGAGTCATGAATCTGGTCAGAAAATCAGGCCAATAACATCAGAATGCATCAGGTTCAGGAAGTCAGTTCGAGAGGCAGGTCGACCCCCAGGTCGACTACCCAGTCGACCTGGTTAGGGGGGTCGACTACCCAGTCGACTCCCCAGTCGACCTGGGTCCTGGGCGGGAAATCTTCCGCCCAGGCCGCTTTTGGATTTAAATTCGAATTTTGAATTCGAATTTCGAGCTGTTTTCGATTCTGAAAATTCCTGAAACTTCGGAGGTTCATATCTCCCTCATACGGACTCCGTTTCTCGAAAACTCGAACTCGTTTCCAAGCAGAATTTCGAGACGAACGCAATGGCGCAACCCGTTTCCCTTGATTCTTATTTTAAAAATTAATTATTCTCTGATTTGTTACTTATACGTTCACAGAAAATACGGGGTGTTACAACAATGGATGCCTGTGATTGAATGGTTTAGTAGATGGGTGATTGGATGGTAGGATACATTCTTCCTAACTTGAAGATTTCGGGGACGAAATCCTTTTAAGAGGGGGAGAATGTAACGCCCCGTAATTCTGTAACATTAAGTTTCGCAAATTAAAAGTATAATTAAATTTTAAAATAAGAATCAAGGGAAACGGGTTGCGCCATTGTGTTCGTCTCGAAATTCTTCTTGAGGTAGAGTCCGAGTTTGCGTAAATCGGACTCCGTATGAAGAAGTTATGGCCTTCCGAAGTTTCAGAATTCATTTTAAAATTCAAACAGCCCGAAAATCAGTTCAAATTTCAAAACAGGGTCAAAACTGGGCTGGTCGGAAAAATTCCCGCCCAGGACCCAGGTCGACCAGGGGGTCAACCTGGGGGTCGACCTATGGGTCGACCTACCCGATCGACCTGGTCAGGTCTGGATGACTTTTTCTGGGCCTGCTGAGTCACTTGGGGTCTTCTGGATAGTTCTGAACTGATCTGATGGTTGGAGTTAATTCTAGGGTTTATCTAATGGCTCTAATCTGATTGAAATCCTATAAAAACACCCCTAGACCTATTGTTTCTCTACACAACTTCATTCTACCTGTACTCTGCCTCCATTCTTATTAAAAATAAAAATGGCGTCTCTACCCTGCTGAAATCAAAACTAGTACTAATGCATCTTCTTCCAACCTGAATAGAATTAAAAGATAAATCAAATCTCAAATCAAAGTTTAGAGCTTCAACAACAATTAAAGAAGAGTAATTCAGCAGTTCTGCATCAACAACAGTTTATTATCCTTTCTTAAACCACGAAAGGCAAGTACAGTTATTTTCTGATATAAACTTTAATTATAATTGTGACATGATTGTAAATCTAAATTTGAGGTTGTGTATGCTCTGTTCTGATCTATTTTATTTTGTATGTCTTTCTTCTTTTTGTTCTATAGTCAGGCTACCACGAGCCTGCGCCAAATCTCATAAGAGATTAACGCACAAACGCTAAACTTTGGGACAAATAATGAATGATGACATAATTTGGACATGGCTAATCTGTGACTGATTTAAGAAAGAGACATATGTTGTAAACTAGATTTAGATCTATGCATATTCTGTGAGTTGGAAGAAGAGGAACCATTGTATGTTAACATGTGACTTGAGACATTGGACATAACGCATATTTAAAAATTAAGATCTAATTTTGAGAGGGTATAATTTAAAGATCTAGATTGTTGGGTATATTTTTATATAACGATTCATGACTTGAGATAAAAAGAGAATATGACTTAGGTGTAAAGATCTATATTAAGATTTGATAACTGTTAAACATGAATAACACCTAAGTGGGGGATTTTTGAATATATGACATGCATTGTAATCAATGGCTATATTTGGCATAATTTATATGTGAATCAGGATTGGGGTTTTTGGAGAATATTCTGAACTATGCAAGTTTAACCAAAATTTAGGACATTTGTTATATGGTGAATTATGACCATAACTTAGGCATGTAAGTTTAGGCTCCCTTCATGATTAGGCAAGATATGTGAATAAGACTTTGAGAAATGTTTAAATCTTCTGTTAATATGTTAAATTTGCCTAATCTGCTAAATCTGTTACCTGTTTAATCTGTTGAATTGCCTAAACTGTTAAATATGTTGAATCGCCTAATCTACTAATTATGCCTAATCTGCTAAATCTGTTGAGCTGCCTAATCTGCTAAATTTGTTGAATCGTCTAAGCTGCTAAATCTGTTGAAAAGCTGAATGATTGTAATTTGTGTATGAAAATCCGTAGGCTCGATCTAAGATTAGGTAAAACATGTTAATTTGTTTAATCTGCTGCGACTTGAAATGAAGTCAAATCTGTTAAATTGACAGAATTAGTCTGATAGTTGTATAATCTATAATGGAATAATCGGGTTATAATAAAAATGCTGAGACACGAGGTTAGACTTATGTTTGCGGTAGAAGCCTGCCCGGACCCAACCGTCTTAACCAGCAACCGCAAACTGCTAGTCTAATGTGAGAGGTCGTAGGCACAACTAAAATATGCTTAGACACGAGGTTAGGTCGGCTTGTGGCAGAAGTCTGCCCGGAACCGCCCGGCATACCCAGCGGCCACAAGCTACCCACCTAATGTGAGAGGTCTGTGCATTAATATTTAATTAATGCAAATCTAAGATAAATATGATGTCTAAAACGTGTTGGGTGGATAGGGCTAAACAACCTAGACTGATGAATTTAATAAACCTGTTTCGTGAATCTGTAGGCCCAATACAAAGTTAGACAATATGTAAATCTGTTAAAACTGTACATCTAACCCGTTAGTCTGAAAACCTGTTAACTTGATTTTCTAATTTGTGAACTAGTTGACTTGAACTTTGTATGTCTGAAATCTTGTAAACAAGTTAATCTAAAATCTGTTAGTCCGGGGACACAAGGTTAGGAGGGAAAATACTTGTGTCATCTGTTGTTTGGGACCCATATTAGTCAATAACCCTTTCTGGTATCTAAACTATGACCCAACAGCAGGTAGGGTCCGGGCACGCTTACTGAACTAATTATAAGCGGTTCATTCTAATAATGGCGAGGGGTGTTGATGGTGCATTCCAACCGGGTCATGTGCGTGCATGGATCCCGGTCTGCCTCTAAGGATGTAAGACGTCGTGACATCTGTAAATAGGTCTGTGTCATTCAAAGGTTGCCACTTTAGGGATTGATACACCCTTTTGTGGGGCTGGCATTGGGTATTTATGTATTAGGGAGCCGATCGCGTGGGGTAGGATTTAGGGTACACTTAGTTCTGTCTATTCTGTGGGGTACCATCTGTTTCTGTTGGGTGGTAACACATGTCTGTTTCTGCGTGGTACCGTCTGTTGGGGTGGTAAAGGCCCATTTACTAGTGTACACCTAATTCTAACATTCTGTTTCTGTAAGGATTATTCTGTTTCTGTTCCTGTACCTTCTGTTCGGGTGGTAAAGGCCCATTATTCTGTTTCTGTTTAGACATTAGGGTAACACCTAATCCTATTATACTAGTATTAGTGCAGAGAAGTAAAATATAAGTAAGAACCATAACTTGGGCTATATCATTATGTTTCTTCTGTTTAGCTTAAGTATACCAGTTACTCCTGTTGATGTTGTCTCTTATCCAGCTTTATTTTCATGTGATGATATTATTATTTGTTCATATGCTGAAAGTCACTGGACTTGCCAGACTTTATGTCTGACCTTGCTTGTTTTCGCCCCTTTTCTTTCGTTCCCCCCTCCCCCAGGTTTGTAGGGTGGAAATCTAGGAGCTTGATTCAGATCTTCTCTGCTTGATGTATCGCTTGGCTTTGGCTCTATCACTCCATGGCAGTTTATGTTGGGGATTATGATATAAAAAAAATATGCATTCTGAAGGCTTTGTACAAGACCGATATTTTGTACTTGAATTCTGATATTGTGATTTGAAAAGATGTAACCAAACTTATTTCAGTTTTTGTTGTAATAAAGTTATTAATTTTTCATGTACTGTTTTATCTGTCTTGTAAATTTCCGTTCTGTCTACTAAAACGCTCCATCAAAGTTAAAGCATTCCCTTTGTGAGTGACCTTAACGGAGGTGGGGTGTTACACACAGTTGGTTGAGATAGTAGGCAAGCTTATAGGAGGGGAGTCCTCAAGACATCTTGATAGATATGCTATAGATGAAAGAGGTTGGCTACGTAGGGATGGAAGACTTTGCGTACCATAAGACGAAAGTTTGAAGAAGGCAATTCTTGAAGACTCACATCGCTCCAAGATGACCATACATCCCAGTGGTGATAAGATGTATAGGGATATGAAGCGAGTTTTCTTTTGGGCCGGAATGAAGAAGGACGTGGCCGAGTTCATTGCTAGATGCTTGTGTGCCAGCTAGTCAAGGAGGAGCAAAAGAAGCCCAGAGGTTTGCTCCATCCCTTAGAGATTCCGCTTTGGAAATGTGAAAGCGTTTCCATAGATTTTGTAGATGGGTTACCAAGATCGAGGAAGGGTAATACGGGGATTTGGTAATTGTAGACCGACTTACTAAAAGTGCCCATTTTATTCCTGTCAAAAGTAGAAGGACCGCCGCATGGTTTTTATTAAGGTGTCACCATTGAGAAACGTATTCCGCTTTAGATCGGTAGGGAAGTTGGCACCAAGGTTCGTAGGACCCTTTCCAATTACAGAGAGGATTGGACAGATGGCATACAGAGTAAAGTTACCAGGGAAGCTCAACGGAATTCATGACGTGTTTCACATTTCACTTTTGCGTAAGTGTTTACACGATATGGCGGAAGTGATAGAGCCGAGCACGCTCGAAGAAGTGGAAGTAGAGTGCAATGCCACGATCAGACGAGGTCCTACACGCATTCTCGGATCGGAGGTCAAAAAGCTTCGCAACAAAGAGGTCAAGTTAGTCAAAGTGCAATGGTGAGATGATCAAAGAGACGCGACTTGGGAGACGGAAGATAAGATGCGTACGTTGTACCCTTTCCTTTTTGAGGGTATGTTTTAATTTCTCCTTTTTCTACCGCTTTGTTGATACTTGTCCTATCTTTTAGTATTATCTTTGCGATGACATCTTTGATCTTTAGTTAGGCAGAACCCTATGGTTGAAACATGTGTTTGAGACATGTTATGTCTAATGGATGCAAATGGATGCAATGGGTGCTCGTGGATACATATACACACACCTTAGGCACTAGATCGGCTCAATCACCTTCGTGTTTCATATAATTGTGTGTGCATATTTAAATTAATGGATGTATAATGGTTGTGTTATCATATGGATGCTGCATTTTGATGAATGGTTGTGCACACATGTAGAAATAATATGTATCGATAGGATTCTTTCGCATACATAATAGACGCATGGCACTATCATGATTTGCATTAAGGATGTCAACTAAATCAGTAGACCGCCTGATTTTGCATTAGATAAGGAACATATGCACACACACTTCTTGCATATGTTCATACAACATTAGAAATTTTGTAAGGACAATGGATGCCTATGTTTGATGGTTGAGTAGATGGGTGATTGGATGTTAGGATATGCATTCTCCTTAACTTGGAGATTTCGGGGGCGAAATCCTTTAAGGAGGGGAGGATGTAACACCCGGTAATTTTAATATTAATGTTAACAAATTAAAGAAAACTTAATTTGAAATGTAAGAATCAAGGGAAACGGGTTACGCCATTGTGTTCGTCTCGGAATTCTGGTTGAGATAGAGTCCGAGTTTGCGTAAATTGGACTTCGTATGAAGAAGTTATGGCTGCCGGAAGTTTCCCGGAAATTCAAATAAATTCAAACAGCTCGAAATAAATTCAAAATTCAAATCAGAAGTCAGAAGCGGGCTGGGCAGAAAAATTCCCGCCCAGGACCCAGGTCGTCCCCAGTGTCGACCTTGCCCCTACAGGTCGACCTAGGGGTCAACCTAGGGGTCGACCTGACCCCCCCCCTCCCGGAGCAGATTTGAGAGATGACGATTTTGTGACTGGTTGCTGAGTCACTAGGGTTTCTGGATAGTTCTGATCTGGTCTGAATGGTTGTGGTTAATTCTAGGTTGATCGAATGGCCTAAATTAATCCTAAATTCTATATAAACACATGTAGACTCAAACCCTAAAACCTAATAAAAATTAGAACCATGGCCGTCATGCTATCACCTTGCAACCTAGAGTAGCCGCCACCAATTAGAGAGAAAGTAAAGCTAATCAATTCAATTCAACTCAAGTCTATAACAACAACAACGAATTTGTCTACTACAAAGGCGAGCTAAATCAATTTCAGAACTCAGATTCCAGAACTCAAGACCTTCTTTGAGTTGTGAGTTCAATTTCTTTAATAAGATAATTAATAAGTTAATTGGGTTGAGTTATAAATTGGATTATATGGCTATGTTTGTGAAACATTGGCAAATTGTGATATTTTGTGAATATATGCTAGTTGTTCATAATGATAGTTTCGTTGTGGATCCCTTTTCGTATGCCAAAACATCTATGTTCAAATTGATTCACGTTTGACATCATTTTATATGCAAGTTTGGGTGTAGATTATATGCTAGTTTCTATATGAATTGTACCCAAGTTTACATGTGAATCAAATAAAGCGACTATATGCAAATTTAGGTAGAAATTGGATTCACATATATGCAAGTTTACACCTTTAGAATTGGATCTATGACATACATAGTTTTATGCAAGTTTGTGACTATAGCCTATGCAAGTTTTAGGTGAAAAACTATATTATATATATGTAAGTTCACACCTTTAGGCCTATGTTTAGATCTATGACATGTATAGTTTTATGCAAGTTTGCGACTATGGCCTATGCAAGTTTGGGTGAAAACTAGATTCATACATGCAAGTTCACACCTTTTAGGTTTATGTTTATATTCATGACTATACAAAGTTTATGCAAGTTATGTTGTAATTCTTATTTGCAAGTTAGATCTATTTTGGGTGTTATGCAAATTTGTGATGTTTCTTCTTTTTATGTGTTAGACTAATTGCTAGTCTAATATATGTATATGTCATGGTAAGCGAACGAACAACGTGGGGATGATGGGGGTAATATCGAATATACACATATTGAGAATTGGCATAAATGGCCTGAAAAAGGCATATAACTAATTTAAGACATTAATTGGAAAAATTGGCATTTATGGACATAATATTAAGAGACAATTATGGACATAAGTATATTTGGAATTTATTGACAAATTTGAATAGGGATATTAATCCAATTTGGGGTTAAATGAAGAGGTGTAATAATAAACCGCCTAAGACACGAGGTTAGACTCTTTTGTGGTGTAAGACTGCCCGGACACGCCTGGCAAATCCAGCAACCACAAATGCCAGTCTAATGTGAGAGGTCAAAGGCATGAATTAAATCCGTAATAGTTGTAAAGACACGAGGTTAGGCTCGTTTGTGGTGTAAGACTGTCCGGACCCGCCCGGCAAATCCTGCTGCCACAAATGCCAGTCTAATGTGGGAGGTCTTTACAAGGTTACGATGTTAATGAATTAAGAAACACTTAACCAGATAAACATGTGGGGGGACATGAGGGGGTTAAGTGGATGCCTTGGGTGGCATGGGAAATTAAGTGGGTGCCTTGGGTGGCATGGGAAATTAAGTGGGTGCCTTGGGTGGCATGGGAAATTCAGTGGGTGCCTTGGGTGGCATGTGAAATACGATTAGGTGCCTTAATAATTAATTAATGCTGATTAAAGACAAATATGAATGACTAACAGAAGCTTGTTTGAGTGAGCGATTCTCTGAGTAACGATCTGATGTTGATCTCGGTCTTTGGGGTTGGTACTTAGGGAGTTATTCTCTTAACCAAGGTATCTGTGAACTATGAAGTACCTAATCGTAGACTAACCAACAATTTGATAAGTGGGAAGGGTTAAGATCAGCTTAACCAATAATATATATATATATATATATATATATATATATATTAATCTGATAATAGGATAGGGTTAAGACAAACTTAACCAATAATAATATATTGATTGGATAAGTGGATAGGGTTAAGACCAACTTAACCAATATGATATAAGTGGATGGGGTTAAGACCAGCTTAACCAATAATGTATTGATCTGATAAGCGGGTGGGGTTAAGACAAGCTTAACCAATAACACATGTTGATTTGTTAAGTAGATAACATGGGGGACATGTGGGATATAATTATAAACACTTAACCAAGTTGAAACATGTAAGAAGACATGAATAAGAGGGGTTAAGTGGGAAATTCTAGTGGGGACCAAGCATAGGGGGAAAGCTTGTGTGGGGACCCTTATCAAACCAGTAACCCATTTAGTATCTTTGTGAGCTCGACCCAAGTCGAGGACGGGACACGCTTACTGGGTTTGATTGTAAGAGGTCAAAACGGGTTAGCGGTGGCAACACAAGTCCAACGGGGTCATGTGCGTGCGTGGGCCCGGGCTGGTAGGTAAGACATCGTTGCATCGTGTAGATATAAGTCGTGCATCTCTGGTGGTATCGGGTTGCCACTTTGGGGAGTGATACACCCCACTGTGGGGCCATCAAGGGTATCTACGAGTTAGGGAGCCGATCGAATGGGGAAGGTAATGGGTACGACTAGCGGAGATAGGAGCAGACGACACCTATGAAGACAACTAGGAGTATAACTACCATATTATGAATAAACATTGTAATTAGAATGGGGAGCGTAGGGGGTACAACTAGCGGAGATAGGGGAAGATGGCACATATGAAGACAGCTAGGAGTACACGAAACTACCATTGATATTATTCTGTTCAGTGGGCGGGATCAACTTTTAGGGTGACTAGTAATGGTGCGGTGTAGTTAGGTTTGGTGCAGTATAGTAATTATCCTATAGTTATTTGGTGCGCCTTTAGCGTTATCTTTGTTCATCTTATTTCCTTTGTTTTCTCTGTCATACCCATTTGTTCACAGTCATTTCCTTATTTTCCAGCTTATGCCTTATCCTAGTTACTTAATGATTATATTGTTAAAGTTATTACACTCGCCAGACTTTATGTCTGACCCCCTTGTTTCCACCTCTTTTCTTCCCTCCCCCCCCCCAAGGTGCTCAGGGTGGGACTAGTACTAGAGGAGCTTGATCTGGACAACTTTATCCCTTGCTTTTAGAAGTTGCTTGGATCGCTGAAGTAAAAGTTCAGCCTATCTTATTTATGGCTATTTTATGTTGGGGTTATGTCTTTCATTTTATGTACTCTGATTTATTCAAGATGGATATTAAGTACTTGACTCTATTCTTTGGTTTTTGATGATGTAATCAAACTTATCTGTTACCGCTGCAATGAATGAAGTTTTAAATTTTTAAGTACTGTTTTATATCTGTCTTGTTGTTAAGTTTCTGTTCTATACACACTTAAAACGCTCCATAGAACTTAATGCATTCCCTTTGTGAGTGACATTAATGGACGTGGGGTGTTACACATTCTGTTTCTGTTAAGTAATTGGAAAACACCTAATCCAGTATACTAGTATTGGTGCAGAGAAAGTAGTTGAGATGCATAGTTAATTATGTTCATTATGTTTATCCTGTTTATACCTGTTATATGTTACTGTTATCTCTCATCCAGTTTATTTGCTTATCGTGATACTTTTGCTTCATTATATGCTAAAAGTCACTGGATTCGCCTTACTTTATGTCTGAACCATTTTGTTTCCTTTTCTCTCTTTCCTTTCCCCTCCTCAAGTTCTCAGGGTGGGAACGCTCAAGCGTGATTAGGACTTTCTTTCTCTTTTGTTTCTAATTGGATCTGGATCTGCTTTGATGTACTGCTTCGACTGCTTATCTACTTTGTCATGGCTACTTATGGGGATTATGATTTTTCATTTCTGTACTTTGATGGCTTTTAGCACAAGACAAATGTTTTTTTGATGTATTATGTTCCAGTATCTTAGCCTGATGTTGTAACTGGATTTGAGGCTACGATGTTTTCTATTAAAAAACAAAATTTTAAATTTCTGTTGCTATTTTATATTCTGTCTTGTGAGATTTTGTTTCTGTTTAACTATAACACTTCACGGAACTAAATGCATTCTGATAAAGAGTGACATTAATGGACATGGGGTATCACATTTGGTATCAGAGCTAAAGGTTACAAGATCAGATAAAAGTTTTGAAAAATTGTTTTCAAAAGCAAAGTATTTTCAAGGAAAAGTCTATTTTTGTAAAAAAAAAATCCCCAAGGCCATATGAAATATCTTTCCGATTTTCTATTTGAATCCTTTTCCTTTTCTTTTCAGCATGTCTGGGGAACCAAATCTTCCCAAGGGCGTTCAGATACCAGCTTGGTTCTGTAGATATCTTGAAACTACGGCTCCTGCCGGAGGCCAAGGAGATGCCCGTCCACCAACAGCAGCCGCTGTTACTCCACCTCCGCAAGTAGATAATTTCTCTAAGATATGCAAGGACTTCAGTGCTATGGGAGGATAAAAATTACGTGGAACTAAAAGCTTCGTGGAAGCATGGAATTGGCTGCGAGAGACAGAGAACTTGTTTGGACTGTTTGAGGTCGATGACCGTAGAAAAATATAGCTGGCCGCATAGCAGCTTAAGGATTAGGCTTCATTTTGGTGGAAAGTAACACAAGCAGGGCGTCCAGTAGATACTTGGGCTGATTTCCGATAAAGGTTCGAGACAAAGTTTCTTTCTCAGGCAGAAGAGAGTATGCAGATGGAGAGATTCTTGGAAGTTAAGCAAGGAAGTATGTCTGTTAAAGAGTATGTCAATAAGTTTAATCAACTGGTAAGGTTTGGTCTGGAACTGGTGAATACTCCGCACAAGAAAGCTTTAAGATTTGCGAGAGGGTTGAATCAACCTCTCCAAGCATTGGCATTGTCTCATATACCTATGGGGGAAACTTTTGAAAAACTTGTTGACATGGCATTGACACATGAAGAGGGTAAGGATGAGAAGAAAGAGGTCAAGACTGATGAGATGCAAAATAAGAAAGTATGGCCTAAGAAAGAACAACCAAAGAAAGGTGGAAAGAACGAAAAAGATCAGAACAAGAAGAAACGTCATGGTTGTGGTAGCTTGGGTCATCTGGTCAAGGATTGCAGAAAAGGAAGAATGCTTGTTTCAACTGCGAAGAAGTTGGACACTACCGTAAGGAATGCCCAAAGAAGCAAGGGCATGGGTAAAGGGAAAGACCTTTTGGAGGGCAGGTGCATGCTCTCAAGGATAGTGGAACGAATAGAGTTAGGAACGTTACTGTTGAAGGTTTGATTTTCCTTTTCGATCATCCAGTTAGGACTCTTTTTTATTCTGGCGCTTCTCATTCTTTTATATATGATTCTGTGGTCGAGTCTCTGCACCTTTGTACTAGTATTGTTTCTAATCCTGTTATTGTCTCAAACCCCATTGGGGGCATGTCTCATCTGTCTATGATATGTCGGAGTTTGAGGATATCTGTGTTGGGTGTCGAGTTCGAGTGTGACGCATATGTGCTTCGTTTTATGGGCTACGGTCTGATTCTAGGGATGGATTGGCTAGCCATGTATGGTGCCATCCTAGACTATGAGAGAAGGGTTGTTAGACTTCTGACTTGTCATGGGAGGACTCTCAAGATTTCCTGTGACCCAAGGGGGTCTTTCATGCTTAGCTTCGTAGAATCACTTGATGCTTCTGTAGATGATTTGCGATTTATACCTATAGTTTATGAGTATCCAAATGTTTTTGATGAGGTTAGGAGCTTACCTCCGAGGTGGGGATTGATTTCCGGATATACTTGGGGGATAATGGAAGCCATTCGCATTGCATGTGCACCACATAGCTCCTAGGGAGAGGAGGGAGCTTAGCAAGCAAGTAGGGGAGCTACTTGAGAAGGGGTTTATTAGGCGAAGTATTTCGGAATGGGTTTTCCAGTCATATTCGCAACCAAGGAAGATGTCTCACTTCGTCTATGTGTAGATTACATGGAGTTGAATAAACTCACTACGAAGAATAGGCACCCACTCCCGAGGATAGATGATCTATTTGACCAGCTTGTTGGCACATTTATTTTCTCACAGTTGGTTTTGTCCATAGGATTTCATCAGTTGAAGGTGGCCGAGGACATTATAGACAAGACCTCTTTCAGAACTCTAGATGGCTTCTTCGAGTGGCTAGTCATTCCCTTTGGGTTGACGAATGCACCCGCGTATTTTGTGGTTCTGATGAGCAGAGTATTTAGGGAGTTTCTGAATAAGTTCATGGTGGTTATTGTGGATGACATTATGATTTTCTTGAAGATCGAGGAAGAGCATGCCCTTTATTTAGGAGAGGTCTTAAGGACTCTCAAAACACACCAGATTAAGGCGAAATTCTCCAAGTGTCACTTTTGGAGAAAGGAGGTAAGATTTCTAGGGGATGTGGTCTCCATTGATGGGATAGCGGTGGATCCCGCGAAAGTAGTTGCAGTTCAAGATTAGAAGGTTCCAAGGAATGCAATGGAGGTGAGAAGTTTTCTTGGTTCAGCGGGTTACTATACGAAGTTTATCAAGGACTTCGTAAAGATATCAGCCCCACTCACCAGACCGACGAAGAAGAATCTGACCTTTGCCTGGAGTATGGATTGTGAGGATGCTTTTCAATGATTAAAGAGGGCTCTGACAATAGCCCCAATTTTGACATTAACTGATGGGAGCAAGTTGTTCACAGTGTACATTGAAGCATCTGGTACAGGGCTTGGTGCCGTCTTGATGCATGAGGGGAGGGTAGTGTGCTATGGTAGTAGACAGTTGAAGGTTCATGAGAGGAACCACCCTACCCATGATTTGGAGTTGGCTGCTATAGTGTTCACACTTAAGACTTAGCGGCATTATCTCTTGGGAGAAAGGTTCAAGTTATTCACGGACCATAAGTCGCTCAAGTATTTATTCTCATAGAAGGATCTCAATTTGAGACAACAAAGATGGATGGAGTTCCTGGCGTCCTATGACTTTAAGATTGCTTATAACCCTGGCAGGGGTAATGTAGCAGCGGACGCGTTGAGTAGGGAGAGGATGACCTTGCGTCCTCTATTCATAGAAAGGCAGAGTTTGGAGTACATATCGACCTTCGATTTTAGGCCATCTACGAATCTTACACCTGGTTTGTTGGCATCTCTAGAGGTGTGACCTACTCTTATGAATCAGATATGAACTTCGTAGCGAGAGGACCCACAGATAGCAGACGGATAGGCTCAATAGAGGGGAGATTTCTATTCACTTTAGTAGATATTCCGTGGATGATAAAGGGTGGCTACGACGAGATGATAGGCTTTGTGTTACCCGAGTTGGAGATTTGTTGAGGATAGTCCTTGAGGAAGCCCATCACTCTAGGATAATTATCCATCCGGGTGGCGATAAAATGTATTGAGACATGAGGAGGGTTTTCTTTTGGGCTGGAATGAAGAAAGATGTAGCGAAATTCATAGCTCGATGTTTAGTATGCCAGCAAGTAAAAGTAGAACTAGAAGAAGCCTGGAGGTTTACTTCATTCTTTGGATGTCCCACAATGGAAGTGGGAGAGCGTCTCTATGGATTTCATCAATGGTTTTCCTAGATCAAGGAGAGGGAACACTAGTATCTGGGTTATAGTGGATAGGCTTACTAGGAGCGCTCATTTCATTCCTATTAAGAGAAAGAGAACGACAACATGGTTGGCGTCAGTTTATCTTCGTAAGATTGTCCGTCTACATGGAGTACCTTCTACATAGTGAGTGATCATGATCCCATCTTCACTAGTGAGTTCTGGAAGGGATTGCAAGAGGCACTAGGAACACAGTTATGCTTCAGCACCTCATATCTTCCTCAGATCGTTGGACTAACGGAGAGGGTGGATAGAGTTATAGAGGATCTTTTGAGGCTGTGAATCCTAGATTTAGAGGGACTTGTGAGGAGCACCTCTCATTGGTAGAGTTCGCCTACAAAAATAGATATCAAACTAGTATTGGCATGGCACCCTTCGAGGCACTATATGGACGATCTTGCAAATCACCGACTTATTGGTGGGAGTCTACGGATAGGCTTCTACTTCGACCTGAGATGGAAAGAGAGACTTCAGAAAAGACTGATCTTATCCGCAAACGTATGAAGAAAGATCAGGACAAGCAGAAGTCCTACGTCGATAAGAGAAGGACTGACATTGAGTTCGATGTAGGAGACATGGTTTCCATCAGAGTATCACCCCTGAGGAATGTGGTTCGCTTTGGGTCTGTAGGGAAATTGGCGCCAAGGTTTGTACGGCCATTTCCTATAGTAGAGAAGATACGTCAGATGTCCTATAGGGTGAGATTACCAGAGATGTTGGTGAGTGTTCATGATGTTTTCCACATTTCCCATTTGCAGAAATGTCTTCATGATTCAGCAGAGGCGGTTGAGTTGAGCATGCTTAAAGAAAAGGAGGTAGAAAAAGAGGCAACAGTTAGACGAGTTCCTACCCGAACACTTGGATCAGAGATTAAGAAATTGCGCAACAAAGAGGTTAAATTTGTAAAAGTACAATAGGGAGAAAATCGCGAGGATGCAACTTGGGAGACTGAAGACAAGATTCTCGCTTCATACCCTTTTCTTTTTGAGAGTATGTTCTTAACTCTTTTTTCCAAGCTTTTATTTATACTTTCTTCTATCATTCGATTATATCCTATCGTTCGAACTTTTCGACCCTTAGGTAGAATCCGATGGTTGGAAACATGTGTTTTAGACATGTTATGTTTGATGGTTGCAAGTGGATGCAAGTGGTTGCTCGTGGATGCATATACAAACACTAGGCACTAAATCGGCTCAAACACACTCATACTACATATGAATGCGTGTGAATTAAGAATTTATATGGATGAAAATGGATGTATCATCATATGGATGTTGCATTTGGATGAATGATTGTGCACATATACAGAGTTAACATGATATACTAGGACTATTTGCATACATTTTGGTTACATGGCACGAACATAAATTGCATTAAGGAGGTCAACTGAATCAGCCGACCGCTTGATTTTCACATTAGTGTAAGGACATATACACACCATTGAATATGTTCATACAAGCATCAGAAGAAAAAAATCTTAAGGACAATGGATTCTTGTGGATGATGCATGAGTAGATGGTTGTGGATGTTAGGATAGTAACATTCTTCTTAACTTGGAGATTTCGGGGACGAAATCCTTTAAGTAGGGGAGAATATAACACCCTATGATTTTAAAGAATATTAATGAAAATAAACTAAAGGATACTTAATTAAATATTGGAAATTAAGTAAAATGGACTGTATCATTGTATTCGTCTTGGAATTCGAATTCAGATATACTCCGAGTTTGCGTAAAACAGACATTGAATGAAGTAGATATAAAGGTTAAAAAATTGTATACATATAAGGGGGATATATATAAATAAATCAAACAATAAATTTAAAACAAATCAAATTAGAGGGGCGGCAAACCAACACGGGAAAATGACCTGTTGTGACGGCCCACCCCGCACCAGCCGACATTTCCAATGAAAGTGCGTTGTGCCGATGTCCAACCAACACGGGACGGTCGCCAAAGAAAGGGAAGGAAAGGAAAACTTAACAGTGGACTAACAAAGAACCTGTAGATTGTCTCACAGCGCATGGAATAAAGTATAATAATAACATACTTGACATAAAACAGGCGAGACAGTGCATAAGCTGAAAACTAAACCATAATCATCATAGCAGCGGAAATTCAAAATATAGCTTATTAAACTTCAACATACTGTCTCTAAAGCAAAGAAAAAGGTACACTACTAATGCCCAAAGTAGTGACCAGCAGCGACACAGGGAGAATATCTATATATATCAAACGTGGGAGCCTCCTGCTCGTCTCCGATACAGCTGCTCGTGCATACCACCTAACCTGTCCCCAGTTTGCCCGTTTAAGAGCACCTATCGTAATAAGAAGAGACATAAAACTCTGGGTCAGACAAAAGTATGGTATGAGCGATAAGCAGCTAAACAGAACAATAACAAATATACTAAACCATACCCGAACCTGGACCTGCAACCAAAGAGTTAGCACAACATACCGCTCAATACTCTAAGGTGCCACTAACATATGGTGTAAAGAATACGGGGGTAGGGTGTGCATGTCATAGTGATGGAAAACAATCAAGCATAACAACCATCCTCACATATCTCATTCAGTGCGTAAAGCATACGATATCCATCGCTCTAACCACCCATTCCTTGCTATGATCACTCTGCCCCATGGAGTCATAATGACACCACTGCACTGATCCATAGCCACTAGTCCTTGGTATGTCCACTCTGCCCCATGAAGTCATAACAACTCCACTGCACTGGCTCATAGCCATTCTACGATTACTCTGCCCTATGGAGTAATGATTACCCCACTGCCCTGATACGTAGCCTAACATCCGTCTTGGTGGTGAGTCAAAGCTATGGACGTCGATAATCCCTTTGCACACGTCCCACAGCAAAGTCCAATCATGAAGTTGACTCGTTGGTTCCCAACTGGATCCTGAGTACAAACTTCCCATTTGGACTACCTTTGCATCTCGGGTTCTAGTCGTCTCCGGATCGGTTCGGTCTTTTCTCTTTACTTTGCTCCGGATCGGTTCGTCCATGTCAACTCCTCTGGTTCGGATCGTGGGCACCCATTGGGTTTGGGTCGGATCGTGGTGCTCGCCCTTCATCGGATCGGTTCGTGCTTCATCCGTCGGATCGGGTCGGGTGCATCGGATCAGAGCTTCAGGTGCGAACAGCTCGTGGATCCCTGATCGGTTCGTGATGGTACTCGGAGTCTCCATATTCACGATCGGGTCGGTTCGAATAGGGGGGGCGATCCGATCCGATCCGGTTTCCTACACAATTTCCTGCAACTTTCCAACGACTGTTTTACGCCACACGACGGCGTTTTCGACCAATCTAACTGTCCTAATCAATTGCAAAGCATACCATACAGTTATAGCAACATGTATAATCATCCACAAACACCAAAACAACAATATGACAAGGTTAAACAGATCAAACATAGCCAAAATCCCATTTTTCCTTTAAGCATGTTCAAGCAAAACTAATGATAGGATTAGTAAAACTTAACCAAATCAAACCAAATTTCTAACAGAGATCTAAAACATTATTTCGAAATTTATAAATATTTTTCCAGAATTTAATCATGTATAAATTCTCTAATTAACACTAATTACCCTAATTAACCATAATTAGTGAGGAACTATGCAAATCACTCACCTTAGCCAAAAATTAAAACTTTCAAAACTGAAACTCCGCTGATTTGGGTGAATATTGATGTCTAACAGCAGCTCCAACCTTGCTTTGGTGCTATTTTTCTTTGATTTGACGTAGATTAGGCTAATATTTGATTAGAAAAGTGATTAGAGATGATTCTAGATGTTGGAGGCCATTGTTAGGGTTCCTAGGAGGTAAACGGCGACTAGAAAACTGAAATGAAATGAAAACCAAACTCATTTCAGCCTCCCCATAACCCTAATCCCGAAATGGGTTATGGGTCCATTCACTAATCACCTCATTTGGCCCGGTTATGCAGTTTTTCGCCTTTCAAACATTGTTTCAGCCATATCTCCGAAACAGTAAGTCTGTTTTTCACAAGTGACCACTCTACGGAAAGGTAAACCATCATCCGGATCTAATGGAAGTGGTTTCAGGTCAAAACTCCTTTCCAATCAAAAGTTATGGCCAAAACAAGATCAGTTAGGGGCAAAATGGTCATTTAAAAATCGACAAAAATCATGAACATGGGAAATGACCCCAGTAGTCGTCTCCCAAAGTTACAGGACCATACGACTTCGTATGTGAAAGAAATAAATATTTTACGATCTTTCGATGCGTAGAATGCGGGTCGTTACATCCCCCCCCCCCCTTAAGAAATTTCGTCCCCGAAATTCCTTAACCCAAAACATACAAAGGATCCTGCATGCCTACCAGCCATATACAACAATCAAACATGCAAAACAAACAAAACAAACCTATCCTAGCATGCGGAAAGACTAAATCGAAACTGAAATCTTACTAGGCGAAGAGTTCGGGATACGTCTTCCTAATGCTCTCCTCTATCTCCCAAGTACAGTCATTCTCATTCTCGCCCCACTGAACTTTGACTAGATTCACCACTTTCCTTTGAAGTTGCTTCTTATCGTTCCCAACAATACGCATAGGTCTGCGGTTCCCAACCGCGTCGGGTTCAACCTCGATATCATCCAACTGATCAGGTGAAATAGTCACATCGGGGTCGTGTACGAACTTCCTTAACTAGGAAACATGAAATTCGTTGTGAACTCCCGCCATCTTATCTGGTAATCCAACTTTATATGCCAAATTCCCAACTTGTTCGAGGACTGGGAATGGTCCAACAAATCTTGGTGTTAACTTGCCTCTCCTGCCAAATCGTATCACGCTCTTTAACGGAGAAATCATGATAAACACCAAGTCGCCAATGGAGAATTTTAAATCTCTTCTCCTCTTATCAGCATAAATCTTCTGCCTATCTTGGGCAGCCTTCATTCGCTGTTGGATAACCTTGATCTCGTCTGATGTTTCTCTTATTACTTCTGGTCCAAGCACATATTTCTCACCGGTCTCTAACCAACATGACGGTGAGTTGCGCGGTCTTCCGTACAAAGCTTCAAATGGAGCCATATCAATACTGGATTGATAACTGTTATTATATGCAAACTCTACTAGATGTAAGTGGTCATCCAATGATCCACCAAAATCTAATACACAAGCTCGCAAAAGATCTTCTAACACTCGATTCACCCTCTCTGTCTGTCTGTCGGTTTGAGGATGATACGCGGTACTGAGATGTAATTCTGATCCTAACTCCTCTTGTAAGCTCTTCCAAAATCCACTAGTAAACAACGAATCTCGGTCACTCACAATGCCTTTGGGTATTCCACGAAATCTCACTACCCATTTTACATATAGTTCCGCTAACTTAGCTGCCATTCTATTCGACTTGACGGGTATAAACCTTGCACTCTTAGTCAATCGGTCCACAATCACCCAAATGCTATCATGGCCCGATCTAGTTCTTGGTAACCCATCAATGAAATCCATTGATACCTGTTCCCATTTCCATTCTGGAATTTCTAATGGTTGCAACAAACCGCTAAGTTTCTTTTGCTCTGCTTTAACTAGCTGGCAATTCATGCATTTGGATATAAACTTCCCAACGTCTCTTTTCATTCCTTCCCAGTAGTAGGTTTGCTTCATGTCTCGATACATTTTATTACCACCGGGATGTATAGTCAGTTTTGAGTGATGACATTCTCTAAGCACTTCATCTCTCAATCCCTTTACGTTGGGCACAATTAGTCTTCCATTATTTCTAAGCCATCCATCTCGATCAAGCCCATACTTGTTCATCTCTTCGTTGATTCCCATCTCTAACTTTGAGATGATTTCCAATAGGTTAGGATCGTCCCTCTGACTTGAGCCGATCCGCTCAATCAAAGTGGGTATGATCGTCAAACTTGCTAACATTTCTGGATCCAATTCGCACTTTGGTCTGAAATCATACCCAACGATGTATTCCAATTGCTTCCATTCTAGAAACATAGCCCCTAAACTGGCATGTCTTCTACTCAATGCATCAGCTACCGCATTGCCCTTTCCTGGTGTATATGTGATATCGAAATCGTAGGAAGCCAAGATTTCTAACCATCTCTACTAACGGAAATTTAGATCCTTTTGGGAGAAGAGATACTTTAACGATTTACGATCGGTAAACAACTCAAATCTTTATCCCAAGAGATAATGTCTCCACATCTTCAACAGAACACGATCGCTGCTAATTCCAAATCATGGGTAGGGTATCTCCTCTCGTGCGGTTTCAGTTGCCGACTTGCATAAGCTACCACCCTACCTCCTTGCATCAATACAGCACCTAGTCCGGTACCACATGCATCCGTATATACTGTCAACTCTTCATTCCCCTTAGGGATGACTAACACTGGTGCACATGTCAACTTTTCCTTTAGACTCTTGAATGCATTCTTGCAATTTTCATCCCAGACGAAAGCTTGATTCTTCTTGGTCAACTGAGTCAACGGTGCTGCGGTCTTGGAGAAGTCTAGGATAAACTTACGGTAATAGCCAGCTAATCCTAAGAAACTTCTTACGTCTGTTGCATTCTTGGGCGTAGACCAATCTTGTACCATAGCCAACTTCGCAGGATCCACGGCGATACCATTCTCTGAAACAACATGGCCCAAGAACCTCACTTCCCTCCCCCAGAAGTGACACTTAGAAAACTTCGCTTTCAATTGGTGTTTTCTCAACACCTCCATCACTATCCTCAAGTGTTCCTTGTGTTCTTCCTCTGTCCTCGAATAAACAAGTATATCGTCCACGAACACAAGAACAAGCTTATTCAACTGATCTCTGAATACCCTATTCATAAGATCAACAAAATATGTTGGTGCATTGGTCAACCCGAATGGCATGACCAACCACTCATAAAATCCAGACGGCATCCGAAATGTTGTTTTTGCTATACTCTCAGCTTCCACTCTAAGCTGATGAAAACTTGTCGCGAGATCCAACTGGGAGAACACTCTTGCGCCACTCAACTGATCAAACAAATCATCTATCCGTAGTAGAGGATACTTATTCTTCCTCGTCACCTTATTCAACTCGCGGTAGTCTACACACAATCGAAGGGAACCATCGGCCTTGGTAGCAAACACAACTAGTGCTCCCCACTCAGAAACACTTCTTCTGATAAATCCCTTCTTCAAAAGATCGCTCACTTGCACCCCGAGCTCTTGCTGCTCCCTTGGTGCCATATGACGAAGTGGCATCACTATAGGTCTGGCATCTTTCACTAAATCAATGTGGAACTCAATCTCTCGGTGTGGTGGAAGTCTGGTCACTTCTTCGTAGACATCCGGATACTGGCCAGCCACGGGCACATCTAACAACTCATCATGCGGGATGTCGAGGGAATTTAGAAAACTAGCCATTACCCCATCACTAGGTAGACCACCAAACACTACCTTCCGCCCATCATCCGCTCTAACTGTCACCAAAAAGCCCTCACAGTCTACCACCACCCCGTATCTTTGGAGCCAATCGACTCCCAAAATAATGCCAAACCCAGTAAAGCCCAAAACAGAGCAATCACAAGCAAACATGCATCCCTGACTCGATAAGACCACATTACGACAAATCATGCTAAGGCTAGTCGAACCACCAACCGGGTTCGTTACCGCTAAAGGTTTATCGACTATCTCGAGTTCCAATCCCAACCTATCTACCAGGTCACTAGATATGAAGGAACGGGAAGCTCCGGTATCAAACAACACTCTAACTGGAACATCATAAACAGAAAGCTTACCTTGAATGACGACATTCTTTCCCTTCTCCGCCGCAGTTGGGGCATTCGACGAAGAAGGAATAGCATTAAGAGCATATGCTTTCACAATCTGCTTTTCTTTAGGGGGTTGTGGACACTTGTCCTTATGATGTCCCACTTGGCCACAGTTGAAGCACTTCCTATCCGCTGGCTTGGCCCGACATTCTTTGGCATAGTGGCCCTTCTTACCACAGCTGAATCACTCAACATCTTTCTTACTCTTTTTTTGGCCATCCTTGGTCTGATTCTGCTTTCTCTTATTCTGAGAACCATTCTTTCCTCCACCGCTTACTTGCGGTTTTGGCTCTTCTGCAGATGCAACCTCAGTCTTTGACTTGGGGTATAGACTCTCCGATCTTAAAGCTTTCCCCACAATCGATTCAAATGTCTCATTGATATGGTTAATAAGCCTTTCCCCCAAGTACTGATCCAAGCCTGTTATGAACTTCTCATTCTTCTTCTTGCGAGTGTCAATGAGGGATAATCCATATTTCGATAAAGTATCGAACTCAGCAATATACTCCGAGACAGCTCTACCATTCTGCTTTAGCTCCAAGAACCTCTTAAACAATACTGACTTTTGAGCAGCTGGAATAAACTTGTCGCTAAAGAGAGTCTTAAGTTGATCCCAAGTAATCTGATCCTGAGTCTTAAGTTGATCCCAAGTAATCTGATCCTCGGGAGTAGCTGTCTTAATAGCATTCCACCAATTCATAGCCCATCCTTGCAGCTGGAGGGATGCTAGCTTTCTCTTCATCGCATCCTCGAAACCCAAATCTTCGAAGATACGCTCGCAGCTATCCAACCAATCTTGAACATCCGTGGCCGACTTCGTTCCGTGGAACGGTTTTCCACCAAGTCTAGTGTAATCCTTGCATAGTTTGGCAAAATCGGCCCTAAGCGCCTGCACCGCTGCACCACCACCATTAGCAGCATTAGGAACTGCCCTATGAACATCCTTAAGCGTCTCTCTCATGAAGTCAGTGAACATAGTTCTCATGTCAGGAGCATTCCCATTATTGGCTCCTCTACCAGCACCCCTCGTATATCGGCTCATCATTCAATCTGTAAAGAGAAACGATTAACCATCCTCTTTGTGGTGTCAGTGCAGTGCGACTTCATCCTTAGCTATACTAATAGTATATATATATATATATATATATATATATATATATATTGAAAACCAAAATAATCGGAAATACGCGCTCTCATATACGTATTATCTCTCCCTGGTGTCTTTCCCTAGGTTAACTACGCAACCTAGAGCTCTGATACCAAGTGTGACGGCCCGCCCCGCACCAGTCGACATTTCCAATGAAAGTGCGCTGTGCCGATGTCAAACCAGCACGGGACGGTCGCCAAAGAAAGGGAAGGAAAGGAAAACTTAACAGTGAACTAACAAAGAACCTATAGAATGTCTCACAGCGCATGGAATAAATTATAATAATAACATAATTGACATAAAACAGGCGAGTCAGTGCATAAGCTGAAAACTAAACCTTAATCATCATAGCAGCGGAAATTCAAAATACAGCTTATTACAACTTCAACATACTGTCTCTAAAGCAAAGAAAAAGGTACACTACTAATGCCCAAAGTAGTGACCAGCAGCGACACAGGGAGAATATCTATATATATCATACGTGGGAGCCTCTTGCTCGTCTCCGGTACAGCTCCTCGTGCATACCACCTAACTTGTCTCTAGTCTGCCCGTTTAAGAGCAACTAGAGTAATAAGAAGAGACATTAAACTCTGGGTCAGACAAAAGTCTGGTATGAGCGATAAGCAACTAAACAGAACAATAACAGGTATACTAAACCATACCTGAACTTGGACCTGCAACCAAAGAGTTAGCACAACATACCGCTCAATATTCTAAGGTGCCACTAACATATGGTGTAAAGAATACGGGGGTGGGGTATGCATGTCATAGTGATGGAAAACAATCAAGCATAACAACCATCCTCGCATCTCTCATTCAGTGCGTAAAGCATACGATATCCACTGCTCTGACCACCCATTCCTTGCTATGATCACTCTGCCCCATGGAGTCATAATGACACCACTGCACTGATCCATAGCCACTGGTCCTTGCTATGTCCACTCTACCCCCATGAAGTCATAACAACTCCACTGCACTAGCTCATAGCCATGCCACGATCACTCTGCCCCATGGAGTAATAATTACCCCACTGCACTGATACGTAGCCTAACATCCGTCTTGGTGGTGAGTCAAAGCTATGGACGTCGATAACCCCTTTGCACACGTCCCGCAGTAAAGTCCAATCATGAAGTTGACTCGTTGGTTCCCAACTGGATCCTGAGTACAAACTTCCCATTTGGACTACCTTTGCAAATCTGGTTCTGGTCATCTCCGGATCGGTTCGTTCTTTTCTCTTTACTTTGCTCTGGATCGGTTCGTCCATGTCAACTCCTCTGGTTCGGATCGTGGGCACCCATTGGGTTCGGGTCGGATCGTGGTGCTCGCCCTTCAACGGATCGGTTCGTGCTTCCTCTGTCGGATCGGGTCGTGACTTCGGATCGGGTCCGGTGCATCGGATCAGAGCTTCAGGTGTGAATAGCTTGTGGACCCCTTATCGGTTCGTGATGGTACATGGAGTCTCCACATTCACGATCGGTTCGGTTCTGATGGGGGGGATCTGATCCGATCTGGTTTCCTGCACAATTTCCTGCAACTTTCCAACGACTGTTTTACGCCACACGATGGCGTTTTCGATCAATCTAACTTTCCTACTCAATTGCAAAGCATACCATACAGTCATAGCAACATGTATAATCATCCACAAACACCAAAACAACAATATGACAAGGTTAAACGTATCAAACATAGCCAAAATCCCATATTTTCCCTTAAGCATGTTCAAGCAAAACTAATGATAGGATTAGTAAAACTTAACCAAATCAAACCAAATTTCTAATACAGGTCTAAAACATTATTTCGAAATTTATAAATATTTTTCCAGAATTTAATCATGTATAAATTCGCTAATTAACACTAATTACCCTTAATTAACCATAATTAGTAAGGAACTATGCAAATCACTCACCTTAGCCAAAAATTAAAACTTTCAAAACTGAAACTCCACTGATTTGGGTGAATACTGATGTCTAACAGCAGCTCCAACCTTGCTTTGGTGCTATTTCCCTTTGATTTGACATAGATTAGGCTAATACTTGATTAGAAAAGTGATTAGAGATGATTCTATATGTTGGAGGTCATTGTTAGGGTTCCTAGGAGGTAAACGGCGGCTAGAAAACTGAAATGAAATGAAAACCTAACTCATTTCAGCCTCCCCATAACCCTAATCCCGAAATGGCTTATGGGCCCATTCACTAATCACCTCATTTGGCCCGGTTAAGCAGTTTTTCGCCTTTCAAACCTTGTTTCAGCCGTATCTCCCAAACGGTAAGTCCGTTTTTGATATGTGACCAATCTACGGAAAGGTAAACCATCATCTGGATCTAACGGAATTGGTTTTAGGTCAAAACTCCTTTCCAATCAAAAGTTATGACCAAAACAAGATCAGCTAGGGGAAAAATGGTCATTTAAAAATCGACAAAAATCATGAACATGGGAAATGACCCCAATAGTCGTCTCCCAAAGTTACATGACCATACAACTTCGTATGTGAAAGAAATAAATATTCTACGATCTTTCGATGCGTAGAATGCGGGTCGTTACACCCATTAGGGGTCGAACCACACCCCAAGGGGTCGACCTATGATTCGACCCATACAAGGGTGTGTCGACCCTTGGGTCGACCCCTCGGTTGACCCAGCACAGATATGGATGGATCCATTTTTTGAACCTGGACTTGTTTTTTTTTTTTGCTAGGTTCATTGGAGATAGTCTATATAAAGACCAACATTGCTATTGTTTTCCTATACCTAAAACAATGGAGACAAGGAGATGCTGCCTCAGGTTGGATTGACTCAAACTACCTTCTACAACACCAGCCTATACATACATCAAAGACATTTCTTGTACTCCAATCCAATCTCTGTGAGTTCATGTTACTTTTAAATATAAACATTTTACAGTAACCCTGACATGTTAATAAACCTGGATCAGATCCTATGTCTGTTAAGAAACTGATTCATATCTAAACAGTTCTGCTATAATTATATGTAATTTTCCATACACCTATTCTTATGTTCAGTTGTTATTATATGTCTATTTATGTTATTTCTGTTCATCTCCCTCTCTTAATCCCTTTTTATTTTATAAGCCTAGGCTAATTCGAGCCTAGGCCAATCTCGTAAGAGACATACGTATGAACGAAATTGGGACAATTAGCGAATGTTTGGGAATGAAAATAAAAGAGGGAAACTTGGGGCATGTCTTGTACTATGGTATATAATTGAAATTTGGGGTGTATGAACATGCAAATATATAGGCTTAATTCAAAGATTAAGGGGAACATGTAAGTAAATTGTAAGTAAGTTGTGAAATCAGTTAAAACTACGGGGTTAAGTAAACCTATTTAATCTGTTAGGGTTGTATGAACCTGTTAATCTAAAATCTTAACCTGTTACATCTGTTGGAGTTATATGAACCTGTTAATCTGAAACCTGATAAATTTGTTGGGGTTATGCTGTAGGACTTAACCTGTTGAAATCCTAGTTAATTGGGGACACAAGTTTAGGGATTTGACTTGTGTCATATGCTGTGTGGGACCCGTGTTAGTCAGTAGCCCATTCTAGTATTAAATTGGGACCCTGCACTAGGTAGGGGTCAGGGCACGCTTACTGGACCAATTGTAAGAGGTTCATTTGGAAAGGGGAGTTTGATGGCGCGTTCCAATGGGTTCAATTGCGTGCATGAGTCCGGGCTGCCTGGGAAAATAAGCCGTTGTAGCATCTGTAAATAGGTCTGATCCTTCTGTAGGTTGCCACTTTAAGAAGTAATACACCCTACTATGGGCCCGACACAGGGTATTTACGAGTTAGGGAGCTGATCGCTTAGGGGTAGTAATTAGGGTACATCTAGTCCTACTTGTTTAGGTACTCGTTATTTCAGTTTGGGGTAACACCCATTATTTCTGTTGGGGTACCTGTTATTTCTGTTTGGGGTACAACCCGTTATGTAACTAGAAGTACACCGAAATCTACCATTATATTTCTGTTGGGATCATTCTGTTTCTGTTAAGTAATTGGAAAACACATAATCCAGTATATAGTATTGGTGTAGAGAAAGTAGTTGAGAAGCATTGTTAATCCTGTTCATTCTGTTTATCCTGTTTATACTTGTTATATGTTACTGTTATCTCTCATCCAGTTTATTTGCCTATCTTGATACTTTTACTTCTTTATATGCTAAAAGTCACTGGACTCACCAAACTTTATGTATGTCCCGTTTTGTTCCCTTTTCTCTCTTTCCTCCTCCCCCCTCAGGTTCTCAGGGTGGAAACGCTTAGGCGCGATTTGGACTTTCTCTCTCTTTTGTTTATGCTTGGATCTGGATCTTCTTTGATGTATCACTTTGACTATTTGTCTACTTTGTTATGGCTACTTATGGAGATTATGATTTTTTATTTCTGTACTCTGATGGTTTTTAGCGATGACAGCTGTTTTTTATGTATTTTGTTCCAGTATTTTAGCCTGATGTTGTAACTGGATTTCAGAGTATGTTGTTTTCTGTTGAAAAATAAAGTTTTAAATTTCCGCTGCTATTTTATATATCTGTCTTCTGAGATTTTGTTTACCTATACTTCACGGAACATAATGCTTTCAGATAAAGAGTGACATTAACGGACGTCGGGTGTCACAATCCATAAGTGGCCAGCTTAATGTGAGGGGTCTAGTGCGTAAATATAACTATACTAAGACACGAGGTTATGTTCAACTTGTGGTAGAAGTGTGCCCAGAACCACTTGGCAAATCCATCATCCACAAGTGGTCAGCTTAACGTGAGAGCTCTAGTGCATAATTATGTAAATATATATATAGAGAGTAGGCAATAAATAAATAATCAAATAATTATAAATGTTTGTTGGGGTATAACAAATATTTTTTTGGGAATGATAAAATATGGATATTCCATTGTAAATTAATGTCTTAGGGAATTGTGATCGTTAGCTCCATAAGTGGCATTAATTATAACCAATGGGAATAAAAGGAAATTAAAAATAAAAGTGTTTCCTTAGGGGAATATGACGTTATGGTCATAAATGGCAATAACTCTATTAAACAGGAATAAATGAAAGAAAAAGGAGATTTATGGGTATTGGTTATTGTTTTAAATACTTCCAATAGGGAAGTTTATTGAATAAATATCCAAGCCTGAAAGGGATATAACTTTCCTTATTTGTACCAATTAATCTAAAATTTATGATTAAAAGTAGAGTGGACATAGTAGGTAAATAATGCTAGTTATTATTCAACATAGAATCTCGTGACAATAATTAATCATGCACATATGGTATTTCCATAAAGAGAAACTAAACGAGAATGACTCAATAACGTAGCCTGCTTTGGGATTAAGGTCATATGTAACACCCCGTGATTTTAAATATTAAAATTAACAAATTAAAGAATACTTAATTTCAAATGTGGGAATTAAGGGAAACGGGTAGCGCCATTGCGTTCGTCTCGGAATTCTACTTGGAATAGAGTCCGAGTTTGCGTGAATTGGACTTCGAATGAAGAAGTTATGGCCTTCCGAAGTTTCAGAATTTAATTAAATTAAAAACAGCTCGCATCAGAAATTCAAAATTCAAAATAGGGAAGCGGGCTGGGCGGGAAAATTCCCGCCCAAAGGCCAGGTCGACCAGGGGTTCGACCTGGGTGTCGACCTGCCCCCCCCCCAGCAGATCTGAAAGATGATGCTTTTCTGACTTGATGTTGAGTCATTAGGGCTGAGGTGTCATTCTATCTTGACTAGATGGTCTTGATTGATTCTAGGTTAATCTGACGGCTCTTACTTAATTAATCTTCTATAAAAACACTCCCAAACCCTCAACCCTAATCACATAAATTCATACCAAGAGCCGCCATGCCGTCAATGGAGAACCTAGAGTAGCCGCCATTCTCTTTCAACCCTAAAGCAAGATAGAAGCTTGAATCAAAATCAAATCAATCTAAGATTATAATAACGATTAGTCTACATCAAAGGCGAGCAATTCAGTTTCAGAATACAGATCCCAGAAAACAAGACTATTCTTTTTGTTTGTGAGTATAATATCTTTCACAAAATAATTAATTAATTTAATTATGATAAGTTATAATTGGGATTATGAGAATATGATTTTGAATCATGTGATGTTGAATTATATGCAAGTTTGTGATGTTGGATTACATGTTCTTATATAAATTATATGCAAGTTGTGATGTTGGACTATATGTTCTTATATGAATCTTATGCAAAGTTTGGATGTTAAAACATATATGAATCTTATGCAAGTTTGGGATATTAAGACATATGTGAATCTTATGCAAGTTTGGGATGTTAAAACATATGTGAATCATGTAGATACATATGCTAGTTTATATGCAAACATGTGATATTAATCTTTATGTGTAGATCCATATGCAAGTTCACATCTTTATGTTTAGATCCATATGCAAGTTAACATCTTTATGTGTAGATCCATATACAAGTTCACATCTTCATGCTTAGATCCACATGCAAGTTCACATCTTTATGTTTAGATCTATATTTAGAAATAGCAGTACATAGTTATGAAAATTTTATGTTCTATATGTCCATTGCCTATGCTAGTTTTGTATGTGAATCATATGTTAGTTTGAATGAAATTCATATGCAAGTTAGAGGAAAATCATATCCATATATGCAAGTTATTGTCTATGTAAACTTATGTCATGATTCTTAGATCTATTTTATGTGTTATGTGATGTTGCTTTTCTTTTTATAAGTTAGACTATTTGTGAGTCTAACATATGTCATATGAAAACGTACGAATAGCGTGGGGACGATGGGATAATATTATATATACATAATTGTGAATTGGCATAAAATGGTCTTAAAAGGCATATAATTAATTTGAGACATTATTTGGTATAAATTTGTATACCTGGAATTTATGGACATAATTTAAGTGACAATTATGGACATAAATAAATTTGGAATTTATTGACAAAATTTGAATAGGGATGTTAATCCAATTTGGGGTTAAGTAAAGATGTGTAATAATTAACCGCCTAAGACATGAGGTTAAACCCGTTTGTGGTGTAAGACTGCCCGGACCCGCCCGGCAAATCCAGCAACCACAAACGGTAGTCTAATGTGAGAGGTCAAAGGCATGAATTAAATGCGTAACAATTGTAAAGACACGAGGTTAGGCTCGTTTGCGGTATAAGACTGCCCGGACCCCCCCGGCAAATCCAACAACCGCAATGTCAGTCTAATGTGGGAGGTCTTTACAAAGTTGCGGTTATAATGAATTAAGTAACACTTAACCAGATAAACATGTGGTGGAACATAGGGGTTAGGTGGGTGCCTTGGGTGGCATGTGAATACGATTAGAAACACTTAACCAAGTTGAAAACATGAAAGAAGACATGAATAAGAAGGGGTTAAGTGGGAAATTCTAGTGGGGACCAATCATAGGTGGAAAGCTTGTGTGGGGACCCTTTTCAAACCATTAACCCATTAAGTATCTTTGTGAGCTCGACCCAAGTCGAGGACGGGACACGCTTACTAGGTTTGATTGTAAGAGGTCAAAATGGGTTAGTGGTGGCAACGCAAGTCCAACGGGGTCATGTGCGTGCGTGGGCCCGGGCTGGTAGGTAAGACATTGTTGCATCGTATAGATATAAGTCGTGCATCTTTGGTGGTATCGGGTTGCCACTTTGGGGAGTGATACACCCTACTATGGGACCAGCACGGGTATCTACAAGTTAGGGAGCCGATCGCATGTGGGTAGTGCGTACAACTAGTGGAGATAGGGGCAGACGGCACCTATGAAGGCAGCTAGGGGTACACGAAACTACCATTATCATTATTATGTTCTGTAGGCAGGATCAACTTTTAAGGTGACTAGTAACGGTGCGGTGTAATTAGCATTGGTGTAGTATAGTAATTATCCTATAGTGATTAGGAACGAGATTAACGCCAGAATATTTCTCCTGTTTGCTTTTTCATGCCCACTTGTTTTACAAGTGTATGCCTTATCCAGTTACTTTAATAATTATATTGTTAAAGTTATTATACTCGCCAGACTTTATGTCTGACCCCTTTGTTTTCGCCTCTTTTCTTCCTCCCCTCCCCCCTAGGTTCTCAGGGTAGGACTAGTACTAGTGGAGCTTGATCTTGGATCTCTTTCTCTCTCTTTTGGAAGTGCTTGGATTGCTGAAAGTCAAGTTCAGCTCATCTCTTTTATGGCTACTTGTGTTGGGGTTTATGCTTTTTACTTTATGTATTCAGAAAACAAATTTGTCAAGATGGATATTAAGTGTACTTGGTTTATGAAGTTGTTGTAATTAAACTATTTCTCCGCTGCAGTAAAAGTTGTTTTAATTTTTTCAAGTACCATTATTTGTATTTGTCTTGTTATATTCTGTTCTATACACTAAATACGCTCCATGGAAGTTAATGCATTCCCCTTGTGAGTGACATTAATCGACGTGGGGTGTTACACGTGGTATCAGAGCTGAAGGTTACCAGAACAGATATGAATTTTGAATTTTTTTTAAAAGCATTTTATAAAGAAATACTTTCAAAAATATGTTTTAAGGAAAGTATTTTCAAGAGAGAAGTTTGTTTTAAAAACATAACCCCCAAGAGCCATATATCTTTCTTTCAATTCTCCGTTTTGAATCCCTTTCCTTTTTCTTTTCAGAATGTCTGGGGCACCTGAAATACCAGAGGGCATACCGATACCAACCTGGTTCAGAAGGTATCTGGAAGCTAGGGCCACCGCCGTAGGCCCAGCAGACATCCCTCCTCCCCCAGCTGCAGCTGCTCCTCCCCCTCCTCGTGTTGATACCTTTTCAAAGATATGCAAGGACTTTCGACCAATGGACGGGAAACCTTTTCACGGATCAGAGACGTTTGTTGAAGCTCGAAATTGGCTTAAGGAGGTGGAAGATCTATTTAGTATTTTCGAGGTAGAAGATGGAAGGAAAGTCCAATTAGCTGCTTGGCTAATGAAGGATGAAGCCTCATTTTGGTAGGAGGTTACGAATGGAGAGCGTCTAGTAGAGACATGGATGGATTTCAGGCGCAGGTTCGAGATGAAATTTCTCTCACGGGCAGAAGAAAACTTATAAATGGAAAGGTTCTTAGCATTGAAGCAAGGAAATTTGTCAGTAAAGGAGTACGTCAATAAGTTCAATCAGTTGGCGAGATTTGGCTTGGACTTGGTGAACACACCTGAGAAGAAGGCCCTGAGGTTCATTAAAGATTTAAATGAGCCACTACATGGGTTAGCTATGACCCACATTCCTATGGGGCTACCTTTGTGTAATGACCCGGATTTTACTTTGTTTTGTTTTCCCTAAACTCTTGGGTGCCCAATTTTGTACGGGCAGTCAAGTAGTCGGGATTTACAGATACTTGAAGAGCTGGAGCAGGAGGCTTCAGGATCATATAGCTATAGATTATTTCCGCTGTGTTGTAAGTGTTGTACTTTGATAATGACGTATATTCAAGTACAGATGTATATTTCAAGTTATGTTATATATATTATATGTTATTCGTTCCGCTGTGAGGTTCGTGTTACTTTGATGTTGTGTTGTTCTTCTTCTTCTATTCTAAGTTTCTATCTTATCTTTTCTCACCCTCTAATTTCTTTCATTAACTATTCGGTTATTTTTGATCCTTGGATGTTCGATATGTGTTTTATATCGGATAACCAAGATCGTCAAAATCCGGGTCGTTACAGTTGGTATCAGAGTTTAAGGTAAAGTAATTACTTTGGCTCTATGGCGTGACTCAGTAGAGATGGGGTTAGTAATACCATAGATTGAGTTTGAGTGTATATATACTAGTGAACGTATTTGTTATTGATATAAAAATTTGTTTTATATTATGGAGATTTAATGGTTGAGTCGTTTATGAGTTCCGGTCGATCAGTTTGATCCACTGTATCGGTAGGAGTTGGTAAACACTTGAATACGATGAACCGTCATGGTATGTTTTGAAAAAAGGGTAAACGAAGTAATTTTACCCAAATTATATTTTTGATGTAAAGGATTTATATTGAAAGGATCATACTATATTGGATATATTGGTTGTTATTATAATCGAGTAAGATTATAAGTAAAATGGTTATATATATATATATATAAAACCAAGTAGAATTCGTATAAGTGTTACGAAGCGAATTAAATCTGAAATTTAAACCAGAAATTGAATTAAAATTCTGGAAAATTGGATAAGTGTTTGTAATGGATTTGGATTAAAAATAAGGAAAATTTAAGATCCTAGGAGATTTTAAATTGTTTTACTAGCATTGCGAATGGTATTTTGAAATGTATTTCAAATTAGAAGTGTTTAGAAATGATTTTGAAAAGTGATATAGTACTGAACTCACTTCGGTCGCTGGGAAATAATTCTGATGATGTCTGCGCAGCATCATCAGTGTTCATTTTCGAGTTTGTAAGTGACGGATTACTACCAAAGATATTAATTTCGAATTGTTTTGGGAAAATGAGTTGTTTGAATCCTGAAAGGGAAGTTTGATTTTGATATGGTAAACTATTTAAAACTCCAAAAAAAAGACTGTTTGAATTAAAACCAAATTAAAAAGAAATTTGTGAAAGCAAATTGAAATTTGAAATAAAGTCAGTTAAGTGGTAACTGAAATTGAATTAGAATGATATCGAGACAAATTGGATTTGTGAGATTCGAATTTGAAGTGTAATTTGATAGTCAAGTTAAGAGTTTGGAATCGAGAATAAAACTTGAGTTTGAAATGAAAATTTGGCTTGGTAAAAAGCGAATGGTTGTGTTAGAGATAAAAGTGATTACATAATTTGATTGGGATAACATTAGTATATGCTGAGTTGATAGCATATGGAAGTGATTGAGTTGATATGCCCGAAAAAAAGGTACAAGTTTATATTTCATATGGTATGAGATTTTGATGAGCCAAATTGGCAAGCCGCTTGGCTGTTTGATTTTCTTTTGGGTTGGAGAAGGCCTAGAGAGGTGAGCTGTAGTTTTACCGATAGGGCTGTACAAAGGAGGTTATGGCGAAATTTTTTGAAAAGTTAAGG
Source organism: Allium sativum (assembly GCA_030737875.1). NCBI lineage: Eukaryota > Viridiplantae > Streptophyta > Magnoliopsida > Asparagales > Amaryllidaceae > Allium > Allium sativum. Next base: position 600,593,087 of record CM060916.1, on the reverse strand, counting down.
CGTTAGAAAATTTTCAGGACTTTTGAAAATTTTCGTTGATAAGAATTAATTAATTTTTAATTGAAATTAAATTGGTTCAGTTGAAACTGAAATTAAGAAGTGAACAAATAAGTTCTAACCAGTTAATAGAGTTTGTTTTCTACCTTAGCAATTTCGAAGACGAAATTATTTTAAGTAGGGAAGAATGTAATGACCCGGAGTTTACTTTGTTTTGTTTTCCCTAAACTCTTGGGTGCCTAATTTTGTACGGGCAGTCAAGTAGTCGGGATTTACAGATACTTGAAGAGCTAGAGCAGGAGGCTTTAGGATCATATAGCTATAGATTATTTTCGTTGTGTTGTAATTGTTGTACTTTGATAATGATGTATATTCAAGTACAGATGTATATTTCAAGTTATGTTATATATATATATTATATGTTATTCGTTCCGCTGTGAGGTTCGTGTTACTCTAATGTTGTGTTGTTCTTCTTCTTCTATTCTAAGTTTTTATCTTATCTATTCTCACCCTCTAATTTCTTTCATTAACTATTCGGTTATTTTCGATCCTTGGATGTTCGATATGTATTGTATATCGGATAACCAAGATCGTCAAAATCCGGGTCGTTACACTTTGAGAAACTGGTTGACATGGCGCTTATGCATGAGGAAGAGAAAGGTGCTAATGCTAATAAGGCACCGGAGAAGAAAGGGGATCAAAAACAGAAAAACAAGAAAGGCGGGAAGAACAATAATAGCAAGGGAAATAAAAAGTGCTTTAATTGTGGGACACCAGGCCATCTGAGCAAAGACTGTAGGAAAAAGAAGAAGATTGGCTGTTTCCACTGTGGAGAGGCAGGACATCTAGTTAAAGACTGCCCAAGGAAATAGGGCCAAGGGCAAAGGACGGGGTCCACTTCTGGAGGCCAGATTCAGGCTCTCATGGCACCAGGGCAGGCAAGAGGGCAGATTCAGGCTCTCATGGCACTAGGATAGGAGAGAGGTAGAAACATTTCTGTTGAAAGTTTAGTTTTTCTGTTTGATCATCCTGTTCGTACTTTGTTTGACTCTGGCGCATTACACTCATTTGTATCTACTTCATTAGTTGAAACACTGCACCTAAATACTAGTCTAGTTACAGATCCCATAGTAATCTCAAATCCTATTGGTGGGTCGGCTCATCTTTCTATGATTTGTTGGGATTTGAGAGTGTCTATCTTGGGCGTTGGGTTTGAATGCAACGCTTTCGTTCTTCGCTTCATGGGCTACGGCTTGATTCTAGGCATGGATTGGCTAGCTAGATACAGTGCCATCCTATATTGTGAAAGAAGGGTAGTTAGATTGTTGACTCGATGTGGGAAGACCCTCGATATTTCTTGTGACCCTAGAGGTCCGGTAATGCTTAGCTACCTATAATCCCTTGACGCATCCAATGATGATTTGGAATCTGTTCGTGTGGTCCGTGAATATAGTGACGTCTTCGATGAAGTTCGAGGTTTACCCCCGAGGCACGAGATAGACTTTCGAATATACTTTGTAGATAATGCAAAGCCAGTTGCATTGCCAGTGCGCCACATGGCTCCGAGAGATAGGAGTGAACTCAGTAAGCAAGTGAAAGAACTGATTGAGAAGGGGTTCAAAAGAAGAAGTATTTCGGAGTGGGGCGCTCCAGTCGTTTTTGCTACGAAAGTTGATGGTTTACTTAGATTGTGTGTGGACTATAGAGAGCTGAATAAGCTAACAAAGAAGAACAAACACCCATTACCGAGGATAGACGATTTATTCGATCAGTTGTGGGTGCTTCGGTTTTCTCGCAACTGGATTAGGCTACAGGGTTTCATCAGCTAAGGGTGGCTGAAGATAGCATAGATAAGACTGCATTTAGAACTCCTGACAGTTTCTTCGAGTGGCTCGTCTTGCCTTTTGGTTTGACGAATGCACCCGCATACTTCGTTGACTTAATGAGTAGGGTGTTTAAGGAGTTTCTAAACAAGTTTGTGGTAGTCTTTGTGGACGATATCCTGATTTTCTCTAAAAATGAAGAAGAGCGTGCCCTACATCTTAGGGAAGTCTTAGAGACCCTACGAGCGCATCAACTTAAAGCTAAGTTCTCCAAGTGCCACTTTTGGAGAAAATAAGTGAGGTTCTTAGGACACGTGGTCTCTAAGGAAGGGATAGCTGTGGATCCCGCGAAGGTGGTGGCAATCCAAGATTGGAAAATTCCTAAGAACGCAACAGAAGTAAGAAGCTTTTTAGGGCTGGCTGGTTATTATAGGAAGTTCATTAAAGACTTCGTGAAGATATCAGCCCTACTTACTCGATTAACGAAGAAGAATTTGACTTTTGCTTGGGATGTTGGCTCTGACGATGCGTTCCAACGTCTGAAGAGGGCTTTGACGATAGCTCTAGTTTTAGTTTTGCCAGATGGGAGTAAGCCATTCACAGTTTATACCGATGCTTGTGGGACAGGGCTTGGCGCAGTCTTAATGCAAGAGGGAAGGGTGATATGCTATGGTGGAAGGCAGTTGAAAGCCCATGAGAAAAATTACCCTACCACGACTTAGAGTTGGCTGCCATAGTTTTTACGCTTAAGTCATGGCGTCATTATTTGCTTGGCGAGAGGTTTGAGTTGTATACAGACCATAAGTCACTAAAGTACTTATTCTCGCAGAAGGACCTGAACTTGAGGCAACAGAGATGGATGGAGTTTTTGGCATCCTATGATTTTGAGATCGCATATACCCCTGGCAAGGGTAACATTGTAGCTGACGCCTTGTGTAGAAAGAAGTTGATTTTGAGTCCTTTGTTCGTAGAGCGGTAGAGTTTGGAGTATATATCTACCTTTGACTTCAGACCCTCTGTCGATTATGTACTCGGATTGTTGGCATCGTTAGAGGTACACCCTACACTTTTAGGTCGAGTTGGAGAGGCACAGCGAGATGACCCACAGTTGGTTGAGATAGTAGGCAAGCTTATAGGAAGGGAGTTCTCGAGTCATCTTAATAGATATGTTATAGATGAAAGAGGCTGGCTTCGTAGAGATGGTAGACTTTGCGTACCACAAGACGAGAGTTTGAAGAAGGCAATTCTTGAAGACTCACATCGCTCTAAGATGACCATACATCCCGGTGGTGACAAGATGTATAGGGATATGAAGCGAGTTTTCTTTTGGGCCGGAATGAAGAAGGACGTGGCTGAATTTGTTTTTAGATGCTTAGTGTGCCAGCAAGTCAAGGCGGAGCAAAAGAAGCCTGGAGGTTTGCTCCACCCTTTAGAGATTCTGCTATGGAATGGGAAAGTGTTTTCATGGATTTTGTAGATGGGTTGCCAGGATCTAGGAAGGGTAATACGGGGATTTGGGTAATTGTAGACAGACTTACCAAAAGTGCCCATTTTATTCCCGTTAAGAGTAGAAGGACCGCCGCATGGTTAGCATTTATTTACCTTCGAGAGATATAGTTCGTCTGCACGGCATACCCTCTAGCATTGTGAGCGATAGAGATCCCATTTTCACAAGCGAATTTTGGAAAAGCTTATAAGAGGCGGTTGGAAAACAATTATGCTTATGTACCACTTATCACCCTCAGACGGACGGCCAGACCGAGAGAGTAAATCGGATTCTAGAAGACCTTCTGAGGCTATGCATCCTAGACTTTGGAGGAACATGGGAAGAGCATCTTCCATTAGTGGAGTTCGCCTATAATAATAGTTTTTAGGCTAGCATTGGCATGGCACCTTTTGAGGCTCTTTATGGACGACCGTGCTGATCACCTACTTATTGGTGGGAATCCACGGACAAGGTTTTGCTTGGACCCGACATGATTAGGGAGTCTTCGGAGAAGATAGACCTGATTAGACGGCGAATGAAGATGGCGCAGGACCGACAGACGTCATATGCTGATAGGAGACGAACCGATCTTGAGTTCAATGTTGGGGACATGGTTTTATTAAGGTGTCACCGTTGAGAAACGTAGTCCGTTTTGGATCAATAGGGAAGTTGGCACCGTGGTTCGTAGGACCCTTTCCAATTACAGAGAGGATTGGGCAGATGGCGTATAAAGTAAAGTTACCAGAGAAGCTCAGCGGAGTTCATGACGTGTTTCACGTTTCACATTTGCGCAAGTGTTTACATGATATGGCGGAAGTGGTGGAGCCAAGCATGCTCGAAGAAGTGGAAGTAGAGCGCAATGCCACGGTTAGACGAGCTCCTACACGCATTCTCGGATCGGGGGTCAAAAAGCTATGCAACAAAGGGGTCAAGTTGGTCAAAGTGCAATGGGGAGATGATCAACGAGACGCGATTTGGGAGACGGAAGACAAGATGCGTACACTGTACCCTTTCCTATTTGAGGGTATGTTTTAACTTCTCCTTTTTCTACTGCTTTGTTGATACTTGTCCTATCATTTAGTATTATCTTTGCGATGACATCTTCGATCTTTAGTTAGGAAGAACCCTATGGTTGCAAATATGTGTTTGAGACATGTTATGTTTGGTGGATGCAAATGGATGCAAGTTGTTGCTAGTGGTTGCTCGTGGATGCATGTACACACACCTTAGGCACTAGATCGACTCAATCACCTTCATATTGCATATAAGTGTATGTGCATATCTAATTTATGGATGTATAATGGTTGTGTTATCACATGGATGTTGCATTTTGATGAACGGTTGTGCACACATATAGAAATAATATGTATCGATAGGATTCTTTCGCATACATAATGGACGCATGGCACTATCATGATTTGCATTAAGGAGGTCAACTGAATCAGTAGACCGCCTGATTATGCATTAGACAAGGAACATATACACACACTTTTTTCATATGTTCATACGGCATTAGAAATCTTGTAAGGACAATGGATGCCTGTGTTTGATGGTTGAGTAGATGGATGATTGGATGTTAGGATATGCATTCTCCTTAACTTGGAGATTTCGGGGGCGAAATCCTTTAAGGAGGGGAGAATGTAACACCCCACGATTTTAAATGTTAAAATTAACAAATTAAAGAATACTTAATTTGAAATGTGGGAATTAAGGGAAACGGGTTGCGCCATTGCATTCGTCCCGAAATTCTGCTTGGAATAGAGGCCAAGTTTGTGTGAATTGGACTTCGTATGAATAAGTTATGGCCTTCCGAAGTTTCAGAATTTAATTAAAATAAAAATAGCTCGCATCAGAAATTCAAAATTCAAAACAGGGAAGCGGGCTGGGCGAAAAAATTCCCGCCCAAAGGCCAGGTCGACCTGGGGGTCAACCTACCCATACAGGTCGACCAGGGGGTCGACCTGGGTGTCGACCTGCCTCCCCCCCCCCCCACCGGGCAGATCTGAAAGATGATGCTTTTCTGACTTGATGCTGAGTCATTAGGGCTGAGGTGTCATTCTATCTTGATTGGATGGTCTTGATTGATTCTAGGTTAATCTAACGGCTCTTAATTAATTAATCTTCTATAAAAACACTCCTAAACCCTCAACCCTAATCACATAAATTCATATCAAGAGCCGCCATGCCGTCAATGGAGAACCTAGAGTAGCCGCCATTCTCTTTAACCCTAAAGCAAAATAGAAGCTTGAATCAAAATCAAATCAATCTAAGATTAGAATAACGATTAGTCTACATCAAAGGCGAGCAATTCAGTTTGAGAATACATATCCCAAAAAGACAAGACTATTCTTTTTGTTTGTGAGTATAATATCTTTCACAAAATAATTAATTAATTTAATTATGATAAGTTATAATTGGGATTATGAGAATATGATTTTGAGTCATGTGATGTTGAATTATATGCAAGTTTGTGATGTTGGATTACAAGTTCTTATATAAATTATATGCAAGTTGTGATGTTGGACTATATGTTCTTATATGAATCATATGCAAAGTTTGGATGTTAAAACATATATGAATCTTATGCAAGTTTGGGATATTAAGACATATGTGAATCTTATGAAAGTTTGGGATGTTAAAACATATGTGAATCATGTAGATACATATGCTAGTTTATATGCAAACATGTGACATTATTCTTTATGTGTAAATCCATATGCAAGTTCACATCTTTATGTTTAGATCCATATGCAAGTTCACATTCTTTATGTGTAGATCCATATACAAGTTCACATCTTTATGCTTAGATCCATATGCAAGTTCACATCTTTATGTTTAGATCTATATTTAGATCCATATAAGTACATAGTTATGAAAAGTTTGTGTTCTATCTGTCCATTGCCTATGCTAGTTTTGTATGTGAATCATATGTTAGTTTGAATGAAACTCATATGCAAGTTAGAGGAAAATCATATCCATATATGCAAGTTATTGGCTATGTAAACTTATGCCATGATTCTTAGATCTATTTTATGTGTTATGTGATGTTGCTTTTCTTTTTGTAAGTTTGACTATTTGCGAATCTAACATATGTCATATGAAAACGTACGAATAGCATGGGGACTATGGGATAATATTAAATATACATAATTGTGAATTGGCATAAAATGGCCTTAAAAGGCATATAATTAATTTGAGACATTATTTGGTATAAATTTGTATACCTGGAATTTATATTTAAGTGACAATTATGGACATAAATAAATTTGGAATTTATTGACAAAATTTGACTAGGGATATTAATCCAATTTGGGGTTAAGTAAAGATGTGTAATAATTAACCGCCTAAGACACGAGGTTAGACCCGTTTGTGGTGTAAGACTGCCCGGACCCACCCGACAAATCCAGCAACCAAAAACGGTAGTCTAATGTGAGAGGTCAAAGGCACGAATTAAATGTGTAACAATTGTAAAGACACGAGGTTAGGCTCGTTTGCGGTATAAGACTTCCCGGACCCGCCCGACAAATCCAGCAACCGCAAATCTCAGTTTAATGTGGGTGGTCTTTACAAAGTTGCAGTTATAATGAATTAAGTAACACTTAACCAGATAAACATGTGGTGGGACATGGGGGTTAGGTGGGTGCCTTGGGTGGCATGTGAAATACGATTAGAAGCACTTTACCAAGTTGAAAACATGAAAGAAGACATGAATAAGAAGGGGTTAAGTGGGAAATTCTAGTGGGGACCAAGCATAGGTGGAAAGCTTGTGTGGGGACCCTTTTCAAACCAGTAACCCATTAAGTATCTTTGTGAGCTCGACCCAAGTCGAGGACGGGACACGCTTATTAGGTTTGATTGTAAGACGTCAAAACGGGTTAGCGGTGGCAACGCAAGTCCAACGGGGTCATGTGCGTGAGTGGGCCTGGGATGGTAAGTAAGACATTGTTGCATCGTGCAGATATAAGCCGTACATCTTTGATGGTATCGGGTTGCCACTTTGGGGAGTGATACACCCCACTGTGGGACCAGCACGAGTATCTACGATTTAGGGAGCCGATCGCATGGGGGTAGTTTGTACAACTAGTGGAGATAGGGGCAGACGACACCTATGAAGGCAGCTAGGGGTACATGAAACTACCATTATCATTATTATGTTCTGTAGGCGGGATCAAGTTTTAGGGTGACTAGTAATGGTGTGGTGTAATTAGCATTGGTGCAGTATAGTAATTATCCTATAGTGATTAGGAACGAGGTTAACGCCAGAATATTCCTCCTGTTTGCTTTGTCATGCCCACTTGTTTCATAGTCATACATTGTTTTACCAGTTTATGCCTTATCCTAGTTACTTTAATAATTATATTGTTAAAGTTATTATACTCGCCAGACTTTATGTCTGACCCCCTTGCTTTCACCTCTTTTCTTCCTCCCCTCCCCCCCCAAGGTTCTCAGGGTGGAACTAGTACTATTGGAGCTTGATCTTGGATCTCTTTCTCTCTCTTTTAGAAGTGCTTGGATTGCTGAAAGTAAAGTTCGGCTCATCTCTTTTATGGCTACTTGTGTTGGGGTTTATGCTTTTTACTTTATGTATTCAGAAAACAAATTTGTCAAGATGGATATTAAGCGTACTTGGTTTATGAAGTTGTTGTAATCAAACTATTTCTCCGCTGCAATAAAAGTTGTTTTAAAATTTTCAAGTACCATTATTTGTATCTGTCTTGTTATATTTTGTTCTATACACTAAATACGCTCCATAGAAGTTAATTCATTCCCCTTGTGAGTGACATTAATGGACGTGGGGTGTTACATCTTAAGTGGTTGGATCCACCTATAAAAAGGTATTAAGCAATTGCATATCCTACCTCCCTTATATGAATGCATTAAAGGCTAATTAGGGACGAGCTTGATAATCTTCGCGTATAGTCTGCTTTCTTGTGTATAAGTGGCTTAGGTCGAGAAGTCCACCTGGGAGTAGGTCTTCCAGTACAGGGTTCTTAAATGGTGTGTTGTGAGGCCTACCTGAACCTGGAAATTAAAACATCTGGTATGGTCATTCCATAGGACTACCTATCCTACGAGAAGTATTAAGCGACTAAGGAGGTTATCGAATAAGGTCAGCTTGATGATAAAGCGAAACACCGTCTCTCACCTTACACGAGGTATGGGTTTATATGCGTGAATGACGGAAGCCTTAACTAGTAGTTCCCCATAGCTAGTTCTCTCTAGTTTATAATAACACTGAATAATTCGTCGAGAGGTATTGAGTGACCGACATGTCCGCCTAGGTCCTTAATCGATCAGAAGAATCTTCCCTATCTATCGATAGTGAGGCGTTACGTGGTTAAGGATGTTCATGTGAATAAGTAAACTCCATAATTAGGAGTTTGCCCTCAATTTAATAATCCGCTATGTCGGGTTTAAAGGCTTCATTAATACAAGCGAAAACGTTCTATCTTAGTATCGATATTTGGGAATACTATCTTGGTAAGGATAGTCAGAGTCGTGCGTAAATGTTTACAAGGTTAGTCTAGAATTACGAACATTGGAAGACATACATCTTAGGTTGAACCAAACAGGATACATTTGTATGTTATAATCTGTGTTGTGCATTTCCTATTCACCAGAATTTTGTTGTTCTGACCCCCCTCCTCATGACAACCTCCCAGGTTTTCTATAGAAGGTCGATTTCTCATAGGTGTTTAAGTTTGGCTTTCGGTTCTCATTCTATCTCATGCTCGGTATTGGCAAAGTAACTTACTTTAAAAGGTAGTTACTTGAGTTAATACTAGTCTATCCTATTTTTTTCCACTGTAAGTTATCTTATCGTACTCTGATTATGCTCATGCCCATTTATTTGAAGGTACCAAATTTATATGCTCCATGCTTGGATGTGTTCAAGTTTCGATTTTTATCGAAATTTAGGCTCACAAAAGTGTGGGGTGTAACATTTGGTATCAGAGCATGAGTTAGACGATCAGAGGAATTAGTTAAATTAGGACTTGTGAGAGAACATAATTCAGTTTTCTTTTCTATTTTTCTTCGTCTTCCTTATTCGACTTTAATTTATTTCGCAATGAATTAGTCATGGGCGTAATTATATAGAATCAGCTTTAAGCAACTAAGAGTTAAAATATGTTGAGTTTGGGTTTCTAGCCAATTTTGTCTTACCCCATAGTACGTTAGCTATTTCATTATGAAGAGCATGACAACGGCATATGGTGGATTCCGTCTATTCAAGTTTGGAGACTGGACAAAAATCTAGCTACAACCGAGATAGTCGCAACTTCTGATTTTTGGTTTCGTTTGGTAGTCCCAACTAAAGACCTTTCCTTGTTCTAAAACGTGAAATCCATGCTAATATGTCATATCCATTCCGAAATATAATTATGAGGTATGACCATTCGATACTTCGTTAAATTTCCAGATATTCCTTTGTTGAAAACAATCATTTGAGTTCTTGGCCTTGTTTTCATGGGAATTTTATTTTTAAAAACTGTTTGGAATAATGGATTTCGAGAAGTTTTGAAATTACTATTTCGAAAAAATAGTTTTATAAAAATATAGTTTTATAATGATATGGTTTTAAAATTTTAATTTCCAAATTGTTGGGCTTTGTTTTATTTTAATAAATATAATCCGATTGGTAGAAAGAAGGGAATTGGAAATGACAAGGAATATGTCACTAAACTTAAAAATTATAAAAACCCATTCCTAGTGATTTTTAGTATCCCTTCTTTTATATATATTGGATGATTTATTGAAATTATCACAGTTAAAACTTGAGATATTAAAGTTTCAACATTTTTGAACATGAAAAGGTTTTTCAGTTTGTAATGCGAATTGGAATCCAAGTAATAAAAGTAATGATGATAAATTGGATTTATAAATATGAAACCATTAGTTTATAAAAAATTCCATTTTTGAAAAGTTTTAAATTTTCTTCCGAAAAGGCTAAGAAAAATAATTCTTCTTGATTTTAGGGTATTTGATTTTGATTCGTTTATTTGTATGTCAGCTAGGTAAGGGGAAAATCCATCTTAGTTTTATTATGGATTTCTAGCCGATTTTCTACTCTAAATTCAATCGTTCGTTATGTGGACTCAGCATCATTGTCGGGACTACTTTGAATCTTTTGGAGATTGTTCAGAGTTTGATTATGGTCTTTGATACTGTTGTGATGAGGATAATTGTTTTTCGGATCGTGTCAAATCATAAAAGATAACGCGAGATGATTAATACTTTTAATCCGTCCTAATAAGGTCAAGGTTCAACTTTTTCCCAAAACCCATTTGACATTTGATCGTTTAGCGTTATACCTAGTGTGGTCAACTTGTTGATGAGTTTTGGTACAAATTGGACCTAGAACTCAGTCGTAACAGTTACGTCTAAACCACCCCCCTCAACTTCTTTCTTTCGTTCTTCCTTCCTCGTCTAGTCGAACCATATCTTTATTCTTTTTCTCTTTCTTTATTGTCGCCTCGTCCCCTCTTTTTTGCACTTGTTTGCGCATTAGATCTTACCTCACTAGTATTCAGTGATCTAAACCTAGTTTCTTCTCTTTGATCATTCCTTAGTCCATGATACCTACTTGCACTAGCCGATCTTTCTTGTACTATTTAAGTCTCATCCTTAGAGAGAGATCATTTGGTCGGATTGGAATAAGAAAAAATGTCTCACTGCTTTAGGGCTAAGAAAAAGTTGTCATGGCAGTTGGACTTGCACCAGTTCTTTGCATCGAGATCTTAGAATAGGATTGTTGTTTATGCTGCATCCGCCTTTGCTATATCTTGTTAGAATAAATTCTGATGAAGGCGATTATCGTTTCGAAGATGAAGATTAAGTTGTCTTTGGATGGTTTTTCTGAGGAGAATCTCGATGGGATTTTAGAGGCATCCGTGTTTTACACGGATTCAAATGGTCTTTTGTTTGACTGACTTTGGAGATTTTGCAGCAAATCTCTTTTTTTTTATGTCAGTTTTTGGGTTTGAGAATTTATGTTTGAACTGCCCATGTAGACGTGTGACCCGTTTAGCAAATCGTTTTATAGATGGAAGTTATTACAAGATTTGTCTCATGGTGCGGAAATCAATCTTTTGCTTAATTGATGGCGTAACTATCATTTGCATTATATTTGATTCATCTTGTTGTTTTCGTGTTTTTTTTTATGTAGCTACTTTCTGTAATCTTACCTATCTATTTTGTCTCTAGACAATATTAGGTGAACTTCCATTAGAAGCAGTTTTGAGGTAGGTTTCTTTTCTCATTGCAAATCCTCTCTTAGAAGAGACGGTGATGTGAGAACCTCCAACAACACCAAAAATGTTTGTAACACGAGATTGAGCATTTTGCTACCATGGTATGATTAATCAAAGGTCGACAAAATGGTTTGAGCTCCACTCGCGGAGCAAGACATCTCGTTGTTTATATCCATTGTTTTGGGAGTTTCGGTGTTGTTGATTTGTTGTCGTCCATGTTGTGTTCCCTTTCCAACATTTGGTACTTGGATTTGTGGTGATTCGTGCTTGTAACTATTAGTTTTTGTTGTCTTTGAAATCGCACGACTTCTGATGAGATTTCTATGTTTGAAGTATTTATGTCATTCACATATGCCTATTCGAATGAAATCTCATTTTTCTTATCCAACTAACAGGTGTCCTAGAGCTGGAAAGGATAGAATTCTATGTTTAATAAATTGTAGCGAAGGACCAGTTTCGCGTTGTTTTTCGTCACGGGTATAAATAAACCACCATTTCTTATTAAGCTAAAATTTATTGTGGTCTTTCATGTGTGATTTCGATTTCCACATTTTTGCGTGATTGACTTCCTTTTTCGCCAACATGTGACTTGAATCGTTTAAGTTTCAACAAAATACATTTTTGAAACTTTTGAAAAACGATGTCTGATTTTTTTATATCGTTTTTAATTTTTTTTACTGATTTACTTTCTTTTATTTTGGTTTGCGTGAGAACGCAAAATTTGGGTATAGCAGTTCGCACGTGTTTAAAACATCATTTTTACATTAAGTTAGACGGTTTGAAAGGCGCAAAGCGCGCATTACCGAAATTTTGATTTTCATACGTACGGAAAGTAAAACGGTATTCAAAGGAAATTTTCAAAATAAATATAAGAAGTTTTAAGAGGAAATTTATTTTTATGAAAAATTTCGATTTTAGGTCATATGAGAGGCGTAAGGAAGATGTTTAAATGATTTGTGTGTGCGTTTTAGCGGTGCAATAGGATCGACGATGCGATAAAAATGGTAACGACAAAAAGAGAAGGTTGTTTTTGCTTTGGAAATGTCGTTTCCACCCCTTGTCAGAGATGCGCGCGAGTTGATAATTAACCCATTTTACATCTTATAGCTTGGTTTAAGCCTCCTTTACAGTTTACATATGGAAAATTTTGGAGTATTTTCGGTAACTGAGGTGAGATTTCCACTGTAAGTCGAGAATGTAATATTGACAAGTGAGGGAAAATATTAAAATTCTTCACTTTGGTATTCTTTTTCCGGTTTAGGAGAAATTAAATAGGAAGTGATTAGTTGCATTGACATTTTGGATGAGAATTTTTGTTTACTTCACACATTTATTCATAATCGTGTGAGGGTTATGGATGAAAAAGGGTTTTTAAAATTTGCATTCATATAGAACTGCTGGTATATTTAGGAAGTTTTGCTCATGTTTTCAAAAGTGTTTTAAAAATCCAATGCATACAAATAGAGGATCCGATTTAGAATCATTGTGCATACATGTTTTGTGGTTAAAATGCATAATGTACACTGTGCATATGCGCACATGACTATAAAGTAGATGTACACTGATTGGTTGTGTAGGATAGAATTTAGGTGTCAGAACTTTCACGTCTGGACTTTTGCGAATGGAGTCCGTATAAAAAATTTATGGACGAAATACAAAAATTGGATAGAAATAAATAATCGTAATAAATATAATATATATCTTACCATTTAAAATCATCCCTCACCAGGAAAATCAGCCGAAGGGCGGTCAGCACTCATGGGGGAGCGGTCGACAGCTTCGGCCTGTAGTGCCCAGTGGCAGCTAGGTCTTGAAGAATATTTTCGTTATATATTATAATATAAACAGATGGATGTTTATTTAATCAAATCTAATGGGTCACGGCCAATTCCACTTTTATAAGTAAAGGGGTAAGGCCTTATTCTTTTCCACACAAATTGGTAGGCAGCAGCGAAGCTCTGTTATTTCCTTTTCTCTTCAAATCAAATTCTTAATTTAAAAATATATTCATATACACTACATCAAACCTAAATCATTTAGTTGAAAGGGATTATTAGATTCAAATGGAAAAGGGTGTTAATTGAGTCTAAACTATTCTTCACCAGATTCCCCCGTCTTTTCCTATTTTTTTGCAAATCTACAAATCTATAAGTATCCCCTTTTAAGAAGAATTGTAGATCTGTAAGAATTTGAGAATTGTAGGCCTACAAGATTATTCATAATTTAGATTTGGATGCTTTTAGGTGAGTGGGAAATTTACATACAAAGTTATAATAGCTTATTTATCTTGTTTGAATTAGATCTCAAAATATATGCCTAATATTACCAGAACTATTTGTTAAATCCAAAATGACACCTATCAGATCTACTTATGAATTTTGAGAAAAACCTGAAAATATAGACTTATGGTTATGAATAATATTATTTATAGGCTTACTTAATTTATTCATACACATTGCCTATAATTATGTTTGAAAGCATATTGGGGTTATAGCAAAACACCTTAGATCTGGAAATTAGTCCCATTAAACACAAAATATCAAACTTAACCATAATAATAATAAAAGAAAATTTTACTACGTTAACCGCACGAAAATATACATATAAATATATATACATTATCCATCCGTATTTACGTAAACAATGAAATATACATTATGATAATGGATGTTTGAATGTTCGAATAATATGCATTTTATGGAATTATCCATGTGAATGAAATCCATATTAAATGAATATATATGTGGTGACCATTGTAGCAATTAATGTAATTGATTGCTATAAATAGGGCTACAAACAAATAAATACCTATTGTAACTAACGTTGATTTGGGGAAAATTTAATTTAATTAGGCAATCAAGTCTAATGATTGAAATTCCTAAATTGGTTAGGATAAATGATGTACACCCTAATTAGAAAATTAAAGTATAACTGCGCTAAGACACGAGGTTAAGCTATACTAATGGTAGAAGTCTGCCCAGAACCGCCCGGCAAATCCAACATCCACAAATGGTCAGCTTAATGTGAGGGGTCTAGTGCATAAATATAACTTCACTAAGACACGAGGTTAAGTTCAACTTGTGGCAGAACTGCCGGGAAGCGCCCGGCAAATCCAGCATCCACAAGTGGTCAGCTTAATGTGAGAGGTCTGGTGTATGACTATGCAAATATATATACAACAGACAATAAGTAAATAATCAAATAATTAGAAAAGTTTGTTGAGGTACAACAAATAGATATTTTGGGACAGATAAAATAGGGATATTGCTTTGTAAATTAATGTCTAGGGAATTATGATCGTTAGGTCCATAAGTGGCATTAATTACAACCAACGGGAATAAAAGGAAATTAAAAATAAAAGTGTTGCCATAGGGAAATATGACTATTATGGTCATAATTGGCAATAATTCTATTAAACAGGAATAAATGAAAGAAAAGGTAGATTCATGGTTATTGGTTGCCCTTTTAAATACTAAGTCTAATAGGGAAGATAATTAAATAAATTTCCTAGACTGAAATGGAGATAACTTTCCTTATTTGTGCCAATTAATCTAAAATTCATAATTAAAAGATAGAGTTGACATAGTAGGAAAACACGGATAAACTGGATTCCTTAAAATTTATTACTGTTTGTTTTCATATATATTATCATATATGATGTGTTAGAAAACGTGTGATTGATGATTGTATGTTTTGGATGTTTAAATAGTAATAACCCTAGGTATTGGTAAAATACCGTAAAAATATATTCGAATGAAAAGAAAAGAATCTGAGTTTAAAAAGGAAAATTTATTTTTCCAAAATAGAATTTGAATTTCGAATGGGCTTGGAAATATTAACTTGTTTGAATAATAAAAAAAAGTAGTTGAATTTATAAACGATGTTTATAAATGTAGTGAAATAAATTATCATTGGATAATTTAGGGAAAGTAAATTCAAATGTGAATTTAGAAAGAGAAATTGGAAATCGTTTCGAAAAAGGAATGATAGATTTTATTTAGCGATTCGTAGTATAAACTGAATTTAGATAAATCCTAGGAATTTATAATTGAAATTTAATATAAAAGATTGAGTGGTAAATAAATGTATAACTGAGTAATAAAATTATTGATGATTTAGGATAATCGGGGTGTTTAAGTTAAATTTGGAAAACTGGTTTAATTTATATTAAAAATATGGAAGAATGGAGTTAAAATTTACTAATAAACGAGTTTTAAATATTTATATTTAAATATAATTAAAACGAGCTCATCGCAGCATGGTAACTCATAATTTGATGTTTCGAACTTCAATTGAGTATATATAACTCAATTTAAGTCGGAATTCTTTGAAACAAGAATCACCCAGACCTATTGAATAATAGTTTTCTAATGGAAGAGAAAAAACTGAATTTCTTCTTATAGATTCTGATTTATGTCAAAATCAAATTTCTGGAAAAACAACACTATAATCGTTTATAAACCATAACAGTTTATTAAATAAAATGTGATACCCGTAACTTCCCCGATGAGGAAAGCCCGGATTAACTTGAGAACACAACAAAATAGAACACAAATAGAAGAACGTTTCATTGTTATTACAATAATTCCATCAGAATACAAGAATATACAGAGTATGAATGAATAAAATACATTCGATAAATATCAGAGATTACATTAATTTACATAGCAGCGGAAAACAATACAAAGCACAATTGAAAGTAATACACAGATACAGAGCTTTCCGAGCATCGTTCCAGCTGTAAATCAGGATCCTGTGAATATAAATCGGCAAAACCAAAACTACTAGCTGCCCGTGCGGAAATAAGGGCACCCAGAGTTTAGGTTAAAACAATAAAGTCCAGGTCAGTCATGTGACTGGTGTGAGAACTAAAACAGTTATTAATTCAATGTTAAAAGAGAGTAATTCAAGGGACCACGCCGTATAACACGGAATGAGTTTCCTCCCAGGAATACCAGTGCATATCAATAAACAACGCAATGTTTTTTCGAAAAATGAAGCTATTATAAGACCCAGGTCCCATCACACAATGCAACGCAAGCCAGAGGATAAGGTTTTACCTTATAATAGCCAAACATGCTTGGTATGTTTAAAACAAATCATTTGATACTATTATAAGTGTATAGTGTCAAAACAATTTCAATCATAGACGGCTTGGGTACCATATATCATGTCTCCATACTAGGCTCTACAAATAAAACCGAAATATCTCGTATTGGAAATTGGATTTTCGTCATGAGTCGAGGCAAGGGGCAATATCCTCTCCGCTTCGAGACACTCTAGCAAATGCCTCGGGACTACACACTCTGGGCAACCCCTGGAATCGGCTGGGTCGGTCCTCCCTTACGTTTGAGGATTAGTTATTCCTGAACACACGTTTCCCGGTCCTTACAGACCTAAAATCGAGGCGCCTCGCATCCAACAACCACTCGGGTAAAAAGTATATAAATGTCAGGGCTGGTAGGTCACTGACATCACCTATAACTATAAAGAAACGTCGTGTTCTCCCAGCGGTCACTCTCCCGTTTTTAACTCATACCGAAGTGTGAGGATCGCAAATTCACGTTATACACAAAGCTACGCCATGTAGGCCGTACTTTGATCATCAACCACAAGACTCTGCTTTTCAACAAAAGCCTTGATCATTGCATCTCAGCGTGCCACACAGGCAATTCATGCTATGCGACTGATATCTATCGATATATAACCTCTGAGCTCGTATGTCTCAGAGAAGGGCGTTAAGCAAGAGAATAAATTCTCCGCCGCCAAACAGATATATATTTAATAGAAATCAATCAACACAGAATAAAATCCAATGTCAGACACACAATCCATTTACACGTCCGTCCTGGGTCTGAACGAAACCGGAGGCACTTTCCTCGCATATCCATCGATCTCCAAGTACGTCTGGACGATCACCAACTATTTCCATCCTCTTGAGTGTACAGCCCAATCAGGATCATTAGTAATTATCCAAACGATGTGAAGACTTCCGGTCTTCGACCACCGTCTTCATCTTCGACTTATCGTCGAATCGGTTATTCAGAATGGGTATAAACCCGGCCTTTCTAAATAACCCGTGTATATAATAAACAAGTGTTACACAAACACAACATACGCCTCATTCCAATTTAGAATATTCTTTTATTCAAATATTCACATTCTTTGGGAAAGGTTCCCATTAATTTTATCAAAGATAAATTCTTTAAAATTTATTCTTTAATCTCCCTTTGGATGTCATATCAAACCAAATTATGGTTTTCCAAACTAGTCGAGATTAGCGAACCACACCGAAGTAATTATTTATTTTATTTCCCAATCCCAACCTATTCATCCCATGGAGCAAAACTGTTATTACCCCATTACTAACACCACGGTGTTATCGGTAAATTTAATTACCATTTCACGTTCAAATCTAATTAAAGATTTAACTATCGCTCAGAGCAAAACTGGTGATACTCCATCCCCGATCATTTCCTATATTTGATAATTTAAATTATCAATTCACATTTCAATCTAATTAAAGATTCATTAAAACTCCTCTTAGTTTTAATCTTTAACTGGGTTGAAGAACCAATGTCATTTAAAACACGGTTCACGATAAACCCAAAAGCCAATTTAAATTTAATTTCAATTAAATACCAATTAACTGTACAATTTCACTAAATCTTAATTAAAAGATTTATTCTTTACTAAACTGGGTTTAAGAACAATGTTAATGAAGACACCATTCACGACAAACACAAATCTCATTTGATATTAAATACAAGGCTCCGAATAGAAAATATATCGACTTATATTCAATATCAAATTCTGAAATCAACAAATATCGTATTGGAAATAACGATATAAAATATATCTTCCAAATTTCCATAACAATATTCGTATAATCCCGAATCTAATCATCGAAATATTCCAAAGATAATTTCGATTCAAATCCATTCCAATTCATATATTGGAAATTCTGGTTATTTTTAAAACCATTTCAAATCCAATTTATTTATTTTAAAAATATTGAATTTATAATTCTAGTTCAAAACTAGTTCATTTTGATAAAAATACATTTTTATCTTTTCAAATATGGGATTTTTCATTCCAGTTCTTTCCAAATCATTTATTTTGATTTTACACAAATTATTGATATTTTTAATAATTTGATCAAGGCCCGTACGGTCGATTTCCATCAACGACCATCGAACTGCACTTACAGTGACCTTTTCCAAATTTGATTTGGACGTATCTCCAAATCCAACCGTCAGATTTTAAATTTCTAATATTCATTGGAAATCTCTTTTCGATTCGAACCTAACGGTTCTGGTTTCAGGAAAATCCGACGGTCGGATCTCCCGCAACGTCAGTTCGAAGTCAATGGTCGAAATGCGCGAACTGCTGCGGCGCGGCGCGTTCTATTCAGGCCATTATATTATATATATAATATATATTTCATCGATTTCCATTTAAAATTGATTTCAATTTAAATCGATTTCAATTCAATTTCAGTTCGTTTTCAATTCGATTTGAATTCATTCCAAATCGATTTCACTTCGATTTCCAATTGCATTTCTATTTAATTCAATTTCAATTCGAATTCATTTTAATTCTATATATTGAATTTGAACGCGCATTTCAATTTACCGAGGACACATACTAACTCGAAAAATTCCAGAAAAATATTTTTTGGCCTCGTATTGACGATACGGTCCTAACAAAACTAGTTTCGTCGAATTCTGAGACCGTTTGAAAAATGGCCATTTTCCAATCGATTAAAATCAATTGAAACTGGTCAAACGTGTTTTCCTTTGCCACGCTCACATATTGATTCGAAAAATTATGAAAATTGGAATCTAGCAATAACTTGACATCACGGATCCAACAAAAGTGGTTTCGTCGAAATCCGAGGTCGTTTGCAAAATTTCCATTTTTAAGGGCCAGAATTCCATAGCGACTATTCTGAATTTTCAACTGGACGTAACTTTTGATTTCCGCTATGAAATTTTGATTTTTCGGATTCGTTAGAAAGATATTCTCAAATAGATTCTATTATTTTTGGTTTTGCTAAAATCCGGTTTATTTTGAATCCCGTACATTCATTTGAACTTTGAAATCGAATTATCGAACTACCGCGCCATTTTCAATTCCTTTTATATTTTAAAATAAATATTTATTTTCTAACGACGATCTATATAAATATATTCGTTCGAATTCTATTCAAAATAAATTTCTTGTCATTATTATTTAAAATAATTCATTTTAAATATCCAAAATTCAATAAAATTGCCAAAATAAAAAAATTAAACTGGCTCGCATTTTCCGGGTTATTACATAAAATATAACGATTTTGAGTGAATAAAATTTGAATTTCCATTAGCAAAATCCATACTTGAGTTATAAAATAAATATTAACTCAAGTGAAGTAAATGGAATGATTTTTGAAACAAAAATCAAAATTTCAATTATTGAATGGAATTAACTAAGTAGAAGAATAGTTAGTTAATCAAATTATGGATCGAGTTTGACGTTCGATAAGTAAATTGAATTTGTGAATTTATATTTGAAATTGAATATGAAACTTGAGTTCGAAATGGAATTCAATTGATTTATAAGAAAATTAAAATGTATTTGAACGTGATATGTTCTAATAAACATTGAAATAGGCAAAAGAGCTGATTAGCGAATTAATTAACGAATTGAGTTAAAACAATTGAATTGAGTTTGAATAAATTGGGAATGGTTGAAACTACATGTTAACAGGTATGGAATGAAGATATTGGAAGAAATTAATTGAAATGTTCAACGAAGAGGTACATATTTAGTATGATATTTTTTAGTCTATTTGGCAAGTTGCTTGGCCTTTTGATTTTCTTTTCGAATGGAAAGGGCCTAGAGAGGCGATTTGTAGTTGTACCGAGTGATCCGTACAATGGAGACGCTGACAAGATTTTCCGGAAATTTAAGGAGATAGAAAAATTTAAGAAAGTTTGATAACTAGAAATCGACTTATAATTTATATATAGAATATAATAAGAGAATAAACATATAATGAAATTTTATAAGTAAAAAAGGGAATTTATAAAATTTAATCTTGAGGGGTGGGAGGAGAAACATATACAGGTTTTAAAGTGAACAATGATTCAAAAGAAAACGTTTTGCAGATTGAAATGATTTTGTTGATAAGAAGTTAAGAAATTAGAAATTGATTGGAGATTAGTAAAGTGAATGGCTTCTTGAGTGTCGATCTGGTGTTGGTTTTGGCCTTCGGGGTTGATACTTAGGGAGTTGTTCTCTTACTAGTTTATGGTTAGGGATGGATGAATGTGGAAGAATAGTGATTTGTGAATATATTGAAAAAAATTCGATGTTAAAAAGAGATATTTTCTGAAATATAGAAAATAAATTGTTGCGATAAATGGAAATTGTTTTCCAAGAATCATGAGAGGATAAATGGGTTTGGAGAAATATCTGGGTAAAGATATTGATGAGAAATCGGGAAATGATAAATTTAATTACTTAAATATTAACTAAAAAGGGGCTCATTGATTGTTTGATGTTAATTAATAGTATTCCGTTTGGGAATAGGATCTTTGGATGAATGTTTGTTTCTTCGAGGGTTAAACAACTGACTATTGAAGTATTGTCCGATTTAATACCATCGTTGTCAATACGGGGAGACTAGTTGGATTATTATCTGAAAGCCACTCTGTATAGGCATAAGCATTGCGAATCGGATTATATTAAAGATAATCGAATACGGAGAAAGTTCAAGGGTTTTTTCTGTTAATCCTAGGTAGAAATTGCCTGAGATGGATTAATGGAAATAGTGCCTTCAGTTTGTCCAGTTTCAGGACAACTTGTATGGACAAATGTCTGATAGAATATGCCTAACAGATCATCTATATTGATCTCTTCAAACGTATTACGTTAGTGGCGGAGGAATTTGTTTCTCTTAGCTTTATACCCATGACATTTTTGGGGAAGTCAATAAATGATTTTGGCGGGTTTGACGATGTTGCATTCAAAGTAAATGAAGCTGTGGAATGTCAAAAAGATAAGTGTGGCCTTAAGCCACACAACCGGTAAATGGTATAAAATCGGTTAGGTCACATGGCTAAGTAGATATCTCCCAGTTAGGGTGTATTATCACTTGATCTAGAGAAAATCCATTTGCTTCTTTATTCTTTCGTTGTTGTCCCTTTCCGGAAATGGTTTTTGATCCCAACCGTTGGTGATAATACATTCGGTACACTCAAGTGAAGTGAGTGGCCGGTCATGTTTAGCCTGGGTTGTAATATGTTCTTGTTGAACCCGTTGTATTCCTCTCTAGAGATACACTGTCTGAAGGTGGTTCCATACCTTTCCAGCTGGAATCCATTATCCAATAAGCGCCCGCGATTTTGATTGTATACTATGTATGTGGAGCATGAGATGCAAGCGTTCTGCTAGATTGCTATTTGTTTGATTCGGTCACTATTATAATATCAGGATAGCATTGATGTCATAGAATATTTTGGGTTATCGTAAGGTTAAAACCATCTGTGTTTATGTGTGGATTGGTCTTACGATTATCCTTTCTTTTTTTATAAAAAGATTTTTTTTTAAAGTTAAACAAAGTGGCTGGAGTTTACTCACACCAGTCCCATGACCGACCCAGAGTTTATTTTTTTTGTTTTATCCTAAACACTTGGGTGCCTAAATTTGTATAGGCAGTCACGTTGTTCAGGTGTTTACAGATATATTTTGAGAAGCTTCGAGCAGGAGGCTTCAACGTTAGATATTTAATGTTATTTCGGCTATGTTGTAAGTGTTGTACTCTGATAATGGTATGTTTATATAGTTAAAATTTTGTATTTCAAAAGCTGTTATATATAATACATTTTATTCCATTGCGATATGAGATTTTGTTTTGTTATTTTTGTTCTTCTTCTATCTCTTTCTTCTTTGTTTCATAATGATTCGTATTTCTATTCAATTTGGGTTGGATTTGTGGTGTATTTAGTCAACTCCAATAGTACAGAAATTCGGTCCATTACATGATATTTAGATATGGTTTCTCATTACGGTCCTTATAAAACTTGTTTCGTCGAAATCCGTGTCTTTTCGCTTAAATAACGCTTGTTTGAGCTTCAACTATTGATTTTATATACATACGTATTTACATTAAGCGTTTATATCTCGCACGACCACATACTAACTCCGATTGGTCCGGAATTTGGAATCTCACAATAATTTATCATTATGGATCCGATAAAATTGGTTTCACTGAAATCTGAGATTGTGTGTCAAATAGCTATTTTTCCATATTTAATTAAACCGATAATATATAGTTTAATTTCAAAATATTCAAATTCTTTGAAAATCAAATTATAATTATCGTATATACCCAAATAAAGCTTGATATAGCTTCAAAATAAACGATATTAGATTTTAAACTTGATATCTCCATTTTTTTTTTAGCTAAATCGATATTTAATCTATATAAAAATCCTTTTACTTTATTTAATAAATCATTATGGTTTATAAATGATTCCATAACGACTTTTTGGAAATTTGATTTGGATATAACTTACAATCTACAAGATGGAATCTTGATTTCTCACTTTCATTAGAAAACTATAGTTCAATAGATTCTAATGTTTCTTGTTTCAAAGGATTCTGACTTATATTGGATCCTATACATTCATTTAAAGTTCAAAACGTAATATTATGAACTATCGCGCTGCTGCAAGCTTGTTTTTAATTATATTATAAATTATACGTTCAGTCCTTAAATTAAATAAATTTCAAGTCGTTACTTCTTAAAATAATTTATTTTAAATATTTAATATTTATTTTATATTTCTTAATAAAATATGGGTTGTTACTACTTACCTTATGAATTCAATCTCCAACCTCCTAACAATTTTCTTTCAAACCGCACCCCAAACCCAAGACCCTCTAAAATTATCTAAATCCAAACCCAATAGCATAAATCTAGCATCGTCATGAATTTTTTTGAAGAGGAGATGCTATTTACTATTTAGGTTCGAAAGTGAATCTTATATTGTGTCCACGGTGTAACTCCAGTTTGAATAAGACGGATCTCAACAATTTGGTTGAGGTTTCAGAATGAAACCTGGCATCCCTCTAGAGGATTATTCCTGCTACTTACGCATTTCCTTTTGGTGTTTTTTCTTTTCTTCTTCTTAGTGTATAGTTTTATTTAGGTTTAATTTGATGATTTTATTCTGTTTGCTTCAGATAAACTATAAAACTATCTATCTTCAGACATTTTTTATACTAAATGAACATAAGATGTTAATTTACAATCCATTCAAACTTTTCTTTCATCATATTTCGATGTTCTTTCAGATTTTAGTCCAAGGAATTGGTTTTTGAAGGAAATAGAGAAGGGGAAAACCAAATGGGTTAGGTTGTTACTATAAGGGCAACGATAATTTGGTTGGGCCATTCGAAGTCTGTATGTGAATATAATTATGTGCCATACGACACCAGAAATCATGAATATAATATACCTAACACTTCTACACATGAAACAACTCACTTCCTTTTGACTTCATACCCCTTCTTTCATGTCTTCTAAATCAAAAAATAGAAAAATATCATCTTCCTTTTGAATTTTGAAATTCAATCAGAAATCAAACAAAAATCATATAATTAAAAAAGGATGGTCTTTGAGTTAAAATTTAAGAGATATGTAATTGTTAGGATTTTGGGTGGCCCCGGTTCCGAGTCGAAGCACGTGATAGTGTTACCGTGTTTTCATAGAATCAGAGTTAGTTGTCAAGGCTTTTTGAAAAGGAGTTGTCCCAAGCGGTGGTTGGCGTTGAACTTGTGGGGACTAGAAACGTCTGGGGTAAGCTAATGAAGAGATGAGATCGAGTCTTTGGCATCTCAACATATAGGGGTTGAGGCTATAGTATTCAATGTCGCATTTTGTTGTAGGCTTGCGGGGGCGATTATTGAGAATCTCATATGATAGTGTTCGAGAAGAGGTGGCCACTAGTGATGTTTGTTCATGTTTTAATGGGGCAAGGAGGACATTAGGTGGAGGGGAAGTGGCGAAAATGGTGGTTGCAGGTTTCTGAGTTGAGTGGGATTTTGGTGGGGAAAAAGGATTAGGGTTTGCTAATTGTTGATTGCTAAGTTAAGGACTGTCATTAAGAATTTAATTGTATTTTAATTTAGGGAAAGTTTGTAAACTCAATAACTTATTCGTTTTAGGTTCAACTCCATCGCGGTCGGTCGCTTTGGATTCATAACGAACTATCTATAATATGGAACTGAATTAGCTGCTATTAGAGCATACTAGAATTTCCATTAATTTCGAATGCCTATTTGAAATTTAACGGAATAAGAATGCGAAGTAATAATTGGAGCAATGGTGAGTAAAACTCACCTTTCCGATCTACCAGTTTAATCCAGTAGATAAAATATTTTTTATCTCCTTTTTTATGTGAATTGTTAGTTGATTGATTTAGTTAAAATAACCATATTTGTATTACATGTTTAGATCGATAAATTGGTTGGTGGTTGACTAAAATCTAGGATTGCGAAGTAACATCTTGAAATGCTATTAGTTTGGATAAATCTGATATAGGATCACGACATAGCATCTCGAATTTGCTACTAGAGATTTTGTGTTTATTTTTATTCAAGTTACTGAATAATTGATCATGTCACAAGTTATGGGTAGTATTAAATAAGTGTGCTATTTAGTTATAACATAATAAAGCTGAGATATGACTAGTGTTATCTATTTGGTCAAATAAACATTATATAAATGAATTGGATAGATTTGTCTATTTACATTTGTTAAGCAGAATAATTCCCCTTCTTCTGTATTATTCATGTGATAGATAGTATTAATTGTGATATGAGATATGTTAGGCATTAATCGCTAAATGATGGTTATTTACATATATGCTTTTTATGCAAAGACTAGTGTTATGATTGAAAAGTGAACTGAATAAATGGTAGCTTATTTATGTACCAGTGTGATTGCTGAGTCTTATTTAAATAATGTTTTAAAGTTAAATTGTTTTATTTCTTTTAAACATTATAAATCTTTGGGAAACCTAATAGCGTACATCTGGGGCATTACACCTACAGTTTTTTATGGTTTCACTATGATAATGATGCAACCATCATGTAACTATGATCCATGCGCTTGTTGCTAGGATATCACAATTCGAGGGGCAAAGATTTTCTGCAGTCTACTTATGGATTCATTGGGATAGCGATGTAACCATCGCATAGCTGCAGTCTATTGTATGTCATTGCGTATGTTGAGGAGTTAATGCCCGTAGTCAGGCTATTGTGATCTATCGAGTTCTCAAATTTAAATTTTGGTTTTTAAGACGCATATAATTACTTGTGGTTTTCTCTGAGATGGAGACGTGACCATTGGATAATTATAGTCGTTATGTAACACCCCACGTCCGTTAATGTCACTCACAAAGGGAATGCATTAAGTTTCGTGAAGCATTATAGGTAAACAGAAACAGAAATATTACAAGACAGATATAAAATGATAGCGGGATTAAAAACTTTATTAATCATAAAGCATCGTAAAAACTATTATCTTGTACTTTAAAACATCAGAGCACATAAAAGAAGCAAAATTCCCCAAGTAAAATATAGCCATAGTAGCAAGGATAGGAGCTTGAGCCATACATCTAAGCAGCTCCAGCAAAATGAAAGCAGAATTACAGCCAAGCCTGAGTATTCCCACCATGAGAACCTGAGGGAAACGGAAGAAAGAAGAGGAAAAAAAAGGGTCAGACATAAAGTCTGACGGGTCCAGTTACTTTTAGCAAGTAAATAAGTAAAAGTAGCATGACAGGCATATAAATTGGATAAGAGAGAGATAACAACATATAAGGCAGGTATGACAAGGTAAACATGATAGAGCGTATGTGCTTCACTAAAGATTCTATGATTCTCTGCACTAATACTAGTATAACCTGAATGAGATGATCCCAACATCTATCTAATTGTAGACATAGGCATACGTCCAGATATACCCTGTAACAATACGGATTTCGCCCGGACCTAATCGATCGCTAAACCGACCAAGACCGTTCGAAACCCGGATCGTATTGAGGACAAGACACATCGGAACATAAACAGAAGAAAATTTCATTGTTTATTACAACAATTTCATCAGAAAACAAGAATATACAGAGTATGAATGAATATTACACATTTACTAAACATCAGAGATTTACAATTTACAATGCAGTGGAAAATAATACAAAACACAACTAAAGGAGATATACGAATACAGAGCTTTCCGAATATCATTCCAGCTGTAAACCAGGATCCTGTGAAAATAAATCTGCAAAACCAAAACTATTAGCTGCCCGTGTGGAAAATAGGGGCACCCGGAGTTTAGGTTAAAACAATAAACTCCAGGTCAGTCATGTGACTGGCGTGAGAACTAAAACAGTTATTAATCTTTATTTTAAAGTTCGGTAAATCAAGGGACCACGCCGTATAACACGGAACGGGTTTCCTCCCAAGAATACCAGTGCAAAAACAACAGCGCAATGCAAAATAAAGAATAATGAAGCTATTATAAGACTCAGGTTACATCACACAATGCAACGCAAGCCGGAGGATACAGTTTTTACCTTATAATAGCAAAGAATGCTTGGTACGCAAAATTTCATGTTTTATTATTACTATAAGTGTATAGTGTCAAAACAATTTCAATCATAAGTATCAATCATAGACGGCATAAGTGCCCCATACCACTATGTCGCCATATATAGGTTCTACAATCAAAACCGCAAAGTCACGTATTTGGAAGTTGGATTTCCATCTATGAACCGAGGCAAAAGATAGTCCTCACTGATTCGAGATGCTCTAGCCCGTGTCTCAGGAACAGAACGCATCGTCCCTTGGATTATCATGGCCAGTCCACAGATGTGGATAAAAATGCCTGAACACTTCGTTTCCTCGCCCTTTGGGGGCGTCAATGAGCCAAATGACTCCATCGGGTTCACATAGTCACCGATATATCCAAGGCGCCTCGCAATCCAACAACCACACAGGTGAAAATAATATAAATGTCAGGGCTGGTAGGTCACTGACACCACCCTAGCTAGAAGGAAACGCATGCCCTCCCTGAGGTCCTTCTCCCGTTTCTGTTTCACAACCGGCGTGTGAGGCTCGCGAATTAATGCTACCCAAAGCTATGCCACAAAGGTCGTGCTTTGATCATCAACCACAAGACTCTGCTTTTCAACAGAAGCCTTGATCATTTGCATCTTAGCATGCCACACAGGTAAACCACTCCATGCAACCGATATCCAATGTCCGACACACAGTCCATTTACAAGTCCGTTCTGGGTCTGAATGAAACCGAAGGCACCTTGTACCTCGCATATCCATCGATGTCCAAGTAGGTCTGGACGATCACCAACTGATTCCCTCCTCTTGGGTGTACAACCCAATCAAGATCATCTGTAATTATCCAAACGATGTGAAGACCTCCGGTCTTCGACCACGTCTTCATCCTCGACACATCGTCGAATCAGTTATTCAGAATGGGATAAACCCGGTCTTTCTGAATAACTCGCGTATATAATAAACAAGTGTTACACAAACACAACATACGCCTCATTCCAATTCAGAATATTCTTTTATTCAAATATTCTTATGCTTTGGGAAAGTTTCCCATTAATTTTATCAAAGATAAATTCTTTAAATTTATTCTTTAATCTTATTTTGAATATCAATTCAAACCAAATTATGGTTTATCCAAACTAGTCGGGAGTAGCGAACCTTACCGAAGTAATCATTTGTTAAATTTCCCAACCCCAACCTATTCATCCCATGAAGTAAAACCGGTAATACTTCATATCTAACAACACAGTGTTATCGGTAAATTCAATTACCATTTCACGTTCAAATCTAATTAAAGATTTAACTATCGCCTGGAGCAAAACTGGTGATACTCCATTCTCGATCATTTCAATCTAATTAAAGATTCATTAAAACTCCACTTGGTTTTAATCTTCCCAAAAATCAATATTAATGATTGTTTAACTTGGGAAATCATATCCTGTCTTTAACTGGGTTAAAGAACCATTGTCATTTAAAACACGGTTCACGATAAACCCAAAATCACATTCTATTCCATCAGCCTTTAACCGTAAATTAGCAAGTGAATAATTCCCTAAGTAATAACCCCGAAGGCCGAAACCAACGTCCGATCAATACCCAGGAAACCATTCAACTTATCTAATCTCCAGTTAGTTTCTGATTTTCCTAACTCTGTTGGGTCTAAGAATAGTATTATTAAAGATACCATTCACGACAACCCAAAATCACATTCCATTAACAATGGAATCTTCATGTAAAACAAATCGATATAAACTTCCATATCCGACTAATAATATAAATGGAATAACGGCAAAGCCTTTTAAATTCCAGATATATTAGTTGTCTTCCTCCACAGAAATTCACTTCGATTATTACCAAATCGAATTCCATTCCAATTTATTTTATTAAATTGGAAAACTTTACTTTGGAAAATATCCTTTAAATCTTAACAAAAGATTTATAAATTCCAAATCACATTTCACTGTAAATCGGGTTAAAGAACGAATGTCATTAAAACACAGTTCACAACAAACCCAATTCACATCCCATTAATTATCGGGTTAAAGAACAAGTGTTATTTAAAACACTGTTCACGATAAACCCAAAAATCAATTCCAATTAAATATCATTTAATTGGTACACTTCATTAAATCTAAATAGAAAGATTTAATCTTTTTCTCCACTGGGTTTAAGAACAGTGTTAATGAAGACACCATTCACGACAAACCCAAATCCCATTTGATATTAAATACAAGGCTCTGAATAGAAAATATATCGGCTTATATTCAAGATCAAATTCTACGACCAACAAATATCGTATTGGAAATAACAATATAAATATATCTTTCAAATTTCCATAACAATATCTGTATGATCACGAAATCCAACATCGAAATATTCCTAAGACAATTTTGATTCAAATCCATTTCCAATCTATATAGTGGAAACTCTGGTTATTTTTAAAACCATTTCAAATCCAATTTATTTATTTTAAAAATAAATGGAATATACTTCTAGTTCAAAACTAGTTCATTTCGATAAAAATCTATTTTTATCTTTTCAAATATGGAATTTTTCATCCCAATTCTTTCCAAATCATTTCTTATGATTCTACACTAATTATTGATATTTTTAATAATTTAATCAAGGCCCGTACAGTCGATTTCCATAACGGACATCGAACTGCACTTACAGCGACCTTTTCCAAATTTGATTTGGACATAATTTCTAATCCAACCGTTAGATTACTAATTTCTTGTATTCGTTAGAAAGCTCTTTTCGATGCGAACCCAATGGTTTCGGTTTTAGGAGAATCCGACGGTCGGATCTCCCGTAATGTCCGTTCCAAGCCAATGGTCGAAATTTGTGAAATACCGCAGCGCGGCGCATTCTATTCAGGCCATTAAATTATATATATAATATATATTTCGTCGATTTCCTTTCAAAACGTATTTTATAAATCGTTTTATATTCATTTTCAAAACGATTTCCACTTCATATTCAATTTCTAATCAAAATTGAATATTCCATATCATCAATATATAAATGATAATATTTTCAAAACATTAGATTTTGAAATCAATTCCCTTTTCAATATTCATTATAAAAATGAATAAAATCGATAAAAATATCGTTCACGTCAAAATGGCGTCAATCTAATCGACACGGCTATATATATTTAAATATATTCGTGTCCATCCCAAATCGGGCATCAAAATCAGATTTTGATCTTTTCTGAATTTTTCTTTTTAAATATTCGTTATTTTAAAATAATCGTTATTTTAAAATATTCATTCTTTCTGAACTGGAATCAGACACAGTCAATTACCATATAATTTGATTATATGGATTTCACACAACAAATGTGTATAACAACAACGAAAACAACAATTCATCATCCAAAGTGCATTCTACACTGTATAAGCATCAAATATAAATATTTAACGCTTATAACAGCCTGTCAATCAATCGATCGACATACAACTAATTATTGGGATTAGTGTATGTCCAATATCATCCCAATACCCGTGTGGGGTTTCAAACAATCAAACACAAGTTTTATTTGTGCAGTTGGGTGATGTGTAAAATTTATCGTCGCAATCAATATCAGTCAAATGTGTGTATATAAACAAATCGTCCGATTTGTTTATAAATATTTATTTTATATACACGTTAAAAATTATATTTTTAACTATAAAATATTTATTCATTTCCATTCCACATCACACAATCAATTTTTCACAACACATCAATCAAACAACCAAGTCATCCATGATCTGTGGACGACGGGTGTCGGGTGCTGCTAAGCACCGTCTGCATCCTAGTATATATTTCAAACTAGAAAATAAATAAAAGTGAGGAGTTTTCACCTTGGGATCCACTCCGCCATTCTTCAGCGGACAATGGTTTGGATTTTACCCGACATTCCTACTTCAGCTTTCCACGCTGTTCATAAATAAAAATCACATTTTTATTTCATTGCTACATGGATAAAATCACATTTTTATCTCTACTTCATATATATATAAATCGAATTTTTTTCTCTACTTCATATATATAAAAATCATATTTTTAATTCGCTACATATATTATAAAGGTTGCATTTTTATTTCGTTATCTTCATAATAAAAATTATATTTTTAGTTCGCTAACTTCATAATAAAAATTGAATCTTTATCATACTAAAAACCTAATCTTTTTATATAAAAAAAACTAAGCTTTTCCATTTTAAACAATCGAACCTTTCTATGAATAAAAATCCTACCTTTTTCAAATTAAAAATCTCATTTTTTTGTAAACAAAAATCATATCTTTTTCTTTTTAAATCTAATGTATTATATATAAAAATCGCTATCTTTATATAAGTAAATTTCATATCTTTTTATAAATAAATTATATAAATAAAAATCAAAAAATATTAGTGTATTATAACTAAATAAATAAAACTAAAATTACTTACCTGCTGAAACCATTTGGAAGTCGTCGAACTCACGTTCGACCTTTAAACATCATCGCGCGAGCCAAGCGGGGGGGAGGGGGGACGTGGTGCTTGCTGGTGGTCTCGGCGGAGTGGCACGCGACTGGAGGGTTAGGCGGGTGGTGGCTCGATGGTACGGACTCCGTTCGATTTGGGAGGGGCTGGAGTGTTTCGATCAGGAGAGGGGGACGATGAGGAGAGGCGGCGCATCGGAGGGGAGGGGATCTCACGGTGGGGCGCCGCCTAGAGGGGCACGCGATGGCGGTTTTTCCACCTCCGTCCTCCTTTTTTTTCTATTCTGAAAACCAATGGGTGGAAAGGGAATAGGGGTTGACTTTGAAGGAGCGGAAGGAGGGAGAGTTTTATATAATTTATTTATTATTATTTTTCCATAAAAGTAACTTTTCTATTCGAACCCCAAATCGAACCCACCGACTATCGCCACTAGCTAATTACCCCCATTCCGAACACAATGGGATAGACATCGCAAGCTAATTCGACTGTTTCGATCAGTTTTCTTCAAAATCAAAAATATAAATCTATATATTGAATTTAAACGCACATTTCAATTTACCGAGGCCACATACGGACTCTAAACATTCCCAAAAAATATTTTCTAGCTTCGTATTGACGATACGGTCCTAACAAAACTAATATTGTCAAATTCTGAGATCGTTTGAAAAATGGCCATTTTCTTGTCGATCCAAATTGATTATAACTGTCAAAACACGTTTCACTTCGCCATGCTCACATATTGATTCAGAAAATTACGAATTTTGGAATCTTGCAATAACTTGACATCCCGGATCCAACAAAAGTGGTTTCGTCGAAAACAGAGATCGTTTGCAAAATTTCCATTTTTAAGGGCCAAAATTCCATAGCGACTATTCTAAATTTTCAACTGGGCGTAACTTTTTATTCCCGCTATGAAATTTCAATTTTTCGGATTCGTTGGAAATATATTTTCAAATAGATTCTAATATTTTTGGTTTCGCTAAAATCTGGTTTATTTTGAATCCTGTACATTCATTTGAAATTTGAAATCGAATTTTCGAACTACCGCGCCATTTTAAATTCCTTTTATAATTAAAAATAAATATTTATATTCTAACGACGATTCAAATAAATATATACGTTCTAATTCTATTCAGAATAAATTTCTTGTCTTTATTATTTAAAATAATTCATTTTAAATATTCAAAATTCATCAAAATTGCCAAAATAAAATTTTAAATTGGCTCAGATTTCCGGGTTATTACATACCCTAACTACTACCCTAATCGATCGTCTCCCTACTCCGTAGATACTCTGTGTCGGCCCCACGGTAGGAGGTATCACTTCCTAAAGTGGCAACCCTTCGTGGATGTGCACAACCATACCTACTGGTGTCACGGTCGTCTTAGCCCCCTCTACCCGGCCCATGCACGCACATGTCCCCGGTCGGTTTGCGCCGCCCACACCGTCCTCCTCGTTTGGATCTCTTACATTCAACCCAGTAAGCGTGCCCCAACTCCGACCTAGTTCGGAATACTCGTTTGATACCTATTAAGGGTTACTGACTGAAATGAGTCCCACACAATATGATACAAGATCTCCCCTTTGTCTTGTATCCCCTCTAGGGTTTCCACCGGTTATGCTTTTCTAACAAGGTGTCTTTAATTACATAACCTTATCATTTCTACAAGTTATGCTTACCCTAATGTGTCTTTAATTACATAACTTCAACATTTCCACATGTTATGCTTACCTGACAAGGTGTCTTTATTACATAACCCTATCGGTTAAGTTTTTGGGCCTATATATACATATTACCCACCCCCCCTCAGATTTACTTAACCCGCCCATTGTTCAACCAAATTTACTTAACCCCAATTTAAGTTCATGTTCATACAATCCCTATGGATTCAACTAGGTTAAGTGGTCAAGGTTAATTACCATATTTCATTTATGGTTATGGTATGCTAGACCTCCCACATTAAGCCTACAATTGTGGATGCTGGATATGTCGGGCGGGTCCGGGCAGACTTCTTCCACAAATCGGGCTTAATCTTTTGTCTTAGCACGTCTCGTATTTGTGCACTTAGACCTCTCACATTAGATTCACCACTTGTGGTTGTTGAATATGCTGGGCGGGTGCGGGCAGACTTCCACCACAAGTGTAATCTAACCTCGTGTCTAGGCGCAATTACAGTTTTTAATTACTTTAATCCTAGGCATTTCATTATTAGCCAATTTTACCTATGTCGTTATAGGTTTCATTCCCCTTTTCCCCAAATATGTTCATAGTGAATTATATGTCCAAATTCATATACATATACATTTTCAAATTATTCCAATTTTCACCTTTTTACCAATTATATGTGCCCGAATTCCCAATTCACAAGATATGCCCAATATTAATGTTTTTCCCCTCGTTCCCAAACTAACGTAATCGCATAATTAAGCAGCATGCCTAGGCTGGATAGTAGCCTGGCTATATAAAATAAAAGGGAAAGGGTGAAGGGAAGATGACAGAGATGATTATTCTAACAGAATCGACATAAACTTATGATGGCATAATGATAAGATGGACATATAAGCACAGATCGGGGAACTTGTGATAATAAAACAGGTTTTAACAT